>JAPDNY010000010.1:99175125-99889303 GCA_029375565.1 Gekko gecko | reverse complement strand
CATTTGCTCTGTTGTTTTACCAAACCCACACTGGAACAGAAAAAGATACCGCTCAAAACCATATTCAAATACCCCAGGCCAATGCAGAGCCACCCCTGAACAGCCATAAAATGGCCATAAATCTACACAGACAGTACCATAAAATTGAGAGAACAAAGGAAGTGAAACCAGCATGCAGTGTGGAGGCTACAATAAAATTGGACAATGAAAGAAAGTGAAAGTGGCAAGCAATGTAGAGGGGAATTTCTGTTCCAAGCGTGGATTTGGTAAAACAGCAGAGCAAATGCTAGATGCAGAATGGTCCTGAGAGGCATGGCTGTTGCTGGGCATCACTGGGAACAAAGAACTGCATTTCATCTATCAGCCCCAGAGCTCTAGATTCTTTCTGATAAAAGGTGCTGTCTCTTGACCCCCATCAGTGTATTCTTCAGTGCATCACTGGGATTCTTACCTACTGATGAAGTCCACAAGTGGTGGTGGGTTCCTTCTGCATCCCCACATTATCACCGATAATTAGCTATGTGAGTAGGAGCAGATGACAAAAATCCCAGCCATACAAAGCAAAAGAATGGTCTAACACTGGGGGGCCTAATGTGGTGCCCAGGCACCCACCAAGTGATTTGAGGGCTAGGTGCAGCTATTCCCCAGCAGGCTTTCTGGTTAGCTGGGCAGATTAAAAGCATCCCTGTTATGTCTGGGGCCCGACATTGACAGACCCAACTTGGGAACACAGAGCAATAGACTGCAATGATCCTGGTAGGAACCTATCGATCAGGAGTCCCTCTGTAAATAGGCTATCATGGGTAGTGTGTATGTATGGGGTGTGGTGTCGAGCACAGATTTAAGCAGGGTTTCAATCCTGCTAGAGCAGGCCCATAGCTACAGTGGGGCATCTCGGGGCTAGGCCTCCTGACTTGCTGGCCAGGCCCCCCTGACTTCCCATCCAGCCCAGGGCATCACGGCCTTCTCCCCTGGATTAATTTGATTAGCCAGTGCCCCCTAAGAAATCTAAATGCCCCCTGACTTAAAAAATCCTGGTTACAGGCCTGTGCTAGAGTTGTCTTGTAGTTGAGCTAATCACTGAATAAAACATGAGCTGATCACTAAATCGCATGTCAAACCCAATATATTTCAATCCCGTTGTATATAACCTTGATCCCTGTCATGGTGTGGTTGACTCCGCCTCTTGCAGCAGCTGTTTTTGTCATTGTGCCCATAGCCCTTTGCCAGAATTCCAAAAGTCTAAATGTACACAGAATAGAGTTAGAAGGGCGTTACAGGCCACCTCAGTGCAGGCCATCCAAAGCTGGAACATTCCTCATAGAGAACTGTCTAATTTCCATTTGAAGACCTCCAGCAAAGGAGAGCCAGCCACCAACTGATTCCATGACACAGTTTATGCCTTTATCTATACGTATAATTTATATTCTTCCAGTTAATGAACTATGTGGATCCTGAGCTAAACCAGTAAAACAGAGACCAATATGAAACAATAACTCTGCTCCATATTCAGTCATCAACATTCTTCAAACAAACCCTGAACAAAATATCTTCCCCAGCAGCTTAAAACTTTTCAGGCCAAACAGCAGGTCTTAAGCAGGGCATCTGGCAGAACAGGCACCACAATGGAAAAGGCCCTGCTCTTTTTTGTCACTTAGGATTTGGATGGCTGTGGTTCAAAAGCACTTCTAAGGCCTTGACAGGCACTCCCTTAAGGGCCTTAACAGCAGGAGTGGGACAATCAGGGACAGCCCTTCCTTGTTTGATTCCTTTTCTCCCCTCTTCTTTTTGCTGGGTGGGTGGCAAATGCAGAGCTGAAGAAGAACTGCTGTGGGACAGGCTTGCAACAACATGCATGCACAAAGGATTTGCAGAACTCTTTATAACATTTTTATGTGTCCTATAAATGTCTTTTGAATGGTCAAGGGTGCTGCTCTTGGCCTGTAATGAGGTAACTATTTGAGCAGAGGAGTGTTTTCCCATCACTGGTTGTATGAATTTCTGGTGATTCCTAGAGCTACTCTTGGTCACTTTGTCCGTTAAGTAAATGAAGCTTCATTAAAAAAAAATCTCTCATAATGCTGCATTCCTCCAACCCTCCCACCAGTCATTACCTAAAAACCCTAAAAAGTATTAGCAGTGAAGACAGGGAGGAAGGGAGGGAGGAATTCACTGCCACAGGAGGTGGTGGCAGCTACAAGTATGGACAGTTTCAAGAGGGAATTAGATAAACATATGGAGCAGAAGTCCATCAGTGGCTATGAGCCACATGGTATAGATAGGAACTCTCAGTCTGGGGCAGGTGATGCACTCTATTCTTGGTGCTGGGGGGGGCAGCAGTGGGAGGGCTTCTAGTGTCCTGGCCCCACTGCTGGACCTCCTGATGGCACCTGGTATTTTTGGCCACTGTGTGACAGAGTGTTGGACTAGATGGGCCATTGGCCCGATTCAACATTGGCTTCTCTTATGTTCTTATAAGGGAGAGGAATGAGATTTGAAACAATACTCAGTGCTGGAATCCTGCCAAACCTTACCAGGTTTCAGGCCCATGGGGACTATATCATTTATGACTTTGCCCTAAGTTACTGCCTAAAAAGCTGTTTTAGCAAGGATTTTTTCAGATTATCCTTTTGCAGAATACATGTGTGACAGTGCCATCAAATTTCAGGAGGCCTTGAATACTTAGGAATGCCATAGGAATTCAAACTACCGTATTTTTCGCTCCATAAGACGCACTTTCCCCCCCAAAAAAAAGTGGGGGGGGAAGTGCATGCGTCTTATGGAGCAAACACTGCAAAAGTTGGGGGGGGGTGGAGCGCTGGCTTTTCTGGGTATGCCGCAGCTGCGGCACACCCAGGAAAGCCAGGGAAGGGGCGGGCATTCTAACTCCCACCCCTTCACTCCGAGCCCCAGTGCCAGCTTCTCTGAGTGTGCTATAGCTGCGGCGCACCCAGGAAAGCCAGGGAAGGGGCAGGCATTCTAACTCCTGCCCCTTCCCTCCCAGATGATGTGCGTCTTATGGTCAGGTACGTCTTATGGCGCGAAAAATATTGTAAGTCATGCTCCAAGACAACTTACTATCGAATAGTAAAAGTGTAACCTAATATACTACCCATTATAAATACTTAGCCCAATGATCCCTTAGTCCTTGATTAAAGTAGTTTTTTATTAAGCGTGTACAATAAAAGCAAGTCCTTTGGCCTGTGTCCTGTAAGATATTTATGGAACTGTTCAAACACACTTACAATAATGAAAATAGAGTTCAGGTTACAGCAAAGTAAATGAAGTCATTTAGTTCATCATCATTTTGTATAAAGTTGCAAATGAAGCTAACGATGACAACTAGAGTTGTCACTGCTTGAGCTCTCACAGTTAAATGCTCAAAGTTAATCGTTATTAATATAATCGTTCATGGTGATCAATCATCTTTGACTGTGGGACCAGAGCTGGCCACTCTGAAGGTCATCAGTAATTGTACAAAAGTCATGGAAACTGGCCCTTAATTTCCTATTCTGGTATACTAATATGAGTCATCATTACCACAGATCTGGGCTTGTTTGTTCTCGTGTCATCAGAATTAACCTCGACAGGTGAGAGGTGTGATTTAACACAGCTGTACAAATTGAATGCATGCTCTGTACTTACATCAGACATCTGCCTGTTGGCAGGTGATGCCTGCTCTTTAAATGCTTCTAGGATCTGACTCCTTATCAGCCATATTCTCTCTTACAGAGCTTTAGAATCAGTTCTCTTGGTAATGTGATATGTCAAGTGTAACCTGCAAGGCCAAGAGATGACCTTGTTTAGAAGCCACATGTCACCTCAGCTCCCTCCCATAAGAAAATTTGGATAGACATGAGTATCTTAGGGATGTACAGTCAGAAATTTACTAATCAATATCCAATCCAAATAATGCCTATTCATTTGAAAAGGTAAATGGTCCAGTAAGAACTATTTCCAACTTTCTGGAGTGGTTGAAAACCGTTTGAATTGACAATTATTCTACTTCTTCACTGTCTGATTACATTTTCCCAAGCAACTGGAGATGGGAGGGAAAGCAAGGTGGAGAGAGTAATTCAGCAAATGTATGTCCAACCGGAATATTGTTCAACCAGAACAGTTATCTCATATTCATTTCAGACCCCAATAGGAGCTTATGTGCACAGTGTTTCCACTTAATCACTACACCATCCTACAAGCTTTGGGAGAACTTTCTGATTCTGTATAAGAACACAACCTGTGTTTGCTTGAGCTATTTCCCCCTCCCCATGCGATGCCTCTACCTCCTAGGCAATGGTAATTCTTTGCTTGCACGTGCTGCTAGGCAAGGCAGAGAAGGGGATAGAAGCAAAGGCCTTACCTGAGGTTATATTTGCCTTTGCTTCTCGCAGTGCGAGAGACCCCAGGTGCAGCAATTTACAAAGACAGAAGCATAAAAAGACAAAAAGAGCCAGTCTGGTGTAGTGGTTAGGACAGTGGTTAGGACTCTAATCTGGGAGAACTGGGTTTGATTCCCCACTCCTCCACATGCAGCTGCTGGTGTGACCTGGGGTCAGTCAAAAGTTCTCTCAGAGCTGTTCTCTCAAGGGCAGTTCTTGAAAGAGCTCTCTCAGCCCCACCTACCTCACAAGGGTGTCTGTTATGGGGAGAGGAAGGGAAAGGAGATTGTAAGCTGCTCTGAGACTCCTTTGGATAGTGAAGGGTGGGGTATAAATACAATCTCCTCCTCTTCCTCCTCCTCCTCCTCTTCTTCTTCTTCTTCACTTGTGCGTGCATGCTGGCTGGCAGGCAGGGTTGCAGAGATGAGAATAGGGAAATGCCAAGCAGTCTCTTATAAAGAAAATATATTTATAAAACGTTTTATAGGTGGTATGTAACCCCAGAAAAATTAGCTAAATATAATAGTAAGTGTTCAAACAAATGTTGGAAATGCCAAAATAAGGTGGGGTCATTTTATCATATTTGGTGGCATTGTGAAAAAGTTAAAAAATTCTGGGCTTGGATACATGAAATTTTGCAAAAAAACATTACAGTGTACTGTTCCTTTCACTCCTGAAGTATTACTGTTAAATATTCTACCTGATTTATGTAAAAAGGATGATCGTTATCTTATTGTTTATATAACAACAACTACTAGAATTTTATATGCTAAATACTGGAAAGTCCAGGAGGTACCAACAAAACAAGAAATTCTCAATAAACTTTTGAAGGTGGCAGAAGTGGATAAACTGACTTTATTGTTAAAGGGACATGCAGAGTCCACATTTCAAAATACGTGGTCAAGATTCTATAGTTGGTACAATAGCTACAATAATATACCGTGATTAATAAAGACTGGAATAACAAGAAAATTATAAGAAATATAGAGGCCAACAAAGAAAATGGACTTTTTAGTTAACTTGCATTGAGAAAACTCTTTGTATATAAGGCTTAAAGTGAAATTATGTACTATGTATTACTCCCCCATACATGTTTATGTGTTTGTGTGTTAGTGTTTGTGGATGTATGTTTGTGATTAGAAAAATAATTATAAAAAATTAATAAACCTTGCCCTATATGGGGTAAGCAGAAAAAAAGAGAGAGAGAATAGAGGAATGCCCAGACTTTGCCTTCCCTCTCTGCCAGCGTTAGGAGGAACAGCAGAGGCTGTCCATGCAGAAGGCCCAAAGTTCCATCCTCAACATCTGCATCTCAGATACTGAGGTGTGATGTTCGCATAACACTCTGTGCAGTGAAAAGGTAGATGAACTAATGCTCCAATTCTATGTAAGGCATGTTCATTTCATATCAGTTTTATAGAGGAGTAACCTCTGCACAATTGACCCCATTGATTGTTCCTCTGGATATCTTGTCTCTACACTTATTTGAAGTAACTAATATTTACAAAAAAACCAGCATAATTTGAGATAATCACATGCTGAAAATTTCCTTGTGCCTCTTTACCAACAGCACAGCTCTAAGCAATTGTCTGCAATCACAGAGGGTTAAATTGGGCTATGTATCAGCAGCTTCAGTTTTTCCACATTTGTTGCATTAGCGGCTTAATGCATGGACCCTTGGGAAGCTCTCTGGAAAAGTGTAGCGCAGATCAAGCAGACAATGTGGGAATATCAGGCCGCTATTGCTTCTAGATGTTTGCAATAGGCCCCATGTTTAACATTCTAACCATTTAAAGTCAGATCCTCGGGGGGCTTCACACATTACAAAATCAGCTGCCACTTCTTGGTAATTTGAAAGAGGAAGAAGTTGTGTCTCTTCCATCAAAGGCTGTGTACGCTGTACCCTACAAAAGCAGCCGTTCGGTAGGTACAGCCTCAGGCAGCAAATGCTGGAGTTCTACCACTGGTGTCTAAGGAGATAATACTTTAAATGAATAAATAAACTAAAAGGCAGCATATCATTAGTTTTATTATCATAGTCTGGCTTGCCTGGGTGCCTATGGAGCAGGCTCTCAGTACAACACATGGCTTTCTAACAACGGAAAGATGTCTATAGGACCATCTCTTCCTATGTGTTCCCATACACTACTTTGGTCCTCAGGCTGCCACCTGCTAGTTGTTCTCCTGATTTAGGATACCCTGCCTGGCATCAATGAGTGCCCTGCCTTTTCCTTCAGTGTTCCTGATCTGTGGAATGGGCGTCATGAGGAGGTGAAGGGGACACATTCTAGGAGTATTTAGGAGGTGCTGCAGGATGTGGGAGGGATGAAGTATTTATCGGAGTATAGGCTGCAGGCATTTATTTAGGAGGGGTATGTAGGGTATGACTGTGTTTTCTATTTTTATATGAATTTGTAAAGTGCCTTGTACCATTGGAAAAGTGGGGTATAAATATTTTAAATAAGAAATGTGCAAGTCTCCCCTCAGCACATGTCCCAGAAGTATGGAGACATGATGACTAGCACGCAGCTGCATCTGTTGGCATGTTCATGGTGCTAAGCTTCCCTCAGAAGAGTCACCATAATTTACACATGTGCGTGGATTTACTAAATTAGTAAGTACCACATTCTTACTAAATTACTAAGAACAACTAAGAACCATAAATTACTAAGAACCACATAAGAACCATGAATTATATGGGAGTTAGGGGAAACTATGGCATAATATGGGGAGGGTTATAGTTAAAGAGCCCCAACCCAGGGAAACAGGGTCAGGGGAAGGGTTGGTACCTAGCACCCTTCAACCTCATTTGACATCCACTGGTCCAATTGCAATAGTGAAGGACGTCCCCCTCAACTGTTCTCTGAATTGGACTTCAGTCCCCTGACCCTCATCACGGCTCTTCTTCTGCTTGCTCACTTAGGCATTTGTTCTTGCCTAATCTTCTGCTTCCCATTTCAAGTTGGGTCTGCCGAGCTGGGTCAGACCTTAGTGCCCATTAATTGGTACCAACCCCCCAGTGCCACTTTGCAGCTTTCCCCAGTGAAATTAAGTCTTCACAATACAGAAATCAGTATCAGGAGTGGGAAGCTTGGTTGGCTCCTCAGTAATACTAGGAGAGCCAGAGCTTTAGTTAACTAACTTTGCTTATGTTTGTAAACATGGCAGGAACCAAACAAAACATTGTGGATATGGCACAATTGTTCCATTATTCTGAAATTCATATGTCAGTCATATTCTGCATCTATTACTCTCAAATATGGGGACACACTCAAATATGGAGGGGGGGCACCTAAACTCTTCTGAGAGCTGAACCGAACGAGCTGAACACTGGGGATTCCTTTCACTTGTTCAATGTTTTTCAAACTTCAGGAAGGTTAAGTTGTTCAGAACTAAGAAATGCAGCAAAAGCAAAATGGAGTCTTCTAACTGCTAACAGGTATGTTTTGGGAGATTACATTTTACATCCAGCAGTAAGCCTGACAAGAGAACTGAATGCAATAATGGATCCATTAAAGGTAGTATTTTAGTTTAATTTTAGTTAGGAAAACAGTGGATTTAGGAAGCAACTTTAACCCCTAAATCCTTTCACCATAACAACTGCCCTTGGTATATTTGAGTACTATGCGCAGAGGGGATTTTGATGTGTGCCTCCAGAGAGAGCTTTTCTGACAGCTGATGATGCTTACATATCCTCACAGTAAGCTGAGAGCAGGACGAAAAGTTCTCCAAGTATTTACTTCAGACAGAGCATGCAACAGGAAGGCTATACTGGCAAGAACATTATGTACCATTAGTATCTGTGCCTCAACACAGCTCAACTTTCAATTTCTTGAAGCAGTTCGTTTTTATGGATAAGAGATTAATGGATATCACTTGACCCAGATTTCTGACCCAGAGTTGACAACTGTTGTTGCATTCCATCATATTGTATCTTCATAGTTGTAGGAGTCAAACAAGAATCTTGAAAATACCACATGGGATAGCAGTGTGATGTAATGATTAAGAGTGGCAGATTCAGATTTGGAGAACTGGGTTTGATTCTCCTCTCCTCCACATGAAGCCTGCTGTGTGACCTTGGGCCAGTCACAGTTCTCTCAGAACTCTCTCAGCCCCACCTACCTCACAAAGTGCCTGTTGTGGAGAGAGGAAGGTAAGATGAATGTAAACCACTTTGAGACTCCTTATGGTAGAGAAAAGTGGGGTATAAAAACCTACCTTTCTTCTTCTTCAGTTGTTCCTTCAGCCTGCTTCCCCCTCACAGTCAGTCTTCTCAGAGATGATATTAATAGTAGGCTATACAGGAGATGGAGCTGCGGTAGCTCAAGTGGTTAAGACACTGAACTGCAGGCTGTGGAAGGTCAGTAGTTCAGCAGTTCAAGACCCAGGTGCCGTAAGATGGAGTGAGCTCCCGTCTCTAGTTCCAGCTCCTGCCAGCCCAGCAGTTCAAAAGCAAGAAATTGCAAGTAGATAAATAGGTACCACTTCAGTGGGAAAGTAGCATTCCGTGCACCTTGGTGTTTAGTCATGCCGGCCACATGACCACGGAAACGTCTTTGGACAGCACTGGCTCTTCGGCTTTGAAACGGAGATGAGCACCGCAACCCTAGAGTCGGATTTGACTGGCTTTCGAGCAAGGGAACCTTTACCTTTATCTATACAGGAGACTGCAGGTGAAAACTTAGAGATAGATTCAGAAAAAAACTTATGAAGGTATTTTGAAGGGTTTTTTTTAAAAAAAAAAAATTCTATAAATACAGTAAAATTACTGGATGGGAGGGCACGATGTGCATATCTCTAAAACACCCAATAAGAGCTTAATCACAAACCAATAAAAACTAGTAAACAAGAGTCTCACAGTACTTCCAAAAGAATGGTAGGATTGTTTCCAGATCTCATTTGGCTCAATTAGAGCATTAAAGTTTCTTCTATTTCTCAACTTTCAGGATATTGCAGTAGTCTAGCCTTAAAGTTAAAAAAGTATAAATCAGACAGACAGAAGCCAAGACAAGGGTTTCTTCAACAGAGATCAAATACAGTCTCCTTGAAAATTCTGGGAAAACACCTCCTTAAATGAGGAAACTTGCTCCCTTATGGTATCTCCATGTGACCTGACTATACTGCAAGTGGTGAAGCTAACAGCCCACAGAACAAAATTCAGAGAAACTAAATCAAAGCTATCTATATATCTTTGACTACACAGTGCTTCAAGCACTCCTTCTACCTGACCTGCCTCAAAATTGGATTCCAATCATTCTGGGGTTCCTCAGGGCCAAGACAGAGATCATCTTTACAAGCTCAGACAGGATATTTGCAGGCAAATAAGGCAGACAGTAAACCAGCAGGAAACCCAAATTGTGACTAGTTCCCCACACACTAGTTTACTTTGGTAAAGGCTGTGTAAGGAGAAAGACTTATGGAGAACCATAGTGATCCCATCCCCATTTTGGGAATGATGGACTGTTCATAATAATATGTGAAGTTTTCTTACAGGAAGAAGGAAAGACACGAGAGCTCTGTTATCAAACCAAATTTTCCTTTGTTCTGGTGTCTGCCCTTGGTTGACCTTGCAAGAAAATAACTGAAGTAAACTTAGACCATCAGAAACAAATATAGTTCAGTGAAAGGGCAAATGATGCCTTCATCTTTACTTTTGGATTTTCTCAACCTTTTTCATCCTCACTCAGGAAAACAAAAAACAACAACAATGTCAGAGTCTGGCAGTAGAACAATTCACAAAGTAAGTGTGTGAGGCACAGAGCTTTTCCAGCCCTACTGTCTTTTATGCTCTTGAGAGCAAATAAATTATTTTCAGTTTCTATACTTATTTAAGCCTTATGTATTTTTTTCTGGGTAGGTGAAAACTGCAACTTCATTCCCAGAAAAGGAGCAGCACTGGAATAAAATTAAGGGATCACATTTCCCATTGGCATTAAATGATGCTGTGGTGGAATTAGAGTTCATGACATGCAATAGGTAAAGGTAAAGGTTCCCTTGCTCGAAAGCCAGTTGAATGCGACTCTAGGGTTGCGGTGCTCATCTCCGTTTCAAAGCCGAAGAGCCAGCGCTGTCCGAAGACATTTCTGTGGTCATGTGGCCGGCATGACTAAACACCAAGGTGCACGGGACGCTGTTACCTTCCCACCGAAGTGGTACCTATTTATCTACTTGCAATTTCTTGCTTTCGAACTGCTAGGTTGGCAGGAGCTGGAACTAGAGACGGGAGCTCACCCCGTCATGCGGCACTCACGGGTCTTGAACTGCTGAACTACTGACCTTCCACAGCCTGCAGTTCAGCATCTTAACCACTTGAGCCACCGCAGCTCCTATCGACATGCAATACGGGTATTATTTTTGTAGAGGGCTCTTTCCTCTACAAAAATACCCCTCAATGGTTGACCATCCCAGTGCCAGTCATTTATTTCCGTTGCACGAAATATGCCACACGATCATTTAGCAATGAAAATCAGACTCTGCTTCAAACTACTGGATTTGTTAGTAATCAAATTTTCAACTCAAATTCTATCTACAAAAATATCTGTAATGTCTCCTAAAAGCATTGAGACAAACAATAAACATTTCTTTAAATATATCCAGAGCAGGAAACCAGTCAGAAATGCAGTTGGGCTTTTGGATAACAAGGAATAAAGGGATTGCTAAAGGAAGATGGGGAGATGGCAGGGAAGCTCAATGAATTCTTTGCTTCTGTGTTCACTGTGGAATGACGGGGGCATGTTCCCAGGCTACAGCCACTATTTTCAGAAAGGGAGTCAGAAGAACTGAGTCAGACTGAGGTGATTAGAAATGAAGTTCTAGACCTATAGGGGAAACTAAAAACTAATAAGTCTCCAGGTACTGATGCCATACACCAAGAGTTCTTAGGGAACTCAAATGTTAGATTTTTGTCTACTAACCCATATATGTAACCTATCACTATATTCAGCCACTGTACCAGGAGACTGGATAGTAGCAAATATTACACCAATTTTTGAACAGGGGTTCTGAGGAGAACCAGGAAATTACAGGCCAGTTAGCCTAAGATCTGTCCCAGGCAAATTAATAGAAACTGTAATCAAGTATAAAAGTATTAAGCACATAGAAGAATAAAGCCTGCTGAGGGAAAATCTGTATTACTTCTGCGACTTTAAAAGGACTGTAGTAGAAGCCTGACAAACAGCTGAGCAATCTGCTCCTGCCCCTTCTTTTTGGATCTACCAGTAGTTCTCAAATATATCTGGGATTTTTTTCAGGGTTTGTTCCCCTCCCACCCTGAGAAAACCTGGATATATTTGGGAAGCTGAAATATAAATAAAAGATACCAGTATAAGGTGTTTTTTTTTGGGGGGGGGTATATTTTCAGACCCGAAGGCACACCCCTAGCCATCGTCTTCATGGCTCCGCTTACAAATGGAGATGATATTGGAAACAGAATTCTGTGTAAAATGGACATTCAGCCTGATTCAGCAAGGCACTCCTTGTGCCTACTTAGCAAGATGACATTTGAGTTTTCAGGCCACATTTTTCAGCTAATAATTTAGGACGTCTTTAAACTTATCGACAACAAAGGTTGATATAGGGGAGGGAAGACAACATAAAGCCTTTCTTTGTAGAGATCTGTATCATATACATGTAAACCAGTTATATAGTTGAACTCTCTCACTTATTTATCATCCTGAAAGGAAGCAGAAATGACCCTGTCATGGAATGGAGAATATATACAGGACCACACAACATGCAGTCCCTATTGCATTTTGAAAAGTGATCTATTTTGGCATCTAATATTTATGTCCATTTCAACTCGTAGGCTCATTTTTCATCTGCGGTGCCCTTGGTGATGATGGAAATTAGTTTTATTATGGCTTTCCCTTAAAGGACAGCCAGGCTTGTAGAGAAGGTGAGAAGGGGGGGTAAAAAGCATCCAGAGGCATTTGCTCCAAATTGATATGTCAGGAAAGTACATCAATGAATTTCCTGTGGAAGCACAGTGATCTATAATGGTCTCTTGTATTATGCACTTATAAATTACCTTTCTTTGGTGATGTGGCATTTAAATACATTCGGGTCTTTGTAACAAAACTGGTGGTTTCAAGCCCAAGCAGAGATGGTTAGTTCTGCAGGGGTCACCCTGGGAAATTCAAATTGATAGCCATTTTCACAAGCAATGCCCTTTCTCCCCCCACCCCATCCCATCAATGACACACTGATGACACTAACAGTGTATGAAAAATCCATGGGACAGAAATGATTTGGTTCTTACATGGAATCAGAATGGTGAATCTGTATGTTAGAATGATGCCACATAGGGATGCCAGATCCTGGTGGGGGCACACAATCTACCATCCTCAGCTGTCATTTCTCACTACTACTCCTCTGGCTGGCTGGAGTGAAAAAAATTAAAATCTAGGTGCATTGTAATGGCATTACATCACTTCCGAGGAAAACCCAGAAGTGGCATCAGTTTGGTCTAGGAGTCATCAAAAAGTGCCCCATTTCAGATACATTTAGAGTTTAAGTACAGCCAGGCACAAAATAGACTTCTGTGTTCATAGAGTTGCCAGCTTCCAGGTGGATCCTGGAGATCTCCTGGTATTATAACTGATCTCCAGTTGGCAGTGATTAGTTCCCCTGGAGAAAACAATTGTTTCGGAGGGTGGACTTTTATGGCATTGTAGTCAGCTGATGTCCTTCCCCTTCCCAAACCCCGCCCCCCGAGGCTCTACCCCCAAAATCTCCCGGAGTGTCCCAATACAGAGCTGGCAATCCTACTTATATATTCAGGACTTTGGAGAGCAGCCTGAAATGTTCATAACTGCTTGTTTACGTTTTGAATAGCATACCCATGTCTTAAAATTATAAACTTGCTTCCAGTGCAATGTTTCTTTGAGCAAAAGGATGTCCAGCAACACGGCAAACTTTCTCAAACCCTTCCCCCTTTGTACCCAAATGCTGCTATGTTACGCAGCATCGGGGAAAAGGCATTTTAGACTAAGTGGGAGCGGGAAGTAACAAAGTGTTCTGCCAGAGGCAGGGTGGTTGTTTTAGGACTTTGGGAGTTCAATAAGTTTGCAGAGGCAAGATATTGTCAAATACAGGGGTCATTTCAATAAAAGCAACCAACACCAATACAATTGCACAGGCGGTATCTTACACCCCTTCTGCTGCTGGGGCTTCGTACAGCAACAACTGTACCCTAGTGCTTTGTTCCACAGTACCCTATCTGTCATGGCCTATGGTGAAACATTATGAGCCTTGAACACATGAAGTTGCCATATACAGAATTAGACCATTGGTCCATCCAGTTCAGGATTGTCTGCTCAGACCAGCAGCAGCTCTCCAAGGTCTCAGGCTGAAATCCTTTACATCACTTACTACCTGATCCTTTAAACTGGAGATGTCAGGGATTGAACCTGGGACCTTCTGTATTCCAAGCACTTCTGCTACTACTGAGCTACAGCCCCACCCACTTTTTATATTAACTTAACCTGCTGAGTCATACTTGCCAGACCTGATCAACAACACCTGGTGTCCATGCTATGCTCCCTTAGAAGGCACAGAACAACAGACTATAGCCCTGCTTACAGCTGAAAGCGGCAGGCAGAAACAATTCAAGGAAATTAGGGAATATGCTCCCAGAGCCAGAACATAGGCCTCCTCTAGATTTTTACATATTTGCACTATAATTCCATGGGAATAAATCATTTTGTCAACTGAAATATTGCTGTGGATTCAGACCATAATCTTCTAATTTGGGCACACGGATACCTAGTATGGTAAAGTTAGAGCAGGGGTTCTTCTGGAGCCAAAGGGAGCCTTGCGGAAAGTTCATCTCTTTATAACTGCAGAAAGAATTTGCACATATGAACACTAAAGAAGATGTATTCTTACAAACCGAACTAACCTGGAATATAGGCATGGAGCCAGTCATGGTAATCCCTGCTGGTAATCCCTTTAATAAAAACAGACACTTGGGTTCAGTGGAGTTTAATGTTACAGAATGTCTAAATTATAGGGAGTGATGTGACTAGAGAGTCCTTAACTAACCCTGTATCTCTGCAACTTAGCTCAATAATACAGGTATCAATACATACATGTATATTCACACACATATCACTATTTGCGAATTTCCTGCACTGTGCAAGGGGTTGGACTAGATGACCCTGGAGATCCCTTCCAACTCTATAATTCTATTATTAGTATTGCAGTGTCTAAATCGCCGCCTCTTTCTGTCTCTTATAACTTGCCTTTGACTCATGTTCTCTTCATTGAATGGCTCAGTCTATGATGCTAATGAATTGTGAGGCCTGATTCTCCCAAAATCCAGTATTACTGAATGTTTCTATCAATTAACTTGGGTGGCATCTTTCAGAGGGGTAGCTGTGTTCTTCTGCTGTAGCAAAAATAAGTCTGGTGGCTTCCTTGAGACTAACAGATTCTTTATGGCATAAGAGTTCATAAACTACCCCACACTTCATCAGATACACAAATTATATCCCAGATTATACACATATACCCAAATACTCATATGGGGAGAGAGAGAGAAAAGTATAAACACTGACTTCAAAAGCCTATGTAAAGAGGTGTGAAATTTTTATGTGCAAAGGTATAAAAAGGTAAAAGTTTCCCTTGCTCGAAAGCCAGTCAAATCTGACTCTGGGGGACAATGCTCATCTCCATTTCCAGGCCAAAGAGCCAGTGCTATCTGAAGAGGTTTCCATGGTCATGTGCCTGGCATGACTAAATGCCGAGGCACACAGACCGCTGTTACCTTCCCACCGAAGCGGTACCTATTTACCTACTTGCAATTTCTTGCTTTCGAACTGCTAGGTTGGCAGGAGCTGTGGCCAGAGACGGGAGCTCACTCCATCACATAGCACTCGGGTCTTGAACTGCTGAGCAGGGCCGGCTCGCCCACTAGGCCAGCCCTGCAGGGACACCAAAATGCCCCCCCCAATGAAAAGCCCCCGGGCCGCCCAGCACTGGCAGCCCCGGCTTTCCTGCGTGCCTTGCCACTGCAAGGTGCCCATAAAGCCGGCGCCGCCACCGGGAGGGAAGGGGCGGGCGTTCTAAGCCTGCCCCTTCCCTGGCTCTCCTGGGCGCCTCACAGCTGCGAGGCACCCGGGAGAGCCGCGCTGCCATCACCGCTGGAAGGGAAGGGGTGGGCGTTCTAAGCCCACCCCTTCCCCGGCTCTCCTGGCGCTGGGCCATCTCCAGGCCTCACCAGGATGTTGGCATCCCCGGTGGGGTGGTGTCAGGTTTAAAATCAAGTAGATCCAGTCATTCTTGCACAAAGAAAGGTTTATTAGGATTATCTTGCTAAAACCCACAGTAGGAGGTCATTGTCAGGAATGGGGAGCAAAGCAGAGCAAGCTAACTTATAGTGTGATGCAATGAAGCGACTAGCGAATAAAACTTGAGCACTCGCGCGGGAACTCCCGGCGGGAGAAATACTTCATGAGCGGGAGACTACTCCCCCCTCCCCTTGCCTTCCCAGGACTGGAAAATTCTCAGCTGAACAAGAATAGTCCAAAGCCTACATTCAAGGCCACCGTGATAAGGAAAAGCGGCAGGGAAGAAGCTCCCACGTTTCTGGCTGCATAACTACGCAAGCGCAAAGCGGGGCAGGAACATAACACAATGGATTCAGTGAGAAACATCAAAGGCATCACTTTCTGACATTCTGCCCTTCCCAAAACACCACCCACCCACCACTCAGGAAGGAGCGAACAAGGGCCCCCAGGTTTATTAGGGTATCGAGCGTGAAAGTCTATCAGGTGATCAGGTGCATTGATATCAGAAACTTTCACCCATTCCCTGTATTGGGGCCCAAAGTGTACCCATTGCACAAGGTACATAAGTTGTCCACGAAGTATCTTAGAGTCCAAAATTTCAGCGATTTCATAGTGCTCTTCACCATCAACCATCAGAGGGGGGGGAGAAGCCGACGTCTCGGGTTGCCATTTAGTTGGGGGTAAGGCCGGCTTGAGAAGGCTGTAATGGAAAATTGGATGTATTGCTTTAAGAGATTTAGGCAAGTCTAGCTGTACAGTTACTTGATTCACACATCTTAGCACTCGGAAAGGACCAATATATTTCCACGCAAGTTTCCTGGACTGCTGTGCTAGTCTTAGGTTCTTAGTCGACAGATAGACAGCGTCTCCCGGTTGCAATTTCCATCCCCCGGCCCTTTTTTTATCTGCTTGTTGTTTGTACTGTGCTTTGGCCTCATTCAAAGTCTCGACAATTAGGGGCCAGGAGTCACGAAGAGTTTGACACCATGCCGAGGCTTTACCACCCTTCTCACCAGGTTTTAAGAAGGGAAGAGGGGGCTGTCATAGCCCATGGCAGCTTTGAATGGTGACATTTTCGTGGAAGCGTGCCATGAGTTGTTGTATGCAAATTCCGCCAATGGTAACAAATCTACCCAATTGTCTTGTTGATAATTAGAAAAACACCTCAGATATTGTTCCAACGTCTGGTTCACCCTCTCCGTCTGGCCATCAGTCTCGGGGTGATAGGCAGTACTAAGAGCACGTTCAATACCCATTAGAGTCATTAGCTCAGACCAAAACTTGGAAACAAACGGAACCCCCTGTCGGAAATGATCTTGAGGGGCAACGCATGCAATTTGGCAATGTGTTGAATAAATGCTTTGGCCAAGACTTTTGCTGTTGGCATACTGGGGAACGGTATGAAGTGAGCCTGCTTAGAGAATAAATCCACTACCACCCAAATGACCGTCATATGTCTAGAGGGGGAAGATCAGTGATAAAGTCCATAGAGATTACTTCCCAGGGTCTACTGGGGGTGGGTAGTGGTTGTAGGAGGCCTGGAGGTTTTCCTGGTCTGGCTTTACAACGATTACACGTTGGGCAGGACTGTATATAGCGAGACAACTCTTGTTTCATTCGGGGCCACCAGAAGCTACGTTGCAGAAGCCTTAAGGATTTTACATATCCAAAGTGTCCCGCAGCTTTTGAATCATGAACTGTGTGCAAAACCTGGGCTCGGGTAGCTTCTGGGACAAACATTTTATTTCCTTTGTACCAGCAGCCATTAGGACCACAAGTCACATCATCCCTGGCTTGTAACTCACTTGTTTCTGGTGGGGTGATGTCAGATAAAAACTGCTTTTCCCAAGTCAATGTTTGGATGGGAATCGTTGGTGCCTGTTTAGCTTTCCGGGTTACAACTGCACCAACCAATTGCTCCGGGGTGAACATAGATTCCCGAACTTCGACCCTTTTAGAAAAATGTTGGGGAAGGCGGGAGAGAGCGTCCGCTAAATGGTTGGCTTTCCCTGGGAAATGGTGCAGGGTAAACTGAAATTTGGAGAAAAACTCAGCCCACCTGAACTGTTTAGCATTTAGATTCCGGGGTTTTCGCAATACCTCAAGATTTTTGTGATCAGTCCAGATTTCAAAAGGTATTCGGGACCCCTCTAACCAATGTCTCCATGTGATCAATGCTAAACGGATAGACGCCGCTTCCTTATCCCAAATGGGCCAAAATCTCTCTGTGTCATTAAATTTTCTTGACACATAAGCCAGGGGTTGTAGCTGCTTTTGAGCATTCTCTTGCAAAATCACCCCACCCATAGCAGTGTCTGATGCGTCTACTTGCACTACAAATTTCTTTGTCTCATCAGGGTGTGCTAATATGGGCTCAGACGTGAACAACCGTTTAAGTTGTTCAAACGCTTGTTGACACTGCGGGGTCCAGTCCAAAGGGGCCCCTGGGACTGAAGCCTTAGATCCCCTCCCCTTAGTTTTTAACAGTTCCGTGAGGGGAAGGGCTACTTGGGCGAAGTGTGGCAGGAATTGGCGGTAAAAGTTGGCGAAGCCGAGAAAACTTTGGAGCTGGCGCCTGGTTTTGGGGGCTCCCATCTCAATACATCCTGGACCTTTTTTGGGTCCATCTCCAACCCCGCGGAGGATATACGGTATCCCAAAAAGTCAATGCTCTCTTGGTGAAATTCACATTTTGACAGTTTAACAAACAGTTTGTGTTCTAAAAGCTTTTCCAATACTTTCCGCATAAGGGTAGTGTGGGATTCCTGATCCGGGGTATAGACCAAGATATCATCTAAATAAACAACCACTCCCTTGAATAAATAGGGGTGTAACACTTCATTGATTAAGTTCATGAAGACCCCTGGTGCCCCTTGTAACCCGAAGGGCATCACCCGGTATTCAAATTGCCCCAGCGGGGTATTAAATGCAGTCTTGTATTCATCCCCCTCTCTGATACGAACCCGAAAGTAGGCATCTCGCAAATCCAGTTTAGAGAACACTTTCCCTTTAGCCACCTCTGCCAGTAAGTCTTTGATGAGGGGCATCGGGTAGGCATTAGTTGCAGACACTGCGTTAAGTCCCCGGTAATCCGTGCAGAGTCTGAGCCCCCCATCCTTTTTTTTACAAAATAATACAGGTGCTGCAAAAGGGGATGATGCTGGTCTAATGAATCCACGGGCCAGATTTTTATCAATAAAACGGCGAAGTTCTTCCTTTTCACTTGGGCTCATGGCATAAATTTTCCCTTTTGGTAATTTTTGACCCGGAAGAATCTCAATTGTACAGTCGGAGTTACGATGGGGGGCAATTCATCTGCTTCCTCCTCCTCAAACACCCGGGTTATATACTGGTAATCCTCAGGGATGCGATTAAGCTCCTCCGTTGCCAAACAAGCTCGTGGAGGTTCATTGCATGGGGGATTTCCCCACCCGGGGTCCCATTTGTGTTCTGTACATTTTGGGGAGATAAATTGTACCTCCCCTCTTCCCATAAAATGTATGGGTTATGTCCATGTAACCAGGGGCTACCCAACACCAAGGGAAACTGGGCTTGCGGAGCTATTACGAATGAGCGTAGCTCCCAGTGGTCACCAATGCCTATTCTTAAAGGAACAGTCTCAAATCGGCATGGTTTTTTCATTGGAGACCCATCCATCTGTGTGAAAGTTATTGGGTCTTTCAAGTGGACCACGGCTGCCTCCAACCCCATAACCATAGAAGGGTTTATGAGATCCCTCCCGCACCCTGAGTCAATGAGAGCCCGGACCCGAATGTGAGTCATCATTGCTGGATTCATCACCAAAACAGTCACAAAGAAGAGAGAGGGGTAGTTGCTCACCAGTTTAGGCGCCTCAGGTGCTGGGTCCTGCTGTGTAGCGCCATTCACCAACAGGACCATCTCATTTCCCTGCATCTCATTCTCCTCCTCTAGCATCAAGGTATCCACTTGGTCGGGGCTAGCAAACAGAGCTCGTGGGTTGCGTGGTTTGGCGGTACCTTTTCTCGGGGTAGGGGTTGTCCACCTTCTGGGCTCTTCTTGTGGTAGAGCCCTATTGGGATCCCCTTTCGGGCAGGCCGCGGCGAAATGCCCTTTCTCCCCACATCGCAGGCAGAGCCCCTGTCGCATACGCTGATCCCTCAGGCCACTTGGGGTAGATGTTGGTTTGGGTCTGGCCTGACCCGCCGCACTACTCGGACGATTGTTACCCAAGGATAAATCCAGCTTCATCATTTGTAAGCGGCTTTCGGCCTTCTCGGCTTCCTCCATCCAACCCTGGAGGGTACGAGGTTGCTGAGAGCTGAGGACATTATTGCGGACGTCAACGGCTAGTCCCATTCTATATTGTTGGGCCAACACCGCATCAGTCCAGTCTCGAATTTTCACAGCATGCCTTTGAAACTCTCTTGAGTACTCCCGCACTGAGAGTTTGCCTTGTCTGAAAGTGCGAAGGAAGGCTTCAGCCTTTTGGGCCGCCCCGGATCTTCAAAACGGTTTCTCAAGGCCCACATGAAGTCATCTACATTCCCCAACTCCTCCGCCTCCAGATCATGAAGGGCTACATACCAGCTAGTAGCACTCCCCCGGAACCTGGATGCAATAAACTCCACCTGCTGTTCTTCATCTGGGAATACATAGCCCCATCTTTGTACAAATTTTCCAACTTGTAATATGAAAAAGGACACAGTCTCTGGATCTCCATCAAATGTGATCTCTAGCATGTCTTTGGGGCGGATTACCGGGGGGGCCGGCGCCATGATAGGTACCGGCTGCATGAGGGGTGCTGGAGCCGGAGGTTGAGGCGGAGGCACAACTGGCGGCTGGATAGGTCCTGGTGGCCCTGGCCCCGCTCCCGGTACTGGGGCAACTACTGGAGGTGGGGCTGGTGCTGGCTGGCCCGGCCCCGGCCCTGGGGGAGCTGGTTGGCCCGGTCCTGGACCCGGTGGTACTGGTTGGCCCGGCCCCGGACCCGGAGGAGGAGGAGGTGGCCGTCCCGGCACCAACAGTGGCGCTGGAGCTGGAGCCGGTGCGGGTGCAGGTCTGGGTTGTGTCAGTGGATGGGCTCTAATGGCTTGGTCCATCATCTGGGGTAGGGACTGCATTAGTTTACTCATATCCCTTACCAGCCGTCGGGTGTCCTCTTGGATAGAATCCATGCGGGCATCAGTGTCTTGGCTGGACCCCGTTCTGGGAGATCCCCGGGACACCCGCCCTTGGGGAAGACCAAAACTACCTCTGGGATCCAGGAGGCTGTCACGGCTCTGGCTCCCCGGCATGGTCCAGGTGGTCTGGGTAGTGTCCAACAGGTTCTTAGTCCAATCGCGCGATCTGCGAAAAGTCACCCCTTTATCCCAGGGTGTTGGGACTCCTGGCACATAAGTTCGTGGAACCGCACCTCCCTGACTTGGTATCGGCCCGGCCGGGCTGTAGATCGGGAGTGTGTACGTGGCTCCAATTGTGCCAATCGATGGTGGGGTAGCCAACCCGGCTGCTGAATAGATAGTCGGTGTCATCACCACTGTAGTTGTAGTCACTGGAACCACGGTGGTAGTCGGAATAGTAACCACCGGAGCAGCCACAGAAGTAACGGGAGCCGTGGCTCCCAACGCAGTAGTCACTGGAACGGCCCCTGTGGCTCCCGCCGTCGTGATCGCTGGAACTGCCCCGGAGGCTCCCGAGGTAGTAATCAACGGGACTGTGCCCGGGGCTCCTTTTCCCGCCCCGCTCATCGTGGTGGATGGCGGACGTTGACGGTGAGGGAAAGATGTGGATTCCTGACAATTTCTGTCAGGTTTAAAATCAAGTAGATCCAGTCATTCTTGCACAAAGAAAGGTTTATTAGGATTATCTTGCTAAAACCCACAGTAGGAGGTCATTGTCAGGAATGGGGAGCAAAGCAGAGCAAGCTAACTTATAGTGTGATGCAATGAAGCGACTAGCGAATAAAACTTGAGCACTCGCGCGGGAACTCCCGGCGGGAGAAATACTTCATGAGCGGGAGACTACTCCCCCCTCCCCTTGCCTTCCCAGGACTGGAAAATTCTCAGCTGAACAAGAATAGTCCAAAGCCTACATTCAAGGCCACCGTGATAAGGAAAAGCGGCAGGGAAGAAGCTCCCACGTTTCTGGCTGCATAACTACGCAAGCGCAAAGCGGGGCAGGAACATAACACAATGGATTCAGTGAGAAACATCAAAGGCATCACTTTCTGACAGGTGGGTGCCCCAGGCTGTCCTGCCTAGGGTGCCCAGACACCTGGGGCTGGCCCTGCTGCCAAGCTACAGACCTTCTGGTCTACAGCTGAACGTCTTAACCTCTGAGCCACCGCTGCCCCCTGTGCAAAGGTATACAACCTACCAAAATGCATTCATTCAACAATTTCAAAACTCTAACCATTGACAATCATCATGACATAGTAACTTCATTATATATTGGAAAGTAATTTGTATTCATGGGAATTCAGCAATGAATGCCTATCAGTTTTTCTTCAATAGTTTGCAAATCATTACCTGGGCTACCTTGATTTCCCCTCTGTCTTAGTAATAGTGGAAACAAGTGATGAACCCTTGAAAAAACTGTCATAAATATGGAAGGAGCGATCCAAAAAGGAGAGGTATTTCCCTTCCTTTTATCAGCCCTCTCCATCACACACACCTGACCCCCAGAAGTCAGTACTGAGATAGCCAGTTGATGGCCCTTGCCTGAAGATCTAAAGCCACTCCTGAGTTTTCAGTGTGAACGCCACATACCTGGTTGCTGGGGTTGTGGGAAAGTGTCACTGAGACATTTTGTCCACTTGCTAATCCGGTTGCTCGAAACTCATCTGTCTAAAGAAATCATTTGACCTCTGCTATTGTTGGAACTTTCCGGTACCAGTTACCACTGCAAGCTAATTGTGTGACACTAACTTTCTTGGGTTCACTATTTGTAAAAAAACCCATGAAATATATATGAAAATCTGTAGCAAGTTGCAGATAATGACCTTGCCCTCTGGACCTGTGCTTGGAGAGATAATGATTTGGGGTTTGCTAAATATTTTTGCACACATACTTCAAGCTCAACAAGCAAACTGTTTCCTTTCTGAACAGCCTTTCCTAATGCCCACGCAGCTCATTATTGTTAAGGAGGAAAGTTAGACTGCCACTAACTACCTACTGATCTAACACTATTTGTAGCAGAGTAGGGATGAGGAAAACAAGTCAGGTTGGTCAATAATAGTAAATGCAGAGCCTCCAAACAAATGGAAACAACAAGGTTTTTGCTTTGAAATGTAATGTGCTTCCCAGGAACTGCATTCGAATACCAATACCCTCAAGCCTGTAACAATACAGAGTCACAGTTCCTAGATTTGAAAGCTCACACTGTCAATTAGACAAAGGGAGAGATGTTCTAGGAACCCCATCAAGGGAAACAGAATCCACTTGTACAGATCACTTGCTCTTTCTGCTTTAATTCCTTCACCCAACAGGTAAATACAACCACAGTGCAAACTAATGGTTTTGGCTGGATGTGCTGTGCCCCTGCACCTCCAAATGAAGGAATGAGACACAATTGTTTAGATCAATATAGGGTTATATTTTGGCTGATCTACATAATTTTTTCACAGCTTTTCAAAGTATGAGTTGCTGCTAACAAGTAGATTCCAATGAGTACCAGAGCTATTTTATAGGCACTCTGACAGAGGATGCCAATTCCATTGGGAACTTCCTGGAGATGTGGGGAGGAAGTCTAATGCAAGGGAGTCCACTCTCCATAGCAGCCATTTCCTCCAGGGTGATGCTCTGTATTCTTGGGGCTTGGAGGGCAACAGTGAGAGGGCTTCTGGAGTTCTGGACCTGCTGGTGGACCTTCTGAGGGTGCCTAGACTTGGCCACTGTGTGACACAGAATGTTGGACTGGAATGGGCCATTGGCCTGACCCAACATGGCTTCTCTTATGTTCTAACTCAGTGTGGTGCAGCAGTGAAAAAATCAAAACTCTTAAGTAAGGGATGATTAGGGAAAGAATTGAGAATGAAACAGCTGATATTGTAATGCCCCAGTATATGGGGTGGCCTCATTTGGAATATTGTGTAGACTCAGAGGAACTGATTGGCCACTGTGTGAGACAGAATTTTGGGCTAGATTGACCTCTGGTCCGATCCAGTGGGGTCCTGCTTATGCTCTTATGTTTAAAGCATGTTTGTATTTTGAGTAAAAATATCATTAATTGGGTTTGCCTGTGTCCTTTATAAACATTTATATCACTGGTACCTGGCATTACATTTTATGGCACACATGGCCCGGCCTGACAAAGTGACATTTGTGTCAGATCCAGCCCTTGTAACAAATGAGTTCAACACCCCTGGGGGTAGGGGGTACTGTTAAGGAAGTTTAGGAAAGAATCTTGCTGTGATAATAGAGGGACTGGAATTTGTGGAACTCATAGAAGTGATTTTACTATGAACTAGAATCGGCCAGTATGTGGCTGGTCCTGCAGAACACCTGTTCAACCTGCACCTCTATAACATAATTGCAAGGAGGTGCTCTTTCCTGTCTATAAAATGAAAGTTTATCAAATTATTAATGCCATGGAGAAAGTGGACAAGGAGAGCTTTGTCTTATTTATTTATTTATTTTGATTTCTTATATATATATATATATATATATATAATTTTATTCATTTTGTATACTACATCCTACATTCTAAAGGGTAGGGGTACAGGGAAAGTCTATCTCTAACTTATGACAAGAATATTTTGCAGTGTAACAAATACATATATCACTCCTACATAAGTAGAAATAAACATAGATTTATAAAAACAGTGAGATCAATCCTCTATCTGTTATTGCTTAATTACGCTAAAATCAAGTATTTTGAGATTCAGAATGAAATGTTTATTTTTTGCGCTTTTTCTTCACCTTTAGTGTTTTGGGTGCTGCTGTTCTTTTCTCTAACTCAGACACTGAGCTGCTGGAATCACCTGAAGAACATCCCGATTCTTCCTCACTGGGATCCTCTCCTTCCTCTATAATTGGATCCTCGTCTGTGTCCAGTTGTTTTTTCAAAAAGTTTTCCTCTTTTTGAACTGAGTCAATTTTAATTTTCTTATCATTGTATTTGAAGACAAGTCCTTCTGGGAAACTCCATTTGTAGATTATTGCTTTGTCTTATAGGAAGAGGACTAGGTCTTTGTATTGTCGTTATCACTTACGGATCTCAAATTGAATATCTTTCAAGATTTTAATTTCTTCTTCATTAACTTTTAGTGATTTCCCTGCTGTAGCTTTTAAAACATTGTCTCTCATTGTTTTTTTGGAGAATTTAACATAAATTTCTCCCGGTAGTTTATTGTTTCTTATGAAGTCAGGGTAAGTACGATAAGCCAAGTCCATACCACTTTGTAGATCCTCTTTTTTAAGGTCTGAAATTGAGGCTATCGCTCCACTTATCATTGCTTTAATGTCTTCTCCCTTGTGTTCCGGAACTCCTTGAAAACAAAGCATGGCTTTGTCTAGCTGAAGTTGAAGTAATTGATTTTTATCCATGTTTCTCTCTTTCTTGACTTCTTTTAATTGTTGCTTAATATCGATAGTCCTTGTTCTAACTTTCTCCATTCTTTTATTGGTCTTATTAGCTCTCTTCCATATGAGAAAGTTGTTTTTGCATGGTGTTGATAGTAGACATTTGATCCAGCAGAGGGCACAATGTTGCCGCAAGCATATCTGGAAAGTCTGCAGCCACTTCCAGAAAGTGGGTGGAAGTTGTTGGTGTAGTACTTCCTGGCAGAAGTTTCTTTTCCATCAGTGCTGTTCTCCACGCCCTCCCTGCCATTTGTTTACAGTGAAGAAAATGTTTAGTTTTAAGGTAAAGTTTATCTGAATTCCATGTTCTTTGGCTTAAAATGAAGCTTGCAAGCTCAAATGAAGTCTTGTATGGTTAGTTTAGTTTAATCTTTCTTTTTTATGGTGCTAGGAAACTGCTCTGTTTCAGGGGGGTGGATCGCCAGCCATTTCCCGCCCGCCACTCCTTCTAAAAATGATCTAGTGAACTGAGACTTCTTCACTTATACAGAGGTTGATTAACTCACTGTTTACAGGGGTTCACTTGTTGCAGAGATTAATTTCACTTATTTTCTCATCTGCTTGTCCGGAGGTCGGCTCTGGGTGCCATACTGGCTCCTCGGCGTCAGGACCTCTCGGGGACAGGTAAGCCTCAATCCCTCGGCTGTCATCTTGGGAGAGGCTTATCTCAGTTCCCCAGGCTGAGAGTCTCCTACAGAGACTCCTGGGGGGTCTGGAACCAGCCAAGACCCCTCCTGATCACCTCGGCTTGGCACGTCTCCTTCAGAGAGTCGATAAGACATGTCCAAGAGCAAGCTGCCATAAACCAGAAACCATTTATTTTGATGTCTTGACTGCCCTTCCCCACTTACGCAGGGCTCAGCGCGGTTTACAACAACATAACTCAATACAATTTTAAAACCAATTAAAACTACAAAAATTCAATACTAAAATATTCAGCATAAATATTGAAACATTTTAAGAACAAGATGGCATATCTAGCATTCAGATTTTTATGGGGGGAGTGCCAGGCAGATGTAAGGAAACCATTGCAGGCCTCAACCAAAGGCCTGGTGGAACATCTCTGCCTTAACAGGGCATGGATGTCATTCGGCAGAGAGTTCCACCAGGCTGAGGTCAAGGTGGAGAAAGTCCTGGCCCTGGTCGAGGCCAGCTGGATATCTCTGGGGCCAGGAACCACCAAGAGATTCTTATCTGCTGATCTCAATGCCCTTTGGGGGACATGTTTTGATCTCCCATAATACTAGTACTGAGGAGCACCCAAAGAAGGAGATTCAAGATGAACAAAAGGAAGTACTTCCTCAGTGAATACTTAAAATATAGAATTCACTGCTGTTGGATGTAATAATGGGCAAGAGGGAAAAGTGGATTAAACAGATTCAAGGAGGATCTATGGCTATTAGCCAAGATGACTAAAGACAGCCCCCGTGTCATCTTGGAATAGCAGTGCTGTCAGGGGAAGATCCAGGCTTCCGTCCCATTCCTTGGCCCTCCAGGGCAATTGTTTGGCCTCTGTGCGAAACAAAATGCTGGACAAGGACCACTGCTCTGATCCAACAGGGCACCTCTTATATTCTTAAATGTATTTTCCAAAGGCTGCTTTGAACTTCCTCCTGCTCCTCCATCAGAGAATAGGGTGTTCGCCACAGGTAAGCCCCTGGAAATGGTGGCTGTAAAATCCTCATCAATGCCACACTGTTACCAACAGTTCTCTGTAAATCTAAACACTGTCAAACAACTGTGTGTTTCTGATGGGGAAACGCGAAGCCACAGTTTGTTCTCGTTCTGTGCCAGAAGTCACAGAAGGCTGTGATGATTTGGGTCTTGGCAGTCGGTAGACTTCTTGCTGAGAGGCTTCAAATGTTTGCAGCATCCTTCATTAGATGCATGTGCAGAGAAGTCATTCAAGAAGCCAGTGAGAAGAAACAAGTTATGATAATGAGTCATTAGAAAGGAGAAATAAAAATAAGGAAAATAAACATAGAAACTAAACCCTTGGCAACAATGCTGAAAATAAAATGAGCCAGCGCCGGAAACCAAGGCAAGAAATGTAATGGGAAAACAAATACTGAAAGATATTAAGCATAAGCTTGGGAGAGTATAGTTAATTGGGACAGAATACAAACAAATAAGACATTAAGGTAGAAATATGGATAATATATGTTAATATGATGAGAGAAGTAAGAATTCAGAATATGATTAATCTGACTAACACATACCAAAAAAAATTACAGACATTGTATCAAAGAGAAGTTTCTAGTTATTTTTGGCTATTTTGACACAGGGGTAAGAAACCACACCCCTTCTGTAGAAGCAGCAGCAAGCAGAATGGAGGCGGGCAAAGACAGCATCCATCTGTGCTGTCCCTGTGCCGCTTGCTGCTTTCTCCACCCCCACCACCCACTACCCCTCTGTCATATCAGCACAGAAGTTCCAACACCCCAACAGTGGCACCAAACCCCTTACTACTAGGCAATGCATACCACCACTCTGTGCTTCCTTTAAAGTGGAGCCATGATGTTCAAAGCATTGTGGCTCACTTGTGGACTGGAGGGGGACCTTAGAAGGCTGCTATGGTAATCTCTCCCTCCTCCCTTACATGCAGGATTTCCCCTTCTGTCTTCTTTCTTGCTGAACAGCCCCATTATCTCTTTTTCTTCTTACTTGTTTGTCTGTGGCTATCCCACCCATTTTCAGTCTGTCTGTCTGTCTGTCTCTGTCTCTCTGGCCCAGTCCAGGGAATTGAGGGAAGAGACAAAATCACCTTCTTATAATCTCCTTTTGAAATGGCACATGAGACACTTTTGAAAGTTAAAAATAAACAAAATATTTTATTTAACTTGGAGGAGAAATGGTCAGGTGCAATCAGGTGTAGGATGTATGAAGTGAACAGATCATAAAACTGAGGTAACTTTGTATTCACACAAACACCAGATAATATGTTGCCGACAAGTAAATGTTTCTGCTATTCAACAAGGTCTTTAAAACTTTGAGGAGAGAGGCTTTCTTTTTCAGTTTCTGCTTAAACACTGAAGCATAGGTTTCTGAGTTTCACCAGCATGTAAAGTTTAGAAGGCAAGAACATACAACCAAGTTCCCAAAATCTTTACACAAATCAGGGATCACTCCTCTTTTCTAGAAGCTATTTCCCTTCTTAACTGGGCAGGGATCACTTCTCTTTACTAGAAGCAGGGCTATTGTGGGGCAGGAACGCACAGGAATGGAGTTCCGGCTGGCTCCTGTGTTGGCCACACCCAGCAGGAACTCATTAGGATTGGCTACATTAGGGGTATGTGGCCTAACATGCAAAGGAGTTCCTGCTACAAAAAAAGCCCTGGGTTTTGATAGCAAATAACATAAACAGAATAAGAAGCAAAATGTGGGTGTGGCTGGATGACCACACTTCTGGTAATGTGGGGCGTGGGGCCTAATATGCTAATGAGCTGTGCTGTCAGGGGTGTGGTCTAATATGCTAATGAGGTTCTGCTGTTGGCCTATTATGCTAATGAGTTCCTGCTGGGCTTTTTCTACAAAAACAGCCCTGACTAGAAGTTATTCCAGATCAAGTTATTCCAGATCAAGATCAAGTCTTGATTTTAACATACAAAGCCCTATGCAGACTGGGTCCATCATATCTATGGGGCCATCTCTCTCAATATGTCCCTCGAAGGGCCTTGCACTCCCCTGATCGACATCTGCTGGTGATCCCCGGCTCAAAAGATATCTGCCTAGCCTCAACCAGAGCCAGAGCCTTTTTGGCTCTCCGCCAGCCTAGTGGAACACCCTCAGGGTGAGATCTGAGCCCTGCGGGATTTAATACAGTTCCACAAGGCCTGTAAACCAGAGATGTTCCACCAGGTGTATGGTTGAGGTGGCAGCAATTCCACCTATACTGGCCTCCTCTGCTCTGCTTTATCTTGCTTTATTGTGCTTTTCTATCATGCTAGACTCACTCACTCACCCATTTGCTCTGCATTATTTTATCCACAGCTACACATAATTAGAGTCCCTTGGGACTCACTAATCATGCATCTAATATTTTAGTAATGTTGGTTTTTAAGAACTGGATTATTTAATTATGTAACTCTCTGTTTTATGTATGTTGTAACCCGCCCTGAGCTGGTTGTGCAGGAGAGGGAGGGCTAGAAGTCAAATAAATAAAAATAAATAAATTTCCCATTCAAGCTGGAATGAAAGAGATTGTTGTTCCTTTACGTCCAGCTGTCCACATGGAAAATCCCCACATGGAAATAACCAGTGCTATTCCTGAGGGTCTGCTGATGCACAGGAATAAAATTTCACCAGGCTTAGTGAATGACTGGAGGAAGAGGAAGGGGCCCCATTTGGTGAAGTCCACAGATAGCTGGATACCCCATGAGAGGTCTCTTTCATGAAGATTTAAGCATTTATGGCCACTGGGAAATCTTGCATCATTGGGTAAGGCCTCAAGGATTTACAGACTGGACTGATGGTCTAGACCCATTTCAATCTGCTTTCAGACATGGTTTTGAGAAAGAAACTAGGAAAGAGACTAGGACCGGGAGACACAGGTTGAAACTCTCCACTCTGCCATGGAAACTTGGTGGGTGACCTTGGGTCAGTTACACACTCTCAGCTCAACCTACCTCAAACAGTTATTGTGAGGGTAAAATGGAGAAAGGAGAATGTTGTAGGACACTTTTGACCTCCATCGGGGAGACAAGTAGAGTATAAATGAAGAAAATAAATACTTAAATAAATAGGTGACAATCTTTGCTGGAAGACAGATGGAGTGCAGCTGTGTGATCCTGTTGGGCCATTCTGTATGTCTGTCTGTGTCTAACTTTCCCTTGTGGCTCAAGGCATCTTATAATTCCAAAAATGCCAAAAAAAATTAAAAAGCAGAATACAGTAAACACTCATCCCTCATGACAATATCCATAGCTTAACCTTGTTACAAGCCATAGTAAATAAAAACAACTTCAAAGTACCTCTTCAAAACCTCTAAAGATTCTCACTGTTAGCAAGGCCACTCCACAAGGTGGGAGCCACTGTTGAAAAGGAACAGGCTCTAGCAGATGCCAAATGGGCCATCTGAAGCAACTAGAAGATGACAACCAGAAGGCACTCTAGTGGTTCCATTCCTATTTGGCTGACCAGCTCCAAAAAGCAACGTTAGAAGATGACTCCTCAACCCAACAGCACCTGAAATACTTCCTGTAGGGTTGTTGTTTGCATCCCATACAATTTACCATCTATATGAAGCTTCTGGGAGAGGTCATCAGTCATTTTGTACTGAGATGGCATTGATATTTCTCCTTTTCGACCAAGTCAAGTGAGACAGCAGATGCCCTGAACCAGTATCTAAGTCTGTAATGAGCTGGATGAAGGCCAGTAACCAAAGAAGCTCAATTAAGATGAGAATGAGGGCCTGTTAGTTGATAATAAGGCCAACTGCAGGCTGGAGAGAGAAATAGTTGCACTCCCCCTTAAGGAGTATGTTTGCAGCTTGGGAGTGGTGCTAAATCCAGGGTAGGAAGATCTGCACTAGTCAGATGTGCAAACTCATATGTATGCTGTTCAAAGGAAAAATATAAATAGTGGCTGGATATACAGGTTCTTGCATATTAATATAGTTGTATATAAAACACTGTGCCATCTTAGAGATTTGTACGCAAAGATTGCCAAAAGCAGCCCTGGAATATACAAGGTTTCCCCACTTCCCATCTCTGCATTATCCAGAAAAACACCTTTATCATAGAGGTGAAATTGACAAAGGTTTTCACCTTTGCAGCAAATTCTTCCAATTTAGTTGAAGGGGCAGCTATTTTGACAATATCATGCAGAATTGGGGTTAATAATGTGCTAACTCTGGGGCCCGACATTGATGGACCCAGCTAGGGAACACAGAACTATAGACTGCTAGGATCCTGGTAGGAACCTATCGACCAACATTCAAACAAGCATAGAGAAAAACGACGTCGCAGCAGCACGCAACTGATTTAAAAATGCAAATGCAGATTTGACCTATGCTTGTTTGAATGCTGTTTGGAGAAGATTCTTTTAAAGCAGTGCAGAGGTGCAATGACAGTGGAGCCACCCCAAAAGGACGATAAACATATGTGGATGTGCGAAAGGATGCTAGCATAGTTGAGGTGTGAAAATGACAGAAGACAGAATCAAAAGGCTGGGATACTGGTGGGAAAGACAAATGCAGATTCAACCTTGTAGTTGAGCTAATCACTGAATAAACCATGAGCCGATCACTACTCATGTGTCAAACCCAGTATATTTTATAATGCGAGCTGTGGGGCAAATAGTCAATGATCTTATGCATTTGCTCATGTAAAACTGCCAGCCAACATGCATGTGCTTTTGCATCCATTGGTACAACTGCACTTTGAGGTTTTTAAAAATACAAAATTGCAGGCACATTAGATGTTCCAAAAAGGCTATCCATAGCTCCCTGAAGACTTTCTATGAATATTCAAAAACAAAGGGCAGACCCATGGAAGACTCTGTGGAAGTAAAGGGACTGGTTTTGCATATCCTTAATAACTACACACAAAACAAAGCTACAGCAGCACATATAATTAAAACAAAAAAGTAACATCCCCACAAGAAAACACCAAGTACAATTATTAAAAACCTCCGTGTCAAGTTTGACAGCAATGGTGATTAGTGTGAACTGATAATTGAAGCCGAGAAATGAATGCAGAGAGAGAAATATTCTAAACCCCAGTCCTTTGATAGTACATTATTTGAATCAATTAACACAAATTACAAAGACATAACAGAATCAACAATAGCATGAGCTGTGACTCCGGGGTTACCTGAGTGGGAACCATTTCCTCCATAAGGAGGTTTTGCACAGTTGGGGTAACTGCCACGTAGCCCAGCCACATGGACTGGGAGCAGATTCAATAGGTTTTTCTCCAGCACTTTCAGCAGGTGTACCACGGAGTGTCATTCCATTGTATGGATGTGCACAATTTGCCCACTTCTATGTGGCTGCATGATCTACAGCGCAGTCCTAAACGGTTACACCCTTCTAATTCCATTCAAATTAAAGGGTTTCGAAGGGTTTAATTCTGTTTAGGATTGCACTGTGAGAGAGTAATCCTCCTAAACAGATCTGCAAAACCTACTCAGGTATGTTCAGAAGGGCTTACTAAGCCTATTTTAGGATTGCACTGTTAGACATTGCCCCTGCTGCTTGAAAACTGCTTGTGGAGATGCACTTCCCACAAAACTAGGCTAATATTTCAAAGAGTTCTCATATAAGCAGCATGTCATTCTAGTAAAGCAATTTATTCTCACTTTGCTAACTGGAAATCAATAACCGACGGTCGGACGGGAACAAATCCTAAAGGTATAATGGAATGTTGTTCACCTGGGTGAATATTTTAACAATACAACAGCATTTGGCTGGGACTGAATATTGAGAACTGTCTGGTTAGATTCAAATGTTTTGATTTCATTTTCCCCTCATAAGATATGAGCCTGTGAGTCTATATTTTCATGCCAGGTTCTCTTCTGCATGCCAGCTTCTATCTTGTTAAATTGACTCAGTTTTTCGACATTACTTTTCCATCAGCTTCATATATATGGTTTCTCCATATGTGTCACACTGTTATCTTCCTCTGTGTCTTGAGAGCTCAGAGCGGCATACAGTGGTGCAGTGAGGTCATTTCTTTCTCTGTACTCAGTAGCCTTCAGGTGAGCCCTTAAGAAGGCAATGTGTCCATTCCTCTATTTACCTCAAAAGTGAAGCACCCCATGGGGCAGTCTGGTAAGTTAAAATGGTTCTGGAGCAAGCCAAGCTCAGTGGCTCTTGCTGTGCTAGACACCAGCCCCGTGGGGGCCACTGAGTCCAGCGGTGACAAAATGGCTATTAGCGCAAACGCCGCTTCCTCCCACAAACTGGTGACAGTGAGCAAGGAGTCAATTGGTGGTCCATTACTAACACTGGCCCCTTTCAAACAGCCTTTGTAATCCATTTTAGCAGCCAGTTGCTAATGGATTTTTTGTGTGTGTCATTTCAAACATAACCATTTTAGTGCCCAGCTGCTAATGGATTTTATTTACCTTTTTCATACTAGGCTGCTTGCGCCCCGTTGGCAAAGCAGAGCTGAGCAGTTTTTAATGAAAATTGCTTTCTTCTGTTTTCACCTCTTCTTTGCGCTTCTGAATGGCTGTAGCGTGCTGTTTAAAATATCTGTAGATCTTCCCAAAGTGCTGTTTTTTTCCCCGGCCCTTTCCCATGGCACAGTCTTTCCCATGAAAAAGGGCAGGGGGGAAAGTGGCATTGTTTGAAATGGCCAGATCGCTTTAGAGACGGTTAATTAACAGATTGAAATACATCATATGAAACCTCTGTCCCTCTATTGCTTTACTCAGAATTGGACCAACAATGGGTAATATCCAGTTTAGAACAGTAATGCAAAAGCAGCCTCAGTCTGTGGTATTTTAGCCAGCTTTCATGACTAGGGATGGGCATACATCAGCTCATGAAGTACAGCTGGTCATGAATTGTGGGCACTTTGTGGTTTCCAAAGTGATGTTCATGGAAGGGTGACTGGCAGACATTCCACAAACTTTGGTGCTGTTTGATCTAGGTGGGTAGCCACGTTGGTCTGCAGCAGTAGAACAAAGTTTGAGTCCAGTGTGTATGCACACTTCCCCAGACACAACGAAATGGAACTTATCAGTCCATACATATAAAGCAGAGGTTGCGCAGCAAATTAGCATACAACATAATGAAGATGTTTTAACAGATGGAAACAGGAATAACAAGCTAAGCTTATAAGGTCATCATTATTTGGATTTAATTCTGGGGAAAATAGTGAAGCAAATAAATATGTCAAAATTGGAGATAGATGTGTAAATGTATCCTGCTTAATTCGGGAGTGCTAAGAGCAATCAACTGAAACCCTGCCATCATGCTCCATCCATCTCCTCTCAAGCATGGAGGTAACTAATAGCATCTTTTGCTTTGAGGTGGAGTGATTTGTCTCCTCTTTTACAAGACCAGAGAAATACATTACATTACAATCACTATTCTAATCTACTATTCAAAAAAAAGAAATGCACTAAAATAAAGAGGATGTATAGCCCTTCTTGGAGGAGGAGGAGGAGAAGAAATTGGATTTATACTCCCACCTCTCACTACCCAAAGGAGTCTCAGAGTGGCTTACAATCTCCTTTCCCTCCCCCTCCCCACAACAGACACCCTGCAAGGTAAGCGGGGCTGAGAGAGTTCTTTCGAGAACTGCTCGTGAGAGAACAGCTCTGAAAGAACTTGTGACTGACCCAAGGTCATGCCAGCAGCTGCATGTGGAGGAGTGGGGAGAATACAGATGTAAGGACTGAATGAATTTAGCATATGTAGTGAGATAAGAAACCGATATCTCTGTTAAGTTCTGGGGGGGGGGTGTTCTGAGTGTTGTAATAACTTGTAATTCAGCAATTTCCTGAAGTTCCTTTGCAATAAAACAGCTACTTTGAGGTCACTCACTGAATGTCCTGGAAGGTTGAAGTGTTCTACAGTTTTCTTAGTCTTGTGAGTCTTGATGTCAGATTTATGTCCATTTATCCTTTGACATAGGGTTTGACCTGTTTGCCCTCACTGTCTGGCCTGTGACCGAGGAAGTAACAAGGAGAGTGGGACAACTGTGCCATGCTGTGGAAACTGTGATTCATTTATTTAGCAGTCAGACTCAACTAGTCTGGTCACTTTTACTTTGACTTCAAGAGTGGAGGATACCCCACCACTGTCAGGTAAGCGTGTGCAGGGAAAACTTTTAACACCCATCCCTATGAGCAGTTGCACCATTCATTAGATTTAGACCTGCTGGGTGCAAGAATGATTTTGTCACAGATGCGCATTGCAGACAAGGGGAGATGCTGTTTGTGGCGGTTCATGAATGAATACATTTCCAGACAAATTGTATCTGCTCATTTAAACTCTTTACAAAACTCCAAAGCAGCAGAGGGACGGAAACACAAAGGAGTCCTCTAAAGCTTAACAGGCACTGCTGGCTGTCAATAACAAAGTTCCCATTCTGCTCTGTGGCATCAGAACGCTATATATACGCTCCGCTCAGCTCCACGTCCTCTCCTCTGTCAGCTGTTAGCAGTTGCACACAGAGACGCAGGGAACTTGTTAAAAGCAGACTAGCAGAGCACATTTCCTCCTGATTGAGAACTCTTCTCCCTGGGTGTTAGGTGGACTCAGGGCTCTGAACCACCCCATTTCTCTGTTCATGATGAGAAGAGGGGCATAGCTACTGGGTGCCTTGGCTGAGGACCCAGATTTTGATCATGAACTCCTCTCCCCTGCTGGGGCTTGGGGGTGTTCTGAAAGTTCAAATGTGCCCAAAAGCTCAACAATATTATATAGATGTCTGATAAAACTGCTCTATTAGCACCATTCATGTTCTTACACATAAAATACATTATTTTCTCATGATCCTTCTTTTGGAGATCTTTAGGTGGCAACCCAACTTTATTAGTATTTGATTCTATTTCAACTGATGCTGATACGCAATACTATTTAGCACTTGCCAACTGACAAGGGAACATATTTCTTATTTGACTATTTGATAGGGTTGCCAGGTCCCATTTTCTTCCTGTCAGGGGGATCTGGAGGGCATGCCGGGAGGGGGAGGGGCCATCCCTGACATGATGACATCACACAGAGTGACATCATCGTGTTCGGTATGCAGTGCTGTACATGCATGTCCCCTTTCCCCCAACCGTTTAAAGGGAATGCTTGCACTGCAAGTAGCAAATTCATTGTTTGCAGGGCAGGAGTGGGTGGTCCTCTCTTTAAAACAGCAGGTACCATGCTCAGCTGCCCTGCAGGCTGTGAATTCACTGCTTGCAGGGCAGGCATGCATGGCATCACTTGAAAAGAGCAGGCACTGTACACACCTGCCCTGCAGGGCAGGTGCTCATGGTCTCCACTCTTTTCAAGGGGGGCCATGGATAACTGTTGGAGGCAGGACTTCCCCCCTGCTGGCCAGGTGGCCAGCGTCTGGGGAGAGCCTGAAAAATTAGGGGAACTCCACCCTACCTGGGAACTGGCATCCCTATTATTTGATAATGGAAAGAGAAAGGCATTTAGCCTTTGATAGTATTTGGTAGCTGGAGTGCAATATAATCTTTCTAGAAGTAAAGCCCATTGTGGGAAGAAATACAATGAGCTCTAGAAGGAAGCTCCAGGTGAGTGTTCTGGCTGTGGCTGGTGGGGCAAGAGGGGAAAATAGAGGGAGGCAAGCCATGTTTATTTCCTTCTGCTTAGCTATAAGGCAGGGCTGTCTCAAGTCATTTTGCTGCCCCAAGTGGGTAGTATGGGAGGACAGCCTCATGGTAACAGGTATGGTTCCCTCCACCCTTGACTTATGTTGATTTGGGGTTATGCAGTGGCAGCTAAGGTAGAAAAGCACCTCCTCCTATGCCATGTCTTCTGGGTTCCAAAGGTCTGGAAAGTGGTTCCATAGCCAGTTATAGGGTTGCCAACTCTGGGCTATGAAATACTTGTAGATTTGAGGGGTAGAGCAGGGTTTGGGGTGCAGAGGGACCTCAGCAGGGTATAATGCCATAGAGTCCATTGCCCAAAGCAGCCATTCTCTCCAGGAGAACTGATCTTGAAGATATCCAGGTGCTGCCTGGAGGTTGGCAATACTAAGGGGAAGGCCAAACCTGTAGATTTGAGGGGTAGAGCCTGGGGAGGGCAGGGTATGAGGTGTGGAGAGACTTCAGCAGGGTATAATGCCATAGAGTCCACTGCCCAAAGCAGCCATTGTAATAGCTGGGAAATTTTCTGTAGGGGAAATGATTTGTTGTGGCTGGGGAACACGGTGATTTCTGGGAGATCTCCAGGCCCCACAGGGAGATTGGCAACACCAGTGACCGTTTAAGGGAAAATTGGGATATGTACTTTACCTCAGGACACATTCAATGACTCCCAACAGCAACAACAAACTGTTTAGAATGTTAGAGGCAAAGGCCAATCAGGCCACATATGCAAATGACCTCTGTGTCCTGTGTTCCGACTGGCTATTGGAGGGAGAGGAACAGCAAACTGTTTAGAATATTGGAGGTGAGACTCAGGCAATGCAGCCGGTGGATAGGGACAGCTTCTGAGGGACAGATCAGGGAGCCAACTGATTTGGAAGCATGTGGAATATTCAGGAGAGTCCATGACCAAAACAGAATTATTATATAGAGAGATAGTTTTTGATAGACAAAATTAGAAGGTTTCATTCTGGGCAATGATTATGGCCATTGCTATTGAAAAAACCACTGGAGATATCATTTGTTTATTATTATGAGATTTATACCCCGCCCTCCCCGCGAGGCAGGCTTAGGGAGTGGAAGGCAGTGGTTTATACTTTTAGGTGTCCCCCTCCCCATGGATTCAGGGAGGGGTGGAGAACATCCACTACCACTTCTAAAAAGTAAATGATTTGTCCTATGAGATGGAGTTGGTTTTGTGTGGATTTGACTCCTCTTTATAAGAAACAGAAAGGTCCAGGGGAAATAGATAGTACCTCATTGACTTGTGTGTATGGGTTTAAAAAAATAATAAATCTAGATGTAGTGTAGTTACAGTGTACAACTGTTTATTTTCTTGAATCAAACTTGAATTGGGATTGAAAAAACACAGGAATCACATGTGTACATGAGCGTGTTTATTATTATTTATCTGGAAATTGTGCTGGTTTTTCTAAAAGAAAATTTGAAAGCACAATGAACTACTGCAAAAAGTGGACTGAAATCTCTGAAATTTCTCCATCTGTCTCCTTTCCACAAAGTAAACATTTGCTGTTCATTTCACAAGCAATTGCCTATTTTTTTCTTACATAATTATCTGATATGAATTCCCCTCCAGTCATTACCACTTTCAACCTATCATCCCACATGTGCAGAATCAGAAGGGAACAAAAGTTCGATTTATGACCTACCTTGGGACTTCAGCCACAGCCTAGGTAGATTAAATGCAACACCTTGATTTGCCTTCCTAATCAAACCAGAAACTAGCCAGCTGGAGTGTCGGAAGGATCTGCTAGCCCTCCGTAGAACTTATTACAATAGTCCAATAAAATACCTATAAACAGCCACATACTCCATTAGCCTAGTTGGCAGGACTCTCTTAATTTCCACAGAATCTGGGTGATTTATCCTCGCTAAGCAGCAGCTGGCCCCAGAATGGCAGTAAATGTCAAAACATGATTGTGGATTATATAGAGGAACATAAAACATTTGTAACTATCTAGGATGAGGCTTAACACAACCTGGTAATGATCATGTGTAGCACTTCTATAGGGGCTTTATTTCTTCAACGCATTGTGGGAGGAAAAAAACATTAACTAATTAACACTTACAACAACCCTGCGAGGCAAGTAATTAAGGATTATTGCTCCCATTTTACAGATGGCAAATGGCATCCACAACCCAGTTGCGGCTCAGTCTCTGACTTTGTAGGTTTAGCTGGTAAAAAGATGAAATTTCAGCGAAGGGTGAGAGTTTCCCAGCTGAAGAACGCTGTGCTGTTTCTCCCCTATGGACCATCATCTCCAGCCAAACATTTCATCACACTTCAGCCTTCATAACTGAGCTCAGCCACCTCGCTCCATCCCAGAGCATCACACGTGGGCTGTAAATAAAGACCTTACGTATCTGTCAGTTCCACTTTGGTTTCTGTCTTTCCCTTTTGACAAACCTGAGTGATGGCAACATCCAGTAGCATAATTCAGAGAAGCTGCTGCCTTTTTAGAATATCCAAGGTGTAGCCATCTGGGATCAAAGGCAGCCTGATTTGTATGCAGTAATGCAGCCAAAAATTTTGAAATATGTACCCAGACGCCCATCTGTTTATCCCTGACTTCACCTTTTCTGCCTGTATTGATAAGGCCTGCATTTTTTTCCAGACCTGAAGCAATGATAATTCATTTGGAATCAATAGGAACTTTTCACTCATGTGGATCCAGAAAAGTGAGCCACACCTGTTAGATCTGTGTCGTATTTAGGCCAAACAAATGACTGTTGACCGCCATAGAGGGAAGAAATATCAAAGGACATGGCTGGAAGGATCATACAAACCATCTATTTTCGCACCATCCCCCTGCCCTCCCAGGTTTAGGGATAATACAAAACTTCTTATATTTAAATGTTTGAAAAAAGGAATTTAGACACTTGACAAAATGTATATTTGGATGGAAATCCAAGCTTGTCTCTAATGAGCAGAAGATTCTAGCTTCAGGATCCTCAGCTGCTGCTGGGGAAAAGAAGGGTTTACCTTTTATTCCCCAGTGGGAAACAGCAATTTCCTGCTCAAACAGCTACAGGCAGGAGAATTAAAATTTGTTCTTATTCACTAAAATAGGATACGACTGGGAAAGTAAATTGGGCCTGAAAACAGGACACTTCTGGGGGCTCCAGGCTACCTTCCTGGTCATGGACCCTAGGCTCCCACTGCTGCTCGATGGACTAGCAAGAGAGAAAAAATGGGGAACTGGCATCTTGCAACACTGTGATGTTACTTTCTGGTATGTGATGCTATGGCATCCAATGACATTCTCAGTTTTTCCCAACTCCCTATGGTTAGAAGCCATAGAGATTTCAAAAACTCCTAGATGGTTGCACAATGTCATCAAGTCACTTTCAGGCACATACCCAGAGATCATGTTACAGCATCACATGATGCCAGTTTCTGCAGTTCCTGCCCTCAGTGCTTCACTTCCTGTGTGTCATGTGATGTCAGTTCTGGCCTGACTGTACACTGGGTCAATTGTGGTGCATCAGCTGCTGAGGAGTGGCCTCCTCCACAAAAAGATGGTGGCCCATGTGTAAATGTGGTGGTAGCCACCACTGCTGCCACACTTGGCCTGCCCTACTTGCAAGGAAAAAAGAAATGGTGACACTTTTTACTGAGAGAAGCTGGACCAACCTATGGGCAGTGCCCTCAGACCATCAGCCTTCCAGGAAATATCCAAGCCAATTAAAGAAAAGTACTGTGTGTCTGCCTAGATAACTCACAGTAGCATACAATCATAGCTTATCCTGACCCACTTCTCCTCCAGCTCCACTGTTTTCCTCCTTTCTATCTATTGTATCAAAGAGGATTCATGTGCTCCAAAGGAGGTCAGAAAGAAACTGACTGGGAAGGGGAGCAGAACAGGACAAACTGAAGCTATATTCTCTTTCTCTGCTTTTCAGCTGATTCAGAGACAGAGACGTGTCCTGATGGTGACTTTGCAACCTTGAATGATTCATTCAAGCAGCCATTATGAGCAAGATAGAAAAAACCACCCTGTGCTGAGTTCTTGAGTGCTCTGGTCCAAAAAGAAAGCAATGGCAATTTATTCAGGCAGGCTGATGCACGAATTGTATACAGACAAACATATTAGTAATCCTACTGGAGTTAAAGGCCAGTTTGCAACTGCATGTTCATAGCTTAATGACTGTAGGACCAAATGATAAGTTACACAGTTGAAACAGCCTTCAGACATGAGAGGAACCTTGTATCATATCACCTCATACTCAGTTTTCTTAATTCATTTCATACATACAGCTGTCATGTCAGCCATCAAGTGTTATACAGAAGAAGGAGAAGAGATTGGATTTATACCCCGCCCTTCACTCGGAGTCTCAGAGCGGCTTGTAAACTCCTTTCCCTTCCCCTCCCTACAACAGACACCCTGTGAGGTAGGTAGGGCTGAGAGAGATCTGACAGAAACTGCTCTTTTTCAAGAACAGCTCTGAGAGAACTTGTGACTGACCCAACGTCACGCCAGCAGCTGCAGGTGGAGAAGTGGGGAATCAAACCTGGTTCTTCCAGATTAGGGTCTGTGTACTTAACCACTATACCAAACTGGCCATGTACTTTGCATCTGTTTTGTATGCAGAAGGTCCCAGGTTCTATCCAGATGAAAGTAGGACTACCAGGTCCCCCACTTCAGCAGAAGACTTCCCTCCAGCAGCCCAGGTCCCCCACTGCCACTCAATAGGGTAGCAGGGGGAAAATATGTGTTGCTTCAAACCATCATGTCACTTCTGGCATGAAACTAGAAGTGATATCATTGTGCTGGGGCAAGACTCTAGGACTGGATCCTAGCATCTCCTCAACATGATGATGTCACTTCTGGTGATGCATATTTGAAATGCCCCACTCCCCAAAAAATCCCCATGGGATGCCAGTGCTAGGAACCCTAGGCAGTGGTAGTAGAAGTAGACAATGTGAAAGACCTGTATCTCAGGAGACATTGTCAGATTAGACAATACTCATCTTGATAGACTAAACACACTTACTCAGAAACCCTTTATGATCTATGTCATATAGGGCTTACTCCAAGGACAGTGTTCTCAGGATTGCACTGTATGGGTCTAATAAGGCAATGTCCCTTTTTAAATAAAATTTTGACAAGTACAATGAAACCCTAAATCTGGAAGTATATTTAAGGGCCACTAAAACTTTGTGACAATTATCAGTGGTGCACTGGCATTAATGTCCATAAGAACACCACAGGGAGAAACAGGCATTATATTTGGCTTCTAAAAGGAAAATACCTCATTTTGACATCAGTGTTACAGTTTACCACCAAGTGAAAAATCTAAAGGCAGATGGGGTGGAATGTGTAATGTTTGTCATTTTAGAAAAAGGCATCTGCAGTCAGAGTTGATGGCTGGCTTTTAATGTATGCCAACAGAGTATGTTTAGATACATTTAACAATATGGGAACTGGTAGAACAGTATGCTAATCTGTGGCAGCTTCAAGGATGATTGTGGAGTTTTACCATTTAGGCAGACTGACTTTGGATGCTATGCATAAAAGAAAAGGAGGCAGGTTCCCGTGAATAACAATGACCCTGGGACTTAAACAATGCCCCAACAAGGCTAATCTCGTTTATTCCAAATGTGATCTATTTCATTGGTCAATTGAATGAGACCAGCCCTTCTAATTGGAGCACCATACATCATTTGAGGGTGAATAGCATTACTTAGCGGTAGGCTGCGTTCAGTGACAGATCTTCCTTAGGGGATTTAGGGCTGAACTTTTACTTCTTCTGTGGAAGGGGGGGGGCTGGCATGCTTTGCGTATGTGTGTAGCATGCCCCAGGAGGCTCAAACACCCTTCAGTCAAGAAGCAGTCTGGAAAGGATGGTGTGCAGGTGTGGGGGTGGGTATGCAAAGTGCTGCTACGTCACAGCCAACTTACAGTGACCCCAGCAAAGGGCGTTCACATCAAGTGAGAAGCAGAGGTGGTTTGCCATTGCCTTCCTCTGCAGAGTCTTCCTTGGTGGTCTCCCTTCCAAGTACCAACCCTGTTTGGATTTTGAGATGTAACGAGATTGAACTATACCATGCTGCCTTCACTCCTGGAAAGGAGGATACCTCATCTGCTGGTTGTCGACTGTAACAATAAATCTGAATTGAACCGAAGATGCCTCATCTAAATGCTTACAGTAGGAAAGACCCATTCCTTCTGCAGGAGTTCATAATTCCTTATGAAATGGAATCACATAACAGTTACAGAATAGAAAAGCCATGGGTCCTTCATGTACATTTGGTATAGAAAATAAAAACAGAGCAAGTACCAAAGTTAGGTAGGGCAGGAGAATGCAGGCTTTGAACTTGCTATCCATGCAACATGGCTACACAGGGCTGCCAGGTCCCCCATGGCCACTGGCGGGGGATGGAGGGGGGTAGGGTTCCCAGATCCGGGTTGGGAAACTCCTGGAGATTTGGGGATGGAACCTGGGGGGACAGGGACCTCTGTTGTGTACAATGCTGTACAGTCCACCCTCCAAAACATCCATTTGCTCCAGGGGAACTGATCTCTGCAGTCTGGAGACGAGCTGTAATTCTGGGGGATCCCCAGGTCCCACCTGAAGGCTGACATCCCCATCAGGCTAAACAGCACAAGCAAATCTAAAAAAACAAAAACTAGCAATAAAAAAACCCATTGACTCTTTTGACAAAAATATTAACAAATACCAAAGAAAAAAAATACAGAACGTCAATTCATCCCTAATTCTGAGTACATAAATAAGTGCCTTGGTATGGAGACATTTCCTGTCCATCACCCACCACGCGTCAACGGCGATGTCTAATGCAGATTTTCTTTTTTTTTTCCCTAACAGAACTGGAAAGAGTATCACCCTTCTAGATTCCTTTGCTCTCCTTTTCTCCCTGTAGCAGTTAACAAGATTGCTTTTCCCATTGTTAGGGAAACATTGTAAGAACCATGCCCTGGAGGCCTGACATATTTTGTATCCACCTGTGTACTTAAGTGTTTCCAGCTGGTTTTCTTCAGGGGCTCCCCCCCCTCTCCTCCCACTTTCCTCTATCCCAGGGCAGCCTCATTTACTGGTGACAGAAGAGTGGCATTTCTCCTAGCAGCACCATCCGTAGTTCCGTGTGTGACTGCAACAGAAGAATGTACGGCGGTGACCTTCATGCCTGGGAACGCTCTTTTGTTCCATGCTGTTCTCGCCTCACTGAAGCCAAAAACCCCATTTTCTGTATCTCTGTCGTATGATTAATGCCCTTCACTTTCAACATTTTGTTCTTTCTTTACTTCATTTACTGTGTATCTGTATGTGTGTGTGTATCCTACATAAAACTACACTGTAGACCCGAGGTATGCAGCAGGTACTTCGGCACTTAATCAAATTAAGCCCTTTATCTGGGCCTGCCTTTGGTAAGCAATTTAGACGTAGCAGGCCCTAAACCAGGAGGCATTCCACCCCCCAAGTCTTTTTTGTATAGTTTGAGCACATCTCCCTCATGAAGAGACCCCTTTCATCAACATTAGCAGCAAACACTTGTGCTTCTTTCGCCTTCAGTGAAAGAACCTTCACGTAACAAGCACCGCATCTGGGAAACAGAAGATGTTCCGTGACCTGCTTTTTGCTAAGTGAAACTGGAATATATTCTATATTTGCTAAAACACTACAAAGTAGAGAGGAAAATATTCAAACATCAGAAGGGGTTTCGGGATAAATAAGATGTCTCACATAAACAGAGAGAACTACCATGCATCTTTTAAAATAGCCCAGTGGCATTAAGCGTCATTTCTAAAAGCCAAGGAACTCATGCATTATATTTCAGTCCATGAGCCTTTTTACTGACATTTTGAATTGCACTGCCACTGCAATTGAAAGGCAAAAGTCTGGAAGGAAAGGAGAGGGGCTATTGATGGCACCGTTTATGCTTCCTCCTTCCATTCTGCCTCCTAAAAGTTGCCACCTGACAGTACTTTTGGGCAACTTAGAGGTACATATAGGGATTCCCCCCCACTACATGTAAAAACTCAGGCTGATTTCCCACTATAGATGCCTCGGGGTTGCACCGCTGCTTGCCCCGATACTATTCGTCAATTTCACACCTGAAGCCATGGGGCTGCATTTTGACCCGCAGCTCGCTGATTTCCGCGCAGTTTCGTAATCCTCAAAAAACAGGATCACGAAACTGCGGGGGAATCGAGCGAAGCCGCGGGTCAAATGCAGCCCCGCGGCTTCAGGTGTGAAATTGACGAATAGTATCGGGGCAAATGGCGGCGCAACCCCGAGGCAGCTGTAGTGGGAAATCAGCCTCAGACTCTGAAAAAATGATGTACCCAGGTAAAGAGCTGCCAGGTAAAGAGTTGGACTACCAATTGGCCAGGAAAGAAATGACCCCGCCTTCAAGGTTAGTGTGCTGAAGCAGGGACTGACACTTTAATGGCACTATTACATAAACACATGAAGATGCCTTAGCCTGAGTCAAAAAGAGCTCCTCACTTTTTTACCAGCTTTTCTGTCCTGAATCTTTAGCTGTTGCTTGATGTGCCAGCATCAGCACGAGTGTACCTCAGTGGTAGACAGGGTTGTGAGCTCTGGGTTTGGAAACACCTGGAGATTTGGTGTGGGTGGGGTGGAGCCTGGAGAGGGCAGGGTTTGGGAAAGGGAAGAACTTCATCAGGTTATAATGCCATAGAGTGCACCCACCAGAGCAGTCATTTTCTCCAGGGGAATGGTCCTTGGTTGTCTGAAGATCAATTGTAATAAGTGAGAAATCTCCAGGTGCCACCTGGAGTTTGGCAACCCTAGTGGTAGAGCACCTACTCCAGACTCAATCCCCAGCATTTCCAGTTAAAGGGCTCAAATAGCAGATGATGCGTAAGATCTCTATCTGAGACTCCAGAGAGTTGCTGCCAGTCAGAGGAAACAATACTGACCATGATAGACCAGTGTTCTGACTCAGTGTTAGAGAGTTCCATGTATGTATGTAATGCCTATAAAACTTCAGCTCCTGATTTGTTACACAAAACTTGAAGGACAGGCCAATTTTTTTCCTGGCCAGCTGGCAATCCTAAATATAATCTTGTGTGGTCTAATAAGAAAAGGTTAGCTGCATATGCTCCAGTAAAACCAGATCAATAAAAAGTTATTTCTACATAAAGCCACATTTAACAGTAAAAAGGCCTTTTTTTCAGAATACAGAAATCCCAAAGATGCTTCTTGGTGGTCAAGTTACTGATGAGCTGCATTAAAAAAATTATTAATATATAAAATGTTTAATGACAGGTGGTTGGGGAATTTTTAGACTTGACTTTCAGAATTGGTGATTAACACCCACTCAGTTTAATGGGGGCTGATAGATCTTCTGTCTAGTTTTTGGTTTTTTAAAAAAAAATTTGACTGTGCATTTAGGAAAACAACCATGGACTTGTCTGCCTTCCTGTGTTTCAGGCTGTGTTGGTTCAATCTGGACAATTCACAAGACCTGCCTATAATGAACACATCTTGGCTTTGTTACCATTCAGAAGGGGGAGGGTTGCCACCTGCTTTTGTCTTTTTTCTTTTCTTTTCTTTCTCTCCTGGCCCTGGTCCTGCGACACACAGGAGAAACCTGACACACAGAAAGCCAGTAGGTAGGATTGTTCTCACCATTTTTCTCCATCTGCTACATTTCTGCTTTTCAAGCTGTTATGAAAACCACAAGAATGAGGCCAGAGGAAAGGGAAAAAAATATGGTGCCCTCCCAAATTTTCACAGAGTACTTTTATCATGAAATCAAAGCATGGGCATTAAAGAGACAAGGGGTCTTATGTTGTGATCCTCACTCAGCTTACATGCCACAAGCCTTTCAGGCTTCTGTGGCTCTGCTCCAAAAGATGGCCACAAGGTCTAAATGTTTTAATAAATGAAACACACAGGCAATCAATATGCAGGGAATGGCCACAATCCTTCTCCCCCTCATTGTTGCACATATTATAATGTAGATGCGTCATTTGCATGGGGCTGTTGTAAGGTTGCCAGACCCCGTGGTAGAGACAGGGGTCCCCCACCACCAGGCCCTGCCTCCCAGCTGCCAATCAGCTGGCTGGCAGAGGTGCTTACTAGTAGAAAGATAAAGGCCCAAGCTATGTTGCTGGTGTCACACAGGAAGTGACATCATCACACAAACAACTTACAGGTGATGCTCTGGTATTTGGGCAGAAACTCTATGGTAGAAGCTGGGTTTACCATAGAGTTTTTGTCCAAATACCAGAGCATTGCCCAGAAGTTGCTGGCGTAATGACATCACTTCCTGTGCAATGCTGGTGACATAGCCTGGGCCTTTCTCTTTCTTGTGGTAAATCCCTCTATCCCCCACTGGTTGCCAGGAGGGATCTGGCAACCCTAGTCTGTCGTGATATACTACATGAACAGCCTCAATGTTTCTGCAGGACTAGGCAGAGATCAAGACCAGACACTAAACACAGTTGTACAAATAAATCTGACTGCAATGCATGCTGGCATTGTTAAAAGACATTCTTTTAATTCTTGTTAACCCAATTTCTTCCTGAAGTCCAGTAATCCATTTCTTTTCCTGTTTTTAGGAATCTGAAGTCTTTTTCAGATCAGTCCAGTTTTGATCAAAAAGAGGAATCTCAAGTGAGGACAGGAAGGAAAGGAGGTTCTAGAAAATTTCTGAATTGCCTTTGACAGTTGTTCAGAGGCAGGCCCGGTCATCTCAGCCCTCACTAATATCCTGCTAGAGCACCCCTTAAAAAAATGCTGCAAGGGCTGAAGTTATGAAAGGGTATATAGAGGTGCAGCAGAAAGCTAAAAAGAGAAATCAAAGAGAAATTAATAAGTAATTCTTTTTTTCAAAGAGAAAAAGAGAATAAAAGGAATCAATGGCTATATCTAAAAATGAATTTCTCAAAAAGAAATTACACTCCTCACAACAATGCTATTTTTTACAGTGCTTTCCTGGGGCTTTCCCCCATCCACTGCCACCCCTTCCTATGTCCTATTAATTAAATTGTTGAAGCACATCATACATTGACATTCCACAGTTAGCAACCTGAACTGTGAGCTGTCTGCACTCCCTCTTAGAGCTTTCTGACTCGCAGTGTCATCCTAAGCAGAACTGCAGCCTTCTAAGTCCACTGAAGTCAACAACAGTCCTTAGCTAAGGGTGTCGAACTCATTTATTATGAGGGTTGGATCTGACATAAATGGGTCGGGCCATGTGTGTCATAAAAGGTAATGCCAGGCAGCAGAGATATAAACTTTATAAAGGACACGGACAAACACAATTAAAGATTTTTTAAACTTTAAATAACGCACTTTCAGTGAGTTTGACTCCCCTTAGGCCTTTATTGGCTGAGTTCAGATTGGCAATTTGCCCCACTATAGCCACGTTTCAGTGATGTTTTAAAAGCAGATTAAAGGGGCGTTCACACAGGCACATCTGCTTGGTGTTCCCCAGCCATAGGCAACCCATGCTGTTCTGCTTCACTCCCACATTTAATAGATACCTCATAAAAGTGGTAGCAAATCCCCAAAGAGTGCCTTTATCCCACGTTTGTTTGCTTCCCGGCAGTGTGAACGCTATGCAGAAAAGCCGGGAGCAACCCGTGTTGCACATAAGGCAGCAGCGATATGATTGGGTGTGCCCTGCTCCACCGCCCAATGCGGTGCTGGCGCTGCAGGGTCCTCCCCCAATCAGACGGATGCGCATGAGTGCATGAGCACTCATGTGCACATATATCCATACACCCATACACACACAGCCGAATTAATGGGGAAAAGCCATTGACAGCTGTGCCTCCAGGCCAGCAGTCTGAATGCTCCCGCACACCTCCTCCCGGTACGCTCCCGTCGGCCCCATGTGACCGGGAAAACCCAGAACAGTTTATTCCAGGGCTTTTTTGCCATGACTGGCTCCCATTGCAAACTGCCAGTCTGAACTCAGCCATTGATAGCAAAGGCAAATACAGTGTCCACATACAGAATGATTCGTGTCTCTCCAGTCTCCATTCATGACAACTGAATGAATTGTTTGACATCTCATTCATCTGCCAGATATTATTGTTTAAGCTTATTTGACTAACAAAAGAGCTTTCTTGGAGCTTTGTGGCTTGTCCTTTCATTCATTTATTAAAAATATTTTTAGGCCACCTTTCCACCCAACTTAGAGTCCCCAAGGAAGAGAACAAAAAATGTTTAAAAAAATGATTAAAAGCACATGTAAATATATGAAACAATTAAAAACTATTGAAATGGAACACATGGACAAATAAATACATCAGCCGTGGAAGAAGGGACAATGAGAATCAGAGAGGGGAATGCCAGACAAAATTTTTAAAGCCTTCATCTGCTGGCAGAAGATAATGATAGAAGGGGGCAGGCCGGGGAGTGAATTCCATAATTGTGCAATCTTTGTATTCTCAGACCATTGTGGCTGCAAGACCTAGTGACAGGAAAAACAGGTGACTATGCAGGCACAAAAAGCAGCTTATACCTTCTCGGCCATTTTAAATTATGCATTCTGACTGTGCAGGTAGCAAGAGGAGGAAAGCTTTTGAGAAAGTAGGTCACTTTAATGGCCTGAACGTGACTCTGGGGGACACGTGCCTTTCCTGGTTAATGAGAAGGTGCTGTTCAGGTGCAAAGGCTATCAAAAGCTTGCTACACATCCATTACAAATGCCCCTTATTTGCCAATGTATGGCCTGTTCTGGCCCTGTAGAAAACAGAGCAGGAAAACCCAAAGAACTGGCCTACCAGACAGCTGCCAGGCTAAAAGCTGGGGAAAAACACCAGTACCAACTTGTTTGATGTGGCTTTCAATTCTAAGTTTGAAAAAAAAGCCCACACTGGTCTGAAGAAGGCTTCAGTTCAGGCTGGTAAAGCATCGTTCGATCCTATGTTGATGACATCCATGTTGAGATTTGTAGTAGGAAATGCCACAGCCTTTGTGGCAAACAATTCTTGGAGGAGGACACACCACATGGTGTGTCAGGCCTCACCTGGAGTACTGTGTCCAGTTCTGGGCACCACATTTTAGGAAGGATGTTGACAAGCTCGAGTGTGTACAGAAGAGAGCAACCAGGATGGTGAGAGGGTTGGAATCCAAGTATTATGAGGAAAGGCTGAAAGAGTTGGGTATGTTTAGCCTGGGAAAGAGAAGGCTTAGAGGAGACATGATTGCAGTCTTCAAATATTTGAAGGGCTGTCATGTAGAAGATGGAGCAGATCTATTCTCTCTTGCTCCAGATTGCAAGACTAGATCTAATGGATGGAAATTACAAGGGAGTCAATATCGGCTAAATATCAGGAGAAACTTCCTAACTGTAAGAGTGGTTGAGCAGTGGAACAGACTGCCTCGGGAGGTGATGGATGCTCCATCGCTGGACGTTTTCAAGAGGAGGCTGGATGACCATCTTCCAGGTATGTTGTAGGGCTATCTTTCAGCTATGCTCCTGCAGAGTGCAGGGGTTTGGACTAGATGACCTGCAAGGTATCTTCCAACTCTAACATCCTATGATTCTATGGGACAACTGAAATCACACTTAAGCTCAGCCTTGGATGTCCTCATTTCATTGCTGTGCATTTCAAGCAGCTGTCAAAAAGCATTGTGATGGCACAATATCTGTGGTAGTTGAGTTTCATTTGCTTCTGCTTTGCAAGCCACATCTGTGTCTTCATAGTAAGTAGAACTGATTCTCCCTCAAGATCATGGGTGGTTGCAACAGGTCATTAAAAATGTGGGGCTGGGCTACTACAGCTCCTATAAGTCTATGCAAAATTACAAATGCATGAATCAACCTTGACACTAACACTGACTCAAACAGCAAACAGTAAAGGCTTTCTTTTAAAATATATAGTTTTAATTTATATAATTAATGGCTAGCCAAACAATTTTCTCACTGTTTGAATGGCTGTGGAGAGGTGAGCAGTGATTACATGTTGGTGTGGGAGGAGGAAAAGCAGGAATATCATGAGGCTATGTAAAAATGTGCATGCATGGAACACTGCTGATTACTGTACTGTGCTACACAGTTCGAATACACAAAAAGTTACCTGAGGAAAAGGTTCTAGTTGCTCGCAAACAGCTGAACGATCCACTGAAAACTGGGCTCCCTGCTTGCAACTGGTGAGCAGAACATGAGCTGAACCACTGGGTTTTCAAAAATCCCCAAGGAAAAAAAAAGATGATTCCTTATCACCATAGTTGGCTAGTTGCCTGTGTTTTGTTTGGCAGATCAGCCACAAACTAGAATACAACATTCTGTTTTTCAGCACAGAAATACATTGAGATTGTATCTATCCGTTTCTAGCAAGGAAGCAATGTGTTCCATCTGAAGGACAGATGAAAACCTTCCATCTGCACTGAATTGTTTTACTCACATTGCAAGCAAGGAGGTATACCTTCTCCACCCACTGTCCAGAAGGGTTCATAGCCTGACTGCCTTGTGCCTTTATGTGATTTCAGCAGCCTGTTAATCTTCAGTCCAAGCAAAATAGATTTGAGCAGCTGGAGGAGACATCCCACCTCAAAGTAGTGCTATTTACAAGGAATTTTTCTTTTTAAAAGTCCATTGTGTGAGTCTACCTCAGGATATTAAGGTTCCTCCTGACAGTCCAGTTCCCTATAAGCAGCTCTGTTTTATACTCTGGATCCTTTGGAGTGAAAGACAAGATTTTGTATCACCTTTCAACACTGTAAACCTTTCTTTGGCTACAAGATCAAAGGGGATGGAAGTTCTATCATGCTGCACAGCGGGCTTTGGCTGTACAGCCTTCAGTGCTGCCCAGCAAGACTATACCAATATCTCATGGTCCCATCCTGGATGACGCTGAGCATCCTCCTTCCCATCCACTTCAAAGGAAGTTGGACAGTAGCCTTCAAAGAGGAGATCAAGAAGGCTAGCAGGGGATTGCTCTTTTGTGTGCCTGTAACGCTCTTATCTTCATCAGCTCAGCTAAAATTTGAACAAAATTGCTACAACAGATTTATACAGAACCACGCTGACCGGTCCAACAAATGTTCCTCATAGTCTTATTCATTCCCTAACCTTGGGAAATGATTCACTATATTATTACACTGCAAACCTGATTGCTTTTTTCCCCTCAGTTAAAATAGGAAAAATGCATTTAAAAAAAAATAATCCATGTTTTCTCCCAAGACTTCAGAACAGTACACACACAGTCCCTCTTTCATTTCCTCCTCAAAACAACCCTGGGCACTAGGTCAGGGTGAGACATGGTGGCTACTGGCTAGCCCATGATCTCTGTATGGCCTTCATAAGTAAGAGGAGATTTGAATGCAGGTCTTCCTGGTTTGAGTCTGGCCCTCTAATCACTACATGCTTATTTTTTATGGGGCTTTCTCTGCAGTGACGCCTCCCCTGGGGAATGCCTTTCCCCACTTATCTCACCTACTCCATTGTCTTTTAGTCATCAGGCCAGAACATTTCATTTTTTTACCCAGGATTTTAATGAGATTGAGTTTTTAGTATAGTTTTGAGTCTAATTTTTATCATCTATTTCAAGAAGCCAGAGAATGGTTCTATCAGACTCACATGAAGCAGCTCAGTAGTTGACGCTGTTTTGATGCCCTGACCAGGTTATTAATGCTGGGTTCTTAAAAGATTATTAATTGTCCACAACTTTTAAGGTATTTTCTGTTTCATTTTGTGAGCTGCCTTGATCAGTTTCTCTGGAGAGGTGGCACAGAAACTGTCTAAATAAATACATCACTCTTTCATTTGGAAAAAGAAGCCCATTGTGTTATTTAAGGCAGCCAGTGGTTAGAATGAGGAAAAACTAGGGCAGGGGCTCTTGCAGGATGTGATGGGCTGCCCCTTCACAGAGTGTGGGATTCTGACATTTATCTGAACATACAGAAGTATCAGAATGACATGCCCCAGCAGAGGATGCATTAAAGAGGGAAAGACCAGCAGACTAGATCATGCAGAGATGCAAAAGGCAACTTCCTCTGCAGGTAGATCCTCTGGGTTCAAAAGAGCTTTTTAATTCATTCATTAGTTTCTTGCAGCATGGCAGCAGCTGTCTTGTGGCATGCAGTTTTGGAATTACTGCCCGATATGTTCCTTGTTGTCAAGATACACTCACAAATGACATTTTGCCTAAGAGCTTCAGTATGCTGCAGTGCCCTTAGCCAAATTGATGTGGCCCGTGGACAATCAATAGCTCACATGACCCCTACATACCATGTATTAGTTAATTTCATCACTGTCAGTAATAAATTGCCAAAAGGTAGGCAATTTCAGCAGGTACCCTCCTGTTCTTTCTTCTTCTTGAGGAAGGAAATGTACCTATGAAATTAACTCTTGAATGCCCAGTTGCTGACAACTGTGAATTTGTAATTAGGTTATTGGCCTATCTGGCTACCACTCAGCTTGCTGTGACTGCTGGAGTAAGGGGTGGTGCACCTTGACCATGGATCACTCAGTTATTTTGTCCTGCTTGGGAGCTTTCAGAGGCATCTGGCTAGCCATGGTAGGAGTATGCATAACAAAATACCCAAACCAAAGATATGCAAGAAAACCCACTGATTTGGGTCATTACCATGATATTCTGGAACCACATTAGGAATCCAGGATTCTTGACAAAGCCAAACTATCCTCCCTGAAGAAATCCATGTTGTTTTCAAATTAGGGTGCTGCAGTGCTAGGAGGCAGCATGTGCTCATGTCCTTCCTTGATTCTACTGATTTCTGTAGCAATTGCATTTCTCCCTTCCAATTGGATCCTTGCAAGGGAGGGGCACAGAGTGCTTCCAGCCAGTCACCTTTGGAGACAAGCCACAGAGAGCCGTAGTTCTCTTTCCCTTACTCCTTTGGGGGGATGGGGCAGAGCCCCTTTTAAAACTAATTTCCTCTTCTCTGGGTCCAATTTGGGTAACACTTCCACATTTTCACTGCAACTTTTGTGTGTTGTGATGTATTTCAGTGGAACCTGGCATTGGCCATTGAAAATAATGGTCTCAAACTCTGAAACCACATGGATTAGAATCCTCGAATGCAGCTGTGTTAAATACCCCCACCCAAAAAAGTTATAACAATTTTTTCTCTAAAAGATCTTTAACCTTCAATATTTGGAGGTGTATGAAAGAGTTAAGCGTCTAGCATCCTCTTTTAGCCACTATAGCTGCCTACCTAATCTAGGCCAGCAACACTTGATTAAGACCCAGAAAATTCAAATATGTCTAATTAGTAAAGGAACAAAAGTGAATTCTCAGTTTGTAGGGCTGGGTTGTTTTGTTGTGTTATTTGTGTCCAGAAGTTATGGTCAATTTTGCAGTTCTGATACATGAGGCTCACTGAGTAATCCCAGTTTCTCCACATCTCTAACAATTAACCTTCTCAGGAAAACTAAAATTGAGCATTATCTTTGGAGACCAACAAGAGCAATCCTTAAGGGTTAGAATTTTTTAGAAATTAAATTGAGATACGATAAAAGAATCAAAGACCTTTTGTACTATTTGATAATAGGTTGGCCATCAAATTATTGCTTCTTTCAGTACTTTATGTAGTTTACAGACTACTGGAGGCAAATGAGTTTCATTTTCAAGATCTTCAAGATGTACACAAGGAATTTAATCTGGGTGGCAGGTGTAGATTTTCTTTTCCCCAATCAGCATGCATTTCAGAGTGAGCTGTGTTCAGCTTGTGGGTATCTCATTATTTATTTAATTATAATTATGTTGATAACTTTTCAGTGCCAATGTTGAACAACCCTCTTCAGATAACTGTTGGCATCTCTCCATATAGAACAGCTCATGCTTGCTACTGACCTTTTAAAGACTGCAATCAGAAACATTCAGGTGGGAGCCGCTGTGTAGATTTCAGCAAGTCTTTCTCACAAATAATATTGCAAAAAGAAGTTATTATGGCTTTCAAATTGCAGACTTTCTTCCCCAGCAGGTTAAAATGAGAATTTTAGTACACACAAGTGGGAATGTGAACATAGGAGGAAAATAATTTAAAAAGAGAGAAAGAATCTATTTTTAATATATAAAGATTTCCTTCTCAATTTCCTGAAGTTGTTCCTTTTTCATAGTTGCTCTCAGTACTACTTTAACTGAATAACAGTGTAACCCTCAACAGGCTACAGAGATCAGTTCCCCTGGAGAAAAGGCCCACTTTGGAAGCGGGACTCTATGGCATTCTACCCTGCTGAGGTCCTTCCCCAAGCCCACCCACAAAATCTCCAGGAATTTCCCGGGCCAGAGCTGGCAACGCTCTGCATGTACCTACAAAGCAACTGGTTTGGAGAGTTATGTGGTTTCAAAGCAATCAAAGTTGCAATGAAAATCAGAGCTGATATTAAGTAAAGCATTTCTGCATATGGACCTACAAAGCGGCTAGGGGCTTTTTATTGCCGCTGTTCATGTAGTTTCACAGCAATCTGTAAGGTTATCCATTGAGGATGTACAAATATGCTCATTTTTAATTTCTTTTTGTTCTCCCATATTGTTATTGTAAGCTATTATTGTAAGTTCTGCTCATGCTTTTCTGCATTTGTTTCAGTTATGCTGTTGTTATGCCATTTATACCTGATACACCACTTGTATGCAACTGTTGCCAAAATAATGCTAAAACGTGTTGGTTTTAATGGCGAAAAATGGCACAAGGAAACAGAAAACAGCATGAAAATAAAGATATGTGAATTCAATACACCCAAGGAAAAGTGAAATGTTTTTGTGTTGTTATTTTTTTCCAGTTGAATCAGCAAAGATGAGAAATCCAATAGGATCCTTAGTTAAAATTTCACCAACGGCAAAGGTCTAACATTTGCACAGCTGCTTACAAAATAGCCTGGTCAGCCTGATCACTGACCACACACGTGAAGAATCTCCAGAGCAGGCACAAAAATTTTTGGCCCCCTAGGCCAATGATTTCACTGCCACCCTACCACTGCAGGGAAGCCATCCCCCACCCTCCCTGAAGCCATCCCCCCTCATATCGACCTCACTGTGGCAGAGCTGCAGCTTGCTGCAGTGCCATGCCTCCTAACAGGGGCACATTGGGAAGCAAAAACAGCCCCGGGAAAAGGGCCTGCCCCCTGGCCTGCCCACAGCCCTGTCTCCTGACAAAGGAGGGAATGAGCAGCCTTGCTAAAAGCCACTGACTGGCCAGCCTCCAGGAGGATTGTGGACATCTCCCAGAATTACAACCATTCCTCAGGTGACAGAGATCAGTTCTCCTGGAGAAAATGACTGCTTTGGAGGGTGTGCTATATGGCATTATATATCACCGAGGTCCCTTTTCTCCTTGAGCCATTCCCTTCACAGGCTCCACTCCCTATATCTTCAAAAATTTCCCAATCCAGAGTTGGGAATCCTAGGCCAGGGTGCCACTTGTGTGGGGGGCATGTTTTGGCACCCTTCCACCACTGGCATCCTAGGTGTACCTAATGGCCTGGCCAGCCCCCAAAATCTTGTTTTACATTCAGGGCAGGAAATAAAAGTCTCAGAGACCAGTTAGTTCCAATATCATCTAGACATTATGAGCTGGACAGATTCATATTCCAGCCCCAGCAATTTTAACTTTAGTAACATCACAAGCTGTAAAGGATTTTACAATTTTGTTGAAACTTGATATATGAAAATAATCACTGGAATATGTCGGACGGGCCACTCATCCTATTGCTGCTGGCTTGATTTCAAAGGAAATCTCTACAATTGGGTTTTGTTGTTCACGCCACTTCTCAGCAATCAGTGATGGTTTCAGTTTGGGATGTACAGATATAACCCTTTCCTGGGTTATTTTTGGCACATTATTGTTTTGAGCTTTTCTGTTCTGCCCATTTTAATGGCTGCAGTTCCGTTTCTTTTCTTCTGACTGCTGTTTGTCCCCTGAAAATCAGACTGTGATCTGCCAGGAAAGAAGCTGCAGAACTGAGAGGTGTGTAACTCTTCCTCTTCCTCCCTTCCATGGAGTAGGGATAGCAGCAATAGGCGGGCTGCATTTAGGCCATCATTTCTTCATTGGTGCAAATACATATTTCCTATATCAAACAAGGAAAGTGTTGGAAGGAGAAGGGAGAGGTGTATAAAATGTTACACACTGGCTTAGATACAGCCAGCTTTTTCACTCAGTTCATGAAAATCCCTTGATCCCCAGCTAGGGTTGCCAACTCAGGTAGGAAAATACCTGGAGATTTTGGGAGTGGGGCCTGTGGAGGATGGAGTTTGGAGTCTGGGAAGGGAGGGACTTCAGCAGGATATAATGTCATGGAGTTCACCCTCCAAAGCTTCTATTTTCTCCTGGGGAACTGATCCCTGTTGTCTGAAGATCAGTAGTAATTCTGGGAGGTTTCCATGCCCCACCTGGAGGTTGGCAACCCTATCTCCAGCATACCTCCTGGGGTGGACAAAGGGAACTCTTTCCTCTCTTTCTCACCAGTGAAAAAGGTGGTTGGATCTCACCTATTCCTTGCCCACTGCTTCTCCCCTGCAAACTTCCTTTGCGGGGTAGAAATTACATATCGGGTTCCATATTTTCTGTGCTGACTCACAGCTGTGTTGTTACAAGTGGACGTGGTCATGTGACTGCTGACTGCCACCCACAGAGCTCTGCCCATATCACATGCTGTGCTCAAACACAATTGCTGCTTTTTGGTCCGTGTAGTGGAAATGTGGAACACTGTTTTGAAGAGTGGTGTACTACAATTCTCCTCTGTGTCTAACCCGCCTTTCCCATGTCATGAGCAGCTACTGGTTTGTCTTCCCTTTGTACTTGGAAATATATGCCTTTAATAAGCACAGGAGCAAAGGCAATTGTAGAAGTTAATCAGCCAACACTGGGAGGGCCTGTGATGTGTTATCACTCCCTAGGTTAGCAGGGGAAGGAGCTGTGGCTCAGTGGCAGAGCACCTCCTTGACATGCAGAAGGTCCCAGGTTCAATCCCCAGCATCTCTAGCTAAAACAAGGGTGTCAAACATGTGGTCCGGGGGGGGGGGCGGATTATGCCCCCAGAGGGCTTCTATCAGGCCCACAGTGGAACTGGCTGTTTTCTGCTTCTTCTTGCAGTTCTGCTGCTGCTGCGTCATCGTAGGTTTGCAGCTTACAGATACACAACTGAACAGCACACTCAAGATTGCAACAGCATAGACATTTTGATGCAATAATTCAGAGCAAGAGCTGTCAGTTATCAGACACTGTTAAATAAACAAAATATTGCAAGAGAACTAATGTTTTAAGCATTATTTTAAGTTAAAAAAAACCCTTTGTGTTTGTGTCCCTTATAAAGTTTATATCGCCACTGCCTGGCATTACATTTTATGACACACATGTCCCGGCCCAACAAGGTCTCATTTATGTCAGATCCGGCCCTCATAACAAATGAGTTTGACGCCCCTGAGTTAAAAGGATCGGGTTGCAGGTGACGTGAAAGACCCCAGCCTAACACCTTGGAGAGCTGCTGCTATTCTCAGTAGATAATTCTGATCTTCTAAGCAAGAGGGACTGATACAGCATCTGCTTGGCATGCAGAATACTGGGCATCTCCAGTTAAAAGGATTAGGTGGTAGGTGATGTGAAAGACCTCTGACTGAGACCCTGGAGAGCTGCTGCCAATCTGAGTAGACACTACTGACCTTGATGGACTGATGGTCTGATGCAGTCTAAGGCAGCTTCTTGTGTTCAATGGCTGATTAGGAAAACAAGTGTGAGATCTCTTGGGGCATATATGTTAGAGAGAGCCTTAACCTAGAAGCACGAGAAGCTGAGTTGAAGAAATGGAATGGAATGCTATGTATGCTATGCTGTTGACCAGTTCCAGGAAGGGGTTATTTGCTATCACCCACTAGGTTGTGTAAGCTTTTGTTTTTCTTGTTAAGCACTGATTTTTCTTGTGTTTGTACTTTACCAATCTACTGTGTTGTTAATAAACCCTTTCCCCAACAAACCCCATTTTTGTTCACTGCTTCCAAATCATAAAGAACTTCGGCCATTTGGTATAAAAAAAACCCCTTTGGCAGAACAGTCAGTCACCAATGAATGCCCCAAACTATGGCAGTCATATAACTTCCTCCGTTCATGGCAACAATGAGTCCCTTTGGACTGGCTTCAACACTGCAGCTGCTATGGCACAGGAAGACCGTGTGATCGTATTGCGATTTTTTTTTTAAGCACGGCTACTTAAACAAAAGGTCACTCAGTGATAACAAGCACAATCACAATTTTCAGAGATAGCATCTCTCCGTGTACTAGATAGGGGGAGATGAACAACAGGGAGCAGTAATAATCGCATGCTTGGCACATGAAATTCTCCAAAGCATTTCTAGCAACCGCTGAGCGCTGAGCTGAATTAGGTGAACCACTGAGCTGCTTCAACATGACAATTGTTACATTCTTATTTGTTTGCTGTTAATTAAAAACTGGCAAATTCTTTTTAAATTCATAGGACTAGCAACATGTTGTTAGTTTTTTTCAGCTCCACTATGTGAATCGCACTTCAAGATGTGTTTTTTTTTAAATGTCAAGATGAACAGATCTGCAAGTGGGCTGATTCTTTCACTTGGCACTGGGAAGGCTCTTTTGTTGTTCCATTAGACTCCCCCCCCCCCAGTTGGTCTCACCAGTAGCCATACTAATAAGGAACCTTGTCCAAGATCATAATGCAGATGATGCATTTGCGAAGTTATGGAAGAGGGCCATGAATCCTTCCATGGCCCTAAATCCTGGGCAGCAGTGTCAACTTCTTTCAAAGAAATAATCATGTCATTGGCTGATACATTAAAATTCCATTTGGCCTAGATTTATAAAGTTAACGCATGTGGTTGCCACATTCCCCGTAAGGGGGGGGGAATAAAATGAAAAGTGGTCCTGGGAGTGATATAGATCTTTGCAGCCAATTATCAGCTAAAGAAAATCTTCCAGGATTTATGGAAAGCCCTGGCAGATAAACACTATATCTGTTGAGATTGCTGATTTGCTTTGGCTGAGTTGTATACATATATGCCGAAGGCTGTGCCATGCTGAGATCTCCCGGGGGGGTTTTGCACGCAAAAATAACGTATTTGGACCCTCGTTCATACCATTAGTGTCTGTCTATCTTGCAGTAACTTTCCGGGGACAGTAGCTCAGTGCCGCTGAATAATAAGCATTCAAGAGCGTCTGCTCAGATTCCCCATCTTCCTAAAAGAGACATTTTACTTCAGAACAGCTTCTTTAAGGAGGGAGCCTGGCTTCAGAAACAGAAATCCTGCAGAAAATCATCAATTTGCCTTTCGACTTTTCCTACGCCTGAAATGATTGGATCTCATAATCGGCATTGGGGGAGCCTGGCCGACCCAGTGCAGCAGCAGGAGAAAGTGGAGGAGGGGGAAGGCGCCAGTGGGATGCTGCTGCATCGTCACTTCTGGTCTCAGAACTAGAGGTGACATCACTCACTGCTGCAATGCTGCAGCAATCCCCACAATCTCTATGGCAAAACTAGGGCTGCTAGGTCTGTCAGACCAGCTGGTGTGGGATGGGGGTGAGCTTACCAGGAGTGAGGAGGGAAGAAGCCAGAAATAAATGTGACATGCCTATGTCACCTGGACGTGACGTAGGCATGTCAGGGACATTGGGGTGTGATGCTCTGGTTTGTGGGCAAAACCTCTATCATAAAATTAGCTTCTACCATAGAGTTTTGCCTGAAAACCACTTCCCCCCCAACGTGCCTACGTCACTTCCAGTTACATGGCAAAGTAGACAATGGGTTATTGCTTTCAAAACTTCATATTCTGATTTTTAGATTTTTCTTAAATAAATGACTATGAGTGTTACATTTCTGAATATTCCTATTGGCCATATTTCATGCGTGCACATTCTCACACAGCCTGGTTGGAATCTTTGTTTCTCCCCTCACCCACAGACCTGTCATCTTTTCATAACTGTGGCATGCTTCTTGGCAGCCAAATGTGTACATAAGGATTGTGATGTTCCCTCTAAACTGTGGAGTCTTGTGAGCAAAAAATCTGCTTTGTGAGCTACTAGCATTAAAGTTGTGAGCCAGCAATTTGGCTCCTGCATAAGTTAGTTTGCTCTGGAGCCATCCTTCCTGAGCTAAGACAAAAATGTGTGAGCCAGAGGCTAAAAAACTGTGAGCTAGCTCACACTAACTCATCTTAGAGGGAACACTGAAGGATTGTCAAATCAATCAGTCACTGAATGATGATAAACCTTATGGTTTCATTTACCTCTTTTGCACAAGCATAGTTTCTCACAGTTCTATTAGAGTCACATGGTTGGATCCAGCCACATATTTCTTTTTGCTCAGTCTTCCCCAGTTTTCCTTTTGCTACAGCCCCCTTCCCACGTTTATTTTGTCCACACTGGTCCTGTGATCCCCAGCATAGTCATTCTGAGTGCTCAAAGGGACCCCCTCCTCCCTTTTCCATTAGTGGAAAAGCTGACTGGATCCAACCCATTGTTCTCTTCCTGTATCATTGAATTGCCGATCCAACCATCCATGACCCTGGTGGAGAGTCACTTTCACCTACTGCATATTTGCGAAAGTACCCACAAGGCAGAAAGATATGAAACTCCACCATCACAAGGAAATGAAATGCCACCTCTTCAGCTGCTGCACAGCTGCCAAGTTGTTTGGCAGCCATTTGACTTGGCTGCACAAACAACAGTGTGCACGGGAGCACTGTTTCCTACAGTCTTTCCACAGCAATGGTTGCTGGTCAGTGTAATGAGGACTTCCAGGCCTGAAGTGACTTGAATTGTGAAGGGAAGATGGAACATAGCAAGAGGATGCCATCTTTTGTGACAGCCCCATGCTGTCTTTTGAACCTTTAATTTTACTTAGCCTGCTAGGCCAAGCTTATCACAGCTCAGAAACTAAGCCAGGTCAGCCGTGATTAGTACTTGGATGGGAGACCACCAAGGAAGTCCAGGGTTCCTGTGCAGAGGCAGGCAAAGTCAAACCACCACTGCTTGTCTCTTGCCTTGAAAACCCCATGAGGGGTCACCATATGCCAGTTGTGACCAGTGTTCCCTCTAAGCTCAGTTAGTGTGAGCTAGCTTACAGTATTTTAGCCTCCAGCTCACAGATTTTTGTCTTAGCTCAGGAAGGATGGCTCCAGAGCAAACTAATTTATGCAGTAGCCAAACCACTCGCTCACAACTTTAATGCCAGTAGCTCACAAAGTAGAATTTTTGCTCACAAGATTCCACAGCTTAGAGGGAACATTGGTTGTGACTCGACAGCACTTTATTATTGCTGTTGTTGTTGTTGTTAATAATAATCTTACCTTGACTGTTACATATAACTTTCAGCAGGATATGCAACTGCATTCACTTTAGCGCATAGGCTTTTGTCACAAGGTCAGAGAAATTCAGCTCTGGTTTTTCTTTGTACAGTTCCAAAGAAGGTAGCTGGATAGGAAACATAACAGTACAAGTTGCAGTTCAACCTATCATTGGTGCAATTATTTCTTTCCTTGTAGCACAAAAGTAAATCCAGAACTGAGTTGACGTCCTCTCTGGGATGTGTGTGATTTATGTCTCCTTTGCTACTTTTACTAGGTGAGCCGACATTTACAACCATCACAAGTGCCATGAAAAAAATGCTCAAGGTTTTAAAACCTGGGATTTTGCTGGTCAGAACAGCTATTTCTTTAGAGCCAGCTGGACCCTTTTTGATTGAGTTCCCTGAGTAAAGAGGGTTACCCCAGGGATGAACTGGACCCTTCCCTCTGTTTTCGATCATCTCTGCATCAATAACAAAAAACCTTGATTTAAATGAAAGGGAGCTAAATGAATGACATGAACGGGTATGCCAGAATTACAAGCAGCTGGCCGGATGCCAACAACCCAACACCCTGCTGAGCTGAATCCAGCAAAGATCCTGCTGCCAATCCAAACCTGTTGAGGCTTCTTGCTGTGGGCCATCCATCCATTGGATGAACACGTCTGAAATAAAAACATGTGAGACGAGAGACGCTCTCGACCCCCACCCCTAAAATCTGACATGGTGTTCAGATCAGCCACATTTTTACTTGTGTAAGAGTTATGCATTGTTTTAGGAAAAGCACCCTGTCCTATGGTCTCGATGGCCAGTTATTAATGGCAATAGCGGCAACCATGCTAGCCCAAGATGGCTGAACCTGCACTAGGAATGGTTTGGAGCTGCAGTTCTAAGGGCACTTTCCTAGGTTTATGCCTGATTGAATAACATGTGGCTTACTTTCGAGTCAACCTGCTTAAGACTGCACCTTCATTCCCCTGAGGGTCAAGAGTCAAACATACACATCCAGAACAATTTCCCACAAGCCGCTGCTCTGCTCTCACTCTTCCCTTTCCCCCAATTGTATGCCTCAATTTCCCACTATTTGCTGCACGGCCGCATTCTGACCTGCAGCTTCACCCGATTTCGCCCATGTCTTCTGGATCTTCAAAAAACAGGATCGAGAAGACGTGCGGGAAATCGGGCGAAGCTGTGGGTCAACCTGCAGCCATGCAGCAAATAGTGGGAAATTGACACATACAATCGGAGGAAAGGGAAGAGCGAGGGTGGAGCAGCGACTGTGGGAAATCGGTCTGAGTCAAACATACACATCCAGTATGTGTACAGGCAGACAGAGGCAAAATGTGTTTTCAGATGCCAGCCTGTCACATGCCATGGCCTGTTATAAAAGGACGCTGAGCCCAAAGTGGTGCTAATCTCTTAGGGTTGCCAGGTCTGTGTTGGAAAATACCTGGAGACATTGAGGGTAGATCCAGGAGAGGGTGGGGTATGGGGAGGGGAGGGTCCTCAGCATGGTACAATGCCATAAAGTCCACCTCTCAAAGCAGCCATTTTCTCCAGGGGAGCTGATCTCTGTCAACTGGAGATCAGTTGTAAAAGCGGGAGTTCTCCAGGCCCCACCTGAAAGCTGGCAACCCTATAATCTCTATTTATAAATGAGCTATCTATATGAAATGATTCTTAAATGTAGCACATTAATCAGACAATCACATAAGATACTCATTCCCTGAACTGTTTGTTTTTTTTACCAGTGGCTGTTACAATCCATCCGCTAAAAATTCAGACAGACATTGGGGAGCTACATCCTGGTGCATTCTCTTGTGCGCGCTCTCTCACTGTCTCACACTCACACACACACTTCCCCACCACCACCATTAGGCAGGCAGAAAAGGCCTGAAGGGAAAGAGGCACGTGGCTTTGCAAAATGTTTATTAATCTTGTTTGAGAGGAAAGATGGGAGACGGCAGACCACCTTGCATTAGCCGCCAGGACCGAGTGAAGGAGACTCAGTGCAATTTCATTTTTTTAGTACACAGTTACCTTAATAACATTTGGATAACAAATTGACCTAACTCAATTACCCTTAATGTGCTCCTCTGACTCCAAGTTAGAGTAACAAGGGGAAATATTAAGTGGTACTCCATAGGATTTAATTATTTCTCCTTTCCGTCTGCTCCATTATCGTCTCCCCTCCCATCATGCCAAGCCAGTCCAAGACAGCTGTGCTACAAGAGGTGAGGAAGGAGTATGAAACAGAGACTCAGGGGGTCAAAATCAGCCTCTGGTTATCCATGCGACCCCAGAGAAGTCATTTGTACCTACTCAGCTCCACTCTAGGCTACTTTGGCTTTCCATCAAACCACTCCATTCATCAGATGTTTTGACGGCTTGGAGAATTTCAAAAGGAACACAGTTCAGGCTTGCAAGTGGAAAAAGGCTGCTCTTTCTCTCCTCCATCCCCTTGCCTTGGATTTAGGACAAAACCAAACATATCATAATTATTTTCATGCTGGGTTAAACTAAAAAATAAAAGGTTCAGTTCATTGAGCATACCTGGGCATGGGGGCGGGGGGAGAAGAGCTGAATCAAACTGCTCATCAAACCTCAGGTGTACTTTTTGTACCCTGTTGTTTACTACCCTGATATCCCACTAGACTTTTCATGAGCTCAGCAGATTCCCCTCTGTGCATGGATCAGATCCACATCTGCTCGGCTTCAAAAATACATTAGCACAAGGTACTCCCAGACTATTCACTTGGTCCCCTTGACGGGCACTGAAATAGATCAGAACGAGGGTGTGCACACATGGGGAAGGGGGGGAAGGTACATCAAAGCAGCCAGGTTGCAACCTGGAATACATGTTTACCTTCAAGCAGGAAATGAAATAGCTGCAGTTGCTCCAGAGCTGGTTCCAGGTTTGAGGGGCTCCAGGCAGAGATTTCCCAGACTCTCCTTCTACCCACCCCCAGGCTCCCATACATGCCTTTCTTCCCTCCCACCAAGCCATGCCACTTGCCTCCCACCTACCTGTGTGTCCTTCCCTGGCTGGCTTGTGAGCTAGGGTGGCCAGTTCTAGGTTGGGAAATACCTGGAGATTTCAGGGGTGGAGCCTGGAGAGGTCAGAGTTTGGGAAGAGGAGCGACTTTAGTGGGATATAATGCCACACAGTCCGCTTTCCAAAGCAGTCATTCTCTCCAAGTAAATGGACCTCTGTCATCTGGAGATCAATTGTAATAGCAGGGAATCTCCAGTCCCCCCCGAAGAGGTTGGCAACCCTATTGCAAGCTCTCCCATTGCCCATGCTCACTGCCACAATGCAGGTAGCTGGGAGCAAGGTAGAATGCTAGCAAATAATTGAGGGGGGTCAATTGCAATGGGCCCTGTCAGAAGGCCTGGGCCCTGGTAGCTACCCCACCCCAAGGTATGCTGATGCCAGCCCTGCACTGCTCCCACCTCACCATTTCCTGTTCCTTTTGTGAAACCTCCTCTTTCCACATTTTGTCATGCAAACCAAGAGTCCTCTTTGCTGACAAGTTTATATATATGAACAGAAGTGGTTGGCCATTGCCTGTTTCTGCATAGCAACCCTGGACTTCCTTTGTGGTCTCCCATCCACGCACTAAGCAGGGCTGACCTGGCTCAGCTTCTGAGATCTGAGATCAGATCAGCCTGGGTCATCCAGCTCACGGCACCCATAATATCTAGTCAAACGGATACCATCAAGTTGTAAACATCTTTGCCCCATTTCATACCCTCTGGTGGGGGCAGGGAAACTAACAACATAATGATGGTCTCTGTCGTGTGATCAGTTTCAGTATATGTTACAGGAAGAAGAATGAGTTTATAAGAGCAACATGTGATCCCCATTCTGCTCCTTTTTATTTTCTTTTACAGTTTTGTCAACAGTATTTTTCTCAAAAAGGAAGTTTTTTTTCTCTAATGGGAAGTTGAATTGGCTTACGGTATCATTCTCCCCTCACCCACCTTTATCTTCATAACAACCCTATGAGATAGGTTAGGCAGAGAGAGAGAGAGAGAGAGAGAGAGAGAGAGAGAGAGAGAGAGAAATTTAAGCTCATCCATTGAACTTTCCGGGTGCAATGTGGATTTGAATTGGGGTCTCCCAGGTCCTAATATGACACTCTAACCACTGCATCATCTTATGGTATTTCTACACACATATGTTTGCATTTACTTAATGTATAATGTTGACTGTTTGCTATGCAGAGATAACATTATCAAAATGTGTTCATTTCCTGGGGGAAATGCATTGCATGGAATCAGCAAAACAGTGATGAAAATTAAGCAACACAGGTTACATTTGCAGAAAAGCAAAATGGGAATTTTCCCCATTTCATGGAAATCCAAAAATCATCCATTGAAGAGAACTAGAGATGGAGGGGGGATTGCCATATTGAGTGGCAGTACCAGGTCTCTCCTAGCACATAGCACTGGCTTTAAGAGAAGACCTCACATGCTAGAGAGGCATGAATCACTGTGATTCACCACTGACCAGCATCAGGCTGCTTGACACTTGAAGACCATCTTCCTTTTTTCAGCAGTTAGAGCCGCCTCCGTCATTTGACAGGAACAAAGAAGACATTTTCATTTTTTTCTGCCTCATTAAGAACAGGTTTCAATTATTCCACAGAGCAGAGGACCAATTTGAGAAGTAGTCTGTTCACAGGAAAACACAGTGACTGAAGTGGCTCTTTTACTTCAGCTGCCTAGGAAACCGCTATTTGGCTCTGATCAGAAGCCCAAGATATATCAGGAGCTTATTGTCCCCTGAAATCACCTCTGTATCAGTAACCAGCAACGGGGGAAAATTATCTTCATACACAAGAAAGAAAATAAAAGCCAATGTGTTTACACATACATAAACCCCCAAAAAAATATTGAGGCAAAAAGGGGGAAATAACTCATCTTAACAGACTTTTTCCTCCTAGATCGACACCAACTATTTATGCCAGCATTGGAAACCAAACAGTAGAGCACATTTTAATAACTGTTTGCTTCTTTTAAGTTGATGGATAAAGAGTGCCAAGGTAAAGATAAATCTTCTCAACAGATTTCAGCATAATTGTATGGCTCTTGTCTTCTTTCTCACAAGTCATGTTCCTCCCAGTCTTTTTGTTTTCATGTTACAAAGACATGCACGCTTATCTGGCGTCACCCTCCCTTGTGGCATGGAAGGAAAATCCACAGGGTTTGATTTACTGTATACATTTTACAGTGCAACACATCAAAACAGCTTTAACTTTACTGCTTGCTTTCCTCCTGACAGATTTTTGCCTAAGTAGATTCCTGGTTCTAGCTAATTACAACAGAGGTCAGAGCTTTTACCACTGTGTAGAGCTAAAAAACATTTCAGTGTGTGCCTCTTTGTCCCTTGCATCAGGATGGAGTGATGGTTTAATGTGATTTAGTGAATCAACTGTTGACCTTCCACCTCCAAAAGTGTGGCACACATCCAACTCGATCCTTTCAAGTGCATTGGTTGTAACAAGGTGAGATGACACTTGAGTGAATATAAATCTAAACAGTTACAACTGGGTTGTAACAACAAAGTCATTCAGGGCCTAAGCGTTAGACTGGAGCATGGATCTTAACAAAAGGGAGTGGAAAAACAATATTAGAAACTAGGAAAGCCCATTTCTGTACTCTTGAGGACTGCTAAACTTTTCTGACAATAATTTGAAGGATCAGAGTATATTTTACCTCAGAAAATTGCCAACAGCCTAGAGAAAAAAAATGTTATGCTTTGTTGATAAAGGCTTAATGTGTGAAAATCAGCAGTTGAAGCTTTTCATGGCATTGAGGTAAATAATATCACCTGTTAAATAACATCTCATTAAGCCTCTATTAAAGGGCAGAAGTTTGTTTTTTCTCCAGGCTGTTGGCAACCCTACTCATGAGTGGCTAGTTCTATAATGCAGGTGGTGACACCTGACAATAAGGATTTCACAACTACAGAGTACAAAACTCAAGTGTTGCAGTGGAAGCAAACAGATATTAACTAATTGCAATTAATTTGGACATCATCTAGGGGCCTGTTGTAGGGGCCTGGCCCCAGGATGGCTTGGTTAGCTTTCACCAGGGGAAGGGCCTTCTCAGTTGTGGGCCCTACCCTGTGGAATGCACTCTCAGATGACATCATGCCCTGCCAGACTGGTTTAGTTTCAGCAGAGTGTCCATGGTCAAATTGTTTAAATTGGCCACATTTGGGCTGTTTTTATTAGTGGTATTGTGCTAGCCACATATTTTAATACTTTAATATTTTAATGTGAATGTTCCCTGTCATGTTGTTTTTTATCTTATTTATATGGTTTTAATGTTGTAAATTGCTGTGAGACCCTTTCAGTGAGCGGTGACTAAAAAAATCTAATAAATAAAATAGTAAATAGACATCAACTAATTCATATATTAATTAATCAAAGATAGAGCAAATAACCCATTTTCATTAATATAGTGACTTTACAAATAATGTAAATAACAATAGTTAATACTGAGCACAGGCATAGGCTGTCTCATTAAGTAGGTGGTTTCTGTTGCACTGACATAAACAAAAAGGGGAGAGATTTCAAGTCTGTATTTGATTTTCTCCCTTATTTAAAATGTCAGTGGGCAGCCATTTTAATTTGGTGTAGTTTAGTGTAGTTAAGAGCGGTGGACTCTACTCAGGAACTGGGTTTGATTCCCCTCTTCTCCACATGCAGCCAGCTGGGTGACCTTGGGTCAGTCACAGTTCTCTCAGAGTAGTTCTCTCAAGAGCAGTTCTTTCAGAGCTCTCTCAGCCCCACCTATCTCACAGGGTGTCTGCTGTAGGGAGAAGAAGGGAAGGCAATTGTAAGCTGCTCCAAGACTCCTTCAGGTAGTGAAGAGCAGGGTATAAAACCAACTCTTATTCTTCTTCTTTATATTCTCCTGGGCAAAATGTTAAAATAAATCACAGCAGCATGCAGAGGGAGCTGAAAATACTACTTCAAATGAGTTTATTTCTACTTTAGTAATGATTGCTTCACCAGTGTTAATCATTCAGATGGGTGTGACTAGTGGACAGCCACACAGTATGACATGGGATATGTAGTTCCTTAGTAGGAGGTGCCAGTGACCATGCCTGTTGTCTTGGCTACCATCAGTAAGAGATGGTTTTGAAGTTTAGGAAAGGATTTGTTTGGGGTGTCTGGGTGTCTGTTATAGAGTTCTCAGAGTTAAAAGCAGGGGAAGAAAGAAAAAGGGAAATGTAACTGTAATGGATGCTTCCCCTACTCCCCCTGAATTTACTATGGAGGTGGACTCATAGTGGTAGTAGGCCCAGGATAGGACTGAAGCCATTGCCACTGCTGTTGCCTTGTGGCTTCATTTCCCCAAATACACCAAAATGTGAAACCTTGAACTAGGATTGCCAGCTCAGCACCAAGTTGTGGCAGGAGTATTGGGGTATATGGATGAAGATTTCAAAATGGCATTGCATGATGCTGTGACATAATTTCTGGCTAGGAACTCAGAAGTAACATTGCTACAACATGGTGATGCTCTAGGATTTTTGCCAATCTCTCTGATAAAAAGAGAGTTCAGGAAAATTCCTAGAGTGTTGCTGTGTTGCGCCATCATTTCTGGGTTCCAGCCAGAAGTTATATCGTGGCATTGTGTGATGATCCCCCCATTTGCCCCCTCTGCTCTATAGAGTGCTAGTGGAGGATGCGGAATGCCAGGAGGGGCAAATGAGGTCCTGAGAAAGGTGCTGGGTTGCCAACATCTCAGAGGGAAAAAATACCCTGCTATGACAGACCCCTTTTTCTTCTTTACTGTGAGGCAGATTTTTCCCACCAAAATTCTTAGTTTCCTTAAGGTACTTAGCTAGCCCCTACTTGCATGATAATATTTGTGGCTTTATAAATCTGAATGTCTCACTCTGTTGCAGAATCTGCTTTGGCTTTTGCCCAGCCCAGGAACCTGTCAAGAGAAAACAGGAACCCTCTATTTTTAAGATCCCGTGAAATGGCACTGCAGACAGCGTAACAGTGAACAGTAATAAAGATTTTATTCAATAGGCAGAGATAGTATGAGGTAGTCAGGAATTGGAAAAGTTGAGGTAAACAGTGGTAAAACAGTTTGTATTTCAGTTGACAGATAAGCTGGTGTTGAAGCAGCTTATTTTCACAAATTCTTGGTTCTTATCAGTGAGAGATGGTTGACTAAGTCCTTTGGTTGCAGCTACAATGTTTCTGCGTACAGTTTCCTAATAACTGTTCAGGTTTTCTGGAAAAGTCACTCTTTTAGTATATCAAATTCTTTCCCCTTTTCTGAAATCACAATGTGTCTTTCCCTGAGTAGCATATAACCATTTTCTTTCACAACAGACCAGGAACTGCCTCAGTGCCAATTCCCTGTATAATATGACAGGGCATATATTTCTTCCCTGAAAATATCATCCTTTTCCTTTTAGTCTGATTGGTAGCTCCAGCCTGCTACTCAGTCACTTTTTATCAAAATCTCAAACCCCAGTTCTTGGCATCTGTGTGAAAACGTTCTTCAGCTTTAGCTGACTCTAGACTCTGAATTCTTAGATGGAATTCTTTCTCAGGTTATGTTGAACACAGGTAATACCAGGAGTCTCTCCCTTTATTCAAGAGGTAAACCTGTCTGACAGACTTTTAGTCAGACTCTTCAGACATCCATCCTTTAGCTGAACTTTTCCTTTACTGAACAGTAAGGGTTGCTGAATCCAAATTCTCCCTCAGCACATGGCTGATCTTATAATTCCCTCAGCTGGTGCTGGCCAATCAGAAAAAGGGAGGAGCCTGTCACTCAGGCTCAACATTCTAGAGCAGAATTAACTATTCCCCTCCCTTCTCTGATTTGACTGCATTACGAAAACAGTGTTTTAAATGTACTCCATCACACCTGCACCTGTAATAGAGTCTTAATGGGTAGTTCTTTGCTGGGTGATGTTATTTACTACCATGCAACGAAATGCTTCAGCTTTCCATTTCAACACATGATGCCTCTGGTGGGAGAAGCAGAAAAGAGATTATTGGCTCACACCAGCCCATGCTCCTTCTTCTACCTGGTCTGGCCAAATTGAACTAAGCCAGGCTGGGTAGCAGCACTGACAGTGTTCATGACCAGGACACAAGCACAGCCTGTACAGCTTGGGGGAAGAGAAGGGAATCAATATATCACAATAATGAACTACATCAGGGCTATTTTGGGGCAGGAATGCACAGGAATGGAGTTCCGGCTGGCTCCCAAGTTGGCCACGCCCAGCAGGAACTCATTAGCATAATAGGCCATACCCAACAGGAGAAACTCATTAGGATTGGCTGCATTAGGGGTGTGTGGCGTAACATGCAAAGGAATTCCTGCTCCAAAAAAAGCCCTGGGTTCTAACAACAAACAAGGTAAACAGAATAAGAAGCAAAAGATGGGTGTGGCTGGATGACCACACTTCTGGCAACATGGGGGTGTGGACTAATATGTTAATGAGCTGCACTGTCATGGATGTGGTCTAACATGCTAATGAGTTTCTGCTGATGGGTGTGGCCTATTATGCTAATGAGTTCCTGCTGGGCTTTTTCTACAAAAAAGCCCTGAACTACATCAAACAAATGGAGGTAATTAGGAAAATAATATCCAGTTTAAAGAAATTGAACATGGAAATAAATTAAAATGTATGTGCATATCCCTAAAAAAATGTACATTTACACATTACATACATGTTTCACGTAACCTTCAGAAGAAATGGAGATGCTCTTGATTTCCTACAGTTAACTCCAAGGTGGCTATGGGTTCCTGACATTATTTTGAGACCACAGGAATGACCTACACAGCAAATTTCTAAGCCATGAAAATAACTTAAGAATTGGACCACACTTACAGTAAAGGATTTGAATTTAAGCCAGTTTTCTCCCACTGAATAGCTGCAATTTTCATGGGGAACAAAGCTAGCAAAACTGTGAACTTCTTTTAAAAGTGCCAAAAATGTGGTATTTAGCAGATGACCATACAATTCATTTAAAAAAATAAAATAAAAAGGGGTGTGTGTAAGCCTGGTTATGCCCTTTCAAGTTTCTGGCACTGAAAATCTAATCAAAGTCTCTTAAAGGCTATTGCCAACATCAGTGAGGTGGATGAAGCCCTTCCTGCTGATATTGGCAAGACTCTTTACCAGTGTTCCCTCTAAGCTGAGATAGTGTGAGCTAGCTCACAGTTTTTTAGCCTCCAGTTCACATATTTTTGCCTTAGCTCAGGAAGGAGCTTGCTCACAACTTTAATGCCAGTCGCTCACAAAGTAGAATTTTTGCTCATAATACTCCACAGCTTAGAGGGAACATTGCTCTTTACTGTAGTGAGATCTCTGTTCCATGACTGTGTTTTTCTTTAAAATCTTTAAATAGCTTTAGTTTCTGAAAGTCTAATTAGATCAGTGGCAAGTAGGGTGGAGAAGAGTTCAACGTGAAGTTCAGCCAAACCACACAGCCAGCCAAGGAGAAAATCCTGTTTCGACAGTATGACTTAGATACCCTTCAGCCCACACCATTGATCTCTGTGATCAATGAAGGCAACAGCAAGATCAGGGTTCTTCTTGTGAGGTCTCACCAGGGCAAAATTCAGGCTGCTTTGAACATGGCACGGCTGTCTCCACTTCTGACCAGATGCGTCTATTGGGATACTTTGTTCAGAAATTTGCCACTTTTAGCCTATGTTTGTTAGTGAAACATTGAAAGGGTAGGAATTGAAACATTAAAAGATGTTTTAAGCTGTGGGGTGGCTGTTAGAAAGCTGTACAATCCATTAAGCATCCTTTGAGAAAAACATGTAAAAAATCTTACAAATTCCACCCAAAATATCACAAAACAATATACAGGCTTTCAAATTCTCCACAATTCATCATCAGGCTGGACAGGGGGTGGGGTGGAGAAAGAGTAGGCTGGCAGGCCTCCTATTACAGTAGGAGACCTCCCACCAGTAACTTTCACTGACACCAAGACACCAAGCAGCAATGATAGAATTATTTAAAATGCCAGTGTCACATACAGCATGATGTCACTTCCAGGGGAAACCCAGAAGTGACATCATGTCGCTCTAGGAATTGCTTGAAACTCTATGGTTTTTCCCAGAAATGACATTGTGATGCACACAATGCTGGTTCCCCTTCTCCATGTCCCTGCTTCTAAAGTTCCTGCCAGTTGCCAGGCAATCCTAGGAGAGAGTTTTTCTTTGGGCCAATGTAGCTACTACAAAGCTCTATCTGTTCTGAATCTGGTGTAGCCAATCCAAAGATATAAGCAATCCTGAGCTTTAAGCCTATTTGGTTTTAAAAAAATATTGAGAACTGCCTCATACAATGACTCTCCATACTCAGTTTATTTATTTAGTATATTTTAACCTCATTTTTTCCTTCAAGGAGCTCAGTCTAGCATACAAAGTTCTCTCTCCTCCTCCACTGTACCCTCACTTACAAGCCTGTGAAGTTGGTTAGGCTGATAGTGACTGGTTCAAAGACACCCACTGTATTCCACAGCAGCATGGGGTATGAACCTAGGATGCCCAGATCCCAAATCACTCTGTGTGTATTAAGTGCCATCAAGTTGCTTCTGACATTCAGCAAACCTATGAATTAATGTCCTCCAAAAAGTCGTTCTATTAACAGCCTTGCTCAGGTCTTGCAAACTGTGGGCTGTGGCTTCCGTGTGACTGAGGCAACCCATTTCCTGTTGGGTCTTCCTCTTTTCCTGATGCCTCCCACTCTTCCTCACATTACTGTCTTTTCCAGTGACTCGTGTCTTCTCATATGAAATCGCTGTACCACTTGGGTTAATCCCCCAACCCGGGGCATGTGGAATGTTTGCAGGGACAACTACATTAGAACCTGGGCCCTTGATGACGTATTCTGATGACAACTTCATATAATTAGAGCTGACCTCCCCCTCCCCCACAAAAGCTAACAAGAATAGAAAATTGAGCACAAAATTTGATTCTGGGTATTGGCCTTAAATACGTGCCGTGGCTGAGTTCAGATACTTAAAGGGATCCATTAGCTCCCCAACTTCTTAAGGTTTCTCTGAGTATGAGAAAATGAACTGTAAGAGGCAAGCAATTTGGTGTAATTAATACCAGAGCTGTCAGAGAAGGCTCCATTGCAATAATGTGAACAGACAGCAATGTTTAAGGGCTAAATGTAAAGCATCAACTGTAAGCGATGGAATGACATTTACACCGAGTGTAATTTACATCTGACTGACAATCTTCCTTTATGGAAGATGAATTTATTTTGCTAGGAGTTTTATCCCCCAGACAAGTGAACTGAAGCTGCAGAAACAAGTCTACTTATAACTTTATAACACTCAGTGAAGGAACATCAGGGAGAACTGAAAGCGAAGAGCAAACTGGGACCAGCTGCTTTTGTTGCCAGTGCTGGAATATTAATACCTGCAGGCATATTAACTTGCCTTATTAATTCTTCTGCTTCTAATACCAAGAGAGAAAACTGGGCAAATCTAGGGATTCCTAACAAGATGAAAGTATCTCTGTTTGTAATAAACTCCAGGAAAAGGAGTCACTGGGGACTGGGTCCAGAATACCATCAGCAAAGCTCCATCAGAACTTTCCATCCTCCCCCCTCATCCCTCTGCAGCCCCCTTTGCTTTGTGAAATGTTGCTGCTCGGTGACAGAGGGCCTTCAGGAACAGGTGTGGGGGGAGAAGTGGGGGTCTGCACTGGGACAAGAGAACTGGTGTCAGCTGCCTCTTGGCTGCAGCAAATGGCCTTTCAATCCAGTCCCTGAAATGTGGATCACATGACCAACTGATGGCAAATGTATGTTCCCGGTAGAAAAGATTCTGGACAGGGGGAAAATAACTTAAATTTCTTTACCAGTACTCTCTCTCTCTCTCTCTCTCTCTCTCTCTCTCTCTCTCTCTCTCTCTCTCTCTCTCTCTCTCTCTCTCTCTCTCTCTCTCTCTCTCTGGGGATCAAAGCAGAAGATGGGAGGTATCACTTAGGCCCCTTTCTTGACAGTATTCCACAGCTACCCCCTTCCATTTAATTTCACCCCTGGTTTTGGAAGCTAGAGCAGTTGAGACTTAACATTAAAATGTAGTTTATTTAACCATATTTACTTGAAAGGAAGGCAACCCCGAATGTAAGATGATCCCCTAAAAATTTTATGTACCAAAAAATATTTTTACTGGACATAACTGTATCTTGTATGCAAATAAAGGGTGACCTCCTCCTCCTCCTTCTTCTGAGGAAAAACCTGATTTGCATTGGAGCAAATGCCTTAACTATGGCTAGTTTAATAATTCAGGGGGAAAATCATCCTATCCTTTTAACTGAGGTTTCATGAGTGGAAATGGGCTGTTTTCATGGCAAATAACATCACCTAATAATTGCTTGCAGATCAAACTGATGGTAAATGGACAGCAAGAGGAACCGGGCCCTGACCTGATGGGCCAGGCTAGCCCAGTCTCATCAGATCTTGGAAGCTAAGCAGGGTGGGCCCTGGTTAGTATTTGGATGGGAGACCACCAAGACAGTCCACGGTTGCTATGCAGAGGTAGGCAACGGCAACCACCTCTGTTTGTCTCTTGACTTGAAAATGCTATGGGAAGGATGGGATTTAAAAAATCAGCCATTATTTCTGTAGTAGTCTATGGAAAAGAATCAAGCAATATTATGAATTTGCTTCTAGAAATCATGCTGAACATTCTATAAGTCCTGTAAAGCAAAAAAAACTGGTAGCTCATGTTTACTGGGAGAATCAGGGGAAGGTTTAGGTGGGTTCTCTTTGATGGGGTTCCCAACAGGTGTGATTCCTATTGGCTATCATATTAATATGCCCATCTGACAGAACTAAAGTGGCACCCAACGTAAGACAAAACAGATACGCAGATAAAGCCACCCATCTCCGTTGACTTGCAAACTCCGGGAAAGGTTATCCTAGCCCTTATGTCTTGTGACTGCTGCGCAGATTAAAACAAACAGGTTGTGTGATAAACTGGTATTTCACATGAGTGTTGAAAGGCCAGGCCCTGCCTCTCAAGTGATCCTTGCTAGCATACAGCATGAAGTAGGGAAGCCCGGCAAGAGCTTGAGGAGGCTTGAAAGGGGTATTAACTGTGCAGCGACTGTAAACTGTATTACAACTGCATATAAAAGACATTCTTCAAAACTAGATGTTGCGCCCTGACATTGAGTTCTATTGTGCGTCTTGAGAGCTGCGGGGAAAATCTGTTTCTGATGGTCTGGGCAGACATCTATGACACCTAGATGTATTTTTTTTCTCCAGTATCTCCTTCTCTGATAATGTTTGAAGGTTATTTGTACCCTATAACTCGGTTTGTAATAAATCACTTTCCTAGATAGCTTTTTTACTATATAAATATAGTAAGTCTTCTTCCCCAAAGGGGAGTAGGGCTGCATAAAGATTCCTATCCCGTTCATTGCGGGCTGCCTTTGGGCATTGTGGGCTGCCTTCGGAAAGTTTCCTTGGTGTCAGCTGACAATTGGTTGTACCTCCTTTCAAATGTGATGCTTCCACTCCTCAAGTTTGATGCTTCCACTCCTCAGGGATATACAGATCAGAATACAAGAACTCTAGAAGTGGAATAAAAGCCCTGCTAGTTTAGCATACTGTTTCCAACAGTGGCTGGCCAGATGCTTCTGAAACTAGGGATGCCAGCCTCCAGGTGGGACCTGGGGATCCCCTGGAATTACAGCTCATCTACAGACCACAGAGAACAGTTCCCCTGGAGAAAATGGATGTTTCGGAAGGTGAATTCTATGTAGGGTTGCCAGGTCAAATCTTCTCCCCGGTGGGGGGATTAAGGGGCATTCCAGGAGGGGGTGTGGCCATCCCCAGTATGATGACATCACTCTGTGTGACATCATCACATACCCATTTTTTCCCTTACCATTTAAAGAGAACCTGCTATTTAAATGGTGGTGGAGGAGCGAGGGCCAAGTGCTCTTGCCATGCACTTGGAAAGAAGGGGAGCCGAGCACACCTGCCGTGCAAGCAGCAAATTTTTCAAGCGAGGCTGCAGACAACTGTTGGAGAGGGCTCCCCCCACCAGCCAGCTGGTGGGCATTGGGAGAGCCCTACAATTTGGGGAAAACTCCATCCACACCTGGGGACTGGCATCCCTAACTCTATGGTATTGTACCCCACTGAGGTCCCTGTCCTCCCCAGACTTCATCCCCAAATCTCAAGGAGTTTCACAACCAGGATCTGGCCACTCTTATCCTCCATCCCTTGCTGGTGGCCAGGGGGAACCTGCCAACCCTTCAGCTAACAAGGATGGGCATGTGCGTCAGATTCCTCTGTGTTGAGTTGGAGTCTGGAGCCACAGCACCTTCCAGTGCTCCTTTACTCCTGGCCCAGCTTCTGTTAGGCCTCAGTTATGGTGGGCAGATTTCTAGCTCACCCTTGACCCTTTCTCTCCCAAGCCACCCACCTCTCCTTGAGCATCATGGGAGCAGTCTGGCTCTTCCCCCTTAGCTTTCTTTAGGCTGGTGTACTAAATGATTGTCAGAGGATTGACTGAGCCTGGGCTCCCCCATTGCCTTCTCTTCAGGGACACACCCATGGTGAGTGAAGGTGATCTAGTATTTTGGGCAAAACTCCAGGGGGTGCCTGGACATCTCATAGAACTGCAACTGGTCTCCAGGTGACAGAGATCCATTTCCCAGCAGAAAATGTCAGCTCCGGAGGGTGGATTCTATGGCATTATACCAAGTTGAGTTCCCTCACCTTCCCATGATCTACCCCCCAAAAACTCCAAGAATTCCCCAACCCAGAGCTGGCAACCCTAGGCAAGGACCTAGAGGCCAACTTTTGAATCAACTACAGAGCCAATCAGAGCCATGTATCCCAAATCCAAAATGAAAAAAATAACTGAGGACCTCAAATCTGCTGCTGGAATCTGGTTTATTTTTCACCAGATGTACCCTAAGCATAGGATATAATTTCATCCTTTCATCACTTCAGTATGGTGTAGAGGTTAAGATAGAGTTGCCGGGTCCCCTCGCCACACCTGCAAGGGGACTTGGGGGGTGTTCTGGGACATTCCCTGACACAATGATGTCACACGGAAGTGACTTCATTGCATTGGCGATATCATGCAGGACGCTCTGGTTTGAAGGTTATGGTTTTAGGCCAAATTTACCATAGAGTTTTGCCCTTATACCAGAGTGTCCAACACACCATCTCTGACATGATGACGTCAGTTCCAGGTGATGTTATCACACTGGGAACATCATGCAGGAACATTGCTGTTTGGGGGTGGGGGTTTTCCTACTGGCCAACTGACTGGCAGTGGGCTTAAGTCCTGAAAATCAGAGGACACCCACCAGGACCTGGGGACTGGCAACCCTAGGTTAAGAGTGGCGGACTCTAATCTGGAGAACTGGGTTTGATTCCCCACTCCTCCACATGAAGCCAGCTGGGTAACTTTGGGTCAGTCACAGTTCTCTCTGAGCTACCTCACAAGGTGCCTGTTGTGGGGAGGGGAAGGGAAGGTGATTGTAAGCTACTCTGAGACTCCTTCAGGTAGTGAAGAGTGGGGTATAAAAACCAACTTTTCTTCTAAAATACTCCTCCTGACTTTTCTACTGTTACCGCAATGGTGTCCTGTATTCCCTGTGTTTAAATTGACAACAGAACACTGTGCTGTCATCCATCCACTTTATATAGTGTCCCCTGTGTTTCCATCTACTAGCCTGTATGCTTTGATTCTCCACTTTTCATCCTCCATTTTAAAAGATGTTTCCCTCCATCTCTCTGCTCGGCCACATGGGTTCTGTGTTCAATTGCCCTCAATTTCCCTCACTGTGGGTCTTTTAAAATCCTCCCTACCATTTGGAGACACATCTCCCACCTGTCCCCCTGCCACACACCTTTCCATGGGGTGCAGCTACGCTCTCCCACTTCGGCCCTTCTGGTTCTTTCAGAGAACAAAATGCTGCTCACGCTGCCCACTGCCATGTGTATTAAAAAGATCCCAGTTACTTATGTAGCCAATTAAACATATTGGCGTAGCAGATGCAACTCCTAGCTGCAGATTCCCACTCAGGCATGAAATTTCGCTCTGATAGGCATCCTTTGATTCCGCTGACATAAAGGAGAGCTCCACACTCGGTGCACCCAATGTCATTACTGGGACAGTAAAACAAGGTCATGCACATTACTAAAAACAATATAGGCAGTTCTGTAGTCTACTTCAGTTTAAGTGCATGAAGCATAAAGGGAAAGTGGTTTTTTCCCTCCCTTGTTTGCAGAAGGCTTCAAAATTCAGATTTATTTATTTTTTTTGGCTTGGCTTCCTCCTTAAATTGCCTAGTGACAGCATTTTAACCAAATATTGACCAATATTAAAGGATGAAGTGAGGGATGCTGGGGAAAAGCGTGGTTGCTCACACCTGAAGTGAAAAATCAACACTTTTTGCTGTTCTGGATAAATGCCTCCCCCTCCCTGAAAGAAGTCTACAAATGCTCTGTGTGTGTGTGTGTGTGTGGCTTTGTTTAAAACAATGGCCTTTTGATGCACCAGGGTTTGCCCAATTAAGCCAGTTTCAAAGTAATGAGGTTTTGCTTTTGAACAGGGAATAATGTGCAGCTTTCTACTTTTTGTTTTTGGATTTGGAAATGGTGTGTCATAGCTTGGCTGGAACCAGCAAGACGTAGTGTTTGATCAATGTGATATCCTGCAATGCAGTGGGGGTTTGGGCTACCCTAGTAAAGTTTATGGCAGCCATTTTGGGGATAGTAAGAGTCATGTGACCATTTTGCTTACTTCTCCCTATTTCTTTAACCCCTGTTGACACAGGACAACCCATCTGGGGGCCAGCATGGTGTAGTGGTTAAAGTGTGTTGGACTCGGATCTGGGACACTCAGGTTCAAATCCCCACTCTGTCACGGAAGCTTGCTGGGTGTCCTTGGGCCAGTCACACACTCTCAGCCTAAGATACCTCGCAGGGCTGTTGTGAGTATAAAACGGAGGAGAGAGGCAGGATATAAAATAAATATAAATCTGAACAGATGGGACACCAGCTTAGAATTCTCCGTCTACCAAGGGCAGGCTTGCATCTATAGATAGTCTTGCTGTCTACTGCCCCTTCATGGTGGTCCTTGAAGCTCAAATGGGAAACCTCACACACATGATGTGAGAAGCTATATTTCCCCAATGTTCCTCTAACACTTGGGCAGATCCCTAGATAAAGAGAATTTCCGTCTGGTTGGATTCTCATTAATGCTGCCATTCTATTTTTTTCCCCTTTGTCTGCCTGACCTCAGCTCTATTTTACTTGCCCTTCAATTAAGTCTGATCGACTCAAAACGTTTTTGCATTGGTGGCAGAGATCGTGACATTGCAGTGAAACGGTGCAAACAGGGATCGACCAAATGTATCCCTGACAACTTGTACCTGTGGCTGTGTGCAATGTTAGACATGATTGCTCTCCGCCAGAATCCTGAAAGCATGTGCTTGAGGTGAGCTAGGAAAAAAACAGAGATGAAATTACACTCAAGCTATTTCGGGAGCTCTGGAGATGCTGGAGATGTTGAACTTTGATTTATTAAAACAATTCTTTTATTCGTCTCCACAGAGACACATCTGGAGAAAAGTGTACGGTTTTCCATGAGCCATTGAAATGTGTCCAAAAGACATTACTGGGATGAATCAGGGACATTGAAACGACTTTCTGAGCCTTTTGCTATTGACCGCTTTCCCTGCAAAAGGGTTTATTACTGTTCCTAAACTCACAAGCTGTAAACGTGTGAAAATCTTTGGTGTCAAAATAGCTGAAATGCTCCAAGCAAGTACTGCAAAGAAGAAAGGGGAAGACTGGAACTGATCTGAAGGGAAGGGATGGGAAAAGGAGCTTTATACCAGCCACAAATAAGTCAGCAAGATGGCTTCCTGTTTAATGTTTCCTTGTGGTCTATAATAGTTTATTTTATTGCTCTGTTTTATTGCAAAGGGTTTCCAGTATGCTCAACCACCCACCAAGAATAGATTGCTGAGTCCTAAGAAGGTAGGCTTATCAGTTGGATTCCCTCTGTTGGACAGGGCCGCCCCACCCCAAGTTCCTGTTCCCTGCCACTGCCTGGAAAATTAAAAACATTAAAAATAAAATATATATTTTTAAAAAACGCACATTGGTGAAACCATAGTGTTTCTGGTAATTCCTAGAGCTACCGCCATCACTTCTGGATATTCCCTGGAAGTGACATCATCACACAAGTGGCGGCCCCTGCACACACACCACATCCCCACCCCACTCTTCCTGCTGGTTGCCATACTGTTAGACCCTCAGATTTCTGCTCTGATGTGTTTCAGGATCAAACTGGACTCAGACTGGGAACTTCCTGTTCAGAGCACAGATAGTCTTTGAGATGGATTATTTGAGGCTCAAGGATGTAGAACAAAAAAGCCAGGGGGGCTGGTCTTCCCATGCTGTCCACAGGTTCCCCGATCTCTGCTCGCTATGAATGTAACTGGGTCAGGTTTGGTCTTGAGCAACAATCATATTCTCACATGATATCTGCTGCTACCTATTAATTTGTTTTATTCCATCCTTCCTTTGAACTTGAGGGCAGCACATATGATCCACCATGTTATCCTTGTAATGAACCAAGAGGGTAGATTAGACAGAGAGAGAATGATTTTGCCCAAGGTTACTGGACAGCTTCATTGCACAGTGGAACTCTGCCTAAGTCAAGCACTATGACCACCACAGTCCTAAGCCTCTGTCTAGGTACTAAGCTATCAGGCCGCCCACCTATCCTGCCCTCCCTGCCTGTTTGTCCCTCCTCGTTACCCACATCTGTTTCTATTCCTGCCTCCTCTGGAGGGATACCTCAACTTGAACCCTGGCGTATGATAAACTGTTCCTCTAGATTGTCCATGCTGCTTTGTGTTTAGGTGGTCTAACTTCTAAAAATCCATCTAAAACTTTTGGTGTGGTATAAGCCCCAGCCCTCCAACCCAGTTCTAATCTCAGAGTTGTTGGATTTGTTCTATCAGACCTGTGTTGTTTGGTTGCTGATAGTCCAGGCTAGCTGGATCTTGTAAGATCTTGGAAGCTAAGCTGAGTTGGCCCTGATAAGTATTTGGATGGGAGACCACCAAGGAATACCAGGGTCATGACACAGAGGCAGGCAATGGCAAAATATCTCTGGAGTCTTTTACCTTGAAACCCCTTTGAAGTTATCATAAATTGGCTGTGACTTGACAGCACTGTCCAACACCACCAGTGGTGTTCTAGGTAACCCATAAATCACAAACAATGAAATGTGCAGAACTAGCTAGTGTTACATAAAGAAAAACTTGAAAAAAGTAATGAGATGGATGATAGGAAAATTAAACTGAAGACAAGACCAAGGCGCTCTCCATCGATGATGAAGCGTCTCAAGGACTAAGGAGCCAGCTAATCCAGCTAGTCATAGAGGAGACTGTGCTCCTCCTGATAGAGCAGATTCAGAGTTTGGGGGTGCTGCTAGATTGGAGATTCAAGCTTCTTCCATGGCAGGCCTTACCATCAACTGATACAGTAGCTATGGGTATTCCTTGAAATATGTAACTGTGATGTCTGTCTTTGGAATGCTCATTCTCCTCAGGCTCACCTGGCATCTACTTTACTGTCCTTTAAGGGCTAGGAGAAAACATTTATTTTAACCCGGGCTTTTAACTGACAGGTTCCATCTTTTTAGTTGTTTTTATGGACTCCTTCTAACATGAATACAGTTTTATTGCCTCTGTTAAAATTGTTTTTAATGCTGCTTGTTTATATGCTGTTATTTATGTTCCTGATGGGGTCTTTGCTTATTTTGCCATTGAGTTGAATATTAGCAGCTTTATACTTTCTTTTATGATTTGTTTTGAACTACGTGAACCTCCTCAAGCAGGTCTTTGTGCAGACAGCAGGCACCATTTCCAAATAAACAAATTAAACAAACATCAGTTAATATGTTGATGGGTCAGGTAATATCCAACATAGGCTGCTGTCACACGCGCCAGTTCAAGCAGAGGAGAAATGAGGCTATTCCCTCCAGAGGAATTTGACACGCAGTTGCAAGATCACACAGCCCTTTGAAGCTGCGGGCACAGCCCATCACTGTGTGATCAGACACAACCGTGGGTGAGTTGTTGTGGGGGTTTTTTGCTATTTGTTCCCCTTGCACATAAATGAGGAATTGCTCATCTGCACTGAGGGCCCCCTATGATATGCAATGATGCACATACTGCGAAGGGGGGGGGAACACAGCACAGAGTTGGAATGGCCTGATTAGACCATCTCGACAGCATGAGAGCATGCTCGAGCGATCAGACAGGGGAAAGTCCACCCATGGCCCATCTTATCCAGATAACACTGGACTTTCCCTGGTGTCTTTTAACTCTGCTTCCGTGGCAGAGAAGCACGGGTTTTCGATGACTATGGGATGCTTCCCAGATGTTGCTATCTGATCGCTCCCTTTAGATCCATCAGGCATTCACACCTATGTTGGATCTAAAGGAGCATGTGATCACGACCATAATCATTCTACCTAGATAATCCATCATACATAGGTATGTGCCTAGCAAGGGGCTTTCAAGGCAAGTGAGAAGCAGAGATGTTTTACCGTTGCTTTCTTCTACAGAGCCTTCCTTGGTGGCTTCCCCTCCAAGTACCAACTGCTTAGTGCCAAACTCTGATGAGATCAGGTTATACCATGCCACCTTCTCTCCCAATCATAACACACTATAATTAATATTATAAGGTTAAGAAAATGTCTGCAAATATGATGCATGGTAAGAATCAGGAACTGGAGGAGTCTGACTCTTCCCCACTATCCTCGCTGGATATAGAAATTTGGGCACCCCAAACACTTGCCAAATGAACTTTTATGGTTCTGCTGATCTCCAGTCTTTTGTAATGAAGGTTATTAACTGTGGGTTCAGTGTTACCCTCGCTACTGCAAGAGCTAGCTCTAGTCAAAAAAAGTCCACCAATTGGACTTAAACCCAAGAAGAAACAGGGAAATTGCCTGGTATCACATGAAGCTGAACAATTCTAATATGGCTAATGACACTGATTAAATATTCATTTTTATGAAAGGCATTCGTTACGTTCTTCATCGAGGAAACCGTTCACATTTTGCTCTCGTTGCAGAGTTCTATCACTTGTGGTATGTTGGAAGGTTCATAAAATATTTAAATGCTGTCATTATATTTTGGCCACCCTCTATTGACAATGTATCGAATGCCACATTTCTCAGCAGAAGAATTCTGTTTTAGCCAGTAGATAACTGTTATATGTACAGCTACGCAGCAGTGTGCTGAAAGGCAAGAGGAGGCCTTGACTTCCCCTGTAAATCGCCCAGTATTTTGAAGACTCACATCAGCCAATTACATTAAGTTATAGCCTTAGAAAATAGCGTCTAGGCAAACAGCACTGAACACTGTCATATAATACCAGCATAACAATGTCATGAAATGGGATCCTTGTACATTAGCTTGTTTATTTTCTCAATGTCGCTTTTTGGTGCCTTGTATCTTATGTTAGGTAGCCATCACACAAATGCTGTGTTAATACTAGGCACATCTTTCTTTCTTTTTTTTAAGGAGCCTTTTAAAAGTACCATCCTTTTTATTCTTTAAGTATTTGGATCTTGTAGGTGTGGCAATACTTTCTTATAACGAGCATAGCTGGCAGTCTGAAGGTGCAGTTCTGTTCCTGCCTGCCAATGGAAACACCTTTCCCCAAGCTGAATATAGTCCAAGTGTGTGGAGGCAGATCCTCCACAACTCTTTATCCTATCATTTCAGGTGAATACAGACACATATTTCACTCACTCTCACCTATTTCCCTTCCTTACTACAGCCTGGGTCCATGCAAGACTCATGATTATCCCATGGCAAGGGTCAAAGGGAATCCTTTGTTCTTATTTTCATCAGCAGAAAAGCTGGCTGGATCCAACCCCACGTGTTGCATGCTTCATTTTCATACTTAATTTATGACTACCACTGAAAATGTCCATTCCTTAATCCAAGGCCAGTTCAAGTATGTGGTAAGGAAAGTCCTATCATTTCCCATTCTGAAGCATGCAACATGTAAATAGCTCCATGATGAATTCCTCGTCACTTTCATCAAGAACAGTTCAATGAGGTACACTTCTAAATTGTGCATTTAGAACATCCTGTTTTAAGACTTTTCTACTGTCTTTGTTTCTGTCTTTTGTGACCATGTGTTGCCCTGCAAGGCTTTTTGAGCCTCTTTATGGACTGTAATAAAATAATAGACTGTGTAAGTGTGTGCATAAGGGACTGAACCACATGGTAACCCCACCTAGATGCCAGCAGAGACTACACCCAGGCAAGAGACGCTTCTCCTGACCTTTCCAGCAGCTCCAGTGCCCAGCATAGGTTACCAGCCTGCTCCTCATGAAGGAAAATGGAACAGACCCAGTATACATTAAGCACAGCTCCATGCCTTAATAAAATACAAGGACTAGGAACTCCAAAAACGCCATTGAGAGTTCCTTCTACATCAGGCAGGCAGCCTCTTTCCCTCCCCCCTCAACTGCAAGACCTCACATAGTCCTGGCAGAGTCTATTCATCGTTGCCTAGTAACTGATTGATGGCCATCAGCAGCCTGGCTAATGCCATCAAGAAGACAATGGAATCAGCCGGGTGATTCATCCTAGCTGCTACCAGGTGTCAGACATGAGCAAGTTTCTAGCTCTCAGTATTGACCATCCCTCAGGCACACCTCCACACACCTCCCCTACATCTTCCAACCAATAGGGTGTTTTCAGGGACGGACTTACCAGGAGGTGGAAACTAGAGGCTGGAACCAGCCCCCACCCTCCTGCTTATAAGGAGATGCCTGACCACCGGCTCTCTCTCTGCTCTCCGACCCCTATCGAATCTTTGACCCTCTTATGTCCAGCTTGCTATCCCCAACCCCTGCCTCCATCTTTAAACTCTGGTCTGCAGCCTGAGTTTCCATGTGCTACCTGCTGGCCAGGCCACATGGTTCCCCATTTTCTTAGTTTCCTTCCCCTCCATTTTTCCTGAGGAACGCTCTACATGACGAGGACTGGTAAATATACCCCACCAACGATTTACCTGCTAATGCAAATGTGCTTTGCCTCTCTCTGTATTTCTTAGGCCTTGAATAATTGTGTGTGAGCTTGTGTAATTGTTTGCTTGTGAAGAACTTCAGTAAAAGACTTTATTTTTCAACTACAAAAGTCTCCTGGTCTGTTACCAACACCTCCCGGCGGGGCTGACCTCTGTATACACAGGTGTTCACTCTTGCAGCCGATTGCCTATTAATAATCAATCATATTCCCCTCATTATTATTCATAATAACATGCAATCAGGCTAACACATGGATATTGTTATGGTCTCATGTCGGGCATGTTCTTTTGGGAGCTCGTACTTGTGGTTTTGCTAAGCATCCACAGGAGCATGTACCAGGCATTTACAGATGCATATATTCCCACTGAATATTCTTTTCTGTTAGGACATATGTACAGGGACAATGAGAAGCTGCTCTTAGCTTACCACTTGCATTAGCAAAGCAATTCTTAGCAGGTCTACTCAGAATCCTACTTGGGTCTGTTAAATGGGCTTTACTGTAAGGAAAGGGTTCCTCGGGTCACACTGTAAGCATCTGAGCAAACTGATACCTGGATTTAATGTTTAATGTTTTCATGTGAAACCAATCCATAATCAGTAACTTTTAAGCAAGCCTTAATATATTGTCTTCCTCTTAGTGCCTTTTCAGTTTCTGTCCATGTTACACTCAGGGCAAGAAGCATTATTGGCATGCTGAGTTACATTAGCACTTCAGGATGTGTGAAATTGCATGGGCTGCAATGAGAAAAAAAGAGAATAAAACCATACAAAATGTACAGTTAAAAAGGACACCCGGGTAACTCTGAGTACATCAAGAACAATCTTAAAATTCCAGACTAAGAAATCGGTAACTTAATTACAGTTGGAGAGTCTCTCAAACCTTGGAAAGTGATAAAAAGTTTGCATGTGTCACCAGCTACCCTAAATATTTGGTGTGTTTTTCTGAGCTCGTCTCTCTCAATTCTATATGCCGCTTTGAATTTCCATCAGTGTTTGTTCAGTGTCTGGCTCACTGGAGCCTGGATCATTATACAGGCCTGGAAATTCGACTGTAAGATACAAGCATTAAATAATAATAATAGCAAGCTCTCTAGCTAAATTCTTTTTAGCACTGACAATCGGAAAGTGTTGCTTAAATCACAGCCCATCAGACAGATGAAAGAACAATGCCTTCATTTCTTGTGTTGAATGATCAATGATTTCTATTTTCTGAGCAAGAATACATTCAATTGTGCTGTAGGGAAGAATTCCCTCCGGTGGAACGAGTTGCTGAAGTGGAAAATTTTATTTAGCTGCATTTGGGTACAAGTCTCCTGAGCTTGGAAAGAACAATTAAAGTGGTGTGTGTGTGGGGGGGATAGTCCTTCTTAACCCTGGGCACAGATTTCAGCCTCCCCTCCTACACACACACCTTGGAGTGCAATTCAGGACAGAACTGAACTGGAACAGCCAAATGGAGATTTCCTGACACGTTTAATCCTCACATACTTGACTAGGTGCAGACGCAATGGGTTGGGCTGCTCCAACAATACTGAACAGGAAGTTTTCTGGTGCTTAAAAATAGCATGCAACTTAAGGCAGCCATCTCTATGAAAAATGGGATGGGAAAACAGTTTAAATAACTTCCATGCTGTCCTTTCCATTCAAACTGTAGTCTTACTGTCTGCATTCTGTAAGAAAGGGATAAGGGGAATGAATAAAGGGATCACAGAGCTTCATGTAATGCATAATTGTTCCTGGCAGCCACCTTGACAAAATCATAGTCTGGTTCAAATGGTTACTTGAGTCAAAAGCCCTAATCTCGTGGGATAGTGGGCAAGGGGAAACTCCACCATAATTTTGGCCCCACTAAAATCTCTGCCTGCACTTTACTGAAATGGTGCCAGTGAAGGTATACACTAGGGACAAGCAGGGTTGGCCCTGGTTAGTATTTGGATGGGAGAACACCAAAAAAAGTCCAGGGTAACTATGCAGAGGCTGGCAATGGCAAACCACCTCTGAACATTGCTTGTTTATTAATTTATTTAATTATTATTTCAATTTATACCCCGCCCTCCCCACAAGCAGGCTTAGGGTGGCTTGCATTGGAAACCCTGAGGGGTTGCCATAAGTCACCTGCAACTTGACAGTAGAGAAGTGCATTCGGTTCATCCAAACCGAATGCACCCCTGAAAATGGCCCATTCGGGCCTCTTTCGGGCTGCTCTGAATCGGCTTGCTGCCGAATTGCCACAGAAATTCGGCGGCAATTCGGCCCCATTATATCCTATGGGCCATTGAAGTCAATGGCAAAAATATAGGATATATTCTGGGGGCTGGAGGGGAGGGGGTTTGAGGGAGAGAAGTACTTCCTTTCATGTTCTAACTTCTAACCTGACTGCTCAGCAATTTCATTGAGTGCCCACGAGTTCTTGTCTTGTGAGAAAGGGTGAAAAGCACTTCTTTCTCTACCTGCTCTATCCCATACATAGCCTTGTAAACCTCTTATCATGTCACCCCTCAGTCATTGTTTCTCAAAGCCAAGATCCCCAAGCACCTTAACCTTTCTTCATAGGGAAAGTGTCCTCCTCTTTTCATTGTAATTGCCCTTTTCTGTATTTTTTCCAGTGCTATGATGAATATTCTTTTTTATATGTGTGTGTGGTGTGAGTGGTCCAATGCGGTTGCACCATCAATTTATACAGGGAAGGGCCTGTATAAATGTTGTTCCTGTTGGTCTTTTGGGGTTTCTGTGTGGCACTGTGGCTTGCTTGGACTGCCACAGTGCCACTTGTTCTCCTGGCAAACAAGCACCTCCCAAGAGAGTTCACTTTCCCTGAGATTCTTTGGGAGAGTCTGACTGCTGGGTGGCTGCCTGCTTGCCTGCTGCTGGCTGGGTTTCCCCACTGGAAACAATGGAGGTAATGGGGGTAACCTGTTTGGGTGCCCATAGAATTGGGCCCACTGGTCCAATTGTTTGGGGACATAGGGGTTTATGTGGGGAGAGACTCCCGAAGCTACCCTGAAAATTTGGAGCCTCTCCCTCAAACCCCTTCCCCCCCAGAACCACTAACAGCACTGTGGGAAAAATGTAACGTTTATTCCCACCATAGAGAACAATGGAAGGGATGGGGGAAACCTGTTTGGGGGCCCGTAGAATTGGACCCCCTGGTCCAATGTTCTTGAAACTTGGTGAGTATCTTGGGGAGCAGCCCCCGCAGCTACTCTGTGATTTTGGAGTCTCTCCCTCAAACCCCCTCCCCTCCAGCCCCCAGAATATATCCTATGTTTTTGCCATTGACTTCAATGGCCCATAAGATATAATGGGGCTGAAATTGACATTTGGCTGGCCGAAAGATTCCCCAATTGGCTCCTACTGCCAAAATTGACATGCAGGAGACTTTCCGCCAGCCGAAATTGATTCTCCCGATTCGGCCGAATCCAAATCGAGCTGAATTTATTTATTTATTTTGCACACCCCTACTTGACAGCACTTTCCACCACTAGGGATAATTGCAAATTTCGCACCTCATCTCTTGCAGCCCCCAAATCCACATTTTAATTTTGCTCCTGGGAATCCAATCCATGACTTAAAAAAAAAGACATTTCTTGTTTCCTCTCACTGATTTTTTTCAGCATTATTAGTGCATCAATAACAGCATTGTACACATACTGTGAATACAAACAACATACTTAGGTTCCAGTCACACGAGCAGGATACTGCGCTGCTGAAGGGAGGCAAATTAGAGCCGGAGCAAAAAGATGCATGGTAGTGCAATCAGATGGGTTCCTGAGATGCCATGCAGATGCTGATAGCCGGTGATCACACAGCGATGTTGAAGCGCATCAAAGGGTTTCGCTTTCACATTCTTGTGTATGCGCTATCTTATGTTTCTTCGCATACTCTGGGGGCTTGGAAAAAACACATCCAGTGCGATGGGATGCATGCATGTGCCAGATGTGCTAGATTAACTCCACTTCCGCGATCCGATGCTCACCTGTGACCCGCGTTTTCCAGTTGCTATTACCCTTTTGCTGGTACTTTTTAAATCCGCTTCTTCGGGCCAACAATACGGGTTGGTGATGGGTGCGCTACGCTTCCCAGATGCTGCCATATGATCAATCCCATTTGATGTGCCCTCAACCCATCCATTTCACAGGGCAAATCCTCATGTGTGACTGGGGCCTTTAGTATGCATAAAAACTGCATCTAAAAACCATACAACATGCATATATAATGCAAACAAAAAAGCAGAGAGATAAAGCCATTAACAAAAATATTCATGAAAAAAAAAAAAGAAACCAACATTTGCTCAGTCCTAGCATCAACAAGGGAAACAAATTTCCAATTTTCAGTTAGAGCATTTGAAGACCACCATCCTGGCTCCTTTTGGCTTGATAGCGGTTTTATCATATTTCATTTCTTTCAACTTTCTAATCTTTTTCATTTTTCTAAACTGTCATACCATTTGGTCGTATTATTTCTCGGAATACTGCCAGAGCAATTTTGGACTCCTGCTGGGAAATCTGCAGGAGAAAGGATAGCAAGTATTACATGGATACAAGATGAGGAGAACCTGTGATCTTCAGAGATAGTGATGTGGAAGACCTGTGGATGGTTGTTATTGTTACAGAAAATTCAAAGCTGTCTCTGTTTATACATGAATATGGGAAGAGGGGGGTTACATAGAAGGAAGCCAAATTAAAATGTCTTTGAGTTCCTCCTAGATCTGACTGTGCACAAGTCATTTGGTCAGTCAAAAGCATCACATAAATCTAACTGGGAAAGAAATAGAAGCCAGAGGAGACTTGGCTTCTTTAATTAAAAAATGGAAGGTCTCTGTGCAACATATTAACATCTCGTGTCAAACAGCTGGTGGAAGGCAGAGATATGATTTGCAAGATGACTAATATTTATTATATCTGTAAAAGAGATAGCTGGGTCCATTTCAGATATTAAGATAGCTCCCTTAACCATAATCAGTGATCACCTCACAACTGCTAATGAGTTATGATCACAACAGCCCCATGGAGGAGGGAACAGTATCCTTATTTTGACAGGTGGGAAACTCCCTGGTTTGTCAAAGGTCAGGCAAGCTGCCTGTGACCAAGCAGGGAAGGGACTTCGGGTCTCCCTGTGGCCAACTTATATCTAATATCTCATTCATCCTTACGCTCGCAAGAGGCCCCCCTCATCGCTCAGAACTGCAATTCTTTCCCCGATCCTTCAGTAATATGTTTTTCTGCTGCCCTTTATAGTTTTTCTGCTGCCCTTTATAGAAACATAGTTTCTTCCCCTGCTGCTTCCAGATCAGTTCTTGCTAGCTGGCACGTTCGAAGAGAAAAGACTGATAGCTTCTTACTCTGTTCCCTTCTCTTCTTCCCTTCCAGTTACTTCCTGGTAAGAAATAGTCCCAAACAGATGCTTATGCCCTGGAAAGGTATACCTTGTAGTAGTTTATAATTGTGGGGGTCTTATCCTGAAGGTCAGGACAGGGCATCAGTCATACATACACCTCAATGAACTTAATCTAATAAGGTAAAATGGCTTGACTGCAGTTCTAAGGACCCTCTCCTGGGAGTAAGCTCCACTGAGTAAAATGGGGCTTACTCATGAGAAGACCTGCTTAAGATTCCTAACAAAGGGGCTGTTACGTATTGACAGATGATGTCCCACCCCTCAGTTGTAATTGTCAATTATGAGCATCATGTCAAAAGTTCTTCAAATATTTTTAGCAAGAGCTGTAAATTGGCTGACAATACAAGACAAGATATGCCACATGTACTGTCGATTTTGGTTTTCTGTGCTCAGAGTTGGTTGAAATTGAAGGAGGCTGAAGTGTGCAGTGGTTGCACTATAACTATCAATCTTTAGGTAATTTCACATCTGAAACAAAAAAAACCAAGAAAAAATCCACTGCCCTGGATCAAAAGCTAATTTCTGAAAGATGCACAGAGATGGATACTGCAAGCAGAAACTGATGCCGGGGGAGGGGGGATCTGTAAAGGTACTAGCTATGGAGACAAATGAAGGGCTTGTTGTCCTACTACTTGGTCCAGCCAATTTTGATGCCTTCCTCCAACCTAAGGCCCTCTTCCCAATGCAAGAGCCTTGTCTGTCAGAGGATAGGCTCTGCAGGCTGGAGGAAGGCTGCAAACGCTGCCAAGGGAAGAGGTAGAATAACAAGCCAACAGCTTCAATGCCCAGCAGGTCTGAACATCCATTATGCTTTAACACCCATTATGCAGTGAAGAAAACGTCACTGATAAACCAATCACTTGTCCCATAATCTTGAGCACAGGAAGCTGCCTTAAACAGAATCAGATCTTTGGTCCATTAAGGTCAGTATAGTCTACTCAGTCACTACATTGCAGTGCAATTCATATAGAAATGGGGGTCACAATGTCTTTTTTAACAGATAACCTTTTCAAGCTTTGGCCTCCAGACCCTGGTGTCTTGCTCACTTACTTTTGGCCTTCTGAAGACCCATCAAAATCCAGGGCATCTGCATGAAATCCTTACAACTTTGAAGAACCCCATTCAGAAGTATAGTTTTTTTGAGTATGGTAAAGCAACTCAAAAAGTTTGTTACAGCAAAAAATGTCAGTGTTCCGGGTGACTGTAGATAACTGAACAACACTACAACAAGAGATCACTGATACTGTTGCAACTGTCGATGCAAGCATGCTTGAGCCAACCTGGAGAGAGTTAGAGCATCAGTTCATGTTAAAGTGGAATCTAGATAATGATTTATAAAAATAAACTTTTGGATGTGTTCTACTCATTACTATACATGTTTTCATTCAATACATATTGTGATTTAAAGGTGTAAAGTTTTCATTTGGATACGCTGTATTTTACTCAGCAGGGCATGTGGTTAACTGGGCTGAACTAATTTTCAACCCAAAGTAGCTCAGTGGTGGAGCCAGAAGGTAGCAGGTTCAATCCCCAGCATCTCCAGTTAAGAGAATGAGATAGTAGGCGATGTGAAAGACCTCCACCTGGGACCCTGGAGAGCTTCTGCCAATCTAAATAGACAGTACTGACTCTGATGGACCAAGGGTTTGATTCAGTGAAGGCAGTTTCATATGTTCATGTTCATTCAATCCTAACTTCCACTGCAGATTGCTTTGCTGCTTACATTGCCGTCTTTAATCACTGTTTCTGCAACTGAGTGTTGTTGTGCTGTTGCTCTTTTTCCCCTGTTTCTAGTTATATTATGGCCCTGACCTAGATAGCCCAGGAAAGCCAGATCTCAGAAGCTAAGCAGGGTTGGCCCTGGCTAGTATTTGGATGGGAGTCCTCCCAGGAATACCAGGGCCATCACGCAGAGGCAGACAATGGCAAACCACCTCTGAACAATGTCCCTTGCCTAAAACCCCCCCAAAAAACCTGCAGGGTCACCATAAGTCAGCTATGACTCAATGGCAAAACAACAATAATGGTAGTTGTTGTGTTCCCAGGGTTGGGAGGGTTCTGACCAGTGATGTTAGGATCACAGCTTGAACATTTGCCTCCAGCACCCAACAGTCTTGCTAGTGAAAAGAACAGAGAATCAGTGCTGGACTCTAACAGTGCCCCAAAAACAACAGGAGGCACTGGTACTGAATCAAAATGACCTTGCAGAGAAATCCTCCAAGACGGGCAACTTTGTAAGTACTTGGACAAAACTCCATTGGCTTCATCTGCTATTGACATCCCAAGTTAGGATGTGCTGCCAAGCCGTATGTAGTACTGTTGCCAGACAGCCTGCAAACATTCTTGCAAGGTTCACGCTTTTTACAAAAATACTCCCAAATCTTCCCTTTTGGCAGATAATGGGTGACTTTTTATACCAGCCATTTAAGTTACTCTTAGAAAAGATTACATTAAATAAAATACTTCTGTGTATTTTTGTGCCTTTTACCAAATCCCTTTTGTTTGCCAATATGCAAATGAAATGTTAATCTGGAAATGTGCAGGGAAAACATATTTTGACACATTAGCACATTTGGAAGCCAATATACTGCACATTTATCATCATGTTAATGTGTGATCCCAGAGGAAGAGCTGGTGGAAGGCAGAGGAAAGAAGGAAAGTACTTATCTCCAGTGTCTTATATGTTACCATCAGAGAGCTATCAAAAATGGGGAGGAGGAATATGGCTCTTTGCCCTTCCTCTCCTGCTTTGTCTATAGTGTCTTTGCCAAGCATTGTAACCACACAGGTCCAAGTAGAAGAAGCATCATGAGTGCCACACAGATGAGGAGAACCTACTAAACAAAGGACCTAGAGCATCATGAAATTTTAAAAAATGGAAAACACAGCTTTTCATTAACAAACACCAGTAATTAGGAATGGGCAAACTTCCCTTGGCTTGATGAGGATTGGTAAATATTTATGTATTTCTTTTGTGAGTCTTCGAGAAAAGGTCATTGGCTTTCCAAGCAGTCTCTCCCAGCTTGTAATTTTGGCATGTGCATGCCATGGTTGCCACACACACAAGAATTAGCCACTCTGAGAACAGTTATTTGGTTTCACTTGCCCTGCATCCACACCACAGCATCAGTCGTGGTGGAGAGCTATTAGAAATTCAGCCTCTGAAAGAAGCAAGCAATCACATTAAGGAACAAGATGTTTTAAATCTGGATCGAGTATGAAACAGTTGCAAGACATTACCAAGAACTTGCCCAGCTACAGAAGAGGGTGGCATCTACAGTAATATATAAAGTTGGGTCATATGAATGGGGTTGTTCATATGGTTCCTCTTTCTTCATCAGTGTCCTCCATCTTGTAAGTTCAATGATTAGGTGGAAAGCATCCATGCAACAGGCCTTGCCCAGATGTCACCATCTTTTGTAAGGCCTTTTAAGAACAGGTCTTAGAAGTTTGAGCAATTTATTAAAAGACCTAAGAAATTTCCCATTTAACTACATAGATTCCCAGAAGGTATATGTAAATTTGTTCCCTCGGCTAGAGAGTAAAACAAGTGTTTATTTCATTTAAAATTTAGGATAATTATTCATACTGTAGAATTTCAATGAGGTAATCTTAAAGAATTTTTTTCTTTTGAAACGCTGCCCACCCAGCTTTGTTTGCTTCAGACGCCTGCTTTTCTTACAGTACATTAAATCAAAATAAACTAAATCAGTGCAAAACTAAACTAATTTTAAGTAATTAAAATGAAAGGGTTTCTCAGCATTTCACTTTGTTGGAGAGCTCAAGCCCAGTAGATAAAGAAAATAAAATTAAACAATATTTCTCAGGCAATATCCCCCCCCCCTTTCCTGGTATCGTTCACTGAAATTGTCTGCCAACAATTGTGAGGATGAAAAATGCTACATATTGTTACATATTTTCATGGCAATGCATTAATATAATTCCCAGGGAAATAAGCACTATTGAAGCAAAATTGAATGAAATTTGCATAAACTGTTGTGCAATTGGGTTGTAGAATAGAAGGCCCAAGCATTGGCTTTTATATAGTTGCAATGCATTCTAAAAATGATTTCTTGGTGTGTGTCCCCCCAAAAAAATCACCCCAGTTGATGTCCTAGGATTGTCTGCTACTGACTAGAAGAAACAGGAAAAGGAAGAAACCAGAAACAGGAGGGGAAAGTGATGGGGTGATAAGGCACATTGGTATACAGTTTTTATTCTGTATTTTTTTACAATTATTTATCGATGCATGCGGTAGATATCATTGGTACACAGAATACATGGGACAGGATGAATTACTGGTGTACATATAATGTTAACAAATGTATACATTTTATGAATATATGCAAAGAAAAAATACCACAACAATCAAGAATCATGGCGAAGGAGGAGCAAAATGGAAATGTCCTCAGGGCGAAACTGCAGGACTGAGAAATTCAAAATCCTAACTGGGAATGCCAGCCTCCAGGTGGAACCTGGGAATCCTCTGGAATTACAGCTCATCTTCAGATTACAGTTTCCCTGGAGAAAATGGATGCTTTGGAGAGGGACTCTATGGCATTGTACCCCACTGAGTTTCCTGGCCTCCCCAGGCTCCATCTCCAAATCTCCAGGAGTTTCCCAATCCAGATCTGGCAACCCTACCTACCCATCCCCCGCCAATAGCCAGAGGGGACCTGGCAAACCTAATCCTGACAGAAAGTTGACAGGATTTCTGCTCTGGATGATAGGTGTATATGGACACGTGTATGGTTATGTGTTATATTAGTGACTTTTTAAAACCACTGTGGAACTATGGTAAGCTTTTCATGCTCAAACATCTGGATCTGTAAGGCATCTTTCCTATATCTCATTCACTGCCCAAAGCAGCTGTCCTAATGCAGATTCTTATAATCCACTTGAAAAGGCTGTGTCAATTCTCTCATATTAAATATCATTAATCATTTGCTACTGGCAGCACAAAGGGCTTGGGAAAAAAGAGCCACTGGAGTTCCAGCCTATTCCATTTCAGCAGGAATGCCATATTTCTTTATTTTTCACATTACTGCATTTCTCAGGTTTAACTTATTGCCATGTAATTGCCTAAGATATAAAAATAGAATGGAATTTGGTCTCTGAACAGATCACAGAGGAGCCTTAACCAGCATGAGACGTCTTGTTTAATCACTTCTCTGAATTCTTATGGCTCCTGCAGGAGAACTCGAAGAAGAATTTCTGGAAAGTTTAACTACCGAGGCTGCCACTATTGCCATGGCTTGCCAAGCTAGAGAGAGAAAAAAATACAGCATTTGTCATCAGGTTTACAGCAGTGCTATTTCCCTACAATCACTATTGATCACCTACTGAAGGGTGACTTTAATAAAGTTTGTGTGCGTGTGTATGGAAGTGTGCATTTAATCATAAACATCTGGTCAATATTGTTTTCAACTGGGCTGTTTTCATGGGCATTTTGGCTACGTGTAGGCCTTGTGGCAATGCGCAATTGTGTCCTGGGCCGTATGGATGGCCATTTCTGAATTTAGGACTCACCCAAACTGGGAAGGGGCTCTGGTTCAGCATGCAGGGGAGGGGCGAGAGATCTGGAGCTTGTTATTTCATCTTTGCTTTTAGCTGCAGGTGCTTTAATTATTATTGTAGGCTACCTTGAACCAAGAGGAAAGGCGGGATATAAATATTTTAATTAATAAATAAATATAAAACACGGCATTACCCCAACTGTGGATATTTAAATCTGGAGACTGGGGTCATGGACAGACAAAACAGATCTTTCTACAAAACTTGAGAAAAGCCCCAGGTTTGTAGAAAAATCTGAAATCTTAAAAAAAAAATGTGGAGTTTTCCTAGAAAAAGGCCACAAGGGGGAAGGAAGGAAGAAAAGCTGAAGATGGGTAGACAAATGTAAGTTGGCTGGTGGATGGAAAGGTAAGATTTGCTAACAGGTAGATGAGATTTGTGGACAATGATTGCTCTTGCCCACTTCACAATATAACTGAGTAACATTGGGTGAAAACAAACAACCCACTTACCACATGAGAACTGTGAGGAAATATGCTCACTTCTTCCATATGCTAAAATACTGCAATACAGATTAGGGGTGCCAATGTCCAGGTGGAGCCTGGAGATCTCCCAAAATTACAACTGATCTCCAGACTATATAAATTGTTTATTTGTTTGTTTAAAACATTTATTCCACTTCTCCTGGAAAAAATGGCTACTTTGGAAGGTGGAATGCATAGTATTATACCTTACCAAGGTGGGTCCCTTCCCTCTCTAAACCCTACTCACCCAGGCTCCACCAATCAAATTGCCAGGCATTTCCAAACCCAGAACTGGCCACCTGTTTCCAGGTTACTATAACAGGTACTAGTTCTACATATCTCTCCATGTGTTGCCGTAGCATTTTATAACTACTTCCTAGTTCTTTGTTTACAGATGGAGAGTGTTGAATGGGACAAGAAAATGTTGTGTTTAATTTCAATTATCCACGTGCATTCTCATTAATCCAGTTGATTCTGGTTCATTTTAGTAACAGTGATATCAGTGAGTGCATATTACGCAGCACCTCCACAGAATGAAGCAAAAATGTGAGGGGAAAGATACCCCAAACAGGTCACATTACATGTTAACTTCAAAATTAAACATATAAGCCCGCAGAATACACCATTATACAACAATGACCATTTCACAGCAGAAGCATACCTTCAGATATAAAAAGCTATTGTTTCACTATAAAGAGAATCAACCTTCAAATCATCAAAACATAAATGGAAGTTAAAAAGGAAACTCCTGAAAATTGCTTTTTACCATTGTTTGAATGGTTTTAAGGTGGGTTTGTGTTACTGTTTCATTCATGTTGATGTTTTGTTTTTTTATTTAGTTAATGCATTTATATTTTACAAACTTGGGGATGCCCGGCCGGCTTTCTGCCATCATAACGGCTACCCAGGCAGCTAACGAATTAAAACATACATAATAAAATTTCATCTTAAAATTCATCAAAACCAACAAGAAACACATCCATTTAAAATAAATAAAAACAGATCTAAAATGGAGACAGAAACATAGACCAACCAGGGCAGGAAGAACAGATCACTAAGGGAATGCCAAGACGAAACGAGAAAAAGTCTTCAGCCGCTGGCAAAAGATGGCAAGAGAAGGGTGCAGGTGAATCTCCCAGGGGAGATGGTTCCAGAGTTTTGGTGCCACAACTGAGAAGGCCCTCTCCCAGGTTGCCATACAACTAATCTCAAGGCAAGAGCACCTGAAGCAAGGCCTGGGATGATGATTCGAGCAGTCCCATAGCTTCATAAGGGAGTCGGCAGTTCTTCAAGTATGCTGGTCCCAAGCCATGCAGGGCTTTAAAGGTCGACACTAGCACCTCGAATGGTGCCCAGAAACAGATTGGGAGCCTGACTAGATGGGCCAAGGCTGGAGTGATATGGTCCCTACAACCCACTCCAGTTGGCATCCTGGCTGCAGCATTCTGCACCAGTTGAAGTTTCAGAACACTTTCTGGCTGCGGTTGCACACACTAAATAATCCACTTTCAATTCATTTTCAGTGCACTTTCCAACTGGATTTTGCCAGTTCACACGGTTAAAATCCAGTTGGAAAGTGCACTGAAAGTGGATTGAAAGTGGATTATTTAGTGTGTGTGATCACAGCCTTTAAAGGCAGCTCCCCACAGAGTGCATTGCAGTAATCTAATCTACACATAACCACGGTATGCACCATAGGCGTCATCTTCAGGGGGGCTGGGGAGCTCAAGCCTCCCCCGGAAGTACTGAGCCCCCCCCGGAGGCAACTGGTGTCAGCCAGAGCCTTACTACCCTCCCTCCCGGCCTCCACCCCATTTTGAAAGCGGAGGGTTTTCCCCTCCGCTTTCTGAGACTGTTCGGCTGGGCTGGGAGGGAAGTCAAGGGGGTGGGGGCTTGCTTCCTCCTGGAAGCTAAGCTCCACCCACAGTTCCCAGAAGCCCCGCTCAGTTCAACGTGGAGAGCTGCACGTGGAGGCTAGCTTCGAGGCAGCACATGCTGCCTCTGCTTGCTGCCGCTGCCAGCCTGAAGGGTAAGTAGGTGGGGGTGTAAGGAGTGGGGGATTGTTTCAGGTGGGGTGGGGTGGGGTGGGTGGGAGCCCAGGGCTGCAGCCACCCAGCCATCCTGCAAGTCCAAGCAGGGGAGGTGGGAGAGGATTGGAGGATTGGGGAGGGGAGCTGGGCAAGAATGGAGGGAGGGGAAGGTGGGGGGCCCTTCTGTGGCCTCTGGTTGCCCCTGCCATCGGTGAGTGGCTTGCTTTCTCCTGCAGTCCAGTTTAAACTGGGCTGCAGGAGAAAACAAAACCCAGGAACCCTTGTGCTGCACGGAGCACATTGCTCCAGGATACAGAAAATCCTGGGCTCACTTTCTCCTGTAATCGGGGGGGGGGGCTGCGCTTTCTGTCCCTCTCTCTCTTTCTGTTTCTCTTTCCCTTTCCCTTGAGATGTGTAAGAGCTGGAAACGCTGGGAAGCTGCCCCACCCCCACTTCCAGTCTGACTTTCTTCCCTTCCCTCTGTCTTTCATTTCTCTCTCCCAATCTATATGTTTTTTCCCCCAGCTTCCCCGCTCTCCCTTGCTAAAATAGCCCCAGTTAGGATTGCCAGGTACCCCCTGGCCACCTCTGGGGGATGAGGGGAGGGTGGCCCAATCCAGGTTAGGAAACTCCTGGAGATTTGGGAATGGAGTCTGGGGAGGACGGGGACCTCAGTGGGGCACAATGCCATAGAGTCCACCCTCCAGAACATCATTTCCCCCCCAGGAAAACTGATCTCTTTAGACTGGCAATGAGCTGTAATTCCAGGGGATCCCCAGGTCCCACCTGGAGGCTGGCATCCCTAGCTCCAGTGCTGAAATTGGAAGCTCTGGTTCTGCTGTGTGACTTGGTGCATGCGAACCTCTGGCATTGGCTTACATTTGCCAAACCACCCAGGTGGAGGAGGGGAGGGGTGTCATTCTACCAAAAATGAGAGTGTTTGGGTTTCTCTGTGAGTTTGAGGACTGGAACTGGCACTGAAGTGAGATTGGAAAAGTTTGTGTGGCTTTCTTGTGTTACAGTAATAATTATGCTACAGTACAGTTTGTTAGTCCTAAAGGTGCTACTGAGTGTTTTACTATTTTGTATGCTATGGCAGTGATATGAGAGCCAATTGAGCTGTGGGTCCATCTCATGCTACTGACAGTAGTTATACATTACACCTTGCCCAAATGGTTCTGGGCATTAAAGCGCACTTGCCCTGGTGTGATGTAAAATGCTAGCAAGTCATAGCCAACTCATGGTAACCCTGTAGGATTTTCAAGGCAACAGACATTCAAAGATGATTTGCCATTGCCTGACTGTGCATCATGTCCCTGGTATTCCTTGGAGATCTCCCATCCAAATACTAGTCAGAGCTGACTCTGCTTAGCTTCCAAAATCTGATGACATCAGGCTAACCTGAGCCATCTGGGTCCATGGCATGGTGCTGTGTGGGTGCTTCCCAGGCAATAATCTTCAACCTATTCTTGGAAGCCACAATCATTAGGAAAGAGCCATGTGATAGAAGTGTAATAATAATTTACTCATAGTTGCAAGAGCCAATAAGATTTGAGTTTGATGGGGGATTGGGCAAATTGATCTAAGGAACTGAAAGAAGAGAAAGTATTAGCAAGCTCAGTGGTTAAGGATTTGAATAGAGCTCTTTATAGTCCAATCCTGAGGACATTGAGAAAGAATGTCTGAAAATGTCATACAGGTTTCTGTCGACCTTGCAATAGCATTGTAGCTAACCCCAACTAAGAAACTTCCATGCTGTTTCTATAATTTCTCAAATGTACTTCACACCAACTGTGCATCTCCATTCCTTTCTAATTCCTCTCAACTATGTACAGCTTTCTATGTTGTGCTTCATTTGGGCTGCTTTGCTTTCTCAGTTCCTAGCCCCCTTCTTTTCTATAACCATGGATCTACATCCCCTTCCTCAAGCCTTGCTGCTTGTCCCAACTCTCTAAAGTCAGACCAGTTTGGCCAGTGACAACCGAAAATACATCTGTCCAGGAAGTTCAACTAAATGCCACTAGAGGTTTTGTCACCACTGCTACATCACTTAATGCATTACAATATAGGTTCATGTTCAGGCTATAATTTATGATGTTTTAGTTTGGGAAGATCTATGTTCTTGGTCACATCAGTTGGTGCTATTTTTTTCCTGTAAAATCCTCTTCCATCCCAATGGACTCTGCTGCTCACATGTTGTCTGTCAGTCCCCTCTTTATTCCACCCTTCCTCCAGTCTCCCTTCCCTTATATTGACCTCACAACAATGGCAATATCACCCAGCCTGATGAAGGGGGCTTTGACTCTTGGAAGCTTATTCCCTGAAACTCTTGTTGGTCTCTAATATGCTCCTGGACTCAAATCTAACTGTCCCAGTATCACTGAGTAAGTGTCATGCAAAATGTAGATCTGAACATGGGTCTCCTCAGTCCACACTGGTCTTCATGCCATTGGTCCATCTACTTCAGCATGGTCTGCTCTGATGCAGGTGAGCTCTACAGGCTCAGACAGAGAAAGATCCTTTCCAACAGCTGTTCTCTTAGACCTCCTCGGTTTAAAACTTTATCCTTTGGCACGCAAAGCATGGTCTCTCTACCATCAGTCCATCGGTGTCATCATTGTCTGCTCAGACTGGCAGTGGTTCTCCAGGGTTCTTTGCAGAGGATTTTGCCCATGCCGTGCTTTGTTTCTGAGCCATTGGGGCTGGGGGGTGAGGATGCAGGCGGGCTGCTTTTATTTGTAATGCAAAAGTATATTACCTCTTTCTAACAACATATGTCCATGCAAGATGTACATATGTTCACTGTAATATGTAAACAGGGCTTTTGTTTCTCCGAGTGGTGAGCAGGAAGAGAGGGAAATGGCAACAGATATGTTCTTGGTATGTACACCATCCAGGGAGAATACTTAACACTTAACTCATGTTTATGCCACACATCATTATCCTTGATTGGCATGCAGATCAGAGGCCTTTTAAAATTTCCTTTTGCCCTGTGTGCAGTCCAGAAGGAACATTGGCAAGGAATGTACACTCTATACGTGTGGTACAGTTTCAAAGGGACAACTAACTGGGATGTATAAAAGAAATGACAGGATTGCCCATTACAAACAATGGGAGAGACTTGAAGGCCCACTGGAGATAATAGGAGCCAGGAATGCCACATGGCTCTGCCTCCATAAATAGTGACAATGGCCTGTGATGTCACTGGGCCTCGGTTCTTTAAGGACCTAGCACAGCAATGCCTCTGGCCCAGCCCCAGCCCCCCTGGGAAATTGGAAAGTCTACGCCCTTGGTATGCACCACAGTGGCCAGATGTTTTCTGTGCTTATAATGAACACCTTTTTACACACCCAGTAGTTTTCTGAAGTTATTTTTTTTCTTTAACTGCTTAGCTTAATAGGAGGAGTGGGGGGGGGGGTGTTAACCACAGACTTTCTTGTGAAAGCTAGAGTGTCATGTCAACACTATGACATCAGTTCCAGTTTCACTCCCAGAAATGTTCGTAGAATCATAGAATTGGAAGGGATCTTCAGGATCATCTAGTCCAACCCCCTGTACAATGCAGGAAATTCACAAATACCTACCCCTCCACACCCACAGTGACTGCTGTTCCACGCCCAGAAGATGACAAAAAAAAAACCAGGATCCCTGGCCAAACTGGCATGGAGAAAAATTGCTTCCTGACCCCAAAGTGGCAATCAGCATTTCCCTGGGCGTGTAAGAAAGGGCCACAAGAACTAAGCACTGAGGCTACCCTTCCTGCCCTCCCTCTCATGATCAGCCCAAATTCACAGAATCCATATTGCTGTCAGATGGCCATCTAGCCTCTGTTTGAAAACCTCCAAAGAAGGAGAGCCCACCACTTCCTGAGGAAGCCTGTTCCATTAAGGAGCCACTCTGTCAAGAAGTTCTTCCTAAAGTTTAGCAGAAAACTCTTCTGATTTAATTTCAATCTGTTGGTTCTGGTCTGACCTTCTGGGGCAATTGAAAACAACTCCACACCATCCTCTGTATGACAGTCCTTCAAGTACTTGTAGATGGTTATCATATCACCTCTCAGTTGTCTCCTCTCCAGGCTAAACATACCCAGCTCCTTCAACCTTTCCTCATAGGACTTGGTCTCCAGACCCCTCACCATCTTCGTTGCCCTCCTCTGGACACGTTCCAGTTTGTCTATATCCTTATGATGTCATGCTTCTCAATAAGATTTGTGACTAATCCCCCACACACACCTTTCTACCAAGCAGCAGCAGTGGGGTTCAGGGTATAGCATTGGGTTGCCATCTCTAGGTTGGAAAATACCTGGAGGTTTGGGGGGTGGAGACTGGGGAGGGTGGGGTTTGGAGAGGGGAGGGTCTTCAGTGGAGTATAATGCCCTAAAGCTGACCTTCTAGATCAGTTGTCATCCCAGGAGATACCCAGTCACAACCTGGAGGTTGGCAACACTACTACAGCAGGAGACCTGGCAGCCCTAAGAGCGGCCAACCATTGATTTATTTAGCAGGTATCTTCCTATTCAAAAAACAAGCTCTCATTCTTTATCAAAGTTTTCCTATCGAAAAGTTAATCTCAGGTAGAATGAAGCAGCAAGCATCTGAGGTAGGTCAATGCATCCTCCTCTAGCTGAGTATGGATGGTAATAAAAACTGTTCTGGTTTTTGGGCAGTGCATGTTAAGAACTCTTTGCTGGGAGTAAGTCCCATTGAACATACCTGAATAAGACTTTGGGTAGACCTCCTTAGTATTGCTTTCTAAGACTCCTATCAGTTGCCATAAGCAAAGGCCAATTCCACTAAACCGTATGACAAAGTCATGTCTTCATTAAAACATAAAGTGCCTGTATTATGTCTCTGACATTTCCAGTAAAGGCCAGGAAATGTTCACTCCAACTGCATAGTAGCATTTTTAGACTTTAGACTGCATAAACAGAGGTCAGGGAAAGAATCTGTGCTGCCTTTCCCTTCACTACAGACTTCCCTGAACTCTCCCTTCCAAAGTTGATAATTAGGGGCACTTCAGAATGGCAAAAGAGAAGAGGGTGGAATCTACAGTGTTATATCACCCTTTTCTGCTGACAGTCCTTAGCTGAATCTGCTTTTCTGACACTCCTAAGGTTCCCCCAACCCTTAGAACTGTGTTACCAGTAGGTTCAGGAAAGAAAAAGAAATTGAGGCGCTCACAATTCATAGCTCCCAGGAATCAAGCTTTCGTGTATGCCTATGTGGGACTGACAGTTCTAAGCGGTTCTTTGGGTAAGGTTATTGTAGGATTGTGCAAGAAGGGGTGGAGATGCTAGAGTGTAGCATTGCAAGAATAAAGATACTGGAAGAAGACAGATAATTTGCTGCTATGGTGCTGGAAAGCACTAAATCATTTCCTGGTTGAATGAAGGGTACACGCTAAAACTGTGGATTTGGGTTAGGCTGCAAGCTCATTTGAAGCACACTTCCAATGAAATGGAAGGGAAGATTTATGACTGAACTCACCTTTCTCTCAACCTGAGTTCCCTCAATCAAAACAATAATGCTTCCCTTTTGTGAGGCTGGTTTCAAGATGAGCAATATTATAAAGTACTTGGTATATTAAAATGCAATATATATCATAATAAATCACAGAGACCATTCACTAATAGATAATAGAAAATATTGCTTGAGAATTAGAATATTTCCACAATTTCCATTGTATGTTATATTTAAACTAATATTTATTTGTTTGTTTTTATTTACTTTATTTATAATCTACCTCTCCTGCTAAGACTGGAGGCAGATTACAAAATTACCAAGAATTAATAATTTAGTAATTACACTATTAAGAATGTTGATTCAGAAATAAGTCACTCTACATTTGACGGTGTTTACATTTGGGTAAACATGCACAGACTAAGAACTGGGGGAAAGTTGGCACGAAAGTTTGGGAAGTAGGTAAAGACTCCCATTCAGGCCAAGGAAAGTGGATACATTATCTAGTGAGAGAATTTCCGTACCCAGTCAGACAGGGAGTAGGCTCTGAAGAGTGAAGAGGTCCCTAATCTGGTGTGGTTAGAAACTGCCTTTAGAGACCTTAAGAGTCAGTTAAAAACTCAAGACAAATACTGGTGTTTCAAGAGAAGGAGTTTGGGTACTGGAAAGAATGTACCAACCTGCTGGAAACCAAAAGAATCAGCAATTATACAAATACAGTGTATTAGAATGTTTTGGGGGAAACAAAAGCCTCTCAACATAAAGATTTAAGTCACTGTGAAAAACTTAAGAAATTCTCATTAACCTGAAACATAAGAACTAAAGTCTGTGCATGTACTGATCTTACCTCAGAAATGTCAACCTCTGATTTCACCTGACCTTCCACCTATGTTAAATAAAATATTTTGTAATTTTTGAATTTCAAAATGCCTCAAGTGCCATTTAATTTGCTTAAGTTAAAGGGAGATCCCAATCCTCCCCTCAGGTTCCTGGGCTCAGCCAACAGCCAAACTATCATACTCTAAGAGGGTGGGATAGCCAGAATTCTTCAGAAAAGAAGAAAACAGACAACTAGGGTGGCTAAGTCAGTAAAGGGAAAGAAAAATGGAGGGAAAATCTTGCCTCTGATGGAGGGAAGTGGACAGGGGCATCATATGGTCCTCTAGGTATGAGAGTCCCAGAAACCAATTGGAAGGCAGTGTAGTTGCTGCAAAATGTGCTGGGTGTGTGCATGCCACAGGGAATCGTGTAATGTACAGATAACATGCAACCTGCTAAAGCAATTGATTTTAGTGTAATACATATAGGAGATAATGGCATCTCTAGGACTCAAGGTAATTCAGATAGATTTTCTCACATGGTACTACACAATTTAGAAGAGTACAAGAATTAACAAAGGTTTTTACCCATACAATCTGTAATACAAGACTGCCCAGAGCAGATGGATGGGGGCCATAGTAACCTCTTCAGGAATTCCCCGATTCTGCTGACATCTAAATAAATAAGCATTTCCATTCTTTGAGAATTAGAATAATTGATCTCAGAACTGAGGTGAAAAGCTCTGGAGCGCTGTACATGCTAAATTACATCCTGCTTGACTCAACGCTATGCCTTTCCAAGAAATCTCCTACAGTGTGCCTAACTCCTTCGGAATCTTTGGTTGCTTGAATGCATAGGGAGGCTTTGCGCAGATCATGTTTGGCTTTGAAATCCCTTTTTGTAAACTGGGACGTCTAAGTCTTTCAAGCAGTCCCCGCAAAACAGCTGGGGAGCCACAAAGAGGTTTAAGGGCTTTGGACTTAAACTGGACACTCTGCCCCAGTGGACTCTGGGAACGGCAAAGATGGAGCTTAGCCAGCCATTCAGAGTTTTAATTTGGCACTCCCTCTAAAGACCTGAAGCTCTCGGCGTTCTCTTATCTCTCTTCCAAGCCTAACAAAGTGTCCAGGTTTATTAGTGAAAATGGATCCCTCACAATTGTATGGACTTGAAATGTAATTTTTAGCCCCTTGGACACCCTTTGTATGGCTGATAAGCCTTTCCCAAATTTCAGCACAAAGCTGTGTGTTCCCGCTGTTGCCGCTAACTGCATTAACTGTAGGAGGGAAGGGGTTTTTTATCAGCAAAGGAGAAAAACACAAAAGCTTCTGATAAAGGATTGTGAAGTTGGGATCCTCTGAAGACTGTGGAAAAAGTATTAGATTTCAGATAATCCCATTCTATTGTTAAATGTTATTTCTTTTCCACCAGATAAGTATTTTACGATTTAACAGACAGTCACTGGGAAAAGGTCATGGCTTTGGAAGAACTTAAATATTAGACTATTCATAATGTTTTTAAATACAGAAATATGGGTTTTTAATATACCAGCAGCTTTGTCAACTAATAAGAATATTGATTGAGCGTTTGGCACAATGTGGTCTTGCAGATTGCTACATCAATAGCCCCACATCCACCTGCTGCCATGATATGTAGTCTGTTGGGCCACTAGAGGAGTTTACATAGGGGCTATAGAACGCCCAGGCTATAGCAAGAAAGATTTATAGGTCACATGTCCTCTCATGTGAACATATGTTCACCACATCTTTTCTGTCAGTAGATGTCTCATAAGCCAATTCCTGTGTATTACGTTACAAAGATGTGTGAAAATGGGCACATGAAGGAAGCATGTAGCATGCTTCAGCACTTTTAGGTAAATGTAGAAGTCTTCAATGCACATTTGTCTGTCAACAGAACTAGTAAGCTTATATGACCTGCCATTTGCTTATTCACCCTTACATGATGAGACTAAGGCCCGATCTGCATCTAGCATTTGCTCTGCTGTCTTACCAAATCCACACTGGAACAGAAATTCCCATCTACACTGCATGCCACTTTCACTTTGATTGAGTGTCGCATTTTATGGCAGTGTCCAGACTGCATGCTGCTTTCACTTCGCTTGATCTCTGGTTTAATGGTGGCTGTCTGCATAGATTTATGGCTGTTTTATGGCCATTCGGGGGTGACTACAGTCAGCACAATGTTGGCCTGAGACAGCTGAATGTGGTTTTGAACTGCATCTTTTTCTGTTCCAGTGTGGGTTTGGTAAAAATGCTAAATGCAGATTAGCCCTAAGATACAACTGCCAGGAATGCAGTTGGATCACCACACAAGGAAGTGCTTCTATTAGAACATATAACTGCAATAGAGTTATAGGGAACTGTGATCCTGGGGATACCATTCTCTGTACTGGTCATGTGATCTCATTCTCCCTTTATTTGCATGGGCATACTTCTTTTCCACACCATATTCTCTGATTGTGTTTGGGAATAGTAGTGCAAGGTCAGAGCAACTGTGCTTCCAACCACCACAGTAGAAAGTACCTTGTAGATTCAACAAAAACAAAACCAAGATCTTGATGGGAGACAGCAAGCACATCACATGTTTGAAAGAAACAATAGAGGCAACTGATTCAAAATAAAGATGGATTCAAAATAAAAATCTAAGCAGAGGCTCCTTGGTTAAGTGACCTGGTCATGTCACTCGAGCAATCGAGCTTCATCAAACACCACAGATTTAACCTGAAAAGGATTTCATTAGCTTATTATAATACAGAGGTCCTCATGCACCATTTGTCTTTTGAGGTAAATCAATACGTAGCAAGAGACGGAGGGCTGGATCTAGTCAGCTTTTTCATTCAATCTCACCCAGTTTCCTTCCATAAGACATCCCTTCTACACATGGCCTTTCTCCAAGTTCCATGATCCCCAGTATAGGCTTTTTGGTGTTCAAATTGGATCCACTCCTCCCTTTATCACCAGTAGAAAAGCAGAGCCTTCTCCACTGTGGCACCCCATTTGTGGAATGTCCTCCCTGCCACCATGTACTTGGTCTTTTAGTTTTTCTGCAGTGGGTCAAGTCATACTTGTTCACCCAGGCATTTTGTTGATTTCAATTTATATCTAGTTGTGTCTTTTCCTCTTCTTCCAGGTGCTGTCCATTTGGAATCTTATTGTGATTCATGCTATCTTGTTAGCATTTTAAGCAGTTTTTTTTAAAAAAAAATTAATTGATGCTTCTAACAGAACATTTTTAAGATCCTGTTGGGTTGTTGCTGCTAATGAAAATATTTACTGTGCTGCTAATGAAAATGTTTACTGCGTTCTCTTTTTTTTTCTTTCACAGTTGTTTGGTTGTTTCTTTCAAAGTTGTTTTGTAACTCTCACAGGTTTTGAGTCAGTGTTCCCAGTGTTTAGATTTAATGTCTATTTTAATATATATTACATATGGCTGCATATTATATTTTAAGATCTGATTGTAGAGGCCTCATGGGCCTCTGTTTAAAAGTGCAGACTGAAAATGCTTAAAATAAACCAGCAAGAAAACAAACGTTGGAGATCTTTTGTATCTGTACCTACCAGGCTTCTGGTTTGGCCCACCTAATGCTGAATATGGACTGGGCATGCCCGGAACTTTGTTTGACATTCTGAATCAGCATAATACACAAACAAAATCCATGTAACCCATTTATTAAGACCAACCAAAATGGCACAGAACAGTGGGAAGGAGGTGGTAACAACAGCTTTCTGCAGACCAATCAATGCATATAGAAAGTGAATGGGTATGAATGCACTGGTCCCACCCCCTGCCTACACACAATTGCCAGCTTGGGAGCATGGACTGTACATGCATAGGATATGTGTGCATGTAGGCCTTCTCCCCTGCTTTTCCTAATGTTCCTGATGATGGGAATGGTCCTTAAATTTGTACACTACCCACATGTGTAGACTCCCTGTGTATGAGTGCACCCACTTGCTTGCACCCACTCCCTCTCTACACATGTTGATTTCAAAGCATATAATGCCAGCTGTAGAGGGCTAATGATGTCCTCCATTGTAATATAAAAGGCAGTAATTAATCATGGAACTTTAAAGGGCAGCTGGTGCTAAGTTTGAAAGTTCGTACGAATGATTTTACTTTGATGATACCACTAGGAGCAACATAGTTTCTACACGGTGCTTAATCTGTAGCACATTTCAATTTTCTGTACCTTCCCTCCCACCCTTTGGTGCTCACTTCAGGAGGAAAGAGTTGGTGGAGATTTGTGCTCACCTTTTCTAAGAAATCAAAACGAATGAAAAAATCAAGGAGGGTTTGTTGCTGTCTGCAGGAGGGAGCAGAAGTTGCTACTTCGCCCTTGAAGCATTAGCAACGAATGAGCAAGGCCTGAAATGTAATCCTCGGTCTTTTCTTTTTCCTTAAAATCTTTGAGGAGCCTGAAATAAGAGACCTTCGTGGTAAGCCCAACATCACATGTTCTGTGACAGGTGACCTGCTGACTCAAAGTCAAAACTTTTGAAATTTCACACCATCCTTATCTGAAACAATATGATTCTACCCAAATCAGGCCTGTCCCACTGACCACTTAGGTGGCTTCAGTGCGTGTTCATGTATGTTTGAGACCAGTGGCAACTTTAAGACCAAAAAAGTTTGAATCAAGGTATAAGCTTTCTTGTGCAAGCACACATGAAAGCTTATACTTTGAATGAAACTTTACTGGTCTTAAAGGTGCCACTGGACTCCATCCTTGCTCTGCTGCTTCAGACCAACACAGCTACCCCACCAGGGCCGGCTCGCCCACTAGGCAAGCTAGGCGCCGCCTAGGCACCGGCCCAGCGCGCCAAATGCCCCCCATCCCGTGAAAAGCCCCCGGGCCGCCCAGTGCCGGCAGCCCTGGCTTTCCTGGGTGCCCGCAGCTGCGAGGCACCCAGAAAGCCAGCGTCGCTGCTGGGAGGAAGGGCAGATGTTCCAAGCCCGCCCTTCCCCGGCTCTCCCGGGCGCCTTGCAGCTGCGAGGCACCCGGGAGAGCTGTGCCGCCGTCCTGGGAGGGAAGGGGTGGGCGTTCTAAGCCCTCCCTTCCCCGGCTCTCCTGGTCGCCTCGCAGCTGCGAGGCACCCGGGAGAGCCGCGCTGCTCGTCGCTGGGAGGGAAGGGGCGGGTGTTCTAAGCCCGCCCTTCCCCGGCTCTCCTGGTGCTGGGCCATCTCCAGGCCCCACCGGGAGGTTGGCATCCCTGGTGGGGTGGGCGCCCCAGGCTGTCCTGCCTAGGGCGCCCAGACACCTGGGGCCGGCCCTGTACCCCACCTGAAACTATGGCTGCGGGCACACACACTAAATAATCCACTTTCAATCCACGTTCAGCGCACTTTTCAACTGAATTTTACTGGCTGCGTTCAGACAGCCAGTCAATCGTGCCATGAGCCCTCCTAAAATTTTATCCCGATTTTTTTAATCCAGCCTAGCACGACCAGACGCCCCCCCCATGAAATAGCCTCACCGCGCGTTGTTCCCACCGTGATTTGTCTACACGGCATCCACCGAGGATTTTTTTAAAAAAAGTTTTGTACATTCGCATAGGCAAGGCTGCGCCTCCTTGGAGAACTGAGGCGATCGCGGAGGGTTTTCAGCAAAGTCCCGGTCCTCCCCCTTGCCATCATGATCAATGGAGGGACTATTTTGCAAGTTAGAACAGTCCTTCCCCCCTCCATCTCCCATCGCGGTAACATCTTGTCCCTAAAAGAAATAAGCGTGAATATTACATTCCTCGTAGCGCTTATCGCTGAATGCGTTTCCTCGTTAAAGCGCACATGGGGTTTCAATTTTTTAAAAATCGCGCCCCCGTCGGCTCGGTCTGACGTCAGACCGAGCCGGCGGGAGCATCGCGCGCTAATGGAGTGACCAGATGGAAGAAAGTCTGCAGTTGTTGCGCAGGTAAGCGAAAACCCTACATTGAAACTGCTACTTTTAAAATCAGGATTGGAGGCGCAGCAGAACGGGATGCCTATGGGACCGGAATATTTTGCAGATGTTTCTGTCTGGTCGTGCATTTTTGATCCGCAAGGGAGTCGTTCCTATGGCAGATCAAAAGATCCGTCTGAACACACCCACTGTGTGAACTGGCAAAATCCAGTTGGAAAGTGGATTGAAAGTGCATTATTTAGAGTGTGTGCCCGCAGCCTATGTTTATGTATGTGTATGGGAGAGAGAAGGAGGAAACGGAGGAGGAGGACGACAAGGGAGAGAGGGAGAGAGAGAGACCATTCTTAGTAGATGATCACGTAACACCTTTAAAATCAGGGAGGAAAAGAAAGCTTACTTGCTGGCATGACACAGGCACACACACACACACAAAATAGACGTTCCCAGCTAATGAAAAGTGTGACAGGGTCATTACCACCACAGGGTTTCTGATTACATTTGTTGACACAAGAATGGGGTTTTTTGGCTTGCAGTCAACAACCATCTCTGCTGAAGAGTCCGCAAGCTACTCAGCCTGTAGGGGGGCCATTTTAGAGTCACTGACCTTCGTAGAAATATTTGGTTTACTGTTTTCTTGTAAGTACTCCCAGACTTCTCGGTGCCTGTATAAGCACTAGACTAGCCAAAGGCAGTCAAGGCAAGTCATAAAACACTGAAACTAGAGGACTTTATTTCAACAGCGGCTCTCTCTTTCTCTCTCACTCTCAGCTTCAGGGTGGTTGAGTCTGAAACACTGTACTTAAGGGTGTTTATGATTCAGAAGATATTTTGAGACTGTACAGTAGCTCCAGCTTTTATCTCTTCAGCTTTGATTTCCTCCACATTCTCTTAAATGTAATTAAACCTGTCACATTTTCCCCAGTCATTTACTTTCCTCCCCTTCTCTCCCCTTCTCCTGGAAACTAAATATTCATGCAGACATTAGGAACATTAAACAAAGAAAGTTCCAAGGGGGTGATTAAAAATCTATTTGCTGCCACTTGAGCTCCAGTTAAGTCACGGTTGTCTTGCAAGGGCACCATTCTCCATACAAGCCCACTTCTTCCTCTTCAACTGGTCTCCTTAGCATAGCAGGTGTCAGCCGGATTCCTTTTAATTTTGACTATAACATAAGCATGAACTGACTTTGTGAATATTAATATACTTCCCATGCTTGTAGAGTCATAAATAATTCCCAAACTGTTTTGACTTCTGATAAAAGGAAAGCTTAAAGGAGGCCTTTCCTGAAACTTTTTGTATTTGGGTACAGGCATTCAAGTGCAAAAAACACTCCCGTAACACATCACTGGTGAAGAAAGCATGGGTGTGTAAATTGCTGCTAAGCCCATAGCCAGGATTTTTTGGCTTGTGAGGCAATTTTTTTTTCTTGTGGGGCAGCCGTTATGTATTTTTAGCAGCAATCGAAGAGGGACCAGACGTGCAAAGGAACCTTAACTCTAGCTGTAGCACCCCCTGATCCTACATTGTCTTATGGGGCAGATTCTCCCCACCACCACCACCTCCTTGCCTCACTGAGCCACCTGGCATTTCCGAGAACAACAAGAAGTTCCTTGCAAACCAGCCAAGCCACCGCATAAGCTACTTTGTGGGGCACAGCTGTTAAGTGAGGGGGCGTGGCCCCATGATCTCCCACTGTAGCTACGGGCCCAATTGCTGCCCTTCCCTTTAGAACATATGGAAGGAAGGAAGAATCCTGAAAGTGATTATTTTAAAATATATGTATTTACCAAAAAAAACAGTATGCAGCTACTTGGTTATCTCTACCTGGGTATAATGGGAGGGAAGGCAGCATGATGTCACCTGATCTCCTCCGGTCTTGGAAGCTAAGCGGGGTCAGTACTCGGAAGGACAATGACCAAGGAAGACTCTGCAAGGGAAGGCAAACCGCCTCCGCTTCTCAGTTGCCTTGAAAGCCCATTGCTGGGGTCACCATAAATTGGCTGCAACATGATGGCACTTCATACACACACCTGGATATAAAATGTATTTGGGCAAATCATTCAGTGGATCCATCTACAAAGCAGCAACTTTATGCAAGCTCATTTATTTGTTTGTTCCATACAGTTATCTGCTTTTCAAAATTGCAAACGACATAGCACAGAGAAAAAATTCAGTCTCCAAGGGTTGGATTCTATGACCCCTTTCTACTCAGTTGAATGCTATGACTAGGGATGTGTGCCTGGATATACCTGGGTCCCCAAAAATGCCTTATCTGTATTTTCAGGTATATTTAAGTATCCAGAGCAGTATTCGGGATTCTTGGTACCTGGGCCCAATATGTTTCTGGAAATATTCAGGAATAGCTGGGACCAGCATTTTAAGGATCTCAGTCCTGTTCTTTCCCCTTTAACAAGTTTCCCCAGCAGTGGAAAGGTGGTTTCCAGCTGGTGTGAATCTCACCTGGCTTGGGAGATGTGGCTTCCAACCAGCGTAAACTAGGCATAGGGCCTAGCAGTAATGCAGGTCTGGATGGCTCCTTCTTCTTCCCTCCCCCCTTTGTGAGAGGAAGACCTAATGGAAAACATTAATAGAATCCAACTTAGTGGAAGGGAATGATATGGGTCCCTGCTGAAATTCAACAGCATTGAAATCATCTAGAGATTGTTAAAGCAATAACCACTAATCAAGGAAATAATTAAAAGATGAATTCACATAGTCAGACTTGTGCATAAAATGGTGCAATACTACTCCAGTCAAAAACAAAACTAATTTTTAATTTAAAAACAATGGAGAACAAAGAAACAAAAATTCACTCTTTGACAGAATGCCAGTAATAATGCAGACAGATAAACTTCTTGGAGCAGAGAATTCCAGAGCCTGGGACAGTGATGGAGAAAGCCATGCTACATGGGGTGACCAAACTCGCATCCTTGCAAGATGAAATCCTAAGCAGGGTCTCTCTCAGTCCGGGGGGGGGAGGTGGACTGGAGAAGACCCTGATGCTGGGAAAGACTGAAGGTCAAAGAAGAAGGGGACAACAAAAGATGAGATGGTTAGACAGTGTTATCGATGCCAAGAACATAAAATTAAGCAAACTCCAGAGCACAATGGAAGACAGGAAGGCCTGGGGTGATGTGGTCCACGGGGTCATGAAGAGTTGGACTCAACTGTGTGACTGAACAACAACAAAGACACCCTTTCGGATAGATTAAGTTCATGGCATTTAGAACTTTAAGGTCAAAAACAACATATTAACTAAGAAGAACCAGTGTGATATATTGGTTTGAGAGCTAGACTAGAATCTGGGAGACTGCAGGTTCAAATCCCAACTCTGCCATAGAATGTTACTGGATGACTTTGGATTAGTCACACATTCTCAACCTAACCTACCTCACACAGTTGTCATGATGATAAAATGCAGGAGTGAGAAACAATGTAAGCTGCTTTGGGTCCCCACCAGGGAAACAGGTGGGGTATAATTGTGGTAAATAAATAAATAAAACAAGTCTGGAAACAAAGAGGAATCCAAGGCACTTATTTCAGTATTAATGTGTGTTTATGTCTGGTCGCACCAGACAGAAGTCTGGCTGCAGCAATCTACATTAGCTGAGGTTTGTGAGTCATATTTTAGTCTTGGTAGAGAAGATGACGAAGTTAGTATATCAGCCAAAGCTGGGGGAAAGGTGTCCCTGACTACTAACACTATTTAGGAATCCAGAAACAGAAGAGGATCTGAGATTATCCCCCAGCTGTGAACCTGACTTTGTGAGCTTCTGTATGAGTTCAGGGCCCTGCAGGATCTACTACAGTTCTGCAGGGCCTGCAAGATGAAGCTCTTGAGGCAGTGGATGTCCCCCCCTCCCCCAGCCAATCTCCCATCAGTGGCTGGGATCCAAATAGACATCTGGGGATCTACTGTTGTTTCTTCATTTATGTGACTGACATCATAACTGACATCTGATCTAATTTATTTTACACAGTATTTTATGATTCTATACTGTTTTAAATTGTTGTGTTTAACTGAACTGTTGTTTTTAACTGAATTGTATTGTATTGAGGCTAAAGTATTGTATTGATGCTGATGTAACCCACCCTGAGCCTGCTTGCAGGGAGGGAGGCATATAAATTCAATAAAATAAACTAAAATTGAAGATGGGAATTTGTCCTTCCAGTCAAAATGTTCTGATTAAAAATAATCAAAACAAGTAAGAACATCCCATCTCTAGGCAACCATTGAGACTTTAGGCCAAAGCACAACCATTATATATCCTTCATAAATCTATCCAACTCTTTAGTGGGCCCAGTGAAGTTCTTTGCTTCCCGAATGGTTCCGGTCTCTAATAGCATACTCCAGATTTTCTGATTTCCATCATAACTGTTCAAAGCCAAATTCCTTCCTTCCTTCCCAGTTTTCTTTCATCTCCTCTCCAGGAAGCCCTTTTTGATCTGCCTACAGAGCGCATATCACTAGTTGCATTGATTGTTTTTATACTAAGCATGTCAATCAAAGGCTCTGTCACCGTCAACACATTAACATTTTGAGCTATTTTTAAGAGACAGACTGGAGACAAATGGGTGGGTTTGTCAGGTAACCTTCAAAAAGAAAGGGTTACTTTATAAAAGTTCATTCCGACATAACAAAATCCTTTTGGCCTGCACTGGATAAGACCAACATCGTAGTGCAATTAGGGGTTAAGGTGATACATTAATAGCCCATCTTGAGCATTGCCAACACAATTGGATCTGTCAAAACTCTAAAGCAGGTAGTTATAAATGGTGCAGTTTGTTTTTAAATATGCCTTTTTAAAAATGTCAGGATGATGGTTCCCTGCAGCAGGTTGTAGGCAGGATAGTCTCTCAAAACAATAAGTCTTTGTACTCTACTGACAAGAAGATATTCTTGGGTGACATGGAGACTGCCATAAACATCTTTAAATGCAGTCAATTTGCTAAGTTGCCATCAGAAGATATTATTTTAACAACCTGTACTTTTTAGTTGCATTCAAAGGGGCCATTTTCCAGGAAATAACTGTATGACACCTTCTTGGTTAACTACCTCAAAAATCCATATTATACCAGTGAACTAAGCAAGAGAAATAAAATGTTTACTTCCATGATGTGGGTTACTGAAGAAAAAAGTGAAATCGTCCGCATTAATGGTTCACAGGCCCTGGCCAAGCATTCCCTTGGTTTAGCTCCCATTTTTAAGCCTCTTCCATCCCTATATGGGTCTACATGATTGGAATTAGCTAGTGGTTTTTATAAATCTGTCTGATAAAGGTTAGGGGAATCCATTTCCATAGCTAGAAGGCAACTGCAGCGGAGTACATTTCAGCTTTTAATAACATCTCTCGTAGCCGATTACAGACGTACTGCCTCAGCCCTAAGTACATCAGCAGGCGAGACATAATAGAGATCATGCCACTTCCAAACTCTCCTTCTCCTTTGGCTAGTTTCTTTGCCCTTTAGAGACACAGACTCTTTGGGAAGGCTTCCTGTTTGGTAGAAATCTATGAGGATCGTCTCTTGTTGTCCCACTGTTTGATGCTTGGTTCTCCCCTATTGCCTTGGGGTCCAAAGCAAAAAGAACTGGCCTTGAGAATTTGGCAATTGTGGGTGAAAATTTGGTACACCTATCAGAGAATGCCTTCCTTGAGGAAAAAAAATCCATTCTGGAAAAGGTGTAGACAGATCCTATGCACTTGTAGGTATTGATGTCTATAAGGCTGCCAGCCTCCAAATGGCACCCAGCAATCTCCTGCTACTACAATCGATCTCTGGATTGTCAAGATCAGTTCTGCTGGGGAAAATAGCTGCTTTGGAGGGTGGACTCTGTAGCATTATGCCTTGCTGCTGTCACTCCCCAGGGTGGGGTCTCTCCACCCCCAAAATCACCAAATATTTCCCAACCCAGAGCTGGTAACCCTAGATATCTAGTTCATACTTTCTATGCACCATAGAGGAAGGTGCACAAACACAAGGATTATTCTAGAGGCCCGCTGTGTGTAAAACTTGCACATTGGGGTACACTAAGAATTATATCCAAAGTACAGAAGAAGTTATAGAAGAGAAAATACTCAGAATACAAAGAAAAAGAAGAGTCCCAGTGTGAGAAATAATAAGGTATAAGCTGTGACTATCAAAATGTACACGCTTCTTATTTCTACAGTTGCAATCACACTGAACCCGAGGAAACATACTTTCAAATGATAATGAGTATGGTTGAAAATGTTATATCAGGATTGTAGGGAAGCTAGTGCACTGAACTGTTAACAGTTTTGATCATAAACCAAGACCTTGAAGAAATGGCTTGTTCATATGGCTTTTCCACTACCATACTCTCAAACCCTTTCCATTTTTTAAGCAATGTATGGAGATTTTGTTCCATATTTAATCACAGCAACGATACACGGTGCATTAACATTCAGAGGAAGTCCTAGAAGGGATTAGACCCATTGTCCTTCTTTTGGAAAGTAGCATTCTATCTGAAGAGGAATTAAAAATAGCTTTGCCAGCTTCTTAATTGCATCCAGTTGCCTTTCCTCAAGGGGCTTTAGAAGAGTGCGTCTTGTTTTTCCAAAAATAAAATAAAATCCCCTAGCTATTAAAAAGTAGGTCTGTGATTTCTGACCAAGTCTTTCTCCTTCTGGTGATGTCAAAGTTGACAGTCCTCATTAATAAGGTTACAGATCTAATGCTGTGAAGAGGACATTAGGGGAGGCAAGGGAGAGGATGAAGACACAATGGTGTAATACCTGGCAGGCATTGTCAACATTTCCTTTTGGGAGTTGTCCGTTGCCCTGTGAAGGTATGAAAGGCATGTCCTTGAGAAGGCCTGACAGAGCTGAGACTACTGTTCACATTCCTTTAAATCAACATAAAAAGATTATTTAGAAATGTAAAGCATTAATATTCATTTCCATTCATCAGCTAAGTATCATCCACATGTGATAAGGAGGTCTGAATGAAACACTAGGATTGCCCACTAACCAGTCCTTCTCTTAATCCTGGGACTAACAGCAGCTCAATCTGCAGGAACCAGCAGGGAAAAACACACCATAGTAAGTATTGTTGTTTCCTGTTAATATTCAAAGATCAAACTGCCAATAAAAGTACAGGTGGGGGCACGGCTCAGTGGTAGACCATCTGCTTATCATGAAGAAGGTCTCAGATTCAACCCCCAGCATCTCCAGTTGGAAGGACCGGGGAGAAGTTGATGGGGAAGACTTCTGCCTGAAAACCTGGAGAATCACTGCCAGTCTGAGTAGACAGTCTGAGTTGATGGACTGAGGGTCTGATTCAGTATACGGTAGCTTTGTGCACTCATGTGAGTTAGGGTCAGCAAAAAGGTTGAAAATCCTAGTGGGAGCACTAGTTATTTTACCACATGTGGATGCTGCTACATTAATCTTCCATTCTTCAGGGTATTACCCAAATTTGGAAGCTATTTTCAACACATCATGGCAATATACTATGATTATTGCATAGAATCTTCACGTATGCCTGCTGAGACTCAATCAATGCTGTGCGTTTAGTTCTGCATGACCTGCTGTTTTTGTTCATTCTTCATTTGAATTATTGGCAGCAGGGTGCAGAGAGGTGGCAGTGGCAGCTGGGAGGATCAATGTGACCTCTTTGTGTGCAGTGGTCTGGATGCATGGAAAGTAATCCAGTAACAGGTTTCCACAGCCTGCGCACAACCAGAACAATCGGCTCCCAGTTTATGATGGGCAAGAGGGAGGTCAGATGAACTGGTGGGGACTTGAGTGTTTCCACTTTCTACAACAATACCCATTTTCTCCGGAATTACTACTATACATCCATACAACAATTAAGAAGAATCCCGGGGGGGGGGACGAGGGGGACGACGACAACTGTAATATCCTACCTCTCGTCTTTTTTTAGTATGTTTCCAACAACATTTTTGCCTTTGAATGAAGAGGCAAGACTAGCTTATCCAGTGAGGTTTCGACATTTAAAAGATGGAAGTATATCAACCCACCTTTATGCGGAAGGCCCAATCTCATCAGATTCTGGAAGCTAAGCAGGTTTAGTACTTGGATGGGAGACCACCAAAGAATGAGGTAAGTTTTGATCAAGTTAGTATTAATAGCTGTTGCCGTTTTGTAATTATTTCTAATTTGTTCAGTTTTATGACTGTTTATTTTTGTTATACACAGGCCCCTAGCCAGGATCTCTTAATCTGGGGGGCCTTTAAAAAAGTTGGGGGGCACCCTGCACAGAAACTCCTCATCTCTCCAAGGGAGCACTACAAATAAAATAAAAAAATGGAAAGGGGGCCTGGGCTGGATGGGAAGTTGGGGGGCCTTGGTGTTAGCCAAAATGCTCTGATCTATAATTGAGCACTCGGAACAGCATTTAATATCGGGATTCTTTGGTCTGTGTATACGGAGGATGGGCTACCACGCTATTTCCCAATAAAGAGGCGAGAGACAGGAGTAAAATAAATCTTTTGTTTACTGTGCAGTAATATTCAGCAGAACACACACAATCACACACACTGGCATACAAGAAACTAATAAAAACACGAAGGAAATAAATAGCACATTCGCATGAGCAGGTATTGAAGCGATGAGGGGCAATATTTACCTCAGCGTGTGCAGCTCCTAAATCTTCCAGCGGGAGGTTCAGGGAGGGAAGGAATATGGAAGAAAAGAATGGGGAAACACGTGTACTAGGCCTGCTAGAGACACGTGCGCTACTCCAGCTGCATACTGAAGCCTTAAAGCGAGGTAAGGGTTTTTGGGTAGAGCAAGCTGGGCGTCAGAGGTAATAGCAGGCAGAGAGAGGTCGCTGGTAGGGGGTAGGCAAGGCTGCCATGCTTGAGAAGCGTGTGCAAGTGTTTTTAAAAGCTTCTCGTGTGGTGGGCGTGGGAGGCCAGGCGGCTTACACCTGGGGACACTCCCTGCTGGCTAGGGATTGGTTGTTAGGGTCAATTTCAAATGCTAGTGGCTACCTTGACCATTGGACACCTGGGAGCGGGAAAAGAGGAAGCTGGAACAAAGGAGGATGACTCTTCAGTATCCAGGCAGATTCTCCATGAGGAACGTGTGAGTTGGCATGTAGGGGGGGTTAATCCCTTTATTGTGGAGACCGGGAGTCTGGGCTATATGCAAGAGTCTTTTGTTTGAGTGTAAAGCTGTGAGTGTAAGATGTGACAAGCGGCAGGCAGGCTATGGGGCACCCCTGGAGTGAATTCAGCCAGCATCTCATCATCCTTGGCTGGCCTCTGTGTCCTCACTGGGCTTTTCCCCGGTGGTGCTTATCACACAGTCTCTTGGCTGGCACACTATTAGGTTTATAACAGCATAAAAACAGTCCCGAAATAGCCCAATAAAGGCGGCTGGGCTAACATTGGCAGTGACTCGGGGGGACAGGCCCCGAGATGCCCCACTGTAGCTACAGGCCTGGTTATACATGTTATTATTAAGATCTTGTGTTTTATTTTATCTGGTTGTTAGTCACCTTAGAGAGGTGGGATATAAATATTTCAGAAATTGGTTTTTTTTTAAAAAAACTAGCAGGAATGTTTGTATTGGCCATTTTAACATATCCCACAATGCTATGCATCCCCCTATTTTTAAACAGCTGTGATAGCAAAGAAGAAAATAAACATTGATTAAAAGAGGGTTACAGTAAGAGTGAGCTTCAGAAGTTGCCTGAAATGGATTCAAATGCCACACAGAACTAGAATTAGAATTTCCTCGTCAAACTTGGAAGACTGTTCTCACAGTGGGAAGCTGTGTAGGGAAAGGAGGCAGGCAAACTGGCTTTGGGTTGACAAATTCCATAAAGGTCAGTAATGTTATGGTCTGGTTTTGCCTGTACTGTGGGGACTTTGGTAGCAGAAAGTACAGTCAAGTCACAGCCAACTTATGATGACCTTGTAAGTTTTTCAAGGCATGAGACAAACAGAGGTGGTTTGCCATAGCCTGCCTCTGGATAGCAACCCTGAGCTTCCTTGGTGGTCTCCCATCCAAGTACTAACTAGCCCCAACCATGCTTAGCTTCTGAGATTGACAGAACTGGGCTAGCCTGGGCTAGACAAGTCAGGGTCTATGGAACTTTAATGGGACTGTAAAGCTTTGTTCATTGCCATGTGGAATCACAGTTCCAATTCAGCTTCCAACTGATAGTCTGTTGAGGGTGCTACAGTGCCATCTCAAGCACAGTAATTTACTCAGAAGTCCATTGAAGTCAATAGGCTTAAGAAATGGACAAGTCTGCTAAGGATGACCCTTTTAGTGAAGCAGCCTCTTTATTTGCAGAATGCCTTATGTTCTGAGAAGAAGATCAAATACAAAACTTGGAGGTGTTCTCTTAAGAAAAAATCACAGAAAGTGCCAGCTTAGTCACAATTCACACGCCTTCAGCTTGTTCTTAGCAACAGCCCAGTCAATAAATGGCAAGCAATGACTTCTGAAGTTTGCTTTATATAATTACATTTAAATACCCATTATCTTATTGTGCTGAGCCAGTGCAAAATGCATCAATCTTCTCAGGAAGCAAAGTGCACATACAAAATATCAAAGACCAAAGTCACTCACCAAAATTATATGTGTTTAAAAATGACACAGTGAACAACAGGGGAAAGTATGATCAATGGGCTGGATCAAAATAAAATATCTGCTGTAAACGGCACAGAGGCAGCACAGAGTGTGGGTACCCTTTATAACAGGGACTCCCAAACCATATTCTGGAACAAAGGGGACTGAAACATGCCTCAAAAAATGGAGGCATCATGTTTAGGGTTGCCTGTTATCCCTTGGCAACCAGCAAGGGGTGGGGAGAACTTACCAGCAGTAAACTGAGACCTAAGCCTCTGTCTCTGGTGATGCAGCATCACTGGAAGTGACATCACCACCAGTGCTCCCTCTAAGCTGTGGAGTCTTGTGAGCAAAAATCCAACTTGGTGAGCTACCGGCATTAAAGTTGTGTGTGAGTGATTTGGCTGCTGCATAAATTAGTTTGCTCTGGAGCCATCCTTCCTGAGCTGAGACAAAAAATGTGTGAGCTGGAGGCTAAAAATCTGTGAGCTAGCCCACACTAACTCAGCTTAGAGGTAACACTGATCACCATATCACCAGTGATGTGGGGATGCTCTGATATTTGGGCAGAAACTCTGTGGTAGAAGTTGTTTTACCATAGAGGTTTTTTGCCAAAATACTACAGTGTCCACATGTCACCAGTGATGTGATGACATCACTTCTGGTGAGCCTCAGAAGTGACGTTGCCATATTGCAGAAGACAAAGACCTAGGTCTCAGTTTGCCGATAGTAAATCCCCCTGCTGGCCAGCTGAACAGCACCAAGGGAAGGGCCCCCCACAGCGGGGGATATCCTGATGAAGGTCTGGGAATCCTAACCAGATTGGATTCATCCATTGTTTATGCCTGCTGAAGTAGGGAGCCTCCTGGAAGCATTGATCCACCACCAGGTTGCCAGTCTATCTGGACTCTGGAGCAAGATTAATGTAGCTGGCAGATATGGGTGAAGCATCACCATTGCCCAGAAAACCATGATCCCATCCCTAAGTCTTGGCCAATTGAACAAAGGGCAGGGAGGGATGCTGGGAGGTGATTTTGAGCCATCTGGAATTTCAAGAAGAATGTCTGTTCATTCTTCTGGGCACTGAATGAGAACATACAAGGATACCTTTCTGAGCATAACAGTGAGATGTATCCTCAGTTTTAACCCAGAACCAAATTATTGTGTCACAAGTATAAAAAGTCTGAGAAACAGTGACCGTATATTGCATATAGAATGCAGGGAAGTGGCTGATGCATCTTCAATGGACTTTGGACTTCTGTTGACTTCAATGGACTTTGAATGGATTAACTCTACTTAGGACGGCAATGTCCTTATTGCTTTTAATTTTTTTAATGGAACACTGTGTGGATATGTATGCATGATATAAAACTTATTTATTGTAATGGGTGTTGAGGGTTGAGTACAAGTGAATTGTGGAGAATTTGAATAAAGATAAGTTCAAGATCTGATTCAACAGAATTCACTTTCACCTTTAACATACAACATTAAAAGCTGCTCTTGGTCCTTTGGAGTGCTTTGAAGTCCCACCCACCCAGAAAAGATCCTTTGTATGTACAAGCAGTATACACTTTGGTGTGCTGATCCAGTGTGCTTCCAGGTCTCCATTACAGCCATGTACATGTGTATGTCTGAAACTCCTTGATATCCCCATTAGAGCCAATTACAAGGCGAGCTTCTGAGGTGCAAATTTTCCAACGTTACTTCAATCAGCTGCATAAGTACAGTTGCATTTTCAGACTTTAAGCCACACACTGAGAAAAGCTTGGAGGCCTTAGGAAAAAAAGCTTTTGTTCCTTTTATACCTACTTAGCAAGATGTGCTATTTTGGGATCAAAGAAGGAAGGAAGAAAGCAAGATGGGAGGTTGGATGGCTGAGGGGCCAGAGTTGAGGCAATCTGGCTATCTTAACATTGAATTTCAAATGTTTGAGTTTATTGTGCGTTTAAACTTAACTCTGAATTTCCATAGTTGTGCTTTCTCTTTAAAGTTAATGTGTTCTTGAAAGGACTCTTTTCCCTTTAAGTGCAGGCACAGTTCTATGTTCTGAGACTTCATCGCAACTTTTCAAGGGACTCGGTTGAAACTTCTGCTCAAGCTAAACTACCGCCAGTTATGTAACCCTCCCCCCCTCCAGAATGCATTGCATGATTTGGGATGAGGGGAACCACACAAGTGTCTGAATTTTTATTTATTTATTTATTACATTTATATCCCGCCCTATCCCATAATGGGCTCAGGGTGGCTGAGTGCTATGGTAAATGTAGATGTGGTAAAGACTCAGTTTACAAGAGGAAAGAGTAGCTATTCTTTCAGTTATTTAAGAAAATAGCCTTAGGGGAATCCTTAGATCCCTTAGAATTTTATTACTCATCTTGGGTTCATTCACCAATGAGTGACTGACTCACCAAATCACTCAGCCAGTGAGGGTTGATTCACCAAACCTGCTGCGTTACTAGAATTCTGTTACTCATATTGGGTTGACTCACCAAAAGCACTGTAGTTCGATTCAAAATGCACTTCTGGGAAAGGTACCAATGAGTCTTTCCCCCCTCCAACTTCAGTGCATTTTCAGCATTGTTTGCCTCCATTACATAGAAGAGGTGTCAAAATAGCATTCAAATGGCATACAAGAGATAAAACAATTATCAATGACAGCAAGGAAACTGAGGTGAATCAAAACCACAGCTGGTGACAAGGTACAAACACAAAAGCAATGTAAATATCTATATCAGTATTTCCCCATGCCCATCTTCCAAGGTTTGGATCCAGGAATTACATCTTCACAATACCTGTTTCTTTGTGATGACAGAGAGAAGGCACTAGAGATTTATGATATCTGTGGTAGAACAGGCCTGCTCTGGGCTGCAGGCCCTGTTCCACCCTGCCCTCCAAAGTTTTCACAAGGCTTTTCTCTCTCTCTGGTAACCCATCACCACCACCTGACCATTGTACAGAATTGCCTGCTGGAAGGGTCAGAACTCCCAGCTTCCCTTCCAAGTTCTAAGGCCTTGCCTCTGTGTCTCCTGCTGCCAGTGTCTGGTTACTACAGAGACAGTTTACTGCCTTGTACACCCTTGGAGGAATAGCCACATGCCAACTACTTGCCTTCCCCCTGGTGCCCCTTTTAAAATAGTGTATCTATGATGATGGAAGTCTATGTAGTACAGAGAACCACTGCCAGCATCAAAAGTTATAAAGTATTTATTAAAAAGAGAATGTTCACAAGCATACTTTTAGCACAGCATCAGATTAAGCAAGGGATACAAAAGAAATGGTTAAAATGCGATCCCTATGTCCCTATACATTCTCTATGAGATGTTAAAATAGGACCATCTCTTTAGCTTAGGAATTTACAGATCTCTATAGAGACGCCATTACTTTGAAGCTTTCTCCCTGCTGACCAAGCCACCCCCTGGCCAATGGCTACCTGCTCCAGACCTCAGTTAAGAGTTCTGTCTTCTCTAATGGTCCCAGCATGAAAGAGAGCTCCTTCTTGCTGCAAGTTTTTATCATCTCCCTTTCCCCTCCCACTGACTGGTTAGGCCAGGTCAAGGAGGCTTTTCCTGACATCTCTAGAAATTTCCTTACTGGAGATTTTTCCTGGAGCCTTTCTAGTCAAAAGTCCTCCAAACCTTTGTTCCCTGCTTGGAGGAGAGCATGACCCACCCATTATCTCTTCTGCTAGATCTATTAGCATTTGTATGGAGGTGGGCTGTTGTACACCTGGAAAGCAATTGAACTGACTTCCCCCTTCTTGCCTGTTCTCTGCCCAGAGAGGGGGGAAAACACTTTAAAAACATAGAGTGGAGGTTTTGCTCATTTCAAACCTCCAAAGGAAAAAATGCATTTCTTCACAGTATCTTTGCAATAAGGTGCATCTAGCCATGCAATTCCAAAGACATAACCATAGTAATATATTTGGAACAGAAAGTAGACATTTCCACCAGTTCCATGCTCCCACTGCAGATCCCCCGTTTTGTCCTGAAACTATTCCTCACTGTCTGTTGACTCACAGAAACAAAACTGAGGGAGGCTTAATGGACTGCTATTGGAGGGGGAAGTGGGAAAGTCTGTAAATAGTTGAATATGCCCCACTCTCTCTTTATTTACAAATGCAGAAGCACAGTGTATCTGGTCCTAGGCAGCTTTCTGAGAAAACAGGGCAAATGGAAGAGTGGTGGTAGATTCCAGTATGGCTGCCAAGCATTATGCCACTACTGGATCTGGTAGTATCCTCACTCTTTCACCACTGATGTAAAGAGGTTTTCCACTGATATATGGGGACAGCAAATAGAAATATGGTTATAATTGTGATAGTACTGTTGACAGAGTGTAGATATGCAGTACAGTGGAGCCCAAGCTGTTTAAAGAAAGAAAAAAGAGAGATTAGTAGGAAAAAGAAGAACAAAAATGGTGACTTCCTGCAGTGTTCAGCACAGTTACCTACTAAATTGGCTTACAGAAGGCAACTACTTGATATGGAATGAAAGAATGAATAGTCACCTGCTTAAGACAGGGCTTTGGCACACCATTCAAAACCCCCAACAGGAAGATGATGATTCAGCAAAGCAAAAAGGCTGGGACACTGACAATGAGAAGGCAAGAGGAGCCATGATAAAAGGTTTGACTGACTGAGACATTCTAAGAGTGATTCAAATGCAAACTGGTAAGGCTGTATGGTCTGAATTGGAGAGGCTTTATGTAAATTCATCTCTGAAAAGCCAGCTCTACACACAAAAGAGATTGCTTAGCACTAAGATGTTAGAAGAAGGTAATTTGTGTGACCACTTAGATGAAATGCTTAGTCGAACTCTGATTGTAGACCAGGACTTGGTTGTGTTGCTGTTGATTAGCCTGCCAACATACCAGCAAATCTGCACTGATTGTTTTCCTATTTCCACTGCTTTGGTGGGGAATGTTTTAAACTGGCAGAAATCTTATCCAGAGGGAAAAACACAGCAGTGGAGAAAAGCTTTCAGCCCCCCACCCCAATCTGTTATCCACCATTATTTCCCTTATTGCTCTTGCTGCCATTTTTGTCCCCCCTCTTTTTACTGTATCTTCTTCAGATAAAATTACTCACATTGGGTAACCCCAGCCAATTGGAGATAGGGCATAGAGTGGGAAGAGGTTACAATATTAGTAATCACTGAGTGCTAAAATTAATTCTTCTTTCACACAACCACAACACTCTCTGAATGGAAGATAAAGGCTCTTTTGATATGGCAGATCCTAGCAACTGCCTCTCTAATTTTGGCCAAGCGTTTTGTACCTCATCCCCCTGCATCAGCAAAATCAGAAAATAACACTCAAAGGAATAAATCAAACTCAGGGTTGGTCAAGCTGCAACTCCTTGCACTATGCAGGGAATACATTTCTACTGTCAAAAGACCCATCTGAAATATTTTGCAAATGCTGGTATTGAAAGTGTTGGAAACTGTTCTATTTTCAGATGCAACATAATTAAATCTGTAGTCACAGGAAAGCAAGACAAAACAAAAGAAATCACACTCTAACACTACTCATACAATGGTAAATTTGCAACTCCAGATAAGATTTACTCACAGCAAAGGAAGCCCGGTGCTGTCAGAGAGCACAAAGGAATTACATGTTCCATTCCAACTGAAATTAAATAACATTTGAGGGGTCTAGAGCAGCTCTGAAGAGCTTTGGTGTTGTTATTTAGTGACAAGTTTTGCATACATAACATTTATCATGTTGAGGACGCTGTATGAAATTAGGCAGTGAATTATTATATCAACAAGCAAATGTCCTTAAAATGAAAAATGGCATCGTAACTATTGATGTGAAGGAAATATTAGCAGAAACTCTGAAGAGATTGCAGATGCCTTTTTTAAAAAAAAAAGAAAGAAAAGAAAAGAAAGCCTACTGTACCCTTAAAACTTGAAATCCACTTTACATTTTCAGAAAAGATTGGATTGATATTATTTTACTTGAGATGAATGCATTATTCATTCCATAGAGAAGTAGGGTATTTATCATTTGAAAAAACAGATACCACAAAATAAAGTGTAATATAAGAAAGAGTTCTGGGGGTCAATTTACTGGTACTGATAATGCTTGGTTGTATTTTGGTTAATAGAGCTGCTTGACAGATGGGTTCTGAAATCCCCTTCATGGATGTCCCATGGATTACTGTTATGCACTATAGCCTCTTGAACAGCCTCTGTTGGGTAACAATCCTCCAAAAATCACAGCCCTCCAATTCTGTTGTAGTATCCCTTGTGAGTAACATAAACCACACAAAGAGAGGAGATTGGTCAGAGAACTTCCTAACCATTTGCTGCTCAACTATACAACTGTATTGTATAGCATGAGCGCTGATAAGCATATAGTCTCAGAATGAAGTTCCATTGAACTAGCTCAGATGTGATGAACTGCAGCCTGTGTGGTCTAGCGGGGGGGAGGCTTACACAATTATCCACAAGCAATCCAGTGGATAACCCAGGCTACCCTGATCTTGTCAGATCTCAGAAGCTAAGCAGGGTCAGCCTTGGCTAATATTTGGATGGGAGACCTCTAAGGAATACCAGGGGTGTGACACAGAAGCGGGCAATGGCAAACCACCTCTGAATATCTCTTGATTTGACAGCACTTTCCACCATCACTAGTCCAGTGGCATTTGGAGCTCTTCAGATTGGTCAAAGAAAACAGGGGATTCTGAATATTAAAACCTGTTTTATAAGCCGCTTCAGTGTTTCTGGCTTAGTTTGAAGTGGCACGTATAACTCTTGTTCATATTATTGATTGTAGCAGCAAACACCCCCCCCCCAGCCAATGAAGATATGAGACGAAGTTAAGTGAAGTTTTATTAGCTGGCTGATCTGTCTATAACTTGCAGTTTGCAATTATAGCAGCTCCCACCTGATCCAACACTTAGAGATGTGTATTGGAAGCTCTACCAAACCTTCTACCAGTCAGCTGTTTGGGAGTGGTGGCAGAGTGGGACTGGATTCAATTCCTCCTGGTTCATCTCCCCTGGCAAACAGCTCCTCCACAGAAGCTCTGACTAATCCAGGCTATCCTTGTAGATTTAAAAAGTATACAACTTTAGAGGTTGGATCCTATTGGCAAGTAGCCCTGTCATGGAGTTGGAATGCGAGGGGAGTACTCTCAGCCTACCAGCCTCTGACCATTACTATTCTACTGTCTGTATGTTATCATCTTCCTGACCTTGTAGTGTCTCCAGCTGCAGAACTCCTCTGCTGGGAATCAACAGCTTTTAGATTGTTTTGCTCGCTTTGCCTGCTTGTTTTGCTGACGCGCGCGAACTATACTCATTGGCTTCAGCTCGTTTAGGGGGGTGTTTGATTTCACTATAATTTAGGGAGCCCTGCTGTTCCCGGGCATTCCTGACACAAGCTGTACACGTGTCTTTAGTTATGATTCACCAATAAACAGATTCTTCTACTGAAGCCCTGCGTTGTGTGACCTGACTAAGGAGCCTGGCACCTATCAGCTTTTGGACTGGTGCAAGAGAGAGGAAGATGCCCTTCTGACCACTCAAAAGGTTGTGCCATGCAATGGGGGACCAGCTAGGACAAAAGCCACACAGGAGAGGGACTATAGGGGGAGGGTAAACCAAACAGTTTCCAGTTGAAAATCTGGTAGGACTCAAGCCCAAGATGATTAGTCTGCCAGTGAAACCTGTTCAAGTATACAGCCTTCACCCTCCGGTCATTATCTGTAATCCACATAGAATAGAACAGATGGCATCAAAAGATGCCAAATTTAGGGCCTACCTTATACTTGCAGCTGAACCATTTGTATTGCAATCAATAGGAATCTGCTTCCCTCCCTTGCGGGACCTGCCCATTTCCTTCATTCCTGGAATTTAGATTGAAAGGATCACTAGCCTTGAAATTTTGCACATTGGAAGCAGTGGTGAGACCTCCGGATGACAAATGGCAACAGCCTTTGCAACCCTCTGTGCATGTATGTGTGTGGGCGCATGTACTCAAGCGCATTATGTCATTGTACAAAATGACATGTGAAATCAATAAGCCTGAGGAAAATGGCTCTAAAGCGACATTTTTTTAAATCAAGGGAAAGTAAATTGCCGTGCTATTCAGGTAGCTTTGGATTTGTGGCCTGTTTTCCTTAACAGAGATTTTCTTTCCAATAACTTAAGTCTCAAGAATTGCAGTTAGTCACTGTACGCCTAAAAGTCAGGTGCATTAATCTTTATATATGTTCCCTTCCATTGCATCTTGCTTTATTTATGGAAATCATTTTGCCAGAGCAATACCATAAGCTCTACAACTTGTTTTCATGAAGAATTGAAGTCTCAAAGAATAGCTTCAAATAAAACAAGACATGAAATATCTCTTCAGAAGCACCACATAAAAATTACAAATATTTTTGGCTAGCCAAAATATAGCCCGTTTCTTTGAGGGAAAAGAGATCATCTTGGGTTACTACCCAAACGCTTCCAAGAATAATTTCTCCAGTCAAAGTATCCTATGCTGCTAGACATACTAACCATTTAAGTAAGTATGTGTCCAGTGAGGGGACACATCCTGGACTTGTAGGGACAACTCACCTTAGCTGAGACAAGCCAAATGCAATCAGCAATTACAACAGCCCGGCAAAGGTCTCCCTCAAAGAGGCAGGGCAGGGCTGAATAGTCTGGATTAAATAACTGAGTTTGATAGCCAGGTGGAGGCAGTCAGTCATCAAGCCCTCCCTGAGGGAGGGAGCAACCTGGGGGAAGCTGCAGCTGAGACTGGATCCAAGGTACTTCTGGTTGGGTGAAAGGACAGAGGGGAGCAGCCAGCCATGGGAGGGCGTAGGACTGGAGAGTCTGCGGTAGGCCAGGACAGAATATTCTTGTTCAGGTAGTGTGTGTGAGCGGAGGCTATGGAAGGGAGGAGGGATATGGTGCAGACCCTCCCCCAATCGGAGGCCTTGCAGGTCCTTCACTGTAGGGAAGGTCCTGGTAGAGTAAGTGTAATGTGGGCTTGAGTAGGGGAAGCATCAGAGGATGGTGAGCCTGGGAATGAACACATAAACAGAAGAAGGTACTTTGTACTGAGTCAGACCTGTGGTCTATCAAGTCTGTATTGTCTACTTAGACTAGCAGTGGCTCTCCACGGTCTCAAGTAGAGGTGTTCAACATCACCTTCTACCTGGTCCTTTTTACTGGAGATGCCAATGACTGAGCCTTCTGAATGCAAAGCAGATGCTGTCTCATTAAGGCACGGCCCCTTCTCACTGAATATCCTACTGTAACATGAGCATGATGAGTATTACTTCTTGAACGAGATGCATGATTCTAGCTTCAGGTGGATCCACATACCACCTTTCCTTTAGGCACCTCTGAGGGAAAGAGCTATATTTTAAAATAGTATCCTGGGATATGAAAAGTGAAGAAGGTGTTAACTAAAGCATATTTGGTTTTCACCAGCAGAAACAGTAGGGGGGCTGCTGTTTGTCCCTAGCTCCGTGTGTCCTCTGGCTCAACAACATATTATGGTAATTAAGCCTGGGAGATATTAGGGTTCACCTAACAGTGTCATTGATGTATTCTGATGGTGAGGAACACCTTCATGCACAGCAGAGTACATGTTCTCCACACTTCAATGGCAGCAACCCTGAATAAGGGCTTATATTTTATCTACAAAGCACTTTTGGATTATCTCTCAGCTGGAAATAGAAGCTGACTTTGTTCTTCTGTGAGTCATTGTTCAAGTGATCACAGTAACAAAACCAAAACTTCTGCATTAATGTCATCAAAATGTAAGCCTGAAAGACCGTTTTATATGCCGAGCTAAGTGGACCAGTGTATCTAGTTCTGTGTGCCAATATTTTGAGGGAATGCACTATATCATGTTCTACAACATTGTTATGAGTACCCAAAATCAGCATGTATCTCCAATTCCAAAAGCATAACTGTGTTAATCTATCATAATGAAAGCAAACTGAGGTCTTCTGGCACCCTAAAGGCTGTGTTTTCTTTCAGCCAACATTTTGTGTACTAGATTCCTCTTGGATCTGAGGAAGTGGGATTCCATCCATGAGGACTCTCGCTAAAAATTGTTTTTGTGGAAATATGGTTCTCATGGGGCAGCCAGACTTATATCTGTTTACGGTGATTCACATAATTTCTGTGGGTACATAGCAGAGAACTGGATATGTGACTGTGGACACATTTTGGAATGCATTTGTTTCCATAGATCAGTCTCTTTTGTATCATGGTTCCTACCTGTGAGATAGTATAAGAAGCCCAGGTTCACATTGAAAGAGCTCATGTTGCAGTACCTCCCTCCACCACTGTCACTCTTACAGAAACCTGGGTCCTAGGGCCCTGCTTGTGGGCAGAACCTGGCCTTTAATACTAGTGGGTAAAATGTCTCTTCTTCCTATCTAAAAATTTCCATGGATGGAAGAGTCAAGTCTATATCATAGAGTTGGAAGGGACCTGTAGGGTCATCTAGTCCAGCCCCCTGCATAATGCAGGAAATTCACAAATACCTCCCCTCCACCCCCGCAGTGACCACTGTTCCATGCCCAGAAGATGACAAAAAACCCTCCAGGATTGTTTCCTGACCCCAAAGTGGCAATCAGCATTTCCTGGGGCATGTAAAAAAGGGCCACAAGAACTAAGCACTGAGGCAACCCTTCCTGCCCTCCCTCTCATGATCTGCCTAAGTGAACACAATCAGCACTGCTGTCCAATGGCCATCTAGCCTCTCTTTGTGGAAGCATGACTTCCCTTCCTCTTCCTTCCTAGTGCAGCCCAAAATGCCCCCCCCCCCATGCTGTTCCTTGGGGAGGGGGCATTACTTCGGGGAGCTGGTCTGCCTCAGGAAGGGAAATTGGTGGAAATTACCTCCTCTTGCTCACACAGGCAGAATTCAGCCCATGATTTAGGTGTATTAACACTTGTAATTAGAAGCTTAATCCGTTGTTAGTGATCCTGTTGTCATTTTAGTTTTATTAATCTTCTAATTCAAATAACTATTTCAGGTGCTGAAATGACAGAATTGTGATTGCCGCGACAACACTTTTAAAATAATCCTTTGATTCTTTCCTCAGTTTTATAGTTCTAGGAATTGTAAAAGGAAACAAAGGAACTGAAGAAGCATTTAATGATTTGATGTCTGATCAATACCACCTATATTCAGACAATTGACACAGCTCACTAATTTGCATAAGGAATTCAAGGCTTTTGGTTGTGCTAGTTCAATAGATTGATGGCTTTGACCTTATCTGGTCTTGCTAACCTACTCAGTTCAGCACTGAAGAGTGAGATCTAAATTTAAACTAATTAGAGATGACAAAAGAGCTAGTTTTAAAACAAAACTGTACAAAAACATGGCAAGAGCCAACCTTGCCAAGTACATACTTGAAGCTTTAAGGGAAATAGTTGAAGTTGTGCCTTAGTTTTGTAAAAATTATTGCAATTTCTAACCCTACCCCATTTTAGAAACTGGATAGACAGAAATCCAGTAAAACCAGTCCAAATGAACTTGTGCCCTTCTGCTTTATATCGATCTCTAGTATGTCATCAGTTCCATGCCCATTAAAAAAATTAACCTTAGCCATTAAAGCTGTACCAATGATGTTGAGATATTTATTTATTTATCTATCAAATTTATACCCCGCCCTCCCAGTCAAGGCTGGCTCAGGTTAACCTACAAGAGAAGAAAGATCCACAGACTTTTTACATGAAGATGAACAGTCCCTCCATCTGGCCTACATGAAGAAGAGGAGGAGGAGGAGGAGGAGGAGATTAGATTTATACCCCGCCCTTCACTGGGAGTCTCAGAGCGGCTTACAAACTCTTTTCCCTTCCCCTCCCTGCAACAGACACCCTGTGAGGTAGGTGGGGCTGAGACAGCTGTTTCCAGAACTGTCCTTCAGAGAACAGCTCTGACAGAACTATGGTTTGCCCAGGGTCATCCAGCAGCTGCAAGTGGAGGAGTGGGGAATCAAACCCAGTTCTCCCAAATTAGAGTCCATGCAGTTAACCACTACACCAAACTGGCTCTCAACTCCAAACTGGCTCTCAAACTTCCATCTATCTTTCATCTAAGCTTCCATCTGTCTTTCATCTAGCCCACTAGCACTTTCAAAGCACTTAACAAGATGAAAAAGAAGAACAGAATTGGGTATCATATTGATGGCCACTCAAGACAAATCTCTGGAAAAATCACTCTCAACAATTTTGTGTATATGTTAATAGACTTAGGAAATAAAATATCTCCCTGTGGGATCCTATGCGGAAAATACCAGGGATCCAAATTGGTGTTCCCCACCTCCACCAACTAGGATTGCCAAGTCCCCTTGCTGTCACAGTGGGTGGATATGGAGGGCATTCTGGGGGTGGGCAGGGCATCGTTGGGCAGTGTCCCAACATGATGACATCACCCGGAAGTTTAGTTATCGTATTGGCAATGTCGTACACAACGCTCTCGTTTGGGGGCAAAAACTCTATGTTTTTTTTTGTTCAAAACTGTAGAGTTTGTCCAAAAACCAGAACCTCACATGCGATGTTGCCAGTGCAATGATGTCACTTCTGGATGATGTCATCACATCGGGGATGGCACCCAATGGTGTCCCTATTTGGAGGTGGGGTTTCCCCTGCTGGCCAGCTGGCCAGCAGCAGATTGTAGCCCCCAGAAGTGAGGGAACTCTCACTGGGGCTGGCCACCCTACCACCATCTAATATTGGTCAGCCTGGCAGGAGTGGAGCCACAAGAGTAGCTAGGCCAGGATGCCATGACTGATGGTAATGAAAGCCACCAAGAAGTCCAAGACTAAAGGGATAGTTTCCCCCAGTCTCTTCTAATGAAAATGGTCAGTGTAACTACTAAGAGTTGGATACTGGATTGAAATTGGCCTAAATAATTCATCCTGTCCACTAACATTACCACCATTTGTATTACGACCTTCTAAGCTCCTTATTAAAAAAAAAAAAAGGCATGTTGTCACAATCATTCAGATCCAGGAAAAGCTTCCTCAGAAGGACTTCACAATTGCTTCTTTCAAAGTTGATGACGCAGATGTCTCCTCCAAGGAGTCTTCCGTGTCTACATGTGCAAAGTAAGTCATTGATACAAACAACATATGAGTATATAATTTTTATATTTAGAAGTATAGGTATATTTATAGAAGTAATATCGGCGTAATCTGACACACAAATGACTCACGAACACTGTGGAAAAATGCATTCTCTTATGGAACATAAGGAAAGAAAATGATAGGAAAATAAAGAATAAGGAATATAAGCCAAGTGAGAAGTGAAATCAAGGTGTTTAAATCAAAGTGTTTAATTTGTGGTTGAGTCAGCAGGAATGAGAAATTCAAAATAATTTCTAATGCAGGCTTCTCTATCTTCTGGGGCGGGGAACACAAACTTTCTTTTCTATCACTTGCCCTTGTCACATCGGATTAGCAATGCACTCTATTTGTTAGCATGTGTTAGGGATGTGATCCTAGTATGCCGAATACTGTAAACCTCAGTGGCTCCATTACCAGAGACAAGGATCCTAACTCCTGTTTCCCAAAGTTTCAACATGACACTGAGTAAGCTTAATATCTCTTCTTACTACTCCAGACGGGCTCTTACTTGGTCTGGATCTTGCAAGCAGCACCATTTGGAGAAGCTTTATAAAAAGGATGCTCTAAGGCAGTGGCTTTCAGAAGGCTGGTCAGGAGGCCAAAGTGAGTCACGAGGCTAATGGGTTTGCACGGCAGGCAGGAAGGAGGAGCAACAGGGAGAGATGGGAGAGGAGGCTCCGGGCCGAAGGTTGTGCAGTCGTGGCCGAGCTTGGAACCAGCAGGAGGGTTGGGGTGGGGACATGGGGAGTGAAATGTCAGCTGTATCACTACATCATTTCTGTGGAAAACATAGAAGTCTGCAGGGCTTTTTTTGTAGAAAAAGCCCAGCAGGCACTCATTAGCATAATAGGCCACACCCCCATGTTACCAGAAGTGTGGTCATCCAGCCACACCCACCTTTTGCTTTTTATTCTGTTTACCTTGTTTGTTGTCAAAACCCAGGGCTTTTTTTGTAGCAGGAACCACACCCCTGTGGCCCTGTAGTTAGGCCACACACACCTAATGTAGCCAATCCTAATGAGTTTCTGCTGTTGGGTGTGGCCTATTATGCTAATGAGTTCCTGCTGGGCGTGGCCAACTCGTGAGCCAGCCGGAACTCCATTCCTGTGCGTTCCTGCCCAAAAATAGCCCTGGAAGTCTGACAATGCCATTTTCTCCATGGAAACTGATTTCTGTAAAACAGTTGTGATTCTGGGAGAGCTCCACCCTAGCTTGGAGGTGGGTTACTTTCTCAGCCCAATCTACTTCAGTATTGTTGTGTGAAGAGCCATGTATATACCCCCTGAGCTCATCTGGAGGAATGCTGGTATAACCTAGGTGTTGCTCAATAGGACTCTGATCTGGAGAACCAGTAGGGATGCCAGTCCCCAGGCGGGGGCAGGGATCCCCCAATTTTGCGGGCTCCTGCCTGCCATTGGCCAGTTGGCTGTCAGGGGAAGCTCTGCCCCCAAGCCCTGCCCCCAGCAGTGACCACCCATGGCCACCCACGCACAGGAATGGAGTTCCGGCTGGCTCACGAGTTGGCCATGCCCAGCAGGAACTCATTAGCATAATAGGCCACACCCAACAGCAGAAACTCATTAGGATTGGCTACATTAGGGGTGTGTGGCCTAACTACAGGCCACAGGGGTGTGGTTCCTGCTACAAAAAAGCCCTGGGTTTTGACAACAAACAAGGTAAACAGAATAAAAAGCAAAAGGTGGGTGTGGCTGGATGACCACACTTCTGGTAACATGGGGGTGTGGCCTATTATGCTAATGAGTGCCTGCTGGGCTTTTTCTACAAAAAAAGCCCTGCAGACTTCTATGTTTTCCACAGAAATCAGCTGGAGGGCCCTTTAAATCTTGCAGGAGGGGAGGGAAAGAGGCAGCCACTGGCCACACACCTGAACTCCAAAAAGCAAATTCAGCAATTGGAGTTCAGGCATGCGGGGTGCCAGTGCCCCACTTGCAAAAGCCATTTAAAGGGAATGTCCCCTCCAGGAATGCCCCCCAAAGTCCCCTGCCAGGGAGAAGGCAAGACCTGGCAACCCTAAGAACCGGGTTTAATTCCCTCTCCTTCACATGAAGTCTGCTGGGTGACCTTGAGCCAGTCGCAGTTCTCTCAGAACTCTTTCAACCCCATCTACCTCACAAGGTGCCTGTTGGGGGGAGAGGAAAGGAAGGCAGTTGTAAACTGCTTTGAGACTCCTTATGGTAGAAAAAAGCGAGGTATAAAAACCAATTCTTCTTCTCTCCATTACTGGTCTTCAGGTGTACATGGAAAGAATTTCTGTCTTGTTTGGGCCTCTTCCTAAATAGCAGGGCCACCTGCCCCCTGGTCCTTCATCTTTCCATAAAAATTGTGGGAGCCACTTGGCACATTACATTTTAGGTTTGGGGGGGGTTATGTCAAGTCATAGCTGACTTATGGTGATCCCATAGGATTTCCAAGGCAAGGGCCATTCAGAGGTGGTTTGCCATTGCCTGCTTCTGCATAGCAACCCTAGACTTCCTCGGAGGTCAGTGCATGCCTAAAAATATAAAATGCAGTGTGCATTCAAGCATCTGTTAATTTTTATTTTATAGTTTTAATTTATATTTATACCCTGCCTTTTCCATAGCTCAAGGTGACTTACAAATTCACATTAAAAACACAAAATACAATAAAACCCACTTAACTCCCCTTTACGATAGTGTCTGTAGCCTATACCCCATTTTAAACCCAAGCCAATAGACTAGCTTCGTAGCACTTTCTAAACACCTGTAGAGATAGCACCCCGCTCCCCTGATCTCCTCAAGAAGGCCAGTCCAAAGAGCTGGAGCTATACCAGAAAAGGCACATGCTATAGCTGATATAAATGTAAGCATTCATCAGCACGCTCACTGGGAAGGTGTGATGATTGGCTGAAGCTCCTGTCATCCATGTAAGGTAAAGGTTTCCTTTGCTCGAAAGCCAGTCAAATCCGACTCTAGGGTGCTGTGCTCATCTTCATTTCCCGGTCGAAGAGCCACTGCTGTCTGAAGACATTTTCCATGGTCGTGTGGTTGGCATGACTAGACACCGAGGTGCACGGAACGCTGTTACCTTCCCAATAAATCGGTACCTATTTATCTACTTGCAATTTCTTGCTTTCGAACTGCTAGTTTGGCAGGAGCTGGGACCAGAGACGGGAACTCATTCCATCATGCGGCACTCGGGTCTCAACTGCTGAACCTCTGACAATTGGAATTTGCTTCTGCATATCATGAGACAGGGCAGATTCTAAGTTCTGCTGGATCCTGGGCACAAATTGCCTGGGGCTCCATCCCCTCCTCTTCTTGCCACTGTCCCCCCCCCCATGCCCACTTCCTGTCCACTCATACATTTTTTCCCTGCTTACTCACTCTCTTGCCAGCCCTCCAAGCATGCACACATCCTTCCCCGATGATGCTGGGCAGTGCATGTGGCTGGGAGCACCGCTGCCAAAATCACTGCTGCCATGCACCACCCACACAGACTGTCTCAGCAGCACTGGGCAGTGTGTATAGCTGGGAGTGGAGGTGCTGGAAGGAGCCACATGCAAACAGGTTCTCAACAGGGGAGGCATCAGCATGTGCCCAACCTCAAGTACGATGATGGCATCCCTGCCATGAGACCTTTATCTAGCAGTTCAGTATTGTTGTATATTTACCCTGCTTTGGCAGGGAGTTTGCGGTATAAATCTAATAAATAAATAAATAAATAAAATATTTACACATATGAAAAATGAAATCTAAAGTTTTTCAATGTTACTTGATATAAGGTTTTTGTATTTCACGGGGGCTGAAGGGCAAAGCATGGAATTACTTTGCAAATTGATCCAAAAGACAGTGTTAAGTACAGAAGTGGGTTCCACAGCAAACAGTGTGAGACTGACTGTTCAAGACATTACTAGCTGGACTGTAACCTCTTTTTCTTTGATGTGTTCAGCCACAGAGGAAACCTACCTTATTTCCTGAGAACATTTTCCCACCTACCTGCAGCCTGTTGGCTACAGAGTTTAGGTTCAGATAACATCTTCTACAATGGCAGAGCTGACTCTGCCTACAGATGGTATTCAGATGGTCTGCATGTTCATACATGTAAACTCTATCGGATTGAAAACATAAATGACAAGTGGGGTCTAACTGCAGGGCACAAACTGGCCCCTTGATTATGGGTCCTGCACAACTAACTTTCATGGGAACACAGGCGTGCAGCTAGCTATAAATCAGCACTATACTTTGCTTAAAAATAGGAGAGCAATTCTTGGCTTTTTGTTCTGTATTTCTCTACAGCCTACAATAGTCCAACCACTAGCCATCTGGTCCTTACAGAGCTTTTCTGGGCTGATAGATTTGCCAGATGTCATTACCAGCAAATTTCAATCATGCTATCTAGACCCAAGACCTCAATGGTAGGGAGAGTATAGGGAGGATATCAGCTTTCCAATCTATCTAGGTCACACTCTGCATTTAACAAGTGGACAGAAATGGGGGAAAGGTCCTCTCCAATCCCCACCTCATACCCAGCAACATCTCAGATGTGATTCGGAGGTAGTTAATGAGGACAGCACTTAAATTTCTCTGCCCCATGCCTGGCGCTAGCAGGCCACATTGACAGTGGGTTGGGCTGTGGTGGAGACACTTCAAATGAAAAAAGTCCCTGCTGCTTCCTCCACCAGTTTCAGCAGGGCCTGGCAGAGTGCTGTGGATTTTCAATCTGTAGGTCCAAATTTCACAGCAGGTTTTGAGTGGTGAAAAACATGAACCTTGTAAATTTCCGCAGCATCTCTAGTACATCTTCTCTGTTTCCCTGCTGTGGCCATGTCTGCTCAGCATTTTTCGCTGATGTCCCCTGCACAGCAAATTTTAAAACAGAGCAAGTTGCATTATTCCCTGTGGGAAAATTTGATTGAAATATTAACTCATCTTTTATATCGCTGCATTTTTATATTTAACCTCTTCTCTCTGTATCGGTCATTCCCACAGTGGTCCTCATTCCTGCAGGGGCATTTTCTATTTATTTTCATTGAATAATTCAACATGCACCAAAGTTTCAGTTTCTGAATTGTTGGCAAATACGTTGTTTTAAAGTCATCTCTTAAAAAAAAAAGCATGCAATCAATCACTCGTGCTCTTTGGAATCCCTATGAACTGCAGCACCAAAGCAGAAGATGACATGTACCATAGCCTGAGCCTCAACAGCAGAAAGATGTTGCCATTGTCAATGGGATGCCTACCTGTGAAGTGTGAAGCAAATGTACACCGTGCATTTTTTGCAGCAAAGCAGGGAGATGCTCTGAGAAGTAGGGACACTTGAACACATACCAGTTTGGCTCATGTCCTGTTTGCCAGTTGCAAACAGGAAGACAATTGTTCATGTGTTTGTTGACCCATTCATTACTATCTGGCAGCTTGCTTCAGCTGTTCCTCCCTGACAGTACAGGGCAATTGGCTTCTCACGCATGTGCATTTTCACACAACCCAATGGAGTTCCCCTTACCAATGCTCCCTCTAAGCTGTTTAGTCTTGTGAGCAAAAATTCTACTTTGTGAGCTACTGGCATTAAAGTTGTGAGTGAGCAATTTGGCGACTGCATAAATTAGTTTGCTCCGGAGCCATCCTTCCTGAGTGAAGACAAAAATGTGTGAGCCGGAGGCTAAAAAACTGTGAGCTAGCTCACACTAACTCAGCCTAGAGGGAACATTGCCCCTTACCCCCTCTTATGTGCTGCTCCTCTGCTTGGCAGACAACTGTTTAAAGAAACAATTAAATCAGTCTGATTTAATGAATGATATAAGTCCATTGCATGAAACTACCTTCCTATGACAGTCATCTTTGGAGGACCTGCTTCAGGTGCCTCCACCATCCGAGGTTAGACAAGTGGCAACCCAAGAACGAGCTTTCTGAGTTGCAGCACCAAATTGTGGGATTCCCTCCCCATGGAGATTCGCTGGCCAGTAAAGGCATTTCTGTTTTGTTTATCACTCTCCCAGTGACCCTCATTGACCTTCCTACATCTATGTGTCTGTATCTTGTTGAATTGTTGAAGTTTTTTTAAAAAATTGTTTTCATGTGATGAGAGTTTTCCACTTTGGGGACCCTGAACTATATGGAAAGACATCATAAAAATGTTTTCAATCTATATATGTAATAGCAAAATCTGTCCCCCATATGAGGATATCTAAATCCGCAAATTGGGACCACACTGACACTAAACAGATTTTTGTGCAAACTTGGGGGATTCTTTAGGTTTGCAGAAAAATCTGAAATGTTAAAAAATACATTGGGGGGTTTAAATTCCCCCAAATTTTAAAAAAGTCATCTGCGAGTGCATGGACAACACCCATCTCACTACCTCCATGCATTGCCAGTAATGAGAGTGGCCAGGAGCCGCTGCAGCCTGGGGGATGCAGGAGCAATGGGAGGGAGAAGCAGCTGTGGCAGTCCTGGCAATAAGGCCAGGAAGTGTGCCTGACCCAGCTGTGTTGGCATTGATGGGGGTGGGTGACAGTAGCAGAGATGTGAGGGGGAGAAGCTGAAGTAGACCCGGTGGCAAGACCAGGAGGTGTGCCTGGCCTGGCTGTATTGGTGGTGATGGGGGAGGGTGGCTAGGGGGCATGGCTACCCCAGTGACAGTAGTGATGGGGGGAGAAGCTGCAGGTGGCCCGGCTGTTTTGTCAAAGATCATGAGGGGGTGACTGGACAGCATTGCTGTTCATTGTGGACGGTGGCCAGAAGCTGCAACAGGCCCAGCAGCATTGCTGTTGGTGGGGGCACCGGAGCCATGTTGGTCCCCACAGCATTGCTATTGGATGGTTGGGTGGCTGGGAGCTACGGTGAGCCTAGCAGCATCACTGTTGGGGGGGGCAGGAGCCACAGCAATCCCAGCAGCATCGCTGTTCTTGGAAGGGGAGAAAGCTAAGAGGGGGAAGAGATCCCCTGGTGAGTATCATGGGCCCTCACTTATGAATACATACATGTGTTTTTTTTTAAAAAAAAAGACACTCCTACCCACTTGATGTTCATCTGAGTCAATGTGAATGGCTGCCAATCTGTTTTCATCAGCACTGTTCTCATGCATGCATAGTTTTGCAAAAATCTGATGTAAATCTTTTTGGTGGTTGTTCGATTCATTTGGTGCTGAACTGAACAGACCTGATGATTGGCCCACATCTGACTGATACAGTCATAAGTTCAGCTGCCAAACACTTCACCATGAAATTTGGTCCACCCCCTCTCAACAAGGAAGCTGGGAATAGACATGTCTGCCCTGCCTGCCACACGTTGAAGTGCTTTATCCATGATGCTGCCAGACATTTCCTGTCCAATTATAATTCCTGTATTATATCTGTGTACTGCAACTATAGGGTTCCCAAAGGGGACCCCACCTGACCACTGACTACAAGCACATTGTTTAGGCTCAGCAAAGTTCCTTGAACACAGGGTTTCTAACCATACCCTGAGCTCACTGAAGGCACAGATTGATCAAAGTGGTTAAGTCAGCAAGGAGAATGACGCTGGGAGGTAATATGCTTATTGTGTGATATCAGTCACATCTTACATGAGGACTAATAATGGAAGTGTGCCTGTCCTAAAGCTAAAGCCTTGATTCCATGTTATGGGACAGAGCCGAAGGTGTTTGCAGAAAAGGGGGCAAAAGTCCCCAATGAGTCAGTAGGCAATGTACAGAAAGTGCACAATAGATCACTCACTGCTTCTTCAGAAAAGATATTCAGTTCGGTAACACATCTTGAAAAGCAAACAGCATGATTAGGTTGTTTTTTTATGGTCAATATTATAACTTCAAAGAACAAAAATGAGAGAGGCCATTTTTCTTTCAGGGAATTTTTCGCCAGCCTATATGTAGCTATGTCCCAATGGCTGCATCCCTTGAGATTTCTCAAGGACAGAGTTTCTATTTGTCTCTTTCTGGTGTCCAGCTTCAGTCTAATTAATTTCAGCCAGGCAATCAAGATTAACCAGGTACCTTCAGGCGTCAAGAAAAGTGTGACTTGCCACCCTGCCAGGTTCGACATTTGTGTGAAGCTGGAAACATCTGAAGGTGACACTTGAAATACTGACCTTATTCTCCACAGGTTTGAGTTCTGATTTCTTTTTCAATAATTATGCACAAATATAACTAACAAGAAGTTTTGCTAGAGTGATGTGGGGAACAGACAGTTCTCTGCTTAGCCATGAAGCTCACTAGGGCTACAATTTCAGGTTTACTGACTTGACAGGGAATTTCATTGAGCTCAAACAATCTTACTTCTGAGTCTAGTCATGGAACTGGACTGTGGGTATCCTTGGATGAGTCAGCCCAGCCTACCTCAAAAGGTTGCTGTGAGGATAAAGGTTGGCAGAGAAAGACTACCCACAACCCCCCTTTGGAGGAAATGCAGGATTTAAAAATTAAAATGTGGGAGGTGATAAAAGAGAATCCGATTTGCCATATGAAGATGGGTTGTGGTGAAAAGCTGTTACTTCTCAGATGGTATTTTAAATGTGCCCTAATTTTTTTAAAAGGTTCCTTAGGCATTGTTGCGAGGTCTGATAAATACTGCAGAAGTCGTTATAATAGGAATCCCTTCTAACAAAACCAAACGCCAAAAGGAGGAGAAGCAAGTATTACTGCATCCCCCAACACAGGGCTGCCAGATCTCCCACTATAGAAAGAGACCTCTCGGCAGCAGCCCTGACTCCAGCCACCGCTTGATAGGCCAGCAGTGGGGAAATACACTGAAAATTGCCATTGCGACTTGATGCTCTAGGATTAACCACAAACTCTGTTGTCAGACCATAGAGTTTTGAGCGAATCCTAGAGCACCACATCAACATGATGACAGAAGTGATGTCATGCTGATATAGCAACAGCATCCTCCATGTCCCTGCCCCACCAATCTAGCAATCCTACCTTACTTGATTTTGCTTGTTTGCTCATACTTGTACACACACACACACATTATCATGTAGCCTTTCACTGCTACGCTCTACGGTCTGCTCCCATAAGTCACTGGGGAGGGCTCTCTCATGTATTCACTATGTGATACTTCCTGTAAGTTCTCTCATTTGACTAAATTCTGTTTTAAAAGTGTCAGCCAGTTTCTTTGCAAGTTTCAGAACATATGGGAAGGACTGAGCAGGTAAGGTCGTAGGGTTGCCAGCTTCCAGTTGGGGCCTGGAGTCTCCCTGGAGTTCAGTGCCCATCACACACAGACAGAGCTGAACAATGTGAGAATGCCTTCTCCACATGCACACAAAAATAGCATGTCAAGGTTGAAAAGGGGAAAGCATAGAAACATGATTCCCAAAAAGGTGCCAGTGGGTGCCATGGTGCCTGTCAATGGGCTTCCTGGTACCCACTTTCTTTTCCCCCAGAGCATCTCTTCCCTAATGCAAAGAGCCAGTCCTGGATTTCTTCTACCTCTTTGCGGCCTGGGATGTATCAGAAGAGCCCAAAAAGTATCACCTAGATGCCTGCAGGGAAAACCTGTCTGGACACAGCTGCCTCTATTCCAGGAGGGTGCTGTTATGTGGCTGACTGTTTGCATCCCCTGGTGCAGCCATTTTTGTGATGGTGCTCATTAACTGGCTTCAGCCAGAAGGTTCTAGGCTAGAGATCCTCAACCTTATTGAACCTGAGAACATTTTTTTTAATTCTGCTTGTGCTGTACATGTGTTGTCCATGCAAATAGTTTCTTGTGTTTGGGGGCAGTGAAATGTTTCTCCATTTGTAGTCTGAAATTGTGCAGCCCAGCAGCAGAAACCTTAGCACAGCCTTACACTCATTTGCTGTCGCTTGAAAGGGGTGCTTAAAGTGACCTAAGGGGTAACAAGGCTATTTGGGTAGAATCCAAAAAGAAATCTCCTGGCTTCATTCGATATTAAGAGACTGTCTGGCTGTGCCACTGATCTATTGCCTCCTTATCATTGTTAATCAAGTCAGTTGGCCACTTCATGCTGTAATAAAGTGCCTTATTATTTTAAGTGGTTACTGTACATGCCTACTTCAGAAGAAAATTGCTATATATGGGCAAATCAAAACCCGGTTGGAGACAAGGGAGCTATTATCATTTGCTGGTCTATGATCAGGACCAAAAAGTGTATGATTTTATGACAGCATGATGGGGAAAAGCTCTGCACTTGTTGTGCATATTTCCCGGATGGCTAGGGTGAAGGAGAGAAGTAAGAAGGGGCCTAGAGAGAGAGAGATGTCTAGAGCTCCACCTGGACCCTGGATATAGAATGAGGGATTGGACCAAATTTCAGAAGGTGGCTGGTTCACTTTGAATACCTCCATTTTTATTTCATTTCTCCTTTATAAGAAACAAACCCAAAAGTTTTATTTTCTTTCCATATCTCCTTTTGTCTTTGTTCACACCTAACTTTTTCTGATAAAATCAAGACATTTCCCCACATTCTTTGTTCATTTTGAAAAGGTGTATGCTGCCTCTCTGGACCAAAACCAAGCAAACAGACAATAAAACAGTAAAATTTAACTGTATCAATGAAAAGATTATTTTATAACTGTTTTCATTGATACAATGATGTAAATCAAGCCATGTCAATTAAAAAGCATGTCAGTAAAAAACAGTCATAGAAGCACATAAAATGGAGCAGTCTACAGTTATGTTGATACAACAGTCTTTAGGTTAGGAGCAGACCACAAAGCTGCTAAAAACTATGATACCTCTTAGTCAAAGGATTGGGTCAAGAGAACAGTTTTGGTCTGGCATCTGAAGGAAAGGAAAGTAATTGTCAGGTGAGCCTCAAGAGAGTGGGCATTCCAAAGGCAAGGCGCCACCAATGAAGAATCCTTGTCTCTGGACGATACCAGAGGAGGTCATCCTTCAAGTGCCTGCTCCAAACTGTGAACCTTTTTCTTGAGGGGGAATAAATCCTCTGCAGGACCAGCTAACTCCCCCAGTTCTTGAGCAGTTTTGTCATTGACTGGAGAGCAGTTCAGTTTTGCCTAGACTGAGCTTAGGTTTATTGGCCCTTATCCATCCCATTAACTTATGCAGGCATCTGTTCAAGGCTTAATATTTTTGCATCTGTTGTGTATATATGTCATATAATGTAAAACTGGATTGTTGATGGAAATGGGATGTAAGAAACAAAAGATCCATTAGTATCAGCAATGAAACAAAGGTGAGCTGAAACCAATAACGCTGGCAGCATAACATGGCAACAAGACTCATTTTATTAGTTGCTGTAGATTTTCCGGGTTGTGTGGCCGTGGTCTTGGCATTGTAGGACCTGATGTTTCACCAGTAGCTGTGACTGGCATCCTCAGATGTATAACACAGAAAGCTGGAGGACTCTCTGTGTCAAGATGAACAGAAAAATGGTAGGCAGGTAATTTATATCTACCCTGGAAGGTGAGGTAGGGCTGAGTCATTATCTTGTAGTAATTCTCCAGGCTATGAACATGCTAATGGAGGAGCTTTCCTGAGGAGGTTCTTTTGTCTATGGATTGTTTCCTGAGGAGGTTTCCTGTTTCTTGAGGAGGTTCTTTTGTGTGTGGAATGGCTATTGAAACTCTAGTCTTATCCGTAGTGCTATTGTCAGCTGTAGAGCATTTTGTGTTTTTCAGGACAGGAAACCATGCCCTATTTATTTTTAAACTCTCTTCTTTCCTGTTGAAATTGTGTTTATGTTTATGAATTTCAATGGCTTCCCTGTGTAATCTGACTTGGTAATTGGAAGTGTTGTCCAGTCTTTCAGTGTCTTGGAACAAAATGCTGTGTCCTGTTTGGGTTAGGCTATGTTCAGCCACTGCTGATTTTTCAGGTTGGTCAAGTCTGCAGTGTCTCTCATGTTCTTTTATTCTTGTCTGAATGCTACGCTGTGTGGTCCTGATGTAAACTTGTCCACAACTGCATAGTATACAGTATACTCCTGCAGAAGTGAGGGGGTCCCTTATGTCTTTTGCTGATCGTAGCATCTGTTATATTTTTCTGGTGGGTCTGAATACTGTTTGTAGGTTGTGTTTTTTTCATAAGTTTTCCCATCTGATCAGCGATTCCTTTGATATATGGCAAAAACACTTTTCCTGTGGGAGACTGTTTTTCCTCAGTAGTTTGTTTTACCTTTGGTTTAATCGCTCTTCTGATTTCATTCTTAGAGTAGCCATTTGCTTGAAGTGGGTGGTTAAGATGATTTAGTTTGTCATTGAGAAAGTGTGGTTCACATATCCATCTTGCATGGTCTACTAACGTTTTGATTATGCCTCTTTTTTGCTGAGGGTGGTGATTGGAATTTTTGTGTAAATAATGGTCCATGTGAGTTGGTTTTCTGTAGACCTTGTGACCTAATTGAAGGTTTGCTTTGTGGATGACCATGATATCTAGAAATGGGAGTTTTCCTTTGACTTCTTTTTCCATGGTGAATCTTACATTGGGGTGGATGTTGTTGAGGTGGTCTAAAAACTCCATCAATTCTACTTCTCCATGGCTCCAAATGATAAACGTATCATCTACATACCAGAACCAGACAGTTGGTTTGTGGGGTGCAGATTCTAAAGTTGTTTTTTCAAAACGTTCCATGTAGAAGTTTGCTATAACTGGGCTGAGAGGGCTTCCCATGGCAACCCCATCCATCTGTTCATAGAATTCATTATCCCATTGGAAGTAACTGGTTGTCAAACAATAGTGGAATAAGGCTGTTATGTCATCTGGAAAAATCTGATTAACAAGTGTGAGTGTGTCTTTTACCAGAACCTTGGTAAAAAGAGATATCACATCAAAACCGATGAGTATGTCCTGTCAGTTAAGTTTCATAGAACTGATTTTGTTGACGAAGTGTGTTGAATCTTTGACGTATGTTGTGTTTTTTCCAATGTGGTTCTGTAGAAGATTGCCCAGGTATTTAGCTAATTCATATGTAGGGGAACCAATGGCACTCACGATGGGTCAGAGTGAGACCGAATCCTTATGAATTTTAGGGCGTCCATATAGTTATGGTGGCTGTGCTTCTGCCTTGCATAGTTTTTTTTATGTGCGTTGGGATGAAGTGAGGAATTCCTGATCAGTAAGCTCATTTGTCTGGTGATTTTGCAGGTAGGATCTCTTTTTAGTTTTTTGTAAGTGGCAGGGTCCAGCAGATCTCTAATCTTATTTTTGTATTCTTCCATTTTCATGATCACCATGGCATTGCCTTTGTCAGCTGGTAGAATAATGATGTCTGAATCCGCATTGTGGGTCTTGATGGCATTTCTCTCCTTATGTATTATATTGCTGGTGGGAAGCTTTGCTTTTCGTAGAATCCTTGTCGTCTCCCCTCTTATTTCTTCAGCTTCTTCTTCAGGTAGATAACGAATGGCAGCTTCTACATTTGTGATGATGTCTTCCACAGGAATTTCTGTGGGGGTGACTGCAAAGTTACCTCCTTTGGCTAAGATGGAGGTTTCTTCTGGTGAGAGTTTTCGATCCGTTAGATTGATGACAGTGCGTGCGTTGTTGAGTATTGGGTTTGTCTTTTATCCTGGAATTTATTAAATTTCTGCTTCTGTCTGGAAGTATGGCTTGTTAATCCAGTTTCCATTTTTCTGTAGGTGAGGTTATCAATCTTGTCCCAATCGTGACTTCTCATTTTTTGGCTGGTGTTAATGTGTAAAGAAAACAGCTCCTTGTCTGTGGTAGCAAGTTCTCTGCAGGTAGTATGGATTCTCTCACGTAAGAGAGACTGTTCTGGACGGTCATAGATGCGGTTAGCCTGTGGAGTTTTGAAGATTTTTTTTGTTGTGAGAAAGGATGGAATCGTTCTTATGTCCCTGCAGCATAGCAGAAAAGTTAAAGAACAAAGTAGATGTGCTTTCTTGTTCCGAAGTGTTTCCAATCTCCGGATCTGGTGAAATGTTTCCTCCCCGTAGAGGCATTCAATATGTTGTCGAAGGCTTTCACAGCCAGAGTTCATTAGTTGCTGTTGATTTTCCGGGTTGTGTGGCCCTGGTCTTGGCATTGTAGGACCTGACATTTCGCCAGTAGCTGTGACTGGCATCCTCAGAGGTATAACACAGAAAGATGGAGTACTCTCTGTGTCAAGATTCTTTTTGTGTGTATTTTTCGTGTCTGTGTGTGTGTGTGCGCGCGCATGTGCATGTACCTGGAAGTCATGGCAACCTCTGGTGACTGACCCCTACTGGTGCCTGGAGGATATTCAGAGTGGTGTCTGAAAAAACCCTTTACCACCTCCTGCCATTCCGACAAGGTCTCCCATCCAAGTACTTGCCAGAGTTGACCCTGCTTAGCTTCTGAGATATTATGAGATCGGGCTTGCCTGGGCTACCCAGATCAGGGCATGGTAACAGGATTCTTGTCTGGAATTAGCTGCTTGGACCATGAAACCCCTGTCAACCATGCTGGTTATGCATTTGCTTCTGAGGCCAAGTCAAAGTTCTGGTTATTACTTCTAAAGCCCTTCATGGCTTAGTGGCCTCATACTTACCAAATTCCATCTCTTTTATAGTCTCACAAGCCACCTACATTCTTCAGATAGTCTTCTGTTTGTGGTGCCCTGTCTTTGGGCTTCCTGTCTGGTGTTAGTCAGGGTGTCAGCTTTTTCTGCAGCAGGACTGGTCCTCTGAAATGGTTTACCAGATTGGGTGCGGGGGGACCTTCGCTCACGGAATTCCGGAAACTGTGAAAATCATCTTACATTTCACAGGCCATTGGATGGAGGCTAAAAGGTTTTGGGGCCATCTGGATGTCACATTTTCATCCTGTGAATCGTCGATTGATTAACATATTGTGTTTCATTCATCTGCAACTTGTTGCTTTGTTAGCTGCCTGAAGCTGAAGAAGGCGAGGCAGGATATAGAGATTTAAAATAAATACATGAAGACAGAGCCAGTTATGAAAACTACACTGTGAGGTCTAGATAGGCAGAAGAGGCATTCGGGGTAAGAGTGTTTTCCCTCTGGAATGCTTCAGGGTGCCAGCACTGTCTCATGTCCTTCCGGAAACACCCCTCCAAATCCAGCTGTATGAATAGAAATGGGACATTCCCATGTCTGTGCCGCCATCCTGTGAATTCTACTGATCCAGACCAAGTTGTCTTGGTCTTGAAGCACTGTTGGCCTCCCAATAAAGAACAACATATATAAATGCGAGAGAAGGAGAAACTTATTAGCAGACATTCTAATGTGGCTCACTGTTTGGTTCATAACTGAATGCATCCTCAGTCCTCATCCTTGCCTCCCTGTGCATTCAAATTAATTTTAATAATGTTCAAAGGAGCAGACAAGGACTCCCACACAGTAGTGCGTTTTTTTAAAAAAAGATTCTACTTCGGAATGCATATTTTATGCATTTTTATTCTTATTTTTTCCCCACCTACAACAGTTCATCAGTGCCCCCGTGCCATGTAAAAAAAAATAACATGGCTTTAAAAACATCTTACTCATAACATCCTCCATTTAATTTGCAAGTTGAAGACCATTGTTAAAGACAAAGGAGCTCGCCTTGAGTATTGTGAGCGAGATAAATGGGAATACTGAGCCTATTTCTTGACCCTCGATTCTACCACTTGCTTAGAACTACAAGGCTGTCCAAATGGCTGGATTTTACTTGTTTCTAGTGTCCTGATTTCCAGAATCACTGCAGGTTACTCACATATAAACAAAAGAGGCTACATTCCCTGTCATATTTTTGTTCTTCATCTAAGGAATTAGAGGAGAAAACAGCAAGAAAATATACGCAAGTTATAAGAGCTTCTGCCGTGACCTGGATGGCCCAAGCTAGTCTGATCTCATCAGATCTTGGGAGAAAAGCAGGGCTGGGCCCTGGTTAGTACTTTGATGGGAGACCGTCAAGGGAGTCCAGGGTCACAAGGCAGAGGCAAGCAATGGCAAACCAACTCAGCACCTCTCTTGCCTTGAAAACCATACAGGATTGCTATAAATTATCTAGGACTTGACAGCACTTTCTACCACCTCTATAAGAGCTTCTAACAACAAGCCTTCTCTTGTGCCATCCTTCAGTAGCTAACAAAATGGGGACCACTTCCATAAATGGCTGCTGTGAAATGAGGAAGAACAGTGTGGTTATACCCATCCTGCAGTCACTCCTTTAGTTAGTGATCAGTTACTGGGTTCAATTCAAGGTACTGGTTATCACTTACAAAGTTCTTAAGGTCCCACATACCTGCAAGACAGCCTCTCTGTTATGCTGTGCCATAACAGCCTTGCTCATCTGACCAAAGTCTTCTGAAGGTGCCACCCTGCAAATGAGTAAGAGCAGCAACTGCCTTCATGTTCATGCACAGCCAGTTTGGTGTAGTGGTTAAGAGCAGCAGCCTCTAATCTGGAGAACTGGGTTTGATTACCCACTTCTCCACATGAAGCCAGCTGGGTGACCTTGGGTCAGTCACAGTTCTCTCAGAGCGATCTCAGCCCCCCTACCTCACAGGGTGTCTGTTGTTGGGAGAGAAAGTGAAGGGTCGCGAAGAGCAGGGTATACAAACCAGATCTTCTTTTTCTTCTCTGTGGTGGCTCCTACTTTGTGCCTGAGAAGGTCAGGAATAATCCTACTCTTCTATTTTTCCGCAGAATGTGCAGAACAGAAATGTTTAGAAGTGCATTCTCATAAAGGGATAAGAACTATAGTAGAATGGAACAGTTCAGGAGGATGCCTTATAATGGAATAAGATTTTAGGCTGCAGCAATGAATATGGCAGGTATCACATAGAGACTACATAGCATGGGGCTTTCGACTGAGCCTTCTGGAACTCCAACAAGTCCCCCGTAGATGATAATTGGTCCCGCACAGCAGCCTTCTTAATCCTACCCATAAGGAATTATTTAAATCAATCCAAAGCACATCTGTTAATCCCTACTTACAAACTCTGCAATGAGTTAGCCACAGTTCCCGGTATCAAAAGCTGCTGCTCAAACAAAGAAGAATAGCCCTGGTCTACATTCAAATGGAGATAATTGACTAAAGCTACCAGGGCCACCTCCAGCCTCTAGTCTGGCCCAATACCAAAGTGGTCTACAGCAGATGAAGCACTGGTCAGTAAGTAGTTTATGATGGCTATCAGGGATGATGTCCTTACATAATTCATGCATCCAAAGTACAAGTGGTAACCTTCACAGACCCCAGGATCTTGTCAACATCCATCATGGTAACTGGTTCCAAATGATCCATAAACAGACAGAACGGGATACTGGACATTTGTAGTGTCCCAGCTATATTACAACCAAATCAGAATGTATATGAGAGATTTTCTCAGAAAACAACTTTGCAAAAGTGGCACAACTAATCCTCAATTCCTGAGAATTTAAAGACTCAGAGTTAACATGTGCCGAAAGACTTTAAACAACTGGGCAAGGCATGAGCTTGCTGTTGCATTGACAGCAGAAAAGTAGGATTTCTTTTCTTTGCCACTGTCACCACTGCCTTATAGGACTTCCAATGAACTCTATAGCACATACTATCAGATTCAGTTCAAGATTTCCATCAATGCTGCTGTAGTAGATGTCTCCCAGCCCTCTTCAAATCAGCCAGCTCAATAGTAAAACAAAGCACAGGGTTGTACCTCAATGGCAAGAGAGATGGAGAAGGGGGAGAGATGGACAAGGGGTAACCATGTTGATAGCTTCCAGGAGCTTCTCATTCCAGGACCTCACCACAGCCTTAACAGGGCTTTTGGACTTTAAAATCCCCCAGGGCATTCCAAAGAGCACTTGGATTCATAAGTCTCTGCTGGCATATCATTTTAACAGACATTCCACCGCTGCAGAGAGTTGGTTCCATATTCTCACATACCATGTAAGCTCTGTTCATGCTGGGGTCTTGGGGGTTTGGAGATGGGGTAGGAGTCAGTGAGCATGGCCTTGATCCACTCCACCACATTCATTTTTATATGCATGAACAAAGGTCACCAGGTTCTACCTGGCTGCCAGGGGGGGTTCCAAGGTCCATTTTAGGATCTTCTGGCATGCACACAGAGTGTGGACACCGTTATGTCATCACCCAGAAGTTATGTCATCACGTTGCCAACATCAGGGGTGACACTCTAGTTTTTTGGGCAAAAATGTACGGTTTGAGCCCAATTTTACCATAGATTTAAGCCTAAAAACTAGAGCATCACCACCACCCACCCAACATTGGTGATGTGATGATGTCACTTCCAGGTGATATTATTATGTCACATCCGGGGACATTTGCTGGTGGGGTTTTCCCCCACTGGCTAGCTGACTGGTGGCAGAAAGGGGCCCACAAAAGCGGGGGAACCCCCACCTGGACCAGGAGCCTGGCAGCCCTAGCATGAACAGGCCTCCCCATGATACAGAAGTGTTCTCCTGGTCTGTACTGTTAAGTATAGAAAATTCTGTTGAGGGCAGATGTATTGGAGTGCAAGTGGATGGATGGGTGAAGAGTTGCCGGGAATCCTGCTAAGAGTATACAGCAGCCCTTCTGTGCCTCTGAAACGTGGCTGCTGCACAGTATTTCCCCACACCTTCCATCCTCCCCACCCACCCCCACAGTTTTCAATCAACATTAAGTTTACTTTTGTGATGTCTCATCTTCAAGAGGCTTTTAAACCTCCGGCTTTCCATGCCTCCCGCTACGCCATCCGCTCCCACTGGCCCTCTGAAATAAATCACAAAAGGAGGAGGCCACTGGAAAATATTCAGAAGTAGTCACGTAGCTCATTATGGCTCAATTTTTAAAAAAAAGATATTTAGTGTAAATTTGCACTCCGCGATCTTAATCCTTCGGTTCTCGTTTCACACAAATATCCCATTAAAGTCCATGGAAGCTGAGCTGAATAAACACCAGGGTCTTGATTTCTGCAAATATAAGTGCAGGATGTTTGGACGGCATCGTTTTGCATTCCACTGATTGCATCCTTGTTCAGTGCCTCTTTTCCAGAGACCATGTCTTGCTGTGTGCTTTATTCTCTGCCAGACATCAATTGATAATAGTATGTCCTCAAGTGAATAAACACAAATTGCTACAAAGTTTAAATACAAATCCTTCCTCTGAAAAGGCATTTCCTTTTATGCTCCTTCATATGCTCCTTACCATGATTAGGCTGTTACAAGCGGCATCTGTCTAGCCCAGTACTGCCTGCCAACCACTCTCCTGGGTCTTGGACAGAGTACTTCCGTGGCATGGGTCCATGGGTCAGTGGCACTGCACATGCTTTGCCCACAGAGGGTCCCAGGTTGAATCCCTAGCATCTCTGTCTGAGACCTTGGAGAGCCACTACTAGTCATGGTAGACAGTGTTGACTTTGATAGGCCAGTCATCTAATTCAGTATAAGGCTGCTCCATATATTTATACGCATTTCCACCACTGCTTCCAGAGATCATGAATGTAAGATGCCAAGGACTGACCTTTGGGATTTGAAGTATGCAGAGTGAATACTCCAACCCTGCTCTATGGCTTCTCTCTGGGCAGCAGCAAGTCTATCTTGTATCTCTGTCTCTGCACTGTCACAAGCATTAACAGCACTTCAGTAACTTTGGTATACACACACAGGCCAAAATATAGTCCAACAATATGCCAACATATTTATGGCAGATTTAGAATAACACATCATCAGAACCTCTTCCCCAAGTGCCTCTTAGTTATTCAAGTTTCACGGGTGCCATTTTTTATTGCCATGAATTTTTTATCCCATCACCACAGAGCATGTCCACTTTTTGACACCACATTCCAAGTATATAATGTCTATATAAACACCACTTAACATCTTCTGATCGCTACACTTCTGTGGATCTGCATCAGAATTCAGATATGCAAGCAATGTCTGGAGGGATCCTTACTGAGGATCCAGAATCCCTGGGAAAATACTAGAATCCAGGATCTTGGTACCCAAGGTGCTCTTGCAGTGACAATACTTCTCATCAACACTGCTGATTAGGTTTTAGGGGAAAGGGAAGAGCAAACAAGGGGAGTTCATGAGGATGGCAGCAGCCTTGTTATGTTCTCAGTGGCCCTTTCTACATTCTCCTTTCAGTCCATGTGTACCATGGTGTCCTCCAAGCAATTCTGTACTTTATTCTGGGGGTTGCATTACATTACCTCCCTTCAGTGGTCAGCCAGGTTTCAGCCTCCTGTTGCCCCGGGTTATTTGGATGCTGTTTTGCTGTGGACTTAAATTGCCTCGACTTGAACACAGAGACAATCTGGAGTGGCAGGCAAATGAGGAAAGGATCAGTGACACCAATGAAAGTGCAAGAAGATCCAGAACATGGAATGAGTTAAACTTAAAGTGAACTAGTATGAGCTCTACCTGACCTGAGCCCAAATTAGTACACTGTAGGTATATTTATTATTTAAGCTGGGGAAACTTACTCATTGCTTGCAGTGTCAAAAGCTTTTCTGTGTCCTCATGAAAGAGAAGTTTTTCTAGGTACAATGTAATTTACAGTTTGGGGTATAGCTTTCGGGCAGCCCCTTTTTAAAAGGAGGCACAGTTCAGCTTCAGGATGGACCCTTTCCTCCCATGTGGTTCAGCCACTGTGGGCCTTTGATGAAAGTCGGCACATCCACTCTGCCTATAGAATAATGGGAAATTCACTGGTTGCCTTTCAAGGTCTTTCCCATACATTGTTCAAGGGGCCAGTGGTTTAAATGGATAGATTATTCCACAACTATATATGGTAGAGTAGTGTGGGTTGCTAGTATATAGGTAGAGTTAATTGGTGAACACCCTAAGGCTTCTAAGGATGAAGGGCTGGTCTCAAGCCAGCCCATCATTGGCTTGAGTAGCTGGGAGGAATTGGGGATGGGGTTCCGTGGTCCTGAGCAGCATCACCAAGCCCTGAGTCATTTTAACAATACATGCAGGGAAGGACATGCAGTTTAACACTTTGATGCAGCATTTTATGTGCAGGCTAAGCAAAGCCAGTGGGAATGCTGGCCAGATTAGGAGCCAACATGAGTTTGCCCAAAATGCTGATAGCCATAGTAGGCTGCTTGCTAGCAGCAATCCATACTAAAAGATAGTGTAGTTTATGTTGATGTAGATCAGCCATTAACAAAAGCTACTGTAACTCACAAATTTGCTGTCTTCCTGTCTTCATTTAGGGCGGAAGAATAATGACAACGAAACTGAAGAAACCCTCCTTTGATTCATCCCTTAAGCCATTCTTTGAAGGCAACCTTCCAGTGAAGTTCTTTGGTCACATTCTGATAGGGTATTTCATTTGTAAATCTGATGGAACCTGTAGGCTGAAAGCCTGGAGAAGTTCAATAAAACTTGGAGTGTTTTGATAACTACCATGTTCTCAGCTTGCTAAGGAAATTCATAAAGGGTCATGAGATAACTTCACTCAAATGTATGCCACTCGCATTTGCTTGGATACAGATATAACTGCTGGTTTTGTATGGAGTGAATATTTTGTACAACTTGTGACCTTGAGCTCCAACCATCAAATGTAGCAGCCATGCGGTATGCAGTGAAATGAGTGGAAAAGATCTGCAATTTAAACACACCATAAATCTACGCTATTGGAGTTTACTCTGGAAGTTAAGAGGTTTGCATTATGCACAACATATAATTGTATACTCTATCCTGAAACAGCAAATGATAAATTACATTATAAATGCTCTAGTACATTTAAATATAGAATGTTCTTTGAATAGAAACAGCAGCTAAATTACAACACTTTTCATGACAGTCACAGCTGTAAAATCAGATCTGCATATTTCAAATGATTATTTTATCACAAACTTCCAAATAGTTAACTTCCTTCATTCAATTAAAGCAAGGGAATTTAAATTTCACTTGAATGTAATGGGGTGCAAATGGCCCTACAGTGAGGCATGCGGAGTTTTCCTTTGTACCTGCCATTTTGAATTCATTCCAGAGGGCTTAGAAAACAATACAGTGAACATCTACATTGGAGGAAGCTAGCTGCTGCCTCTGATCCCCCAGTTCAGCAGGTACACTGCCTCACATAGGGCACCATAGCCTCTGCATCTACCACCACCCCATCATTCCTGCCATACAAGGGGTAAAAGCTTGTCTCTGCAGAGGAGATACAGCCCTAGGGACTGAAATAGCTCATGTAAACACAGGTCCATGATTATGTAGAATTACAGAAAGTTCTGAAGCCTTCAAGATTGTTGAAAATGGACATGAAGTGCACAGAAAAAGTCAACTGGAACAATCCTGTTTGGCAGGAATATTGGCTACTCAGCCCAAGGATCATTTCTCTGTGTACAGCAGAAGTCCCCAAAATGCTGCCTATGGTTACATATGGTTACCTGCATCAGATGGTTCCTATACTATCATCTCCTGAAATGTGTGGGCATACTGGGAGGCAGGGGTGTGCACTTCAAAAATATTCACATTAACTTCATTTCAGGATTACAAGGAGGGCACTGAATTTGGGGGAGTTTTATTAACAGTTTGGGATTCAGTTTTGGGTCCATTATTTGGATTCTGTAATTCTAGGTCTGTTATTATTTTTCATCCCTTCCATTCCCCTCCCCAAGGGCAGCAGGAGTGGGGAGGGAGGGAGAGATTTCTGCTAGACAACTCGTCCAGTTTTTCATCTTTTACTATATAGTGACATGGAATGTGTGCACATATCGGCAAGGGAACTACCCAGCCAAATTTACAGGGAGGTACTGAATGAATGAATGAATGACCAGTAGCCCCTTATACAGCCCACATCCATAGACTGTGGTTTATACAGATGGTACATCCACACTATCCTTGTCATAGAGTTGCTTGTATGAACCCAGGGCTATATTTGGGCAGGACCGCACAAGAACGGAGTTCCGGCTGGCTCCTGAGTTGGCCACGCCCAGCAGGAACTCATTAGCATAATAGGCCACCCCCAACAGCAGAAACTCATTAGGATTGGTTACATTAGGGGTGTGTGGCCTAACATGCAAAGGAGTTCCTGCCACAAAAAAAGCCCTGGGTTTTGACAACAAACAAGGTAAACAGAATAAGAAGCAAAAGGTGGGTGTGGCTGGATGACCACACTTCTGGTAACATGGGGGTGTGGCATAATACACTAATGAGCTGTGCTGTCGGGGGTGTGGCCTATTATGCTAATGAGTTTCTGCTGTTAGGTGTGACCTATTATGCTAATGAGTTCCTGCTGGGCTTTTTCTACAAAAAAAGCCCTATATGAACCTACAATTAATGCAATTAAAAGGTTCCCTTGCTCGAAAGCCAGTCAAATCCAACTCTAGGGTTGTGGTGCTCATCTCCATTTCAAAACTGAAGAGCCAGCGCTGTCCGAAGACATTTCCGTGGTCATGTGGCCAGCATGACTAAACACCAAGGTGCATGGAACGCTGTTACCTTCCCACCAAAGTGGTACCTATTTATCTACTTGCAATTTCTTGCTTTCAAACTGTTAAGTTGGCAGGAGCTGGAACTAGAGACGGGAGCTCACTCCATCATGCAGCACCCAGGTCTCGAACTGCTCAACTACTGACCTTCCTTAGCCTGCAGTTCAGCATCTTAACCACTTGAGCCACCGCAGCTCCTACACTTACGTTAATGCAATGTAAACTAATGTACTGTCTGGCATAAGAAACAATTGCAGAGTTTGGAGCCAAACTATATTTTACAGTTGATTCCCTACCAGTGGACAGTCAGAAGCATCAACTAGAGTATTGTGCGAGTTTCATAAACTTTATATTCTGCTGTTGGCATAAGTAGAGCACTTACAGAAATAGCTAAATCTGACAATTTTTGAAAAGTTTCTAGCAATTCTGGGGCAAAAGGTATGCTGGAATAGGATATATAGGGTTTTTTTTAGCCTTGCCTATAGCCCTGCAAAAATGTTCCAAGAAACAGCTTGGAGTAACATTGGGTACCCACACATGAAAAAGGTTTTGTTGGGTTTTTTTTGGCAGAGTGTTTTAGTGATAAAACACATGAGTAATCTTTTAAACATTTAACCCATTGGTGTTCTGCTCATCTGAAGTTGCAATAATAATAATAAAAACAGATTAATCACTGGAGAGGCTACATTATAGACAGGCCACAATTACATATATGCAGTGTTCCCTCTAAGCTGAGTTAGTGTGAGCTAGCTCACAGTTTTTTAGCCTCCAGCTCACACATTTTTGTCTTAGCATAGGAAGGATGGCTCCAGAGCAAACTAATTTATACAGTAGCCAAATCGCTTGCTCACAACTTTAATGCCAGGAGCTCACAAAGTAGAATTTTTGCTCACAAGGCTCCACAGCATAGAGGGAGCATTGCATATAAGGTGGTGACAGCATCATGTGTCAAGGTTATAGAACAAGATATTGCAGATTGGGCATATCACTAGTCAAACAATCCTGCAAACCCCACCATAGCAATATTCCTAGGAACATAAGAACATAAGAGAAGCCAATGTTGGATCAGGCCAATGGCCCATCCAGTCCGTCACACAGTGGCCAAAAATACCAAAAGAATAAAGAATGTCCTCTTCACAGAGAACTTAACCCAAACCTTTTGGTATCTGCCAGAGCACAGGTGGCATGATTTGTGACTGCAGGGGATATCCCTCTACTCACTGGCTGCAAAGATCTTCCACTTGACTGGCTGGCTGCTGTGGCTCCTATCCCATACACTCCTGACCTGGTGGTTCTGGCAATGAGTGAGCCACACCGGCCATCCGGCCACAGCACAGCCACATCACAATTGAAGGTGGGCTCCAGTAAAGTGCCACAGCCAGGGCTTCCACCAGTGGGTGCCTTGGCTGGCAGCAGGAAAGACGCATGGGCAGGGGTAAGAGGTGGCCGAGCTGCTACCTTCAAACTTCTCAAGGAGACGGCTCTTCCCATGAGAGTCACCCACTCTCCTGGGGTAGTACAAAACAGGCACCTTGGGTATAAAAATCCTGGGGCAGGCCTTGGAGGAGGTCAGTTGTCATAAAAAGGAGGGGACGACCAAGGTGAGGAGTAGGAAGCCAAGGGCAGGCGTTAAGCCTTTCCCCTCCAATCATTCTGAGGAAAACCAAAGGGATCTTGAAAGTGAGATGCTGGATGTTGCTTTGGCTCCAGATCCCAGTGCCATGGTCCTTACCTCTCACAGGCATCTTATTGGTCATTGTTGCATCACTACTAACTAACTTGCCATGCTGTAGTCTTGAGCTGTAATCACATAGCAAATACAAAAGCCAAAAGTACAGGTATATAACGTTGGGTTGGACTTTCTGTATGGGTCACTGTTCCCAGTTCACACCATCACCACCCTAGGCTGCGGTCACACACACTAAATAATCCACTTTCAATCTGCCTTCAATGCACTTTCCAACTGAATTTTGCCAATCACACAGTAAAAATCCAGTTGGAAAGTGCACTGAAAGTGGATTGAAAGTGGGTTATTTGGTTTGTGGGACTGAAGCCCTAGTGTAGGAGTAGATTTACATTCTAACTTTGGGTATTTTGTTTCTTCCTTCATGATACTAGTTAATATTATACATGCAACACAAGCCTCTTCCAGTTCCTCATTTATACCTTGTTCTATAAAACTCCAATAAATAAAACATTTTAAACATTTTTTAAAAAAAGAAATTGCACACCAGATGCCTACTGTCTCTCATGGAACCATTTTCACAGATGTTCCCCTTGATAAGATGTGGCCACCATGGTCATGACACCTGGTTGCCTCTTCGCTGTTCACCTGGCAGCCTTGGGGTTGTTGTGGGGAATATTTTAACATGGCGGTGTCACCCACCACTTATCTGCTTTTTCACACCGTGTTACACCACATTAGTAGACGAGGGTTTATCATCCAGCTCAGTTAATCAGTTCAGTGGAGACAGGTATTTGTTTATCACAAGCCCGCTTATTTACGGAGGTATTTGCATTTTTAATATCTGATTTTTGTAGTGTAGAACATTAAGCTGCAGTCACCGTGAAAGCACTTACCTCTCTGGAAATAGGAATTCACACTGTGTAATAATCCTTTTAGGGAAACAACAGTATTTAAGACACTTGCTGAAGCGTGGCTTATTTGCTTCTGTCATATACGATTTAAGAAGGGAAGGGAAGAATGAGAAGCATGGTGTTATCCTTTCCCTTGGTGTTTATAGCATACCGGTTTTTCTTTTAGTTGGCTTGGATTGTTTCTCAGACAACAGGGAGACATCATCAGCTCGTGTCAACTGGAGTAACTTCATTTTTATCAAAAGAGCTACACCAAAGAGCAGAGAGTCAGCCCTATCATTCCATAGTAGTTCAGTAACTATACTATAATTCAGTAATCTCCACAGAGTTATCATAAATCAGAAGGGACTTGATGGCACATAACACACATCTGTTTGTCTTTCTGTCTTTCTGTCTATTCCACCTGTCCTCCAAGGAGCATGGGAAGACAGTTCTCCAAGTTGTGTTTTTTGTATAGAAATTTTCTGGAACAGATTGCTTCCCCCCCTCTCCCATGTACATAGTGCAGATAATCATTTATTTCTTGCTGCCATTTCTCCTGCAGCTTCAGTGCCAAATTCCATATTGTTGTTGTTCAGTCGCACAGTCGAGTCCGACTCTTCGCGACCCCATGGACCAGATTACGCCAGGCTCTCCTGTCCTCCACCGTCCGCCGAAGTTTGCTCAATTTCATGTTTGTTGCATCGATGACACTGTCTAACCATCTCATCCTTTGCCGTCCCCTTCTTCTTTGACCTTCAATCTTTCCCAGCATCAGGGTCTTCTCCAGTGAATGCTCCCTTCTCATTTGGTAGCCAAAGTATTTGAGCTTCAGCTTCAGGATCTGGCCTTCCAGGGAACAGTCAGGGTTGATTTCTTTTAGGATTGACTGATTTGATCTCCTTGCAGTCCAAGGGACTCTCAAGAGTCTCCTCCAGCACCATAGTTCAAAAGAATCTATTCTTCGGTACTCGGCCTTCCTTATAGTCCAACTCTCGCAGCCATACATTACTACTGGGAATACCATTGCTTTGACCATGCGGACTTTTGTTGGCAAGGTGATGTCTCTGCTTTTTATCATGTTGTTTAGGTTTGCCGTCGCTTTCCTCCCAAGGAGCAGGCGTCTTTTAATTTCATGGCTGCAGTCACCATCTGCAGTGATCTGGGATCCTAGGAACGTGAAGTCTGTCACTACTTCTACGACTTCCCCTTCTATTTGCCAAGGAGTGATGGGGCCAGATGCCATGATCTTAGTTTTTTTGATGTTGAGCTTCAAGCCCACTTTTGCGCTCTCCTCTTTCACCCTGAGCAAGAGGCTCTTTAGGTCCTCTTCACTTTCTGCCATCAGAGTGGTGAGTCCATATAACTAGCTGTATTACTACAGTAAAATGAATAGGAATGTTGAGGCACCTTGAAGAATAACACGTTTTTATTCTACCATAATTTTTCACAGATTAGAAACCACTTACTCTAAGCAAGTAGGAGCTATCACAAAAGCAGACTGAAAAGCGATGATTTCTCCCTGTCTTTCTCTTTCCTGGATTAGTCACATGGGCAGTTTCACCCAGTCAGAGGTAATGGCAAGAATGGGGTGACATAATAAAGTCACAAAGTCAAGCAGATTCGGCAACACATTGATTTCACTGTGGGCAAGTGAAAGCAAAGTGAAGGAAGAAACAACGAAAATTAAAGGGACAGCCATGGCCCTCTTCCCCTACTTGGCAGTTTTCAGAGGCATATGGCTGGATGCTATTAGAAAGAAACAAAATGCTAGACTAGATGGACCTTGGTCCAATCGAGCAAGGTAATTCTTACAGGGCAATTGCCACTGGAACTGAATACATTCAACGCCCTTGTCTGAAACCCAGGCTCTCTGTGCCCCTGCCTGCAGAGATGAGGCAGGCAGCAACCAAAGACAGGGCTTTTTCAGTGGTAGCACCTCACCTTCAGAATGCCCTCTTCCTTTGATGCTTGTCTGTAGCCTAACTTACTCTCCTGTTGGTGCCAGACCAAAACATTTATTTTTACCATTTTTTACAGCCAGCATGGAGTAGTGGTTAAAGTGTCAAACTTGAATCTGGGAGACCAAGGTCTGATTCCTCACACTGCAAATGGAAGCTTGCTGGATGACTTTGAGGCAGACACCTTCCGTCAGCCTACCTCACAGGATGGTGAATGAAAGGATAAAATGAAGGAGGAGAAATCAATCGTGTAAGCTGTTTTAGGTTCCCACTGGGGAGAGAAAGCCTTTAAACTGAGGATTTCTAATTTTTTCTTGTTGTTTTATAGTCCACTTCTAGCCTGCGGACTATTTTATGAAGCCCTTTTAGCCTGCTGACTTACCTTAGGCTATTTTTTATGTCCTGTGTGGATTTGATGCTGTTTTTATTCCCTGGGTAAGGTTTGAATTTGTTTGTTCCATGCTTTTAAAATTATTTTATTATATTAGTTTACTCTGTGAGCCGCTTTTGAGCAGGCCTCTGGAGAGTCAGCATACACATTTTCTAAATAAGTAAATAAAATGTCTTCCCATCAGTTTGATGGCCATTTTGCTTCAAGTTTCACAATCATTAAAACACACAACACGGTCTTTTAAAACAAGCTGGCGCTCGTTGGCATCATGCGAGAGCATCTCCATCAGCTACAATAGTGTCTGCAGAATCTGAAAACTTTGACGCTCCACATGAAAAGTGAGGAGACATAATTGGAGGGAAAAGGATACAATGACAGAGGATCGACAAGGACATCAAGAGAATGAGATTAGCTAAGCAGCCAGGCTTTGAATGGAGGGTGACGTAAACAGAATTCTGGCGCTCTCCATGCTGCCTACATTTTCAAAGGCAGCCATTGCAAATCAAATGTTGCTAGGGGGAAGAAAGCATCCACTATTCATGATCTAGTTTTGTGCAGTCTCCTCCCCCCCTAAAAAAAAATGGTATAAAAATGAGACACTGGCTTTCAGTTCTGGAAAAGGCAATCGGAGGTGCCAGGCCTGTCATTCCTCAACTCACTGGCCTATTAGTTACAATAGTTCAACAAGGGGAGACTAGAGCCCCGGGGCAACATTCAAAGGTGCTGAATCAGTGATGTAAAGTGGCAATGGAACATTAAAGCAGCATGAGGTACATAGTGCCGTCTCCTTTTGTTAGGCAATCAAGAGAGATGTGTGACAGCCACTTGATGCATTTCCAAGCAGTTTGGGGCAGGGGATTGATTGGAAGGCCACCCACGCTAATTATTCCCTGCTGTAAATGCACAAAAGGGGGTTTCCGTGGTGTTCATTTGCATCTATTTCTTGCCCCCCCACCATTTTTGGGGAGCAATATGATTTAGCACCAATGTCTGCTGAGTAAAAAGAGGAGGGAGGGGGAAGCTGATTAATGTGAGGCGCCTGATGTTATAGCACATACAGTCATGAAAGTGATGGAGTACTCTCATGTAATTGGATCAGAAATGGAATAAAATAATGAAAAATTTAACATGGATTTTGTCTTTTTGTGTTATGGGGGAGCCGAAGCTGATGGGTGGGAGTAAGAGGGGAATGACTGAGGGCATTTTACATTCTCTGGTGGTTAAAAAAATTGTTTAATGCAGGCCCACAATTAAAAGGAATGTGATATCCTGCTGTGACAGAAAAGGTCCAAGAGAAAGAATAATAAATTGGGGACACAGACAAGATGTCATTTGTTATCTGCTTCCGTGTGTCAGGCAGGCCGTTGTGGTGAAATATTTCTGCTCTTGATGTATGTGCCACTGAGGAGTTTCGGTGTTTGGCACTTTTTTGATTTCAATAAAAGAAAACAGCTTTTAATCTGGAGAGCACTGTTGCCATGAAGAAAATAAGGTCACCCGAGGGCTCTCATTTGAAAATCTTTCTACACACCTCCAGATGCAGACTTTTCTAAAAGGGTCACTTTATCATAGGGGTCTACTTCGTCCTTTCCCACCCTCAGAAAAAAAGCTCTTTTCTCCCTCTTACTATTGCAGTAACAAAATAAAAAATGAAAATCAAGGTATGAGAACTGGGAGACAAAACAGTTTTTGTGTTTGTTCTAATCATGGCAAGTACACAACAATATTTCTCCCACAGTGTCATCTGTTCATTGAAACTGCACACTCAAGAACCGAAATGAATTATGGAAAAGTATTGATGACATAACCTATTAAATTAAATAGATCTCTGTGGGTGGAAAAATGTGTTTTGTCAACTAGGCTTGTGAATCTTGAGCAACAGTTAATTAGTGCGACAAAATATGTATCTCCAAACTTTTCCCCTCTAATATAGGTTTCCATGATATGTAGCTTATTAAAATGTTTTGAAATAAGCCTTTAGTATTGGTTGTTCCAATTCCAGTACTACACATATACATTGCCATGACATTCTACAGTTCTGCCCAAATAGCTTGGACTCATTATACAACAAGACTATTTCACCTCCATAGTTCATTAGGATTTACCCTTCATTTCCTCCAAGGAAGTTAGGCACTGTCTATACACTCCTCTAGCTTTTATTCACAGAATGCCCCCTTGAGATAGGCAAGGCTGAGCAATAACGGCAGGTCATAGAATCACAGAATCATAGAGTTGGAATGGGCCATACTGACCATCTAGTCCAACCCCCTGCCCAATGCAGGACCGGCCTAAAGCATCTCTGACAAATATTAATCCAGCCTCTTCTTGAAAGCTGCCAGTGAAGGGGAGCTTACCACCTCCCGAGGCAGCTGATTCCACCTTTGAACCACTCTGACCGTGAAAAAGTTTTTCCTAATATCCAGCCGATACCTTTCTGCATGTAACTTAAACCCGTTGCTTCGGGTCCTGTCCTCTGCTGCCAACTGGAACAGCTCCTTGCTCTCCTCCAAATGACAGCCTTTCAGATATTTAAAGAGAGCAATCATGTCCCCCCTCAATCTCTTCTTCTCCAAACTAAACATTCCCAAGCAGTGTTCCCTCTAAGCTGAGTTAGTGTGAATTAGCTCACGGTTTTTTAGCCTCTGGCTCACACATTTCTATCTTCGCTCAGGAAGGATGGCTCCAGGGCAAACTAATTTATGCAGCAGCCAAATTGATTGCTCATGACTTTAATGCCAGTAGCTCACAAAGTAGAATTTTTTGCTCACAAGACTCCACAGCTTAGAGGGAACATTGTTCCCAAGGCCCTTAGCCTTTCCTCGTAGGGCTCAGTCTCCAGACCCCTGCTCATCCTTGTCGCTTTCTTCTGCACCCTCTCGATTTTGCCCACATCCTTTTTGAAGTGAGGCCTCCAGAAGTGCACACTGTACTCAAGCTGCGGCCTGACCAAGGCAGTATACAGAGGGGCTGTGACTTCCTGTGATTTCGATGCTATGGCCCTTTTAATACAACCCAAGACTGAATTTGCCTTTTTTGCCACCGCATCACACTGACTGCTCGTATTTAGTTTACAGTCCACTCTTACCCCAAGATCTTTTTTGCATACACTTGTTGTTGTTGTTCAGTCACACAGTTGAGTCCGAATCTTCGCGACCCCATGGACCAGATTACGCCAGGCCCTCCTGTCTTCCGCTGTCTGCTGAAGTGTTTGCATACACTACTCCCCAGAAACATATCCCCCATGCAGTATTTGTGCGTGACATTTTTGTGGCCCAGATGTAATACTGTGCATTTATCTTTGTTGAACTGCATCCTGTTCGCAACCGCCCTCTTCTCCAGAATAGTCAGGTCTTGTTGAATCTTAACGCTATCTTCTTGGGTGTTTTGCTACTCCTCCCAATTTGGTATCATCAGCAAATTTAATGAGTAGCCCTTCTACCCCTTCAACTTATGGCAGCCAACTTATGTCCAGACAAAGTCTTCCAATGTGCCACCTGAGTGAGTGGGGATTTTATCCAAGGTCTCTTTTATCCTTCCTTCATCCTAGTCCAGGAGACCCCAGCCTTTTTGAGCCTGCAGGCGCCTTTGGAATTCTGACCCAGCATGATAGATGCACCACAAGAGGTGTAGCCGGCTACAAAATGGCTACTGCAGCTTACTTGAGTCACACACCAAAGATCCTTGTACTATGGTGGCAGCCGCTACTAAAGCAATACTTTTAAAATGTTGCACAAATCAACTCTCCAATGGCCAATCAGAAGCCTTGCTGGGCAAAAGTCCCACCCACTTTCCAAAAACCACTTGGTGGGTGCCAGGAAAGGTGTTGCCAGGCCCCAGGGCACCACAGGCACCATGTGGGGGTCCCCTGTACTAGTCCAATAGCTACACCACAATGGAACCATTCCTAGGTTCCATGGCAGCCTCTATTACTGGATGTGTTTACCTTCTAAACTGCTTGACTGATTGGATGCACTCAGAAACCTGTTCTCTTTCTAAAGGACTTCACAAGTAGGATTTCAGGTGAAAATGCTGAGCCTGAATTAGAGTTCATTAACAAATACAAGACATTGGCTTGGATCCAGTGATACACCAGCAAAACTATAAATGGACTTAGCACAGTTTCATTTGAGTAAGATCTTGTGCAACACCTAGTGCTTACCTCCCAGCATATTATAGTGCCCCCAAATTGGATGCACAAGATCTTACACAAGTACACATGTGGGGATGCAATAAATTTGATTAGCACCAAGAGGTTATCATGGGCTTTTTCTTATGTTTCTACTTGCACAAGAACTCTAGTGCAAGCAGATAGTTTGTACTGGACCTGGCCCAATGTACCCCCCATGACCTTGGATTCCTACCTCATGGTCTCCCAGAGACTGTGGATCCTTAGGTCACTAGTAAGGCTAATATGTCATATATACCCCCTTACATATGTTAATTTTATCCACTATCTCTTTTCTTCCTGCATTAGACCTCTTGTGCATTCTGCTTTGCTGTTATTGGTTAGTATCTCACACCCACTTTGCATAACTGTTATATCCCACTGATCTGATGTTGTTTTACCTGTTATTGGTTAGCATCTCACAACCACATTGCATGACTGGTATATTCCATTGATCTGAAGTTGTTTTACACTGGCCTCTCTTTGTAATATCCCTCCCCTTCCACTGTATATAAACTCAGGCTCAATGTCCTTTATGCATCTGAAGAAGCAAGCTCTGACGCACAAAATCTCATGCTGAAATACATTTCGTTAGCCTTTCAGGTGAACTCAGTTCCACTATCACATTCTGCCTTACTGTCACAGAACATCCTTTTCCTGGAGATATATCATAAGCAAGAATTAATGATGTTTTTACCTCAAACCGTCCTTTAAGAAGGACATCATTAGAGGATATGTCTAAGCGTTTTTTCACTACAACATCTAAACATAACTCAAGATTCTGTTAATTTCATTCAATGAAATTCATTCACTTACACTTACTGTTTCAAAGGCAGAAATCAGATGCAAGCCAATCATTTGGTCTGTTTGGCTCATGTTGGGCAGCCGTGAGTACCCACCAAACCAGTTTGCATTGGATTTCCCTAAAACTGCTCATGTGCAAGGGTGCTGCTAATTCAAACTGATCCACATCCATTAGCATTGCAAAGGACTCCCTAGATGAACACCGAAGAGTAGGAGTTTATTGAAACACAGCATTTATTAATGACAGATTGGTATTATTTGTGAGCAATTAAATTATCTATTTAAACAACTGCTTGCTGAGCAGAAAAGCTATGCGGCAAGATGGGGGAGGTAACGAACCTCAATCTGGCTATGTGAGAAACTATGGCCGCAGCCATTTGGTGCAGAGGGGAAGCGAGCCTATTTTCCCCAGTGGAAATTGACAAGGCATTGCAAGGTTACACATCCTTTGTAGCTGTAGGCTTAGCCCATCACTGCCCGGTCAGTTTCCCATGCACATAAAGAAGGAATTGCACCTCCACACAGAGAGTTCCCCATAGCATATGCAGTTATACGCATACTGCTAAATGAGGAAAAGAAAACAGCACCGATTTGGGATGGAATAAGCAGACCATCCCAACGGCATGAGAGCATGCTTGAGTGATCAGACAGGGGAAAGTCCATCTGTAGCCCATCGACAAGCATTAGGACTGAACTATCCCTGGTGTCTTTTAACTCCACTTCCGTGGCGGGGAACACAGCTGAGTCAGATTTAAAGGCACGTCTGACCCTTGTCTATGTGTCTGAAAAGCCAATTGCATCTAGGGTTGCTTGTTAAGCTCAGAATTAAACTGGCTTGGCTGATCTTGTACATTGTTCATAAGGAATACAGTGAAACAACCTGTTGTACACTGTGTTATCAAACTGATTGTTAAAAATCTTGTCTCTGTTTGAACTGGTGAACACGGCACAAGCCACAGTGGTGGGTGTTCCTGCATCCATAAACATAACCAGCAGCAGTTAATTAACATCCAATGGTTCCATCTTGTTTTGCTTGTGAGCTCCTCTGGATATCAGGTTAACCATTAGTGAGTGCTGGACTAGTCCTAAATCTAATTATTATATTCTTATTAATGTTATGTTCTCATCTTTTTAAAAAGTGTTATAAAACCTTTCTCTTTGGTTAAAATCTAGCAAGCAGCTGTTAATTATTTTTAATGAATATTTTAATGAAATTATTTTTAAACGTCTTGTTATCTGTCCTGGATCTTTAGGGCTGTGTACTATGGGCTCCTGAGCAAGACGCTCGGAAAGCCCTCTTCTCAAATCTGAGAACCATTTAATCTCCCCACATCCCCTATAGGCATATAAAGCAGCTAATGCAGACTGACCATAAGACCAATGGTAGTATCCTTCTGAATCCATTGAAGTCAATGGACTTAGAAGGATGATACTCTGTTGAGGAGAGCGCTATGGCTGTGGTGTGCTGATGGTGGAAAGTGCAGTCAAGTTCCAGCCAATTTATGGCATCCCCACAGGGTTTTCAAGGCAAGAGACACTCAGGGGCGGCTTGCCACAGCCTGCCTCTGCATAGTGACCCTGGTATTCCTTGGTGCTCTCCCATTCAAACACTAACAAGGACCTGTTGGAAGCGGAGGCCTTTGTGCTGTCTCTTGGCCTCAGAGGGGCTACCAAAGAGTCAGGGGGGGCATGGGACAGAGGGCATCCTTCCTTTCTTCTCTACCACTATGCCTTTGAAGTGCAGATTGCTACTCTCAGGAAAATGCCTTCCTTTCAGTTTGACACCTCTCTCACACCTCTGCCTTGGCAGGGAGGGTGGGGTATAAATTAGAAAAATAAAATTTAAAAAAAGTAAAAAAATAAGATTATGCACTGTCATTTTTGGCACTCATTTGTCCCTATGGCTTCAGGGTCACCCCCCCCATGTGTTTTGCTTTCTCTAGTAGTCCCAGAGAGAGCAAAACACACATGGGAAAGGGAGGGAACCCAAAGCAATAGGGAGAAATGAGCGGCAAAAGTGACAGTGCAGAAGTGGCACTGTCACATCTCCACTAAGGGTGTGCATTCGGTAAAGCTGAACTGAAAAAAACTTTTTGGCATTTTTCGGGTATTCGGCATATTGAATCAGATCTCCTGAGCTGATTTGGCTGCGGAATATTGAATGCCGGGAAAAAATGAAAATTTGGGGGGGGAAGTTCAGCTTTCTCAGGGAGACACTGCTATCTGCCTTTTTCCCATTCCCGTAAGAAACAGTGGAGGATTGGGGGCACCCTCTTTGGATGCCCCTAGAATTGGACCCCCTTGTCCAATCTCTTCCAAACATTGGGGGTCTTTTGGGGAGAGGCTCCAGCAGCTACAGTACAAATTTGGTGCCTCTACTTCAAACCGTCTCCCCCCATTGACTACAATGGCCTCATAGGATATAATGGAGCTGAAAATTTTGGGGAATGCTAAAATTTTGGGGGTATCAATAGAATACCAGTATTGGTATTTGGGTATATTTGGGAATCCCCCCAAAAAATGGCTTTATTATACCTGAATCCGAAAAAAATGGCTTTATTATACCTGAATCCGAAAAAAATGATTTTTTTTCCTGCACACCTCTACTCTCCACCTTCGCACCATGAGAGCAGGACTCATCTTAGATCTCTGGACATCCAGCTAGTAAGATTAGATGAGGTATGCTATCTCTCATCTTTCTTATCTAGAGAATGGAGTTTGTATAATAAACTCCTTATTAGTTTGCTGAGGAAGTCTACATGTATGTTTTGTTTCATACCATCCCACATGCAACCCACTGTGCTTACAGACTAGTATACTCTGCTAACATACAGGAATACGTTGGAATAATTTCCCAACAGGGCCAACCCTGCTTAGCTTCTGATATCTGATGAGATCAGGCTAGCCTGGTTGTGGTACATCACGGTTAAGTATCTTGTTGTGGAGCCAGTTACTGGAAGTCAACAAGGTTAAAGCCAGATCTAAACAAGCCTACTTGGAAGAAAGATCCACTGACTTAAGTGGTACTTGCTTCCATCCAAATATATCTGGGGTTGCTCTTTAAACTCAGAATTAAACTGGCATTGGCTGATCTTGTACATGCTTACTTGGGGAAAATGGAGATACATGGAGCTTATTCCCAATTAGCTGGATCCAACCCTGTCTTCCAGGTAAGGTGGGTCTGGATTCCAGACAGAAGCATGCATCATTTGCTCTGGATTAACGGCCTCACAACCATTTCTCCAGGGAGCAGAAGAGCCAGGTGCTTGGCTGCAGGTTCTAACTGAAGTCAAGCTAAGGGCTTCTGGGGGCACTTGCTAGCTGCACAGCATTAGGCAACCGACTGGATGCCTGCACTCTTATAAGCCTTGAATAATTCCAGCAAAGCCATTATCCGATTTACTTTGCCTTCATGTCAGTGTGATGAAGCCCATCGTTAGAGCGCAGCTAACTCCACTTGCCTTAATGATCGCATTTATCAAAAGTAATGAATTTTTCAACCCTGCCCTCTCCACCCATAAACCTCCTCTCCAGCCCGAACATCTCATTAGGTAGACATCAACTTTTGGGAAGGAGAGGATATCAGAGGAGACCAATGCGATGGAAATTTGCACAGAGGAGGGGGGGGAGGCCACCAAAATAGAGGCTCACGCTTTCTACAAGCTCCCTGGGGAACAAAGAGAAGATCTGTGACTTCTGCTGGTAGAAGTCTTGCTTTAGATGTTAATGAGGTTCGTCTATTGTTCAGGATCCTTAAAAGTCAAATTCACGGTTAACGACTCACACAGCACTCAGCAAGATTTTCTCAACAACCCCCCCTCCCTTTTCTATTTCAGTGTTCCAGATGGAATCACCTTGAACTACATGTGCATGCCTGGAAGACAAGAGGCAAAGCAAACATTTTGAATTATGTGACAATATTTGGTTTCAGGCTGTGAGAGCAGAATTGTTTCGGCCTGCTGAGGAACAAAAAATGACCTAATTGTTAACCAAAGACGTGTTGTGGAGCTAAAACAAAGGAGAGGCATAATCTGCCCAATGGTAAGCAATTTAAAATCCCATTCATTCCAATGGGAGAGATTTACAGAGTTTCTAACTCTGTTCAGGATGGCACTGTTAAGCATTTGTTTAACGGTGTGGTCCTATGAATATTTATTCAGAAGTAAGCCTCACTTTACTCGGCAGGGCTTGCTCCCGGGAGCAGTAGGCTTACAATTACAGCCCAACAGTGCAGTCCTAAACAGTTGCATCCTTCTACATGCACCAACTTCAGTGTAACACAGGCTCCGTTCACACGGAGCATTTGCCCCGCTGAAGGCATGGTAGCCCTGCGGAGTTTCCGTGCACAATCACACAGGCACATCTGGGAGCCGTAGCACTCCCATGGCCAACCCACGGCTTCCCTCCGAAGATGCAGAGTAAAAAACTACCAGGGATGAAGCACTAGTTTCCGGAAACCCCGGGGCAAAGGCTGGCGTCTGATCACGGGAGCACCAGTATCCCGCAGCATCTGACGCCCACCCATGTCCCAGAGTTTCCGGATGTTGTAAGTTTCCATGGGATGCGCACCAACGCCAAATGGTGCATGTGCACACGCAAGACGCCAACAGTGGCCCACCCCCCCCATGGCGCATGCACACCTTACACCAGCGCAGCTTGCGTGCTCTGCCGCGCCGCTTTTTTGTCACCTTGCAGCGGTGCAGTGTGATCAGCGCTCGGAGCTGGAGCGTGGCAACCCGGTGGCCCATGTGATCAGGCTACCGTGCCTTATTTTGCTCCGGGGCGAACAGCCATGCCTCACCCCTGCGTTTTCTGGCCCATATGACCAGGGCCTCTGTTTGGGATGGCACTGTGAGTCTCAAACTGAAACCAACAGAAACTAAAGGTGTTTACCCTTGAAAGCATCTCAGCAAAAGTATCTCTCCGGTCTCACATCACTAAACAAGCTGCCACCCTTGGCTGCCATTTCTGGACTTGGAAATTCCTCGATATTTGGGGGATACGGAGCTAGGGCCTGGCTGGACTTGGGGAGGGAATGAAACTCAAAAGGGTGCAATGCCCTACAGCCCACTCTCCACAGCAGCCATTTTTCTCATTGATCTGTGTAGTCGGGAGATCAGTTGTAATTCCAAAAGATCCCCAGGCCACATCAGGAGGCTGGCAACCCTCTTCCACACCAATCAGTGATGAGCAAATATTTGCTAGGAACTGTATGTGTGCTACCTTCCAGTAACATACTGGAAGATGTAATAAATTCAGGTACACTATATATCCATTTGCAATCCTTACTGTGAATCCTGTCCTTTCCGTGAAACCTGACGCTTCTTATTCTCTACCCTTCAACTGAAATGGCACACCTGAATGCAAGATGGGCCCTGAACTTCCTTTAACTGCCCTTTCTCTTTTACTTCACAGTGCAAACAACATGCTTGACAGCTGCAACATGGCCATAGCTAGCGCAGGGCCCACGGAGCGATGGCCCCTCCTGAATTTACAACATCCCTGGCTCCGCCCCCAGCCACAGCACATGCAAATGGCCTGGCTGCTGGTCGGGAGGTAGCCAGTCACTCATGCTGATCCTTTTAACTTCTTGCCTGATCCTTTTAACTTGAGGTGTTGGGGCGGATCTCTCCTGACCATTTGTTCCAGTTGCAAATTAAAGACAGATGGGGCACAGAGCCATTTTGTCTTTCACTCCCGAGTGGTGCACTGATATTGGGCTGGGCATCCTATAAGCAGACATCGTGCAATTGGCACGTTACTCATTCCCCTTGGCCAACTTCTTGTTTCTCTTGCTCCAGCAGTGCATGGCTAATACACAGGCCAACTGCACCTTCAAAAACCTAGAGGGTCCCTGGGTCTTCCAGGTAGGCAGGGGCCAAGGTCCCCCCGACAATCAGCTCAACTGCTCACAAGTGGGTAAGTACTGCAGCCGAGCAGAGCACGTCTGGCACAGCTCAGGGTCCTCCTCCACAGCATCACATTTTCTACTCCCTTCCATCTTCTTGGAAAACTTGCAACTAAGTAACCTGCCTCCTAGACTTTTAAAAAATCCACCTTCAAACTCTCGTATTTGCTTAGATGGGTGTAAAATACTTCTCTCTAAAATTCTAGGAAGTCTACAGTTTATTTTGAGGCTGGGACAGGTTGCTGGCCTGCCCCTTTTCTCCCTGCCCCATCAGCCACGGCACCTCCTTCCCTCTCACCAAGATGCCCCCTCTTTGTCCCAACCATGAAAAAAGGTCTAGCTACGGGGCTGAGCTGCAATCCCCAGTAAATCAAATCTTGGCTCTCCTGCCACACTACAGCCAACATCAAAGCAGCTGCCAAACAGCTCCACAGCTCCCAGAGACTGTGGTGGTCCATTTCTACCTCCTTCTGTCTTGTAAGCCTCACCTATATCTGTGCAGCAACTGATATTAATTCCCCCCCCCAATACAGACAGTATGGTCGGGCAATTAAAGGATGCAGAAGGTGTGCTATGATGTCCACAGGGCTGGATGAAAATGTGCATGCAACCTCAGCAACAACGGAGACCCCCAAAATATCAAAACATAAGACCCTTCAAAAATATGTTGCTTGTTTGTAACCACTGGCTGACCGAACAGTTTGTTCCCTGTTTATCCACCAGATCTGCAGCCAAGCAGCAAGCAGTGAGGACAAGACTGTGGAGCAGAGGGGAAACTAGGACTCCCGTCAGGTGATGATGAAGAAGAAGGGACTGGATTTATACCCCACCCTTCACTACCTGAAGGAGTCTCAAAGCAGCTTACAATCCCTTTCCCTTCCCCTCCCCACAACAGAAACCCTGTGAGGGAGGTGGGGCTCAGAGAGCTCTCTCGAGAACTGACCTTGAGAGAACAGCTCTGAAAGAACTTATGACTGACCCAAGGCCACACCATGTGACCTTGCATGTGGAGGAGAGGGGAATCAAACCCAGTTCTCCCAGATTTGAGTCTGCCACTCTTAACCACTACACCAAACTGGCTGTCATGAGAACGTGCATACTTTTGATAGCACTGCACTGTACAATCTGGATCTGGATGAATAAAACCGAGCCCTTTGCAAATAGCAGAACATTTCATTTAAAAAAAAACCCTCTGTCTCCCTGCTCAGAACTGAGATGGCAAGCAGAACGTGAGCCTAACTGACAGGTGTCTGAGCATCCCTCAACCCTTTCAGATGTGCATGGAAAAGGCAGGTGGCAGCAGCTGACAGCAGAGTATCACTCAGGGATGTCCTGGCAACAGAGATGAGTCTAGGCAAGGAAAGTTTTATCATGAAATAACATGAAGTCAACGGATCACGCAGCAGAAGCATAAGGAGATGCCATACAGGTGCCTCCGTTCCCCAATTCTGTGTGTCCCTGAAAAGGTTTGGTTTTGAATATGAAGTTCTCCTTTTGACAGCATCCGAGGTACCTAAAGCCAGAACCAAGGCAAGGCCTGATTTCCCAGGGCTAGGTTCCTGCAACCTATGAAAATATGAATTGGAAAACAAACCCATTTGCTGCAATATGCACCCTTACATTAATTAAAATGAATTTCTTTGCTCTAACACTGCAAACCCTTAGTTTTATTTTAGTTCATTGTCTGGCTAATTTCTAAGGAACTTTAGTTTGAATAAACTCCTAGGGTTTGACTAGGAAATACCAATATAAAAGGGGAAAGGAAATAAGCAATATTTTCTTTTCATCCTTCTCTAGTTGTGCTGAGATCCAGCAAATAGCAGTTTGTCTTCCATATCATTAAAAATATGCATATGAGTCAGACAAAAGGAACACCTTAATCCTTACTGGCAATGTGTGCTCAGTCTCAAGTGCTCTAAGAAGCTTTTTTTATTAGAATTAATGCTCCATCCTCCGCTGCCAAAGCAACAGGCTTTAATCAACAATGGAAGCTATAATGTAGTAATAAATGTTACATGTCAGGTTACTTTTCCTTAAAATTCCGTTGCTGATACAAGAAGAGATGCAAGCCAGAAACACAGATATGGCGGTTAAGTGCCAATTGTCTCAACATATTTATAATTTACAGGCATTGCCTTATACTTAGCAGTGTTATGGAACTGGTAATTTGAGGATTTGCCCTAAGATCACATGACCTTTTTCTAGAACCAGACTTAGAGACTGATGTATAAGATGTTTGAGTTGTTCTTCATATTAGTTCTGAGCCATTAAGTAAAGTTAGTCTTTATTTGTGGAGCCAAAAGCATTACACCAAGGGGCTGCTGGGAATAGACACTAATCTGCAGTAGAGAGGAGGTGGCAGCAGTTGTTATTCCTCATTACAACTGCTTTCCTGTCCATGTGTCCAAACTGACAAACAAAGCAAGTGGTGATGCCTGTACCACTTGCTTTCCGGCTTCTTCTCTTAGAACAGCAGTGGCTTTGCTCTACTGCAGCCATCACTGCCCATTTCCCAGGCATTGCCATCAGTGGCCATGATCTAAAGAATGAATGCGTGGAGGAGGACAAGGGCTAACACAAGCACTGATGTGCCTGGTGGGGGAACTCACTAGAAGACATCTGGCTTGCTAGTTCCCTCTCTCTGTGCAATGGTGTCTGCTCCTTTCCTAGCAGCTATTAGTGCCTGGCCACAAGGCATTGCCATCACTTACCACGGTCCAAAGAGGAGGAACAAGGCATTGATGGTGTGATGCACTGCACTTTTAAGAAGCTTTGAAGTGCTGTACAAACAACTGAAGGACTGTGAAGGGTTAATTCTTCACAGAGGCCGAATCTGCATTTGTCTTTCCCACCAGTGTCCCAGCCTTTTGACTCCGTCTTCAAAAAAGCTGTCCACATTTGGTGTCGTTTTCACACCTCAACAGTGCTAGCATACTTTCGCACATCCACATATGTTTATTGTCCTTTCGGGGCAGCTCCACTATCATTGCACCTTTGCACTGCTTTAAAAGAATCTTCTACAAACAACATTCAAACAAGCGTAGAGAAAGACGGCGTCACAGCAGCATGCAACTGATTTAAAAATGCAAATATAGATTTGACCAGAAACAGAGAGCCTTGAGTGACAGGCTGCTCCAAGCAATCTGATTGGTTACCATCAGCTGAGCAGAGAAAAACTTGAGAGCTGCATGCTGAGGAGAGAGTCAGTCGGATTTCTGCCTTGACTGAGTTGAATCTGGTTTCAGCCTTAGATGAATGCAGTTTTACAAGGAGAACTGGGGGAAAGTTGGCAAGGATGAGTGGGTATTTAGGCAAAGACTCCCATTCATGCCAGGAAAGGGAATAGATCTTCTAGAGAGAGAAGAGTTTTCCCTACCCAGTTGGAAAAGGGAGTTAGCTCTGAAGAGTGCAGAGATCCTTGGTCTGTGTTGTTAGAAACTGCTCTGTGAAATCTTAAAGAGTCAGATAGATCTCAAGAAGAGTAAATATGTTAACAGATGATTATTAAAAAGGTGATTATTATATGATAATTTATATATTGACATCTGTTAGAATTATGCTTGCAAAGTACTGGAAAACCAAAAAGGCCCCTACAAAGGAAGAGCTAATACTGAGACTTTTGGAGATGGCGGAGATGGATAGACTGAGTATTCTGCTGCAAGGGAAAGATGAAGAAATCCATATACAATGATGGTATAGAGTGTATAAATGGTTAAGTAAATTTACTGGAATGTAAGGCTCATATTATTTATGTGCTTATTGTAGATCCACTGTTTCTTATTATAAAATCATAAACAAAGTTATAAAAGAAAGAAAGAAGAGTAATGGTGTGATTAGGCAGTGGACCTAGTCAGGCAGTGGACCTAGTATCGTCCATGGCAGCACTGGGACTCTCCCAATTTATATCGTCCCCCACACACCGAGCAGGGCACACACTCGATTTGATCTTTGCGGCTGGGTTGACAGTGGACCGGATTACTGCATTGGCAGTACCATGGTTGGACCACTATGCACTGAAGGCTCGTCTGAATGTCCCACCCTGACCCTGTTTAGGTGGCGAGCAGCTTTTAGCTCGCCCGCAGAGCCAAATGGACCCTGTACGGCTTCAGATGGCTCTGCAGGATCCAAAGCCCCCTGGCAGCTTGTTGGATGAGCTGGTGGAGGACTGGCATAGCCAACTCTCCACAGCCATCGACGAGATCACTCCCTGGTGCCCTCTGCACACTCACTCCAGGCGGGCCTCATGGTACTCCCAGGAGCTATGGCTTATGAAGCGAGAGCTGAGATGGCTAGAGAGACAGTGGTGCCATGCTCGCAACAAGGCAACAAGAACATCTTATAGGATGTTTATGAGATCTTATGAGATGGCAGTCAAGGCCACAAAGAGAGAATTCTATGCGGCCACAATTGCATCTGTGAGCTCACGCCCAGCCCAATTGTTTCGAACGATTCGATCATTGACAACTCTGCCACAGGGCAGACAAAACGCTAAGGAATTGGATATTGGCTGTGAGGCATTTGCGAGCTATTTTGCAGATAAAGTCTTGGCGCTCCACCGTGACCTCCCCATCACAGTTGCAATAGTGAGTGAACTCAATGCCCCTTGCATGCCTTCAGTTCTGGGTTTGGATCATTTTAGCCCACTCAGCCTGGAGGAAGTTGACAGATTGATCATATCTGTGCACTTAACCACATGCAGCCTTGATCTGTGCCCCTCCTGGCTCATTAAAGCAGGCCATGAGGGGTTTTGAGGTGCTGTCAGGGAGTTTATTAACAAGTCCCTCTCTGAGGGACAGTTCCTTGGGGCACTCAAGGAAGTGATGGTCCACCCCCTCTTGAAAAAAACAACCTTGGACCCAACGGAATTAGCCAACTACCAGCTGGTGTCCAACCTGCCTTACTTGGGCAAATTAATTGAGAGGGTGGTGGTGGTATAGCTACAGAGCTTCCTGGATGACGCTTCTGTCTTAGATCCTTTCCAGTCTGGTTTTCGCCCAGGACATGGGACGGAGAGAGTGCTGGTCACCCTTACTGACAACCTCCAGAGGCACCTGGATCGAGGCGGTGTGGCAGCTCTGTTGTTGTTAGATCTGTTGGCCACGTTCAACATGGTTGACCACCAGTTGCTGACCCACCGATGCGGGGATACAGGGGCTTGCCCTTCAATGGCTTGCCTCTTTTCTCCAGGGTTGGGGACAAAGGGTGGCGCTAGGGCAGCAGCAGTCCTGAAGACACCCGCTTGAATGCGGTGTGCCTCAGGGGGCAGTGCTCTCCTTGATGTTGTTTAACATCTGTATGTGCCCCCTTGCCCAGATTGCCTGGAGGTATGGGCTTGGGTGCTATCAATATGTGGATGACACCCAGCTCTATCTGATGTTGGGCGGCCAGTCAGACTCCAGACCAGAAGATCTGAACCGGGCCTTGCAAGCCATGGCTGGGTGGCTGAGGTTGAGTTGGCTGAAACTGAACCCAGCAAAGACAGCGGTCCTGTGCCTGAGTTGGGGTGGTCAGGGGTTGGGACTCCCTCTCCCAACCTTCGATGGGGCACCTTTGGTGCCAGCGCTGGAGGTTAGGAATTTGGGAGTGCTCCTGGATTCCTCCTTAACTATGGAGGCTCAGGTGGCAGCCACTGCCAGGTCAGCCTTTTACCATCTTAGGCTGATTCGGCAGTTGGTTCCCTTCCTTGACCACGATGACCAGGCTACAGTGATCCATGCGATGATTACCTCGAGATTGGACTACTGTAATGCTCTCTACATGGGGCTGCCTTTGTTGCAAATCTAGAGGCTGCAGCTAGTGCAGAATGCTGCGGCTAGGCTGTTGGTGGGTCTTCCTAGTTGGAAGCACATCCAGCCTGTGCTGAAAGTGCTGCACTGGCTGCCAATAGCATATCGGGTTTGCTTCAAAGTGCTGGTTCTTACCCTTAAAGCCCTATATGGCCAGGGTCCAACATACCTGAGGGACCACCTTTCCCTCTATATACTCCAAAGAGCACTACAGTCTGGGGCACAACATCGCTTAGTGGTTCCAGGCCCTAGGGAGGCCCGGCTTGCTGTAATCAGGGTCAGGGCCTACTCAGTGGCGGCTCCTACCTGGTGGAATGAGCTCCCGGAGGAGATCAGGGCCCTGTGAGACCTTGTACAGTTCCACAGAGCCTGTAAGATGGAGCTCTTCCACCAGGGTTTCGACTAGGAGCCACCACTGCCACTACCATCAACGGAGTGGCCTTATGATGATCACACTCCAGTGGCGCGGTGGATCGGTACCATGGTACGGGGAGGGAGGCAACATCTATTGTTTAATTTAAGAGTAACAGCATTGAGCACTTTATGTAATTCTTGGTGTTTACTTTGTTTTATCTGGTTTTTATGCATGGCACACGGTGCCCCTGTCTGTTAGCCACCCTTAGCCCATTCACAGGGAGGGCGGGGTAGAAATCTAAATAAATAAATAATAAATAAATACATTAGAGAAGGGGTTTGGGTACTGGAAAGAGTGTACCAGCCTTCTGGAAACCAAAAGAGTCAGAGAATATTCCAAGAAGTCACTGTGAAAAGCTTAAGAAACTCTCATTAGCTCCAAACATAAGAACTAAAGTCTGTGCATGTACTGGTTTTACCTCAGAAATTTCAACCCCTGATTTCACCTGATCTGAATCTCAAAACACCTTGAGTGCCATTTAAGTTGTTTAAGTTAAAGGGGTTTCCTGATCCTTTCCTCAGGTTGTGGGGCTGAGCCAACAGTCAAAATACGGTACTGTGACAGGGTGGGACAGCCAGAGTTCTTCAGCAAAGAAGAAAGCACATTACTAGGGCAGCTCAGTCACTAAAGGGGAATAAAAATGGGGGGGAAATCTTGCTTCTGAGGAAGGGAAGTGGACGGGGCCATCATAGATGCCCATGGTATGGGGACCCATCAGAGGGTAACATACCCAGGGTCCCCAAACTTTGAAGCAAACCATGCTCAAATATTTGGTGGCTAACAGGGACAGGATATCCTCTATCAAGGCATCCTTATTATGGAACACCCTCCTCAGACACATTCATTCAGTGCCCCTCTATTGATTTTTAGGCACTAGGTTTTGTTCTCCTAGACCTTTAGGGGAAGATAAATATGAACCTACTTCGAGCAGGGTCATACACCTTGGACAAATTGTACACTGCTTGAAATGCTGGTGGTCTTGATTTTTGTCCCCCCCCCTTTCGTTCTTGTAGTTTTGTAATAAGTGTATGAAATCTCAGTGGGGAAGGAGGAGAAGGTAAATTATAAAGGGGGGGGTGTAGATAAATAAAAATGGATTGCATTCCCTTAAGATATTTTTGGCACCCAGAGAAGTTACAGCTGGTGATATTTATGATTGGATCACTTCAGATTAAGAATGCAGTCCCCCTGTTTGCTCTGCTGCAGAGGCTGTTCCGCTCCCATTGCCTGAAAAGTCCAGGCACACCCGGAGTCTGGAAAAGGCATGGCCCACAGGTTAGGCAACAGCCTGGAATACTGCTGTGAAGAGTGGAAACAGTTGCAATGAGGCCAGGCCAGGAGCTGCAAAATTTATTTCCTACCAAGCGCCATTGCATCCGTTTCCCCTTGCTCGGTCCCAGCTCCGAGCTCCCTCCGGAGCTATCCAGGGCTTGGCTGCCTGTGCTGGTGCTAGAAGCAATCCTGTCAGCACAGCACCATGTAAGGAGGCGATCTCTTGCCCAGAGCAATCTTTTCATTCCACATTTTCAGACAGATATTTTCCAAAACAGTATATTGAGGAGGTTTCTCACTAGGTAGCCAGTGGCACTAGGTCTGGGGTTGGTGGTAAACAGCCACAGAAGCAAGGTACACCAAGTATGTATTCTGAGTGAGAGCTGTGTGTGCACTGTGGTATGCACCCGAGGGAGGCACACATGTTCAGTTCTCAATCGGCTTTGGTGAAGGAGGCAGCTCCACAAAAGCATTTGTTTGCATGTGCAGTGAATGGAAAAACCCTTGTGGGAGGGGAAACACAATGCCTACTTCACACATTTTGTGCACACCAGAGATCGGGATGATGGTCACTGTGAGATGACCAAACATCCCCTACTTTGTTTCTCTTTATATTCATCTCTATTTTGTTTCACTTCCCCTCTTTTCTTTATTAATTCTGTAGCCCCATGCCTATTGAGTGCAGACATAGTATGGTTTTCATTCATTAACTGTACAGTAATATCATGCAAACGCTGCAGTGGCTCAAGTGGTTAAGATGCTGAACTGCAGACTGGACGGTCAGTAGTTGATCAGTTCGAGACCCGAGTGCCGCATGACGGAGTGAGCTCCCATCTCTGGTCCCAGCTCCTGCCAACCTAGCAGTTTGAAAGCAAGAAATTGCAAGTAGATAAATAGGTACCGCTTCGGTGGGACGGTAACAGTGTTCTGTGAGCCTCGGCGTCTAGTCATGCTGGCCACATGACCACGGAAATGTCTTTGGACAGTGCTGGCTCTTTGGCTTGGAAATGGAGATGAGCACCGCATCCCTAGAGTTGGATTCAACTGGCTTTTGAGCAAGGGAAACCTTTACTAATATCATGTGTTCTGTCATATTGCTGCAGGCTTGGTATCTCATCACTGTGGCTTAGTCTAGCCTATATGAGACAAGGAATGGGGATGCGTCTTGATGGCTATGGTTGCCAAACTCCAGGTGTGGCCTGGAGACCTCCCACTATTACAATTTATCTAAAGACGACAGAGATCAGTTCCCCTGGAGAAACTGGCTGCTTTGGAGAGCAGACTCTATGGCACTGCACACTACCGAGATCCCCCCTCCCCAAATCTCACCCTCCCCAGGCTCCACCTCTAAAAGCTCCAGGTATTTCCCAGCCAGGAGCTGGCAACCCTACTTGATCCTATAGGTAAAGGTAAAGGTTCCCTTGCTCGAAAGCCAGTCAAATCCGACTCTAGGGTTGCGGTGCTCATCTCCGTTTCAAAGCCGAAGAGCCAGCGCTGTCCGAAGACGTTTCCGTGGTCATGTGGCCGGCATGACTAAACACCAAGGTGCACGGAACGCTATTACCTTCCCACCAATGTGGTACCTATTTATCTACTTGCAATTTCTTGCTTTCGAACTGCTAGGTTGGCAGGAGCTGGAACTAGAGACAGGAGCTCACCCCGTCATACGGCACCCGGGTCTCGAACTGCTGAACTACTGACCTTCCACAGCCTGCAGTTCAGCGTCTTAACCACTTGAGCCACCGCAGCTCCTACTTGATCCTATAGGTATCCCCTTAATGGCCTGGGCTGCTGGGAAATGGTTTTGTTAAGGTGCCCGCCAAGGCTGGAAAGAAGTGAGCTTCAAGCCTGGCTGAAGTGGGTACCTGCTTCAAAGAAAAGGCAGCTTTAAAGCTGGAAGAGACAGAGAGAGAAGCAGAGAGCCACTGATGTGAACTGGCTGAAGCACCTTGTGAGTTGGGGGTGGAAGACGTCACTTTCTGGGAATCGGATGCAGAATACTGGATCTGTTGGCCTGTAGGACAGACTCTGTGCCTCCACCTGGACTCTAGTTGTATATTTGTCATTGCAGCAAATGCAGCCCCTGGGACTTCTAGCCACTCTGAGAAAATGTTATATGTTGCTGAGTTATTGATGCACAGATGACACTGAAAGATAAACCAATTTTTTTTAAAAAAAAAATCTTAAAGGTACCACTGGATTTTTGAATATTATTAGGAAAATATGTATGGGAATCTTTGGTCTAAGCAAACAAAAAGTTGCATGGCGAATCACTGAGCTGATTCACCAATGGGAGAGGTGAACTTGGAACCGGGATTTGGGGGTCAAAAGAGCAAGTGTGAGAAACTCCCCACCTTGCTGTCCTTGGGACAAGGAACCACGTGCAATTCTGACCATGTTCCTGCCTGCCTGTCCTGTAATAAGCCTTGGACAGGTGCAGTTACAGGAGACAGAATGGGCATGCCACAGATGAGACCTTTATGCTCGGTCCTTAAGCCGTGAGTGGATCTGGTTGTACATCAGATTAGTTTGTTGCAGGGTATTATGTGGGAGAATCCTAAATCTCTGTTTAAGATATAAGGGCCTGCCTGTACCTGAGCTGGTTAATGCCCTCCTGTGAAGAATGTGGTCATGCTAGTGGCTCCACAGGGCTTTCAGCCGAGTCCCCAAAGCTTGCTGCTGAGAGTCTTTAACCGGACATTAAACCTGGAAACAAATGCATGGCCCAGCATACAATTTACAACCCAGGCCCGGCAGCAGAAGGACCCAAGTGGAATGTAAGAAGGCATAAATCTGTCCTGGCACAAAAGTCAATGGCTTCCACTATGAATAGAAATTCTGCCAGAAATGTGGGCTTTGTATTTGACTCTGCCAGCTTCTACCCTTCACGAGCGCATATGCACAGACAGCAAAGTCTGGATTGAAAAACGAATGGCTGAAAAAATCTTCCCCCTATCCAGCACTACAGAATATGCAACAGTATAACCAGTGTCTCCTGTTACACCCTGTCAGTAAACAGGGTGCCCCATTTCAGGATATAAACAGAATTTCAATGTTACAGATTAAGACAATTGTGGAAAAACCATCCATGAACAAACGTCTATTTGCACAGATGCCACTTGCCAGAACAACACGGGCATATTGATGTATCACTGGCAAAAAGAAAAGAAAAGAAAAGAAAGGCCTGGCAAAATGTTTCCATGAGTGTGGGGTCGTGGTCACACTGCCAGACTAGGATCTGGAAGACCCAGGTCTGAAACACCAGTGGAAGGACACTGAGACCTCCTGCTAGCCACTCTCTGTCAGCTGAACCGACCTTGCAAAGTTGTTATGAGGATAGAATGAAAGGGGAGAACAGTGCTGGAAGTCACTTTAAGCCTTGGTTAAAAGAATGATTGCTCTGACCTGGATGGCCCAAGCGAGCCTGATCTCATCAGATCTCAGAAGCTAGGCAGGGTTGGCTCTGATAGTACTTGGATGGGAGACCACCAAGGAAGTACAGGGCTGCTACACAGAGGCCCAATCTGCCTCTAGCATTTGCTCTGCTGTTTTACCAAACCCACACGGGAACAGAAAAAGATGCGGCTCAAAACCACATTCAAATACCCCGGGCCAATGCTGTACTGACTGCAGAGTCACCCCTGAATGGCCATAAATCTATGCAGATGGCTACGATAAAACTGAGAGATCAGCATGCAGTCTGGGCACTGCCATAAAATCCGACAATCGATCAAAGTGAAAGTGGCATGCAATGTAGAGGGTTCCAGCGCGGGTTTGGTAAAACAGCAGTGTAAATGCTAGATGCAGATTGGGCCAGAGACAGGCAATGGCAAACCGCCTCTGAACGTCCCTTGCCTTGTAAATCTTACAGGGTCATCATAAGCTGGTTGCAACACTTTCCCACCACTAGAAAAATAGGGCATTCATCAAAAATAAGAAACTTCAAGACTACATATTGTTTAACTTTTGCATGCTTGGGCAGATGAGATTTAGCCTTGTGGTCTTCCCAGCATCCTTCTGAGGGCAAACTTCATACAAGCTCACAGCCACAGTCAGCCAGTCTCAGTAAGTGAGGGTGCCACATTTCCAGGTAAAATCGCTGTTTCAAAAAGAGATCAGTTCACAACCAATGAAAAGTGTCTAAAACTCTGAGCGAAATCCGATGACAGAGCTCGATTTGTTTGTTTTTTCAGGGTCACTGAAGCACAATAAGGTTAATACTGATCTTGGAAAATCCACCCTGAGCTCAGGAGTCTTCAGTGGATAAAAATCGGTGGGTCAGGCACATGGAACTGACAACACTGCCTCTTGAGGGGCACCACTGAAGCTCCAGTGTCTATAATAGATAGGCGCACTGGGCCAAACATGCAGGATGGGGCCGTTCTGATAAAACGCTTGAGCTGAGTTGAGTTAAATTATAGCTACCAACCTGTCATTGGGGAGGTGGTTTACTTCTTGACTCTTCTCCTTTCTCATTGCTTCTTTTACTACAGAAATGTGAATCTATTTCACTGGAATTGCTCAACATTCCGTCTGCAGTCTCAAAGAGCATTTTTATGCAAGCGAAATGTGCCCTGAGGCTTCCAAATGTCTGTTCTTCAATGTGCAGAAAAAATGGCAGTGGATTGGTGGGCAGGTGTGGGCGATCATTCAGCAAAACTCTGCAGGGAAAATTTAGACCCAATGAAACAGAGAGACCCACCTTCCTGCCAACCAAAACTGCTGAGTCTCATGCATTTCTGGCAACCAAGGTCCTTAATCCTTTCTCCAAAATGGATTCTGCATAATGCCAATAGTCTGTGAAATTTCACGCGGTGAAAGAATTATTTGAAGGAGACAGGATGGAAGTCTGGAAGAGGGAGAAGGGGTAGGATTTTGCACTCCCTCGATGAAATATTCTAACTCAATGTGTCTGGTTTTGGCAAGACCGAGTCCAACCTGCTTGAAAATTAAAGATGCTCTCCCAAATGGAGGATTTGAGTGTGCCTCTGATTGCCACAGCCATTCTGAGCCGTTACAAGTGGCCTCTGGAAAGCAGCCAAGTTGTGCTAAAACCCAAGTGAGGTCAAATAAAGGACACCGTGCACCTTTCCAGAAGCACCTTTTGTTCCACTGCCTGAGCGCATAACGAGCCAGCGCCACTTGGCTCACTGTTTCCTCATCCAGCCTTCATACCCTCTCACTAGTTGGATCGAGCTACCGCTCTCAGTGTCCTGAATCAGCCAGTGCTGCCCACACGCTTTTCTCTTCATGCTGTCCTTTCCCTCACAGCGCTTCACTTGTGGCCCCTTCGCACAACCCGCTGGGAGCAGGAAAAGCCAGTTGGGAGTTAGCTCCCACACCACAGAGACTGTGGACCTGCGCACTTGTGCTTTCTGGGCAGTGGGGAGGAGACTTTTCACTCCATTTGTTCTTCAGTAGAGTACTGGGAAACAGCACTCATTTCAATCGGGCTTCTGAGTTTGTTTCAGGACCAAAACTGTCTTGGCTGTCTTAGGGGGCTACTGCTGCCGGCAGAGTGATACAGAGGCCAGGGGTGGTTCTAGGTGTTGGGGGGATGGGGCAGAGAGGGCCTAGGGACCCCTCTATACCTGCTAATCGCAGGCCCATAGCTACAGTGGGGCCTCTCAGCCCCTCCCGCTGACTTACCACCAAGGTCCCATGACTTGCAGCCCAAAGGCGAGCGGGTGCAGGCAGAGAGGACACGCACACACCCGTTCCAGTTCTAACTGCCCACCATTCATTTGGAGGCAGCTTTTAGAGGCCGGCTAAGGAGAGCCGACAGGAAATCTTCCATGGAAGGAAAAGTCCACTTTGGCAAGCTCACTCTTTCTCTTTCTCTCTCTGCCTGGTTGCCTTTCTCGTTTCCTCCTTTCTTTCTGCCTCGGGCTCAAGTTTGGAAGCTGGACTGGTGGTGGCATCTCTCCTTCAGAGGGAAGATTTTCATGCTTCCTAGTCTGGCGCAAGGGATGAACAAGCAAAAGGAATCCAGAGACCCAGCCCAGGAGAAGGGCAGCAATCCAGAGAGGTTAAAGCCAGTGGCTTCGGGAGTGGCAGCAGCTCCTCCTCCTCGTCATCTTTCAGCCATGGCTCTCCTTGCCTGCCATTCAGTGTGTGTGGGGGTGCAGGGGTGTCCCCGATTTATTTAAAGGCCCCTTCAATTAAAAAAATCCTAGCTATGGGCCTGACTGATAGCTTTCCCCTTTCTGCCCACCCACCCACATGCCCCCACCTGCCTGTGCACCCTTCTCAGTTTGGTGTAGTGGTTAAGTGTGTGGACTCTAATCTGGAGAACTGGGTTTGATTCCCACTCCTCCACTTGCAGCTACTGGATGAACTTGGGCAAGCCATAGTTCTGTCAGAGCTGTTCTTGAAAGAGCAGTTTCTGTCAGAGCTCTCTTAACCCCACCTACCTCACAGGGTGTCTGTTGTGGGGAGAGGAAGCCACTCTGAGACTCCGAGTGAAGGACAAGGTATAAATCCAGTCTCCTCCTCCTCCTCCTCCTCCTCCTCCTCCTCCTCCTCCTCCTCTTCTTCTTCTTCACCACCAGAGGTGTGCCACTGCCAGGGCCACCTGGAATGCTGGCGTTTTGTGTACTACCCACATGCTTTTCTGCAGCAGTGCTAGGCAGCACATGCAGCTGGGAGTGCAGATGGCAAAGCACTCACAAGCAGGCAGTGGAAGAATGGGAGTGCCGGCATCAGGAGAGATGCGAGAATAGGAAGTCAGCAGCTGTGGGTCCCACCAGAATCCATGGCCCATGGCAGGTGCCCCACCCCGGGATATGCTGAAGCCAGCCCTGATGGAGAGTATGGTCCTTTCCATTATCCTCAGACTTTCAGCAGCTTTCATTACCATCGATCATGGCATTCTCTTGAACCCTGTATAAGAACTGATAAACTGGATTTCAGTCTGGGTAAAACAGGGGTAATCTCTGGCTGGCTAAGAATTAAAATGTACAGTTAGCTCCTGTGATAAAATGGCCCTTGTTTTTACTCTGGGGTTTACTCTGCTGGCCTTGGTCGTAAGATGCTTAGCCTACCAGAAGTTTTCTTCCTGCTCCCACTTCCCAGTGACAAATACGGTTTACTTTCTGCTGCCAGCAACTGGCCTTTAATAGAATTGCATCTGACAACAGGCAGTCACACTAGGAAAAATCTCAGAATCCCTGGCTAAGTAGTCTCTCCCTGTTCTTCCCATACACTTTGATAAGCAAGACCCCAAGACTGGAGGGTTTCTTGCTCAGTAGTTGCAGAGACCAAACAACTTTAATTTCAGAAAGAGAAAAGTTTGTCTATGAGGACATTAACCAACCTAAGGATACAAGAAACGTAAGCATGCAGTTGAACACCAAATGCCTGTGTCATCTGAGCAAAGAAAAGTAAAATCATAGAGACATAAACACATATCTTCTTTCCCATAATCTACAACTTATCTCTATGATGTTAAGGAGACAGGCAGAAAAATCTGAATGGTTCCAGGTTTGATGTTCAAGCTCCATGAATCTCCATCTAGCATGTATCCTCCCTACTGTATGTCTCTTCAAGACTCCCTAAAGCACATCTGTATGTCCCAGAATGGTTCTCAAAGAATGGCTGCCCCTCTCTAAGAGGAAATGCTCAAGAGTCTGGGTCTTTTCAGCTTAGGAAGAAAACAACAAGACGTTATAAAAGTTGGGAGAACTTTGTCTTCTCTCCCATAGTACTAGAATTTGGGAGGCACTTGATAAAGCATTCAGGACAGACAAAAGGGTATCCTTGTTCGCTCCGTGAGTACTTAAATAATGCAACTCACTACCTGTGAATGTAGGGATGGCCATTAGCACAGATGGCTTTACAAAGGAATTAGACAGATCCAAGGAGGAACGGTCCATCAAGGACCATGATTATGAAAGGGAACCTCTACATCCATAGTCTTTAAAATGATAATTACCATTCTAGGATGCAACATTAGGAGAAGGCCTTGGCTATGCCCTCATTCTTGGCACTCCAGTGCAACTGTTTGGGCACTATGTGAAACAGGACGTTGATGTAGTTTATCACCCATGTTCTTATGTGTGTACATGGAAATGTACATGCAACTCTGCATTGGAATAGTAGTCAATAACACCCAACATTAAAAAGAACAGGTACAAGCATTAAATATGGTCATTTAATGGCATAATATAAAACATAATGCAGTGGCATAATATTAAAAACTGTTACTTTCCATGAGATCAACCTGGCCATACAACTCTGAGAACAATACTCTACCCCCACCACCACCCACAACGATTCTTTTATTGTATTAGTTGGATTCTATTCCGCAAATTAATCCGGTAACTTCTGTGTACATGTCATGCAAATCCATTTTTCCCCTCCTTGTGCAAGCTTATTATATTTCAGCAGAATTTTACAATACAGTGTGGGCCAAACACACCAGCTGGTTATCCTTAAAGAACTGTTTCAATTTGGCACATTGTATTCAGAAAGCAGTAATCTACAGTGGGCATATTAATAATGCAGCATCATCTAGCAAAGACTCAGTTGGCTGTTCCATTTGGTTTTTAACTTAATTCTCCCTGACTGCTTCTTATGACTCCTGTGCTTTGACCTTCGCCAAGGGTTTGTGCTTTGTTTTCCATTGAGATAGTGCCTTCAGGAGCATCAAAACTCAAGCTTCTGGAGCTGATTACTATGATACAACCCAGCCTTGAAACAGCTATACCTGTGAATACGTCCAGGAACTCATAAAGCAATTGATTTGCTGGATGGAGATGGGATATTTACATGAAAAGTTGGGAAAGAGTGCTAGGAAGACAGATACCAAGAGGAAGCCCTGTAGCTAGACAATTTTTGGTGGGGACATGCTCACATCACTTCCGACTTCACTTCCAGAAGTGATGTAGGCATGTGGGAGGGTTATGCCAGGTATCCCTTTTGCAACCCAGCAGTCCCTTTCCCCCCTCCCCTTTCTCCACTGCTGCCCCGGTGACACCCCCCCCGTGCACTTTCAGCCCATCCAATCCTATGGCTTGACCCACCAGGAAGTAGAGCACTGCCACCACCTCCATCCTCTCAAGGAGTGCAGACTCATAGCCTCTTTTAGCCCTCTGCAAGAAGCCAACCATGCAGAGCGGGAAAGAGACAGCATTCGAGGTGAGGCATCTTTCAGGCTGACCCCCCCCTTGCAAGGCTCCTTGCAAGGGGATGTGGGAGGCCAGGGAAAGCTCCTCCCTGCTCAGCCAATTTCTGCCCCAACCCACTCAGAGGCACTATCGCCCACCTTCACCCCTGGGAAGATGACCCCCCCACATGCCTCACCTCCCTCTCCCTGCCCAGTGTGGCCTGCCCTTGGAAGAGCTTCTCAGGGCTTGGCTCAGGCTTCCTCTTCCTTCTGTCAGACCACCCCTCCAGCTGGCCTGCTGCAGTGCTGGTCAGGGCTTAACAGGACAAGGCCCAGTATCTCTTGGCCAGCGACCATCCCCACCTGTGGCCAGGAGATCTGTGTCCAGAGTCTCCAGAAGATTTGGTGGGCAGGGCAGATTTGGGAAGGGGCATCACCCCCAGGCCCCCACAGTAACAATGGGCCTGTCAAGAGGCCTGCATGTAGTATTCAAATCAACATCAGTCAAAAAAAGCAGAGATGTGATCCTTTGACACCAATGGAATCTGTATCTACACCGAGGTCGTAGACCATGAGTTGAATCCAGCCAACTTTTCCACTAGTAAATAAGGGAGAAGGGGCCCTCTTTAACCACCAAAAAGATTATGTTGGGGATCATAAGAACATAAGAGAAGCCAATGTTGAATCAGGCCAATGGCGAATGCCCTATCTAGTCCAACACTCTGTCACACAGCGGCCAAAATATACTAGGTGCCATCAGGAGGTCCAGCAGTGGGGTCAGGACACTAGAAGCCCTCCCACTGCTGCTCCCTCCAGCACCAAGAATAGAGTGCATCACCTGCCCCAGACTGAGAGTTCCCATCTATACCCTGTGGCTAATAGCCACTGATGGACTTCTGCTCCATATGTTTATCTAATTCCCTCTTGAAACTGTCCATGCTTGAAGCTGCCACCACCTCCTGTGGCAGTGAATTCATGGGACTGCATGGACAAAAGCCACCTGCTTTTGAGGATTATAATTAGAACTGCCAGTTCTGGGCTTGGAAATATTTGGGAATTTGGGGGATGGAGCCCAGGGAGGGCAGGGTTTAAGGAGACAAGGAACCTCAACAGGGTATAATGCAATAGACTCCGCCCTCCAAAGCAGCCATTTTCTCCAGGGGAACTGATTAGTAGTCTGGAGACCAGCTCTAATAGTGGGAGATCTACAGGGGCCACCCAGAGGTTTACAATCCTAGTTATAATATGGAGAAGGACTGGCCAAGATTGAGCAGAAATCCTGGCTGGATCCACCCCTCTGTTGATCATTTGGGAAAGCGTAGCCAATTCATGGCAATTCCATGGAAATCCCATCATACTCCATCCCATACTCCAAATAAAGCAGCCTTTCAGTGAACCTGGGCTCTGCAGCTTGTTTCTGGGGTCCAATCTACAGGAAACGTTTCCTCTGGAACATAAATCAGTGCAGCATTTCCCCATTAACAAGCCCTTTTTACCTACACAGAAAGTCTTCTCTACGTTTCCCCCAAGGCAGGCAGGAATAGCTTTGTCTCTCTTCTCCTGCAATCAGCGGGTACATAAACCATCCTCTGCTCCCTCTACTCTGCAAAATGCTTGATCTCTGTTAGGTCTCGTTGTAAATCTGGAATAACCGCGAAAGGTTCTTCTGTCCGTCTCCCCTTAATATTCCCAAGCCGAGCAAGAGCAGAATCTGGCTCTCCTGTCTAATTGGATTTACGGCAGCATTTCAATTGGCACAATTGGTTTTGATGGGCTGGCCATCTCCATAATGAAAATGAATTGAATTATATTTGGAGGAGAACATAAAGGAAAGGCCTTTCATGGACAGGTACAGACACTTCATCAGCTCTGCCTTTGGTATAAATGAAGAGAGTCTGCTTTGCTTTGCTTTGCTTCCCCCTCCCCTCCCTCTCTCTTCCCAGAGCCACGGGGTAGTCACAGTTCATCATCACTGCCCATTTATTCTGACAGAAGTTTATTCAGTATGATAATGGGTAGTTTGAAAGGCCTTTAAATATGCTCGGTGTGATAATTTTATTAGCTTTATGCATATAGGCTCTGAAATTTAATTACCAGCAAGGAGAAAATATAAATACAAATTATAAAACAATTACATTCAGAGGGGATTGGGAGGGGCAGGAGTATCTTTGTGCCCTCACTAGGACTGCCTCTGCTCCCCGACTTCCGAGGAGAGGCGATGCTTTACTTCAAAACGGAATCCACCTAGACAGAGGTCAAGAGGTAAACAGACCGAGCATCTTTAACCACTGGAGGTATCAAAGGGAGGCACCAAAGTACAACTCCTGTGTGTTTTTTTAATTTGTTCCATGTCTGTTGATTCACAGAATACAGTTTCAAATTATGTATTCTTTAACTACTTTGAGTTATGCAGATCTAAAGGAACAGTTCTGCTCACAAAAGAGTTTGTGTGCAAGTGGTAACACAAGAACAATATCGCAAGTCACTCTTGCACTAAAGTCAACTTGATCACAGCCCGTCTTGTATTTCCGCTTGCACCAGAGATCATGCAAGGTATATTATATTTCTGCACGTGGACACACACTCATAGAGACACATGCACAAAGGCTCATACACGCTGATAATGACCCTCTTTAATCAAAGCATATTGCACCTCCTCCTTGAACTATGATGATTGCATCAAAGAGCCTTTTGATTTTTGTACACAACAACATTGATTAGAAATGAACAATCTGTACTTGAGCCTATAATAGCTGTTACACAATGTCTTGGAAAAACAAAACCACATCAAGTAAAACTTCTCTTCCACTGTCAACATGGTGCTATCTACACTTGGTCTACGATGAATAATGCAAGCAAGGTGCTTTCCATACAGTTGTTGCAATCCAGGAAGGGTGGTGTGATTCATGTGCCTATCCAGCCTTCCGCACAAATAGAAACTGATGTTGTTTATAAAATAATAATAATAGTCATATGGTATTGTGTATAGTATAGCCAGGAAATGTTAAGATTGTCTGGCAGCCAGAAGTTCTAGCCCTTTAGTGTTGTGCACCACTAGGTAGTGAGCTAGACTTGTTTTTGAGGCAAGAGATATTTCAGAGATGGTTTGCCATTGCTTGCCTCTGCGTCACAACCTTGGTATTCCTTGAAGATTGCCCATCCAAATAGTAGCCAAGGCCAACCCTGCTTAGCTTCTGAGATTTGACAAGATCAGCCTAGCCTGGGCCATCCAGGTCAGGGTGTTGCTGTTTATACAATTGCACAGTTGGAAGAGTAGTCCCAGGTACATCAGGAAGCTCATCCAGATCCCATTGAGGTAGCAGGATGCGCCTTTTGATGCATGTAATGCTGAAGTTTTGGCATGGAAAACAGAGTTGGGACATTATTTGAGGAGTAAATTCAACCCACTGATAATACACCTTTGCTTGGAGATGGCACTACACAAGGTTCTTCTACTACAGTAGCCGGTACAATAGTGTAGGACGCAGCATCAGGACACCAACATTGGCCCATTGCTGTGGCAGGGGGAAGGATCAATGCTGGGTTCTATACTGAACAGCACCTAAGTAGGATGGAGACCAGGGCCAATTCATTTGGGACAGGCAACACCATGCTTTACCAATATAAAGGCCCATAGTCATGATGCCATGCAGCTATGCAGAATGTTATGGCCAGCTCCCTGCCCCCCCCCCCCATGCAGCTCCATCCTTAGCTGACACTTTGTGCTGGTGGGTAAGTTTCACCTTAATTACAGCTCTGGGCCACTAACTTTTGCCTTCTATTCTGGTAGGTTGGTGCTCATTTTTAAGCAATATTCATTTTGCATTGGTTGTATTGTTGGCAGTTTGAAAAAGCGTGTTCCTTGTTGGCAATGCATTTCTTTTTGCAGTGTGGTACCTGTTTACATTGTGCACGTTCTTTTCTCTTCCATTAGTTTCTGATCTTTTTTTTTTTTGCTGTTTGTATCAATTTTATTATTTAGATGGCTCATGGGGGGGTTTTCTGCCTTGCAGGATGACATGTTTGATTTTTTTGTGGGGTTTTTTTTGTTGTTTCTGTTTTGGGTGTCAGTCAGGTTTTTGGTTTGGTTTGGTTTGGTTTGGTTTGGCAGTGGCTTATTATTTCAAAGAATAGTTCAGCTATTCCATTCTATTTCTTTGTTGGCTTCTCCCATATTCTGGCTGTTCTGCAAAAACCAAGGAGGCTGGGTTATTTGCTCACATCTAACTGCCACCTTCAAACACAGTAGGTCCAACTCTTGAACATGTTCATGGTGAAATTTGCAGCATCACTGCAGCTATTTTAATCTTGATAGGTGGATGCCATCCATCCACACTGAATTGTTTTAAATGGGATAAATATTAAAATAGGCATTGGAATGTGCATGCCCATCTATATTCTGGCACAACATCTAAGTTTGCCAGCCCACTTCTCACAAATAGTGGGAGTTTTCAGGAAGTAGGAGAGCACAGCACATGGAAAGGAGGTAAAGATCATAGGAGGGAGGTAAAGTCCATAGAGATTTATCGCATTCCTAGAGCATCGTGTGGTAGCCATGACATCGCTTCCAGTTTTCACTGGAAGTGACATCATAGTACATACAATGCTGTCCCACCCATTTTTCTCCTGCTAACCGAAGGAAAGCAGAGGGAGGGCTGCCTCTGAAAGTGAGAGAATGTGTAGTATCACTTGGTAAGTGGCAACCCTAGACATACATCAGTATATGTTAAAATCTGGTCTGGAGATACTTTGAGGTAATAAGAGTTTGGCTAGCATCCCGCAAAAGTCACATGAATGTAGGGAGAGCAAATATGTACACAGCTGAAGATCCAGGCGGGGGGGAGAATACAATTGCAGGCAACGTTCTTGATTATTTCCACTTCACTGGAAATTATCATTATATATTCAAGATGCTTTTCTGAAAACCAGGTATATAATCTTTTTAAGCTATGATTTTCCAGATATTTAATTTGCATGTTAGTGGAAATCCTAGCATGAAGGCACATCTCCTTCCATTTATTTAAAAGTGCAGAGGTCGTCTTGTTTACAGAAGCACATGCCTGAACATTTTTCTCCTTTAGACGAAATGTGAAAATTTCTCTGGGCGGGGGAATACAAAAGTGGTTCAATCATGCAATTCAGAGGCCGAACCGGACTGTAACAAATGAAAGGGGGAGTTCAGTGGCAGAGCAGCTGCTTTCATTTTGTGGGGCAATTTTTTTTTTCTTGTGGGGCCCCCATTATGCTTATACTTTTATACTTGAAAATAATAAATAACTGGAGATTTTGGGAGTGGAGTCTGAGGAACACTGGGCTTGGGGAAGGGAGGGACTTCAATGGGATATAGAGTGCACCCAGAGGTCAGATGTAATGCCAGGGAATCTCCAGCCACCACCTGGAGTTTGGCAACCCCAGGAGAGAAAGATTGGCTTTCTTTCCCACACACACAATCACCAACAACACCCCCCACCACCACCATGGAAAACTATGGGAGAGAGAGAGATTGACTTCCCCACCTTCACCAAACCCCCCACCCTCCCTTCCATGGAAAGATATGGAGGGGGGGAGAGGGAGAGATTGGCTTCCCGACCACCAGGGCTCTTTTTGTAGCAGGAACTCCTTTGCATATTAGGTGACACACCCCTAATGTAGCCAATTCTCCAAGAGCTTACAATAGCCCCTGTAAGAAGAGCTCTGTAAGCTCTTGGAGGATTGGCTACATTAGGGGTGTGTCACCTAATATGCAAAGGAGTCCCTGTTACAAAAAGAGCCCTGCCTACCACCATCTCCATGCCTTCTCTCTCTCTTTCCTTCCCCAGCCCCCCCCCCCCACCCCAGCAGCAGGGAGGCTGTGGAAGGGAAGGGAAGCTGCCCTGCCCATTCTGGTCAGTTTCACTGGGGAGGAACAGCAGTTAGGTTTAACAGCTGATAGGAAGGGAGTGAAACTGACCAGAAGCTGCAAGGCTGCTTCTCTTTCTTTCCCCAACCTCACCCTGGCTTTGGGGCTAGGTGCACTGGGGGTGGGAGCATCTGGCGTCATCAGGTGGTGGGACAGGGCTTGTGGGTGGTGGGGCTCTGCCCCCAAATGACCCACCATGGCTATGGGCCTGTACAGAAGGACCAAGGTCTAAGCCTTGGCATTTTGAATTAAAGGATTTGTTCTCTGCCTGAGACCCTGGAAAGCAGGTGGAGACAATGTTGAGTGATAGGAACCAAAGGTCTGGTTTGGTAGGACGCAGTTTCCTATGTTCTGAACAACTGGATTTCACCTTACAGACCATAGATATTTGTTACCATAAGCAGAGCTAGGGAAACAAGGCCCGTAGCTGCCATGGGGCCCATGGGGCCCATGGGGCTGGGGCCGCTATTGGTTTTTATGGGCCCCTCCCTGAGCCATGGCTCCCCCTCCCCCTGGGCCACCTCACCCCAATTACCTGTCGGCAGGGAGGATGAGCAGGGCCAGTGCGAGCTTTTCTTGTGCCCTAGGCAAGGCTAACTATTTGCACCCACACACACACACACCACTAACCAATTTTTAAAAACAGATGAATTCTAGGGAATATTAAAAGCACAAAACTTGACACTGCTAATTTTTTTAAAAAATTGTGAAAATAAGTAAAATGACAGTCTTTGGTTTTCTTTCTCAAACAGAAAACAGTTTTAGCACATAACTCACCAAACATTTTGAATAATCCTGTGAATTGTGATGTCAAAAATTAAAGCTCTTGAATGTTTCCATTTTGGGCACATCAAAATCTCATTTTGTTTGCCTTTTCCTTTGCAGATTTTGTCTCTGATTCCTTCAGTTCAAGTGCTGATGCTTCAGTGTGTTGAACTGATATAACTGCCAAACCAAAAAGTCTCTTTTGCAGCACTAGTTCTACAGTTTTCTCAGTTTTGCAATTCTTGATGTCAGATTTGTGTCCATTTACCCTTTGGTGTAGGGTGTGATCTGTTTGTCCTATGCAGAGAACTGCAATTTACACAGCCTACTGTATTGTTATTCCAGCCTTGCTGTTTTTATTGCTCAGTTACTTATTCATCTTGACTCTAATTGTCTCTTCCTGACAACTAGCTTCCCCTACCTGCATGTAATACTTGAGGAAATCTGTTTCAGTGTATGTGAAGAAGTGTGCACATGCTAAGAACATAAGAGAAGCCATTGTTGGATCAGGCCAATGGCCCATCCAGTCCAACATTCTGTCACACAGTGGCCAAAAATACCAAGTGCCACCAGGAGGTCCAGCAGTGGGGCCAGGACACTAAAAGCCCTCCCACTGTTGCCCCCCCCCAGCACCAAGAATACAGAGTATCACTTGCCCCAGACTGAGAGTTCCCATCTATACCTTGTGGCTAATAGCCACTGATGGACCTCTGCTCCAGATGTTTATCCAATTCCCTCTTGAAGCCATCCATGCTTGTAGCTGCCGCCACCTCCTGTGGCAGAGAATTCCATGTGTTAATCACTCTTTGGGTGAAGAAATACTTCCTTTTATCCATTCTAACCTGACTGCTCAGCAATTTCATTGAGTGCCCACAAGTTCTTGTATTGTGAGAAAGGGAGAAATGTACTTCTTTCTCTACCTGCTCTATCCCATGCCATGCATAATCTTGTAAACCTCTATCATGTCACCCCTTTGGGGATTTTGAACTTAGACTTCCCAGATAGTAGGCTGATACTGACCACTTAGACAAAAACATAGCCCTCAGTCTGTGTCATGGTGCCTTCTCATGTTCTTGACCAGCACATGAAGGAACTTATGTTCAAAAGGTTACAATGCCCAGCCATTTCATGTTTTCCCCTGGGCCTGAGATTTCTGTGGTGAGATTTCCCCTGACCCTGAGATTTCTGTAGTGAATGTCAATAAATCAAAAGTAGGTTTGCAGCTTACAGAACAGTATACTCAAGATTGCAATAGCACAGACATTTTGATGCAATAATTCAGAGCAAGGGAAATGAACAAAATATTGCAAGAGTGCTAATGTTTTAAACATTTTTAAGTTAAAACTTAACTTTTTAACCGAGAGCCTTTGGCCGGTTGGAAGGAAAAGAATGCCATCATGGGGGGCGGGACTTCTGAGGAGAGTGAGACTGTGGTGCAGGCTGGACCCCTTCTGCCCTTCCCTCCTTCTCCTCCCCCCCAGACAAAAATTCATGGCTCGCCTCCGTCCCTCCCCTCCATTTGCTTTCCCACCCAGCGCCCTCACCTGCTCTCTTCACCTCCGCACTGCTGCAGGCAATGGCTCACTCAGCCATGCCCAGCAACCCAGGCGGCGCTCACTAATTATGACCCGACCCAGCTCAGCGTGGCTCGGGAGGAGAGGTAGCCTGGAGGAGCGCCGAGGAGTGACTGGGGAGGGGCGCCCACAGTGTCAGCGCAGAACTGACCAGGCAGCGCAGGGCTGCTTGCTTCCTTTTCTCCCCGTCAGGTGAGCCCCAAGGCAGCAGAGACGATGATTCCTGCTCATTGTCAGCACTGCTCTTGCTGTCGTCCTCACCCTGCTTGCTGGCCTCTGTGCCCTCAGAGGTCTCCACCCTTAGGTGATCGCCTCACTTGGCCTTAATGGTTGTGCCGGCTCTGAGGATGAGGGCAGCACAAGCAGTAGCAGCGGCAGCAGCAAATCTGGACTTAAGAGAGCGGCCCGGACATGCAGCAAGTGTGAATGGTACAAGGAGAACCCTCCATCTCGGGCTTCCACTAGATGCTCGCTGTCCTGCCCACCAGCAGCAGGTAAGCCCAGCCAGGCAGGCAAGGAGGCAAGCTGCCACCTCCTCTTGCCCCTGGCAGGCAAGTCTGGCTACACTCCATTGTGCCAATAAGCTCACATGCAGCAGCTCTGTGGCCAGCCTGGCCACTGCATGCCTTACCTCTCCCAGCCCCGGGAGGGAACTGATGGGGGACATCAGGCTGCCCCTTGTGCCGTGCCCTGGGAAGAGGAACTGGGGCTTCTTGGGAGGGGGACAGATGCTCTGCAGGGATGGCCTGCCCTTGCCAAGGGGTGTGTGTGGAGGGAACCTACAGCTGCTGGGCATTACTCCCCTTTGCCCTGGAGCCTGGGGGGTACAGAACTGCCTTAGGAGTTCTAAGGAGTCCCACCAATTAAATCAAAGTTAATTTAATTAACTTTCTTTTAATTGGCTACTGGGGCCCTCAAGGCCCCCTCCCCCCCAAAAAAGCCCTAGCTACGGGGCTGGTCCCACACATGCATTCAACAAAGTTAACCAAACCAAAAGAACTGCAGGAAGCATTAACAAACTACAGGCCTTCCACGCTGCAATCCTAAGCACAGTTACCCCCATCTGAGTCCACTGAAGTCAATGGTCTTAGTACAGTGTGACTCTGTTTAGGATTGCACTGTCAGTAGCAGAGAAACCTTCATGATATAAGAACTAACTAAGAGCTAGGGGACCAGGAAACAAGGCAAGAAAAATAGAAGCAGTCGGTAAGCTCCAATCAGTAGAAAGCATACATCATGGCTCCCTCTAGAGTTCAAATGGACTAAACACACTCTGTATCAGTATTTACATTACTAAAAATGACTCATATGGCGTTGCCTTTCCAGCCCCTAGATTTGGTATAGCATTTCTCACTGCTGTAGAAACAAGCCACATTTTAAAATGAACAACAGAGTTGTCTCTGCGGTGGGGAATTGTCATGCCCTAAACGATAAGCAAAGCCTTACCCGCATTCACTTCACCTCCATAGGTGTTACGGGCTTCCTCAGAGTCTTATCCTCTGCTGCAACACACAATTGTAAACCCTGCTTCATAGAAAGAAACCATCTTCCTATGAAATCAATTTTCACAGGGTTTCCAACATATCAACCCCCCCCCCGTTCCCCATTTTTCATGGGCCACGGATGAAAGAATAATATATTATTATAAAAATTTGTCACAGTCTGTACATTGAAGGCGGGAGAGTTATTATTTTTTTTAATCTCACACATCCCTAATCAAATTTGACTATTTTATGCAAACGAGGGGGAAAGAGTGGTATTAGAAACACACCTGGAAGCAGAAATCTTCCAAGTTTTATTCCTGCTTCTCCCTATGCATTTTAAAAAGATAATAGTGAGATGGCAGCTAACCCATCCATTTGGTATGGTTCTTGCCAGCCACTACCGGCGATTTGCATAATAGAGCATGTAATTTCCCAGTGCCACCCTTTGCTCCTCCCCAACTTCACTTTCACTCTGCCATCGTTTACCAGCCATGCAGGGTCAGGGGAATTTATTAGCCTTAGAGAAGTTGTTCAACGAATGAAATAGCTCCCTGCATCTTAGGAGAGGAGCGAATTGAGAAGCCAGAGATGTGCTGAATGTTTCTGATCAATGCAGACCTGCGGAAAGATGCACAAGCACTCATTTGGCAGTTGGGCTGCTTCCTCCCCCCAAAAAATAAATTAAAATGAAGTCGGTGTTATGCAATGCTTTCTTTATCAGTCCTTATGAAATTTAAATGGAGGGTTTGAAATTGCCCCAGTTTTAATCCAAGTTCTGCAGTGGTAAGGCCAGTGCTTTTTGTTTTTTTTTAAGGTGCTAGTACTCACATATTGCATCAATTTCCACCAGTTCCCAGTTTGGTGGGAGGGACTGTGGCTCAGGGGTAGAGCATCTGCTTTGTATGCAGAATGTCTCAGGTTCAATCCCTGGCAAATTCAGTTACCAGTACCAAGTAGTAAGGGATCTGAAAGACGTCTACCTGAGACCCTGAAGAGCTGCTGTCAGTCTGAGTAGACAATACTGACCTTGATGAACCGATGGTCTGATTCAGTATAAGGCAGCTTCATGTGTCTGTCCCCTCCTGCAGATCCCCACTAGGCTGTTCCTGGTGGTCCACTGTCTCTTTCTCTGGCTGAATGGGCCAGGCTGGTGCATGAAGATCAGGATTTGGGAAAGCCCCAGAGAGAGAGGTGTCAGAGCTCAATACTGGTGAGCACTATCACCCAAAAAGTCCTAGTAAGGAATCAGCAGGGATAGATGTCTCTATGAGAACCTGGGAGTCTTTGCGCTTTCCAGATTGGGATTATATTATGAACATCCTGATGATGTTACAGCTGGTGTCATACTGGGCAGAACTCCGACAGAGAGTAGCCAGGTGGGCTGGCCAGGATAACCAAGCTGATGCTGTCACCAGGGCCACGATGTGGTGGAGTTGTTGGCATCCGGATGGCAAAACAGGGCAGGACAATGTTGGGATGACCTTGTGGGGTGTGAGTATTGGGGGCAGGTTCTCAAAAGACTTGTTTCAGCCAATTTTAGGCTGAGGGCAAGTCAAAAGCCCAAGTGACAAAGCAAATGGAGAAGACAGAAGAGGACACCAATTAAGGCTTGAATACTATGAATGAGTTCCATGGATGCCAAATAGACTTGGTCATGGAACGCACTTCCTTTTCTACTAAGCCTTCTCTTCATGCAACCTTAGTTGTTTTCAGTGGGCCCCTGTGCATCATTCACAGGATTCAAGCCATTAGCCTAGCACTAATGGGCAACACGTGATTCTCTGAAGTGACCAGCAAAGGTCTCTTGGGATGAGGGGCTTGGGAGAAGGGCTAAGCAAGGAGACTGATCAGAAGACAGGTGGCAAGAGAAGGATGGAGGAAAGGGAGAATGAGAAGTGGGGGAGACAAAGGAAGAGGCCAGGGCAAGGGCAAGTGAAAGAGAGGGGGGAGGGAGCAGTAGAGCTCTAAGAAAAGGGATAATGAGCAGGCAGAAGCCAAGGACCAGTCATGGACCTTAGAAGTCTGAGCTCTACCATGGAAACCTACCTTAGGATACCCAAAGTATGGAAGGCTCCCCAGGAGCCAATTGCTGTCTTGACCATGATTGGCTGAAGGTCATGGCTGGCCAAGAGCCAGTATATTCAAGCCTACTGTGATGTAACATGGGACAGTAAGACAATTAACCTAACCTGTGGTCATACATGAGGGTGGACCAATGGCCCTCCCCCAGAGAAGTCCACAGTTTGCCAAAGGAAGCCATCATGCCTGGAAAAAGGCTCCAGTCCATGAACTATCTCAGGGACCATTCTTAAGGAAGTGCTCTGACATGCACAAGCCACCCAAACTCCTTATATATACCTCATTGACAAAGAAGAAGAGTTGGTTTTTATACCCCACTTTATCTGCCCAAAGAATTCGCAAAGTAACTTACAATTGCCTTCCCTTCCTCTACCCATAACAGTCACCTTGTGAGGAGGTGGGGCTAAGAGAGTTCTGAGAGAACTGTGACTGGCTACCCAGCAGGCTTCATGCAGAAGACTGGGGAATCAGACCTGGTTCTGCAGATTAGAGTCTGCCGCTTTTAACCTCTACACCACCCTGGGTCTAAAGGAGTTCCAAAAGGAAAACCCAACACAAGTTGGACTGACTCAGTAAAGGAAGCCACAGCCTTCAGTTTGCAAGAGCTGAGCAAGGCTGATAGGACATTTTGGAGGTTATTAATTCATAGGGTCACAGGAAATTGGAAGTGATTTGACAGCACATAACACACACAAGGATTCCTCCAAGCATATGTGGTTTTCAGCTGCCCTACTCACCTTCACAAGAGCTGGAAGAAGACGTTTCTTTGGGCACATTCCCCAAAAGGTCTTTTAAAAAAAAAACCCAACACCACAGAGCAAATGAAACAAAATGCATATTTTCAACTCAGCTGTAATGTTCAGTAGGCTAGTTCATCAGAATGGCTGCTCTTACATCAATGATGCAATCATGTCTCCAAATATATTTGTAGCATTTAAAGATTGCTTTGTATTTTTGCTCAAGAAGGCAATGCGGCAGCAATAGCTTACAGACATTTTAGAGAGCAAATTTCAAATGAGACAAGAGTGCTTGGTGGGGTCCCTGTTTTGTGTACATATAATCTGCATTTGTGCTAAAATTGATAGCCATTGCAAATATTTTGATTGACTGTGTACTCAAGGCCTTTGGAGCTGACTCTGAATAACTGAAGAACAGCATGCTGGATCTCAGGTCTGGATGGCATAAATGAAAACTGAAGATAGTGGGGTAAACTTCTCTTCTGTTTTTGTCAGTCTGCAGACTCTTAGAAGATTCCATTCAGAATCCTATGTTGTCAAATGGAAGCATGGTGAAAATATGGTTGTGGTGGAAAGCGCCGTCAAGTCACAGCTGACTTATGGGAAACCCATAGAGTTTTCAAGAGGTGGTGGGCCATTGCCTGCCTCCACATCACAACCCTGGTATTCCTTGGAGGTCTCCCATCCAAATACTGACCAGGGCCAACCCTACTTAGATCTGAAGAGATTGTGTTAGCCTGGGCTATGCAGGTCAGGGCTGAAAATATACTGAATCTATATTTAGTGGTAAGAGATTGTAGAAGAGTTCTGTGAAAAATGCTTAAAGGCTGCAGGGAATTAAGACAAAAATTGTTTGCCTTCTCTGCTTTGTGAGGGGGAATAAACACAGGATGTTGTGGCAAAAAAAAATTCAATAAACTTTACAGTTTTGCACTATGGCTTGCTATTCCCCTCCAAATCTCAGAACGAAAGATAAATCTCATTCAGAATGAATTCCCAAGCTGGTAAAAATGATAAAGCAAGGTATACCAGCACGATAAAGCAAAGTATACCAGCAAGGTGAGCCAGTTTGGTGTAGTGGTTAAGTGTGCAGACTCTAATCTGGGAGAACCGGGTTTGATTCCCCACTCCTCCACTTGCACCTGGCTGGATAACCTTGGGCAAGCCGTAGTTCTGATAAGAGCAGTCCTTGAAAAAGAGCAGTTTCTGTTAGAGCTCTCTCAGCCCCACCTACCTCACAGGGTGTCTGTTGTGGGGAGGGGAAGGGAAAGGAGTTTGTAAGCTGCTCTGAGACACCTCTGGGTAGTGAAGGGTGGGGTATAAATCCAATCTCTTCTTCTTCTTCCTGTTGTCCACCATCAGGTTTGAGAGCCAATACGTCATGTGTGTTCTGCTCATAATCAACTATTTCTTTCTCTGTGTAGATCAAAAGAGATTGAACCATACTCATATGTAATAGGTAGCCTATCTTGTTCTCAATGAGAAGGACTCATTGTCATGATCCTAATACTTTATATGCAGTATTCCATCTCCCAGTTGCAGCAACTAGTTCAGACAACAAGCATGATAACATCTGGAAGGAAAATATGGCACACCCCAAGGCGAGCTGGAGGGAAGACAGCATGGTATAGCCCAATCTTGTTAGAGCTAGAAATCTAGGTAGGGTCAGTGTTTGAATGGGAGACCACCAAGGAAGACTCTTCAGGGGAAGAAACTCCAGAGGAACTGTTTGGTAATTTGTAAAACAGGATGCTGGAGTAGATGGACAGGACCACTGGTCTGATCCAGTGGGGCTCTTCTTATGTTCTTAAGGCAGTGGCAAGCCACGTCTGCTTCTCACTTGCCTTGAAAGCCCCTTTCTGAGCCACAGTAAGTCAGTTGCGCCTAGACAGCAATTACATACATGAGAGCTGTCATGTGGAGCAACCTTCATATACAAGAAATCAGGACTGAGTTTCTGAGTACAAAAGTCACTTACTTTAGGGGTCATTTAAGACATTTTATTTACTGTATCCTTTATTAGTTGATGACAAATTTATCTTATGTCAAAGATTTAAAAAAATATATATACTGTGAAGCTTTCAAGGGTCACATTAAACACTGGAATAACTGAGTGTTTCAGCATGGACAGCTGTGAAATCTTTTCATCAAGAGTATGAAAAGGCTGGAACAAGATATGAAATTGATCACAGGGTTGCTACTAAGTAAATCCCATCCTCTCTTCCCATAATGTGCAGTTCAGAAACAATGTGATGTCATCAAATTTGCCTTTCCCATTTCCCACCATAATGACAAGAAGGGAAGTGTACCACAATGTTAACAATGTATATTCCCCTAGGTATACATTCTGGGAAGAGGAATCACGATTGGACATGGATTGCCCTTCTCTGCAGGTACCTCATGAGCTAGTTCTATGCCAGCTTGAAGTCATTAAACCTGCTTCTGCCTGGGAAGTGCCCATTGGCAGGACTGCTAAAATAGAAGGAGGGTAGGCACTGGTGACCAAGAACCAGTGAAGCTGCTTTCTGTAATGGCAGTCCCTACCGTGGGTACATATACCTGGAATAAAACCACCTCTGTTTGTCCCTTGCCTTGAAAACCTACAGGGTTGTCATCATAAGTCAGCTGTGACTTGATGGTACATTCCACCATGGAAATATGTAACGCCGTGGCTCTAGCTAGTAACATGATGTATCCCAAGTGTAGTAAATGGAGTGTCTTGTGTAATTCCATACTACCATGAGTGCCTAGCTCCTTCCTCCCTGGCTGTTAGGACTCTTATGCTGAAGGAGGGGCTAAAATAGTGGTTAAGAGTGTCAGACTAGTGTCTGGAAGACACAGTTTCAAATCCCCACTTGTGCAGTGGAAGCTTCCAGTGTGTCCTTGGCTCAGTCACACTTTCTCAGCTTAACCTTCCTCGCAGGGGTTTTGTGAGGATAAAACGGAGGGCAGGCAAATAACGTAAGCTGCTTTGAGTCCCCATTGGGGAGAAAAGTGGGGTAAAGATAAATTAAATAAATAAAACAATAAATAAATCTATACAGCAGCAGATGTCTCAGGCAGCCAAATAATTCAGATGTTTTTTCTAACTCTGGGGGGAAAGGTAAAGCCGTAGAATTTGTACGACATGATGGAAGCCGTGGACAGCAGAGCTGAGGCCCATAATACTGCCTGGGCACCACCCCTGAATCAAGGTTGTTACAGACCCATGAAAAGGAGCATTCCACATCCTGTTTGCGGAGCAGTTTTAGTCTGCAGGCCACCCAAATGCAACCTGACTTGTCTGTGTCTATTTACTTTCATGCTAATAGTAAACCCACTCTTTAAACATAATGACCTGTTCACTCTCCATTTGAGATCAAGGTACGCATCCCTCTTGGCATATAGCAACAAAGGCGTCTTATGTGAAGATACTCTGGCTTAAGTGGAACACAAATTAGCCATTTCCTTAAAATATTTTTAATCAAGTAATAAACCTTATTCAGTGGAGGTCATTTAAGTCTTTGTTGCAAAGTAACAAGCATTATGAAACAATTCTACCTGGAAGGGATTTCCCCCCCCCTTTTGCATTTTATTAGCAGGTAATAGAAAACACTCAAGATTTTAGCATGCTGCCAGGCTTGCCGGCAATTTGCAGAGCTCAGTAAAAATAAATGAGGACAATTATTATTATTATTATTTCAGCCAGAGCTGCTTTGGGCTTTCTTTTTTATCTTCTCTTTGATATTTTTGTTCTCCTTTGTTTTGGACCCTTCCGAATGGGACAATAAACGATACGGCTCCGTAATTGAATTTTGCTGATTACACTCCAAGATGCCATCAAGAGCCTGCCGTGCCTGCAGACCTCATGCTACATGTTACTGTCTCCGTGAATGGTCCATTCCGCTCTAGTGGCTGATTCGAAGAGACCAACAGTCAGCGCATGGGTTTAAATGCAGAGCAAGTCCAATGGCAACCCTAGAGCTGCACTACATTGTGCAGTGAGCCACATCAGTTCATTGTCGAATGCTGATCAGGATCAAGCCCAAAGACTGCATATCCAGACAGAATGAAGTTTTACAACATACTCAAATCAATTAGACCAAATTCACATTAAGGCCTGATCGTAATAATAAACTGGTACTGTATTAACATTTTGTTCATTAAACCTGTTTAATTAAATTTAATTGCACTCTTCCATTACTATGGCTACTGAGAAGCTAAATAACCACATATTGTCTTGTCTTCTATGACCCGATCATCTCCTCCTACCACCACTAGGGAATAAATATCTTCATTCGGAACAAGGCGAGGGTTTTTCAGAAAGGTGCTTATATCAGCGCTGGCATTAATGAAATTGCAGGATAAATCATCCTGATCAGAGAAGGAAAATATCAATTAATTTCCTTTCCTTAACCCTATAAATCCACCCCTTCCAATCTGCTCTCTAAAGCTCTGACATCGTTTCTAGTTGTAAAATCAAAAAAGTAAATCTTAACATTATGTCTGCCAAAGAACAATGAAAGAAAAGCCAAATAGCTGAAAACTGGAGGGGAAGCTAGATCCATAAGGAAGAAAGGGCTGGGGATTGGGACCATATGGGATGCATACATGGTGAAAATAAAAGTGGTACATTGAGAATAGTGACTCTCTGGGGGAGTAAAGAGGGAGGAAAAACTAGTGATACCATAATATGGAGAAATAAAAGACTCATAATGGAATTTCCCCCTGCTTCCTTTATTTGTTTTTATTACATATTGATCCCCTTTGCCCTAAAATTATCACTCCATTCATAATAAAAATAAACCAAGATTAACCGAAATTATTTTGAGCTCCTGACAGCTCTGTAGTCAGTATTCATCAGGTACAAGCAGAGAGGCTTTGACAAACCAGAGGAGGAGGCTACAATTTGGATATGCCACCCCCATCCCAGGATCTGGTTTTCCATTTCTGTGGTGGGAACAGGAGATGCTTAAGTAGATACAGCAATATATGCAGTAGAATGAACCCATCTTCAGACCGTCCTGATTTCTGAAAATGACTTTGGTTTTTTTGTAAATGTAATTGTAAATGCTGCCAATGAAGGTCAATAAAGGGATTCATGCTAGTAAATATGGAGCATCATTGTGATTTGTGAAAAAGAAACAGAGGAAACACTACATGGGTGTCTAATTAATGTATTACTTTCCCCCCCTTACCCCCTACACTACAATTCTCAAGCAACAGTACAAGAACATTCATAGGGTGAACTTCACTACAAACCCTTCCTGTCTGGATGCCAACTAACCACTTCACTAGAACCCTGTGTAGTGGGTTTGGCAGAGGAAGAGTAGAGTTGCCCGCTGATGGCTGATGTCACTTCCAGGGAAACCCATATATGACATCACAGCACTCTAGGAACTGCTGAAAACTAGAAGTGATGTCGGACCATTGTGCTGATGGCAATTTTAAATTAATTTTTTCTTTCACTGGCTAAAGAAACTATGGCAGGAAGCAGGGGTTGCCCACAGGCAATGCTCCCTCTAAGCTGTGGAATCTTGTGAGCAAAAATTCTCCTTTGTGAGCTACTAGCACTAAAGTTGTGAGCGAGCGATTTAGCTTCTGCCTAAATCAGTTTGCTCTGGAGCCATCCTTCCTGAGATAAGACAAAAATGTGTGAGCTGGAGGCTAAAAAACTGTGAGCTAGCTCACACTAACTCAGCTTAGAGGGAACACTGCCCACAGGAGGTCTCCCATCATAGCAGGAGACCTGTCAACCTTAAGAGAGAGTGACTGGCCCAAAAGCACCCAGCTAGCTTCCCAATGGTAGACAGGCATCCCACAGAAGACAATCCCTTGCCCACCCCCAGCCCCAATTTCCCACCCCTGAGGACTGAGGAGCAGGGGAAGGGAATGACCTCCACGAAAAGATGCTGTAGGACTTTCCCCTAGTCTCTATGGTAAAGACCGTAGTAGTAGGCTGGAGCATCACCCAGAAGTGACATCACATCCCCTCCAAACTCTGCCCTCCCCAGGCCCTGCCCCCCTAAATTTCATGGCATTTGCCGAGGCAGTGTTGGGAACCTTAATGGCAGAGTGGAAATCTGAACCTGAGACTTGCAGCTCCTTGTCCAACACGGCAAAACCATGGGCATCCCAACTACAGCCTTGGGGCCGCCCCACCTCCTTTTCATCCAGCCTATGAACTCCTCCCATCTTGTTTCCCCCATCCCTCCTGGAATTCATGACAGCCAGCAGGCCTAACAAGCTCCACCTCAGGCTGAGACATCGTGGCCAGAGCCCCACCACCTTCCCTCTTCATATTACCCCCACTCTTGTACTGATCCCAGTAGAACCTTGCAGTGTGGAGGCCAAACCATTGGCAGCCACCCTCCCAATGCTAGATCCTGTTCACATCAGGCTTAGCAGTGAGGGAAAAATGGGACAGACAACATTCTGCTCTGACCCAGGCTGAATGCCCACTAACCACTGCACCATGTTCCCTCCTCCAACAGCAGGCAGCCATGCTTCTGGATACTGGGAGCAGCAGTTGCCGCTGACCAGAGGTAGGCAAAAAGTAGAAACTCTTCCAAGCTATAGCTAATGCTCATTTTCCTGGTCAGGGGACCAGGAAGCAAAGGCAGAAGAGTGACAGTTACTAGCCTTCCTCTTCTAGCTACATCATGACAGCACATCAGACGGGGTCCACTGGATAGCATCCTGCTGACAACCTTGTGGGGTATTACACCACTGACAACCCTGTGTGGTACTAAGTACTACCTTGTGGTACACCATTCAGTAAGTCAGAGGGCTGCTGACCTCCACGTGGAACCTGGAACAGAGATTAGTTCCTCTGGAGAAAATGGCTGCTTTGGAGGGGGGACTCTATGACATTATACACCACTGAGGTCCCCTCCTTCCCCAAACCCCACCCTCCCTAGGCTGCACCCCCAAATCTCCAGGAATCTTCCAAACCCTGTATTGGCAACCTAAGTATGACAGATGAGTCAGACCCTTTAGTAAGGCGGCCTAGGCCCAGGTCAAATCTCCTCCCATCTACTTCCTGTTTCCTGTCCAACCTAACATCTCCCCAAAACAGTATTTCCAGGCAGTTCTGTTGCTTTATAGCCACTACTGTGTCTAAGAAAACACCACCCTGTACATGGCCAGCCAATTTTTCTGCACACTCTTACAATAAACAGAAACTCTGACTCACTCGCTAAAGATTATTTATCTTCTCCATTTTATCCTCACAAAACCCCTGTGAGGTAGATTAGGCTGAGAAAGCAAGTAGCCCAAGGATACCCAGCAGACCTCCATAGCATGAGTTGGGATCTGAACCTGGGTCACCCAGATACTAGTCCAGCACTCTTAATCACTATACCACACCTACCCCACTCAACCCAATTCAAAAAGATCACTTGCAAAATTGTGGCTTAGCTGTAAGAAGATGTCTTTTGTAGAATCAGACTGATGGGACCTCTCACCCAAACTTGCATGCCCAATGAGAGCCAGTCTAAAAGTCATCAGGCAGAATTCCTTTCCCAGCACAATTACATAAGAGCCTTTCACTGAATATGGCAGGAACTGAGCCTGTGAACTTATAACATAGAAAACAAATGCTATACCACTAGGTGGCATAGTATAGCTTGATCTCATCAGATTTCAGAAGGTAAGGCGGTCGGTACTTGGATGGGGGACTACCAAGGTAGACTTTGCAGAGGAAGGTGATGGCAAGCCACCTCTGCTTCTCACTTGCCTTGAAAGCCCCTTGCTGTGGTCACCATAAGTCAATTGTGACTTGATGGCACTTGTGTAGATACCACTAGGGTTGCCAGCTATCACCTGGCACTCAGTGGGAGACTGGAGGGCAGGAACATGAGGGGGTGCTGTCATCTTGACAGTGTGATGTCATTTCTAGGGCAAAGAAATGACACCACACTGTTGACACAATGGCAATTTTCATTTCATTATACCTGGGCACCATACCCAGCCATGGTGCAGGTCAGGAGTTGACAGCTCTATATACCACAGAGCTATGGCCTTGATGTCCTCCGTAAGTAAGGTAGAACAAGTGGAAGACGTGCAAGACTTGCAGGGGCATCTCATTTCCCTCTCCCCATAATTTCCTCTCTCTCATATCTGAAACCCCCTGTAGTATCTCCCTTTTCCTTATTTTCTTCTCTCCTTCCCGCCCACCAACCTACCTTTATCTGCCCCCATCCTCGACTTTCCCTCTTTCCCTCCCCCTAGCAGCCTCTACCTCCAGGCTCCATAAAGCATTTTTTTTTTAAGATTTCAATTTCTTCCAGCAAATCTGGGGCTTTATTCAGGTTTGCAGAAAGATCTATCATGTCTGTTCATGGCTCCGGTCTCTAGATGTAAGTATCCACAGATTTGCCCAGGTTGAGCATTGGGTCTATTGATTTATGGGGGGGAGTGGCTGACAGTAAAATGCATATGTCCCTTGTAAGCAGTCCCTTGTAAGCAGCAAATCATTTCCATTCAGCCTGGTATATGCCAGTCACTCACAACAGTATCGGATTTAGACATTTCTTTTAGTATTTTTTTTAATAACGGATAATTTAAAACACTGAGTCTCCCAGGAGATTATAAAAGCTCTGGTTATTTGTTATTTCAGGCTCTTAAGGGTCACATCCAATACTTGGCTACAGTTCCATGAACGGTTGCCCCATTTGTGGGACTATCATGTTGAGGGCCGGGTTTCTCCAAGGAGTTAGTGCTTTGACTAAAGCAAACTTACTAAAATGATTCATCTGACACTTCCTGCATAGCTCAGGAGGCCACAGACAAAACTTTAATAATAAGGCGCAATTAGGTGTAGGGCAGGAAGCATAATTTAAAAATGGCAAGGGACTAGGTTTACATGCCTTCACTAGCCTGTGAAAAGATCACTTAATGGTTAGCAAGAATCATTAAGAGAAACACTATCCATGTGCAAAGAGAAGAGATACTTCCTTAATGAAAGTAGCATGATGGAGAAGTAGTGCCTCTCTGTTTAGCAAGTAAAATAAGACTGTTAGGGTTCCTGAGTGGTAGATCAAATTTACAGTAAAATTAGGGCATAGATTTTTGTGGCAAATGCACAGCGTTTCCCCAAAGATCTATAGTCAGCTATGGCGAACAACTAATTCAAACGTTTCAATTATCTGCAGGGAAAACGGAATATTTTCTACAGTTTGTTTTATGAAAGCCAAGGAGTGCGGCAAAAAAAGAAAGAAACTCGAAATCCACATACTTGGTTGAATTTAATGAAGCTTATTAATTCTATCCATCTCTGCAGTAGCAAACTTAACCATTCCCCCCAAACTCCCCCATGTATAATATCCTAATACGAGCTACGCAAACAGCTATTCCTTTGTTGCTTGAAAGGAGCGCCTTCTCTAGACACCTCGGTGTATGATATAGCTGTAATTGCCCTACTTTGCCGCCTCTCTCTTTTAGGAAAGTCGTTGGCACAAGGGGATGGGGGGGGCAAAGACATGGGGGGCCAGCTTGGAAAACTGCAGCCAGAGCTCTGTTTCTGCAGAAGACCAAACTGTCTCCCTTATAAATATTTATGGGAAAAGATTTCACATGGCATGTTCAGCCCTGAATGGTGCATATTATTCTTATTAATGTTTCATAAACATTTGTATGAAAAACAATATGCTTTACTTTGCTTCTAAGTATTAAGTAGAATTATTGCAGCATCTGCTGCCGACGGTTGAGTGCACAAGCTATTCATGCCTTGTCGTAAATCCTGTGATGCATTAAGATGTCATTAAATGTACCTTCTGTGGTTGTCTCTTAATTTACATACCTTGTAAATCATCAGGTAGAAATCAAGTGAACTGGAGAGTAATCTCCTGTGCTCTTCCCTTCTGCCGCAGAATTTGGTGCCATCCGTATCTACCGCCATTAACGGGCACTAGGCATCAAACTCTGAAGAGTTTGACATTTTGCAAAAAGGGAGGAATAATGTTAATGGAGAAACTGATTTTTAAAAATTCTATCAGTCATGTTTAAGGTACTCATTTTGAACACCAGGATGAACAGTAACAGTGAGGTTCAGCTGATAAAATAGAGATTCTTACTGATAAACATTGCTGGGCAGATCCAATGACTTCAGGAGCTCAAGTGTAGGATCTCCAGTGTCTATAGAGAGCTCACATCTGGTAGGCTATAAGTCAAACTCTAATTTGGGAGAACCTGGTTTGATTCCCCACTCTTCCACTTGCATCTGCTTGGGTAAGCCATAGTTCTGGCACAGCTGTTCTTGAAAAAGAGCAGTTTCTGTCAGAGCTCTCTCAGCCCTGCCTACCTCACAGGGTGTCTGTTGTGGGGAGGGGAAGGGGAAGGAGTTTGTAAGGCGCTCTGAGATTCCGAGTGAAGGGTGGGGCAGGTGGACCAACACCAATCTCTTCTCTTCTTCTTCTTCTAATGATGATGCCTTATAATAAGTCAGGGTGTTGATCTATCAAGGTCAGTATCCCTATTCGAGAGGTCTCCAACATGGCGCCCAGGTGCACCATGGCATCTGCCAACATCTTTCCTGGTGCCTGCAGAATATTTTTAGAAAGAGGGTAGGGCCAGGTAGTCTCCTGCCCAGTCTGGTTTGTGATTGCCCACTGGAGATCTGGTGGTACAGACAGCTGTCATTGCAGTGTTGGTTTTATTCTGCCTCTGACTCTTTTCCCAGTGTATTCTTAATATTTACTCCTCTTGTCCTCTGCACTTGGGCTTCCTCTGTGGTTGTGGCTGGCCGTGCTTCCCACGGTATCCATTTTCTGGTTGCCCCCACCCACCCTGTGTCAGAATTCCAAAGGCTCAAAAGGTTGGGGACCCCTGAGCTACTCTGATTGGCAGTTGTTTTCCAGGGTCCCACACAGAGATCTTTCAGATCACCTCCTCTTTGATTATTCTAACTGGAAATGCTGGGGATTGATAATTTTGGACTTTCTATGCGCAAAGCAGATGCTCTATCACTGGTCTTCAGCTCCCTCCCATGAAGCAATGGAGAAAGCAGCTCCATGATCATATATCTTTGTACATTCAACTTGGTTTGTGTCATTCAAATGAATATGAAACACTGCAGGTAGTGGAATTCCAGAAAAGAGTTTTGGATTGAATAAATTTATTTACTTTATTTGTATCCTCACTTTTCTTCCCAATGGGGATGCCCATATGGTTTGTTCCCCACCCCTCCATTTTATCCTCCCAGCCACCATGTGAGACAGCTTAAGCTGAGAGTGTGTGACTGGCCCAAGGGTCATCCAGCAAGCTTTCATGGCAGAGTGGAAATTCAAATCTGGGTCTCCCCATTTCTTGTCTGATACTCTAATGACTACACGACCCTGGCTCTCAATTGCATTATAAGGGCTCTTCTCCAACAAAATAACAGCCAATAATGCTATTAGATGTACACAAAACAACTAAGGCACAAATTAAGCAAAAATTATCCCAATTTAGTCCAGTGAGATAGAGCTAAACACACCCTTATCTCTCCCCTTGCTTTGATTATTTTGGTTTCCTTTGATCTAGAGTTCCAGTAACTGATTTCCAGAGGTAACAGTTGAGCTTTCAGGTGTGTGTGTGTGGAGTGTGTGTGTGTGATTCAGGAGAATAGACAAAATCAATCGCCCTCTTCAGATGTTTGTAGAATGAAAATGCAGGGGCCAGGCAGGCTTGCAGGTGTAAGCTTTACCCTCAGCCTATGTATATACAGATGTACGTGCATGCTTGATACGGTTTAAGCTTATATTTGCAGAGCTCCTTGACATGTGTCTATGCCAGCCACTGACCTGAACTGGAAGTCCTATGTGCATGCAAATCCTTCTAGCCCTCTGTAGACATTTCATTCCATTCTGGCAAACACCAGCTGCATGTATTAGGAACACAATACGTGCAGTCACCATCTCATGTGAATGGGGCAACATGTGGATTTTCCATGCGGTACAGCTTCCATTCATGTAAACAGAAGCCTGGAAATCAAGGTTCTGGTTCATGTAAATGGAAGCTGTACCTAATGGAAAAACCATGTGTTTTCTCAATTCACAGATGATGGTGACCACACATATCATGATCCCAGTGTGCAGGCTTGTGGGGTCCTGGTTTGCATGAATGGAATGGCATGTTCCATGTATGATCAGGAATTCTGTTTCTTCACAATTCCCAATCATGTGGGAAGAGTATAAGCACAAAGGACCAATACATACAAATAAATGAAAGATACATTGATCAGGGACAGAGTTCGTAATGGCAGTGCCACCCACACCCACTCAGTTGCATTCATTTTAACCTCTTTAAACATCTGAAGAGGGCTAAATACTCAGATGGGTCTTTCAAAAGAAAAGTACTTATTGATCACTTTCTTTCTCCTGTGTGAAATAAGATACAATCTAAATCCTATAGGTCATCCTGGGACTCACGTGACACCCTCTCCCCATCAAAAGTGAAAGAATAAATCTAGGGAAGACAGAGGAAATGAAGAGATTATAGGCAATGTAGATTTTCACAAACAAGATTAATAGACGGGTTGAAGATTAATTGCAGAACCACCAGTGAGTAGTCATTTCTTTCAATTCACTGGATTTGTGTGGAGAGAGGGGGTCTATCTCCGAGACCTACAAAAGTTATAATAGCATTGTGAGTCAGGGCTGGACTTCGACCTAGCATACGCAGTATCTTTTCTTGCTGTTGTCAGACAGAGACACAGGAGAGCTGTAGACAACTTTGCCAGCATCTGATCGAAGCCCTGTCTTTCCTTTGGAGAAAAGGCACACAGCTGACAAACAGTATCTCATTTCTTATGCTTATGACATCCTGTCTGAAAAGCCTCCCTAAGTTCTTTCTCAGCGATGCTCTCTTTTTGCTTGTCTCTGCTGCTCTGATTTGCCTTGGTGACCTCAGCATCCTTAAACTATAGCTGAACAGAACATGTGGGAGAAGAAGGACTTGGCCTCTTTTCCAAACAGCCTGTTGTGTTTTATTTGTCCTTTCCTTTTGTTCTAAATAATGAATAGCAGAAGTGTGGTGGGGGCTCTGAAGCCATCCCATTCCCCCACCCCATGGAAATAACACCCAGAGAGTAAAATTTTCCCTATTTTCAGGAATTCTCTACCCTTATGACTAGAAATGCTCTAGGGTGACAAACAGGGTTGCCAGGTCTGGGTTGGGAAATATCTGGAGATTTGGGGGTTGGAGCCTGGGGAGAGTGGGTTTTGGGGAAGGGAGGGACCTCAGTCCACCTTCCAAAACAGCCATTTTCTCCAGGGGAACTGATCTCTATTGTCTGGAGATTAGTTGGAATAGGGGGGAATCTCCAGGCCCAACCTGGAAATTGGCAACCCTAGGATAAACAAATGGTCTGGAGAACTGAGTTTGATTCCCCACTCCTCCACATGCAGCCAGCTGAGTGACTGTGGGCTAGCCACAGTTCTCTCAGAGCTCTCTCAGCCCCACCTACTTCACAGGGTGTCTGTTGTGGGGAGAAGAAAGGAAGGAGAGCTCTGAGACTCTGAGTGAAGGGTGGGGTACAAATCCAATTCTTCTTTACAGTAGAAAATAAAAAAATAAAAGATCACCAAATTTGTAATTAAACTAAAAAAAAAAATGAACAACTGTGGCAGGCCATTTCTATCAACTGAGGAGACCCACACAGCCTCCTATGATTTGGGGGAAACCAGGTTCTAAACTATAAACCTTCCCCTTAATTACCAGATGTTGTGAAGTTAGCAATTGTCTAGACTTCAAGTTTGCTGCTATGAGGTAAGTTTTGTGGTGCACCAGTAGAATATGGAGGTCACTGAGGCAGGAACCGTGTATTAACCACAAAGAAGACTGGTTTATTTACAGATTGTTTTCCATGAACAGAACAGGAGCACAGGACTCCAGACAGACAAAAGAGAAAGCTGGCTGAGGCACATTAATTTAGAGAGTAGTTTCAGTTTTCTTGAATACTTTCCAGCATAAACAGGCTTTTACCAATTAGCCACTAGGTTGGATCCTAACACACAAGATTCCACCCACACCATCCTGCCCTTTCCCAGGAGTCAGACTAAATGACACAAGGTCCGCTTGTTGCCAGAGGCAGGCCTAGCAACTGAGTACTCTATTCTCTCCCAGAAGTAAAGCCAAACCACTCTGCCCCAGTACCAAGCAGAGCTACCCTTCACTCTGCCTGCTGTTTTCCTGAGCCAGACCTGAGCTCTCCCTGCTCTCTCCCTGAGGCAGAACTGGACTGAATTCCTGCTGTGTTTCTCTCCTACATTCAACCTCCTTTCTCAAAGGTGATTGGATGCTGGGGTAGCACTCCCATAGGCTCAAGTGAGTGGCTGATTTTCCCTTCAGGAGTGGGATGGCCTTCTGGCTGTCACAACTACTAAATCAGCAGAACAGCATCTAAAGGGGCTCAGTTCCCAAGAAACTAAAAAAGGAAAATTTTGCTTGCCTCAGAAAAGGTGATTCTAGGGTTGCCAGGTCCAGCGGACGAGCAGGCAGGGGATAGGGGTGCACTTACCAGGAACAGGGAGGGAAGAAGCCGGAAATAAATGTCACATGCCAACATCACCCAGAAGTGATGTAGGCATGTTGGGGAAGTCAGGGGTGGCGCTTTGGTTTGTGGGCAAAACCTTTCTGGTAGGATTAGCCTCTAACCATAGAATTTTGCCCAAAACCAGAGCATCAACCCCTGGTGTAACTGGTGTGTCTGCATCACTGCCAGGTGATGTAGGTGTGTCATGTTTATTTCTGGCTTCTTGCCTGTTGGGGGGTAATTCCCCCAGCAGCCAGCTGGCCAGTGGCGGAAATGAGTGCTGGAATCTAGGGGAGCATACCCACAATGGGGGGTCTGGCAACCCTATGTGATTCAGAGGAGGAAACATCAGCATGTGAGTGACAGGTATCCTCTGATTTTTTATGTGCATTATTTATAGTCCACCTTTCTCACTGAGAGACTCAAGATGGACTTTCTTACTTCTCCACTCCCATGGCAGCCAGAAATGCCCGCCACCCAACATTTGATTCTTGTAGGAGAGGAGGTTTCCAAGAACAAGATTTCAGGGGGGCATTTTGAGCTGCACTGAAGGGGAGAGGTAGGAAAATCATGCTCCTTGAATGGAAATCCTTGAGCTCGCAGAAACATTAGTCTAGATCCACCCACTATGGCTGCAGTCACACACAGTAAACAATCCACTTTCAGAGCACTTTCCAACTGGGTTTTACTGTGTCAACTGGCAAAATCCAATTGGAAAGTGTATTGAAAGTGGATTATTTAGTGTGTGTGACTGCAACCCAGAAGAACAATGAAGAACCTATGGGCTGGATCCAACCAGCTTTATCACTGAGTGTCACCCAGTTCTACCCTTTGTTACATCCACCATCCCATGTGGCTTTGGTCCATACAGTTTCTCTGATCACAGCATAGCCTTTTTGAGATTTCTCCTCTCTTATTCAACAGTAGAAAAAACAGTTGCATCCAACCCCTTGGCTACCAGACTCCTTTTAAGAGTTTCGGAAATTTTAAATTCAGAATATAAATTTGATTTTTTAAAAAACATTTTTAGTTTTTTTAAATCTAGCTACCAGAAGCCTAAAACACTGCACTTACTTTAAATCTATCACTTCTCATATGGCCCCTTTCAACCCAAATTAAGCACTTTTAGCATTGATTGTAAAGGAAGAGAGTTCAACATCTGTTTACGCAATATACATTAGCACATTGGTTGGAACCACTGCCAGAACAACAAGCTGATAATCTTAACAGCGATAGAGGAACATTTTCCATCATGAGGTAAAAACCCAGTATCTTTTGCCCTTCAAATATATACTCGCTTGGCCAGCCTGTGAGTAATGGCTGACCAATTGCTGGGCCTAGTGTCTTCAGGAGCTACAACTGAATGGCTAGGAAAAAACCTGGAGGGTCTGGATGGAAGAAGTTAATTAATTTATTTCCAGGCTTTATTCCCGGAGGGCTTGCTGTGTTCCTGGCACTCCGTCTTCATGAAGATGAACAACTGGGGCGGTTGGTTGGTTGCCTCTAAGCAGCTCTGTCCATCGTCCTGTGGTAATTTGTCATCCTCTAGACACAAAGGTTGTCTTCACGCAGTGCTCTCACCTTGAAAGGCTGAAACCACAAATATAATCCTCCTCGCATTCTGATTCCCACTCTAATTTTGTCTCTCTGTACCAAAATGCAGAAATAAATGTATAAATGCCAAGTTACTTAGCATCGACTGATTTAGAAAAAGAAGGTGACAAGTAATACACCCACTTATGTCTGTCTGTCTGTCTGTCTGTCTGTCTATCTATCTATCATCATCATCATCATCATCATCATCATCATCATCTAGCTCTATTTACATATTTATTTCTTGCACTTATATCCCTCCCTATCCCATGATGGGCTCAGAGTGGCTCACAAAAGAAATAAAATACAGTGAATAAACCAGTTAATAAAACAAGATGGCAGCTAAAAAATGTAACTCCTCCAAAGCAGCCCAATAGGCTTCCTGTTAGATGTTAGCACAATAGTAGGCATCTGTAGGCCTACTGTGGGCAGGGGAGGTCAAGATGGTGGAAACATCCACCGCCTCAACCAAAGGCCTGGCGGAACAGCTCTGTTTTGCGGGCCCTGCAGAATTGTAGCAAATCCTGCAGGACCCTGATCTCAATTGGGAGCATGTGCCACCAGGCGAGGTGTTATATACTAAAATGGCCATGCAAGCACTAGCATGGCCAAGCACTCACACAGACCTTCGGGTGCAGAGACAATAGCCAAGTCAGATCCTAGCACAGACCAATAGGCTGGCACGGATCCCAGTATGGACCTATGGGCCACAGGTAGTGTAAATAGAACCTATCACCGGGTGTGGGGGGGGGTGTTATGGGGTGTGTGTTACACAGATATAAGCCGGTCACAGACCGGCTAGTTTGTCTTCTTCAGTTTTGAACTACATAATAAATTATGAGCTGATTTCACCATGCCACGTGTCTGAACTGAGTACTTTATACTGGTGACAAGGATGGGATCCCGATGAGCAAGTCTGACCCAACCTTCAGCACCGCACACCGCTCCATCGCAGCACCACAATGCGCACCTGTCCTCTGATCATTGTGCCCCACACCACAGAGTCATGGCTGCCACTCCAGGAAACATTGCAATCTTTGACCCCACTCACCCTGAGTTCTGGGAAGCGTGGGTAGAGCAACTGACCAACTTCTGCAGCTACCAAGAGGTCACTGATGCCGAAAAAAAGAGGTTGCTGCTCCTAAGTACGTGCGGGGTTGCCTCCATTTGTCCAGCACAGAGCCTCCTCGCTCCCAAGAAGTTGGCTGACTCCACATACGATGACATCATAAAGGTGCTCACCAATTACTTTGCGCTGAAACCAACAAAGACGGCAAAGCGCATGGACTTATTTGCACACTTGCAAATGTCTGGAGAAGTGGCCACCATCTTCATGGCTGAGCTCCACCAGCTAGCTTTGGACTGTGAGTTCCAGGATGTTGAGGACATCATCCTCACCCAATTTGTCTGGGGCGTCCGGGGCTCCAAGCTCCACCGCAAACTGATTGGAATGGCTGACCTCAAACTGGAGTTGGCACTCCACGTGGCCACGGCATTCAAGAGGTCTCATTGTGACCATCCGCCATCTTCCACGCACCAACATCAGTGATCTCCAACATCTCAGACAAGGACGAGGTACATCAAGTTCACTGACAGCCTCGCCGTGATCCCCGGCCATCACCCACTACCACACTACCAGGCGAGAAAACAAATGCACAAGTGGCTTGCACAAGCTGCGGAGAGATGCATGGATGCTGGTCCTGCCAATTCTGTGACGCCATCTGCCACTCCTGCAGAAAACAGGGACACATCGCCCATGCCTGCAGATCTAAAGGATTCACCACCAGATGAATGCATACCAGGAAACCGCGGAACTCCACACCATCACTGTCCACCGCAATCACGTACATTACTTGCCCCAGGGGTCCACCAATAAGATAAAAGTGACTGTATTAATTGAAGGCACCCCCTGTGAAATGGAGTTGGACATGGGTTCCTCCCTCTCCATAATATCTGAGGAAACCCTCCAGACCCTCTGCCCAAATGGGGGACCCCAATTGGACGCTGCCGGTCTCACCCTCTGGGACTTCCAAAAGAACCCAGTGGCAATTAAAGGGGTGGGCCAGTTCCGGGTGAAGTACAAGGACTTCGAGGGCACCTTGGAATTGGTGGTAGTGAAAGGCAGCCTCACCAGCTTACTGGGGCTATCATGGTTCACCGCTCCAGGCCTTGCCGTGACCGGGGTGCAGAGCGTACAGATGGGGGACTTTAACAAAGTGTGTGACAAATTCCCAGCCATGTTCAATGGTATACTTGGATGCTACACTGGGGTTGTCCTGGGCCACCAGCTACCGGACAGCCAAGAAGTCCCGGTAGCCTATTACTCACACACCTTGTCTTCGGTGGAGCGCAATTAAGCCCAGATAGACAAGGAGGTCCTGGCTATCATGGCCAGGGTCTGCAAGTTTCATGATTACCTATGCAGTCGGCCCTTCACCATTGTCACAGACCATGAGCCGCGAGTGCTTCGGTGATCCATTTTCCTGGCCGGCTACCAGTATGCACTTCTCCACAGGCCTGGTAAAGCAATGGGCCACGCAGATGTGCTCAGCCACCTCCTGTTGCCGTTCTGCGACCACAACCCAGCTCCAGCACATCAGATCTTGCTGCTCGAGGACCTGCCCAACCAACCCATCCAGGTTGCGACATCTCCAGGTGCACCTCCTGAAACCACGTCCTCTCCAGGGTTTTGGACTGGGGGGGAAGGGGATGCCCGAGTTTGCCACATTCTTATCCAGGAGGGATGAGCTGTTGGCCCACAAGGGCTGCCTGCTTTGGGGAAGCAGTGTTATCATCCCTACTCCTCTGTGCCAATGCGTGCTCATGGCTCTACACGAGACCCACCTGGGAATCGTGAGAATGAAAGCGCTGGCTAGCAGTTACATATGGTGGCCAAGCATGGACAGAGAGATAGAAGTCCTGGTTAAGCGCTGCCCCACATGCCAGGAGACATGACCCGCACCGCCAGGAGCCCCAATATGACCATGGGAATCATCTCACAAGCCATGGGCTCAACTGCACCTGGACTTTGTGGGCCCATTCCAGGGACAGTTATTCTTCATACTAGTAGACTCTTACTCAAAATGGCTAGAGGTCATTCCTGTATCCACAATGTCATCGTGTGCAGTGATCCAAGCCATGTGCAAGATCTTCAGTACCCATGGTATTCCGGACATTCTAGTGTCCGACAACAGGACTGCGTTCACTTCGGCTGAATTCCAGGACTTTGTGTGATATTACAGGATTTGGCACATCCAGTCAGCCCTGTTCCACCCAGTCACGAATAGACAGGCTGAGCAGATGGTGAGAACAACTAAAGAATCACTCTGCCAGATTGCCCACAGGGACTGGGACCACAGATTAGAAGCCTTCCTGTTTGGCCAACTGATGACCCCATACACCTCCATGGGCTGCAGCCCAGCAGAACTCTTGATGGGTCAGCATCTCACAACCCAGATTGATAGATTACACCCAGATCATGCCCCTGACCACAGCTGGGTTCTGGAAATACAGGATGCACCCCGCGGATTCTTCCCTGAGGACCCCATGTACGTGAAGAACTTCTCGTGGGGGCCACCATGGATCCCAGCCCGGGTAGCAAGGGTGACTGGACCCTTCTCTTATGAACTTTCCACTGAAGACAGCCAGTTGCTCCAAAGACATGTGGACCAGCTGTGCCGATGCCTTCTGCTGTTCGCTCTCGCTGAGACCCAAGATGTGGAGGACAGCGAAGAGGAGCCAGAGACAGGAGAGAGTGCACCAGAACCAGCGGAACCAGCGGACCCTGTCCTGACCTCTGTTCCAGCCCCGGATCCTGCCGGTGCTCCGGGCCCCAATCCAGCCCCCGGGGCAACACCCAACGCTGCCCCCGAGCAACCCAGGAGACCCCCAGACAGAGACTACAGTGGTCCTACAATGGGGCCGCACTGCTCAACTCGCAAGTGCAGGCACCTGGCGTACCTCAAAGACTATATGTGCTAGTACTTCAGGACTATGGAGGGAGGGGTATTGTTATTGAAATGGCCATGCAAGCGCTAGCATGGCCAAGCACTCACACAGACCTTCGGGTCTAGAGACAATAGCCAAGTCAGATCCTAGCACAGGCCAATAGGCTCACGCGGATCCCAGTATGGACCTATGTTCCACAGGTAGTGTAAATAGGTCCTATCACCAGGTGTGGGGGGGTGTTATGGGGTGTGTGTTACATGGATATAAGCCGGTGATGGAGCGGCTAGTTTGTCTTCTTCAGTTTTAAACTACTTAATAAATTATGAGCTGATTTCACTATGCTATACGTCCGAACTCAATACTTTATACGGGGGATAGGGCAGAGAAGGTCTTGGTTCTGATTGACGCTTATGCGGATGTCTTTCAGACCTGGGACTAACAGTAGATGTTGTTCTGTGGAGCACAAGGCTCATCAGGGCATATATGGGGAGAGACAGTTTTTTATATAAAAACACTCCCCTGTATAAGCTTTCCACATGCACTTTGCCATGTTTAAATGCACAGACTACATGTGCTGTCCCACTTGTGTCTGATATCAGAACTCAAGCAGCAGAACCATCCAGACTGCTGAGTACTAGCATTTTAATGCTACACACAAATGGGCTGACTACAATGGTAAGTGCATTTTATCAAGAAGAGGTGCACATGAAACATGGGAGGACTTCTGTAAAGTACTGGGTTCGTCATACGGAGACTCAGACTATGGCATGCATTCAGACGCATTTATTGTACTTCACACACAAGTCTGGAAAACCAGCCCCGCAAGTGCCAACTATATACACCCCACCCAGTACACCCATGGTCCCACTGGAGGGTTTGAATTTCCCACCAGATGGCCTATTGGTGAACACTAGGTGGTCTAGGATCCAAGGTCCCATTGTGTTTGGGACCCAAGCTCCTTACTTTAGCCGTGGACCCCTGGTGGTGGTCTGCGTACATAACAACAGCCTACATTATATCTAAATCGGGCCTTAGAGTCATTCTGCTGCAAACTTTGATATGAACATAATCATTAGGCTTCTTAAAAGTCAGGCAGGGAAAATAAAAACAATAACCCCTACATGATATTTCTTTACAATAGGCAGGCAGTTGTAATGTTACAGATCATATGCAATGTATAACTCAAAGCTCCACAGTTGTGCTGGAGATCTGTCTGTCCCTAAGACTTTTCCCTGGATAATAGAGCTACAGTCCTTCCCTGTGTGTGTTGGTGTTTTCCTTTTAAACAGAGGTCTACCCTTTTGAGTCTGGCAAAACCTCTCCGCAGAGTCTTATCTGTCCCTCTGCTCTGTGACACCCTGTCACTGTGCCACAGACTGAGAGCTTTCCCTCAGAAGGAAGCCACCAAAAGCCCCTTCTCAATAACTCTCTCTCAGAACAGAGCTCTTCAAACTAACCACTCTCCCTCTCTCTCCTCAAGCTTCCAGCTGCTAACTGCCTAACTGACCAGACCTTTCTCCCCTCCTGGATACCTTCCATTGCCATGGAGGCAGCTCACCAATCAGAGTGAGCCTACATTCAGACTGTTTTCACTCAGTCCATTACAGGGGCCAAGAGGTTCATTGGGCCCAGGCTTCAGATTGGGGTTGCCAGGTCTCCCCTGGCCACCAGCAGGGGGTGGGGGGGATCAGGTTGCCATATCCAGATTGGGAAACTCCTGGAGATTTGGAGATGGAGCCTGGGGAGGACAAGGACCTCAGTGGGGTGCTATGCCACAGAGCCCACCCTCCAAAGCATCCATTTTCTCCAGGAGAATTGATCTATGGTGATAAGCCATAATTCCAAGAGATCCCCAGGTCCCACATAGAGGCTGGCATCCCTAGGTACAAGGCCTGAATTTTTTTTTTAACCACAGCCCTTAGCTAAAGGCTTTTATTTTTCTAAGCCGTTTTAATGTCTTCTTCTGGTCTGAGGTCTGTTTTATGGATATATTCATGCTGTTTTCTGACCCTGAATGTTTTTAATGGGTTATTTTGTTTTCTTACCATATTGATATTTTATTACTATTCTATGGAGTTTTATTTGTAAGTCTGCTCAAGCAGTACTCTGGAAGGGCAGCACAGAAATGCCAATGCATAAATAAAGAATAAATAAAAGAGTGGGCACATAAAGAACAACAGCATGCATACCTCTTTTGCCACCAACCAAAGATCCTCCATCCAAGGCAGGCTGCCAAGAAATCTCCTCTGTGTCCTACCTTAGATTGACCCCAAACATATGGCAGCAGCATACAAGAGAAAAAGCATGCTCCCTCTTATGTTGCTTTTGGAAAATAAACCCAGAAGTGATGTCACATGTCTCTAGGAATCGCTGGGAAAGGTATGGTAAAACCATAGCATTTCCAACAATTCTTACAGAGGAACCTGGAGTGACATCACTTCCAGGGCAGGGGGATTTCCCACAAGTGACATCATGCCATCACCCAATGGTTTTTCCTTAAATGATTGGGCGTCCTCCCTGCAACATGCCCAGCGCATTGCCTGGGGTGCATTGCTGCAAACAGGGTGCTTTGTGGGTGGGGTTCCCCTGCCAGCCAGATCGGGGCTGGTGGATCTGGGGGCCCGAAAGTGGGCAAACCTCCGCCCCTGTTAGGGGAATGGCAGGTCTAGGAAGGAAAGAAGTCTGCTCGGTAATAAAGGTCTGCTTGGAAGTCAGTTAAAAGTAAGTTTGGTTGAGAAGCAGAAATAAAAAGGTAAAGGATGAATGAGGGTTGCCAGCCTCCAGGTGGGGCCTGGGGATCTCCCACTTTTACAACTGATCTCCAGCTGACAGAGATCGGCTCCCCTGGAGAAAATGGCTGCTTTGAAAGGTGGACTCTATGGCATTGTACTATGCTGAGGCTCCTCCCCTCCGCAAACCCCACCCTCCAGGTATTTTCCAACCCAGACCTGGCAACCCTAGGGTTGGAGGCAGTAAGAAACTGAACAATCTGTGTCAGGAGAGCAGCCGGCAAGACTAGGAGGTTCCACAGCCCCAAGGGAATATATGCGACTGTGCTAGCTGGTTTAGTGGGCGGGGAAGGGACCCTTCACATCCTAACCCTGAAGTAAGGATGCTGCAGACATACTGGTAATTCTCATGTTCCGTTCCACGCATGTCCAGCTGAATATATGGTTGAAGCGGCACCTTTAGCCAGGTACTGGTCCCCAATTTCATTTGTAAAGTGAGCACACATTGGCTCCGTCTTACAAAAAGATATGCACACATATAGGCAAAATGTACATGCCTTCACTATAACATGTGAACAGGACTTTTGAGAATTCTGTCTTCAGTTCTGCCACTAGACCGATGAACTCTGTTAAAAACTACTTGTTCCATCACAGAGACTTGCATACTATAGGTGCCAGCTCTGGGTTGGAAAATACCTGGATAATTTGGGGGTGGAGCGCGGAGAGGGTGGGGTTTGGGGATGGGAGGGTCTGCAGCATGGTACAGTGACATAGAGTCCACCTTCCAAGGCAGCCATCTTCTCCAGGGGAATGACCTCTATAGTCTGGAGACTAGTTGTAAAAGCAGGAGATCTCCAGACCTCAGCTGGAGGTTGGCAAGCCTCTCAGCTGGTGCTACAGTATATGGATGGGATGCCGCAGCCCAGGAGAGCAAGTGGCCAGAACCTTTACAACAATCAGTATGCAAATCAGGAAGCTGGCTATGCTAAATCTCTTCTGCCAATGTGTTAAATCAGTACATGTAGTCACTGGGGCCACTGAAGCAGTCAGACGTATGCCCCAGCTTGGATGGTAAAGTGGTGCAATCCATAAACCTTCTGCCTAACAACATAAGAGAAGCCATGCTGAATCAGGTCAATGGCCTATCCAGTCCAACACTTGGTGTCGGATAGTAGTCAAACCCAGATGCCATCAGGAGGTCTACCAGTAGGGCCATTATATCTAATGTGCAGTGCCGCTTGTAAACTGTTGTTTGGTATTGTGTTCACAAATCACCCATCCTGCTTTCACACCAGTGTAATAAATATGCATTATTAAAACATTTACCCTTCCCATCATTTTTCTTTTGTTCCTTGCCCTTCTTTCTAATAAAGGATCTGATGCTTGAAGTTACCAAACACTGCCAACAACTGACTGATTGATTTTAAAGATTCATACCCTGCTTTTTGATCAACTGATCTCCAGGGCAGATGAAAATAGATGAAAACAATAGCAGACACCTGGTTTCAGATGGAGTGTGACTCCGAGCTTATCTCTTGACAGTGCAGAGAGACAGGGGTATGTGATATTAAAACCTTTCATGGGCTCTCTGGTGTTCAGACTGATTCCTTATGACATCTGCAGTAAGGCTAGGGAGATCAAGCCTTCTGGGAAACGTGCTGTCAAGCAATGCCAGTGGTAACTGACCCTAGGGAGTACACTGGCCAAATGGAACATGCTTCTCTGCAAGAGGTGAAAGTAAACCAGTACAGCCAGTATAGTATACAGGTAAGAAGTGGTAACTGCCATCTTCTGCTTCAAGCCCCCCAAGAAAGACAGTACCAGCAATAAATCTGTTACTTTTACCCCATTCCCAGCTGATGTCTTGACAGAGAATAGAAACCTGGTTCACACCGCCAGGGAATGACATGTTACCGACAAATTGGTAAAATTGGTAAAATGTGGTTTGGATCCTATTACTGTTAGGTGGAGCTGTAACTAGTTGACGATCATACGCAAGGAGTGCTTGTTAATGGTTCCTCATCCTCTTGGAGTGCTTGTTTTGTTCAATATCTTTAACAATGATTTGGATGAAGAGATAGAGGGAATGCTTATTAAATTTGTGGATGATACTAAATGGGGAGGGGTAGCAAATATGGTAGAAGACAGAGTCAGGATACAGGATGATCTTGACAGGCTGGAAAACTGGGCTAAAACAAATGAAATGAATTTCAGTGGGGATAAATGTAAAGTTCTACATTTAGGTAGGAAAAATCAAATGCATAATTATAGGATGGGGGAGACTTGTCTTGGCAGTAGTATGTGCGAAAAGGATCTAGGGGTCTTAGTAGACCATACACTGAACATAAGTCAGCAGTACGAAGTGGTAGCTAAAAAGGCAAATGAGATTTTGGGCTGTATCAACAGAAGTATAATGTCCAGATCACGTGAAGTGATGGTATCAATTTATTCTGGTTAGACCTCACCTAGAGTATTGTGTTCAGTTTCAGACACCACAATTTAAGAAGGATGTTGGAGACCAAATCCTATGAGGAAAGGTTGAAGGAGCTCGGTATGTTTAGCCTGGAGAGGAGATGACCATCTTCAAGTAACTGAAGGGCTGTCATATAGAGGATGGTGCAGAGTTGTTTTCTGTTGCCTCAGAAGGTCAGACCAGAACCAATGGACTGAAATTAAATCAGAAGAGTTTTCGGCTAAACATTAGGAAGAACTTCCTGACAGATAGAGTGGTTCCTCAGCGGAACAGGCTTCCTCAGGAGGTGGTAGGCTCTCCTTCTTTGGAGGTTTTCAAACAGAGGCTAGATAGCCATCTGACAGCAATGTAGATTCTGTGAACTTAGGCAGAACATGAGGGGGAGGGCGGGAAGGGTTGCATCAGTGCTTAGTTTGGTGTAGTGGTTAAGTGTACAGACTCTGTTCTGGGAGAACTGGGTTTGATTCCCCACTCCTCCACTTGCACCAGCTAGATGACCTTGGGTAAGCCATTGCTCTTTTTGTAGCAGGAACTCCTTTGCATATTAGGCGACACACCCCTAATGTAGCCAATCCTCCAAGAGTTTACAGAGGTCTTCTTACAGGGGCTACTGTAAACTCTTGGAGGATTGACTACATTAGGGATGTGTCGCCTAATCTGCAAAGGAGTTCCTGATACAAAAAGAGCCCTGCTTCTGTCAGAGATTTTCTGTCAAGAGCAGTTCTCTCAGAGCTCTCTCAGCCCCACCTACCTCACAGGTGTGTTTTGTGGGGAGGGGAAGGGAAAAGAGTTTGTAAGCCGCTCTGAGACTCCGAGTGAAGGGCAGGGTATAAATCCAATCTCTTCTTCTCTTTTCTTAGTTCTTGTGGCTCTTTCTTACATGCCCAGGGAAATGTTGCTCACCAGAGGTCAAGAAGCAATTTTTCTCCAGACCACTTTGGCTAGAGATCCTGGAGGTTTTTTGTCATCTTCTGGGCATGGAACAGTGGTCACTGAGGGTTGGGGGGAGGTATTTGTGAATTTCCTGCATTGTGCAGCGGGTTGGACTAGATGATCCTGGAGCTCCCTTCCGACCCTATGGTTCTATTATTCTGTGTAATGAGGCAGCAAAGCCCTGATCTGGATAGCCAAGGCAAGCCTGATCTCATCAGATCGCAGAAGCTAAGCAAGGCTGACCCTGGCAAGTATTTGGATGGGAGATCTCCAAAGAATATCAGGGCCGGGTGGCAGAGGCAGCCTATCAAGCCATTTCTCTGAACATCCTCCATGCCCTAGTAGGAATCGCCAGAGGCCACCATGGCTTCCAGGCAGGGGCACACATGCACACACACAAATGCAAAAATGCTTTTTAAAAAATGAGGTGGCAGAGACTTAGAGTAGTAGAATTATGGTTGCCAACCTCCAGGTGGTGGCTGGAGATTTTCTGGGATTAAAACTGATCTCCAGGTGACAGAGATAAGTTCACCTTGCGAAAATGGCTGCTTTGGAAGGGGGACTCTATGGCATCATACCCCACTGAAGTCACTCATCTCCCCAAGCCCTGCCATCCTCAGATTCCATCCCCCAAATATCCAGGTATTTGCCAGACTGGAGCTAGTGGCCCTACATTGAAGGAACTGCACCACTTCAGATAGCCAGTGAAGGATCATAAGGAAGCATTTCAAAATGTGCTCCTCCAGGTCAGAAAAAACCTGAAAATAGAAGACTAGCACAACAAGCAAAATGGGGGAGTTGAACCTAGCTAGGCTTTTTTTACCTGCAACTAGTTTATTGGGGGGGTTGTTTTTTGACACAAAGGAGATTTCAGAGCCGGAATCTGCCACCGGCATTCTGAAGTGGCACAGTCCATTTTGCCACCTCACCATTCATGCACCAATTTTGCCACCACATTCTCCTGCACATGCTGGGGCTCCGTGACGCTATAGTTATTCTCTGCCACTCTGGCATTCTTGCACCCTATTGTCACTGCCCCGTGCCCTGCATACACAAAGCAAGGAAAATTAGTCTCATAACCACTACAGAATAGAATCTTGTGGGTTGGATCCAACCAGCTTTTTCACTCAGTCTCACCCAATTTTCCTCCTTATCACAATCCTTATCCCACATGAGTTTTTGTCAGTGCAGGTCCCATGATCTCCAGCATAGCCTTTTTCTGGGTGCGTGTATGGTCAAAAAGATCTCCCTTCTCCCTTTTTTCACCAATAGGAAAGCTGGTTAGATTCAGACCCTCCATTATTCTGGTCAGGATAGAGATGTAGAGGTTATGGGTGCAGAACAGATTAAGTATGGTGTTCAAAGGCAAAATAAGCTTTGTAGAAGAAATGTTGTCAGGTGCCGTTTGACCCCCTTCCTCCCTGTATGTCAAACTGTTCCTTCAAAAACTGTCCTCCTCTGTCCCATTGTTAAGGATGCACATGCTCAGCCTGCCTTTATCTCTGCCCACGCGAATGGTGCAACCCTACCCTTCTCATTTATACCCCCATCGAAATCAATGAGCTTAGAACGGTATCACTGCTTAGGAATACAGTGCCCGGTTTTGATTTTCAAGTTTTGTTTGATTCATTGCTTACTTTATGCTATGTTTTCTTCCAAAAGCAAAAGTCCAGAGAGCCTCATTTAATTCTATTCCAAATTGCAGTTGTTTCCTTCATTCCTAACGGAAGGCAATAGCTTGACAGGGTATTGTGCTGGATGAAATCGTCTGCAGGATATCATAATTATCTTCACTTCACAATGGTGCAGCCTGACAGAGCCTACCAATTAAACACCAATCACTTTAAAAGTGCAGCTCATTGTCTCTTTCTGGGAGAGATATTTCCTCTATCTCTGGATCCCAGTTTTCTCCCAGTTCAGATCTTCTCAGGATATAGATGCCATTTAAATATTTTAAAGCTTGTGAAAGAAGAAAAAGCCACCAACATTTTTCCTGTATGGTTAATTCAAGGGCTGTCAACCAAGTGAAATCTTCTAGTTGATTAATCGCTTGTCTTAATTAAACCGATTAATTTAAACTTCAAGTAATATGCATATTACCATTTCCTCAACCTTTTTGATAATCAGTATGTAAAACAACACAGAATGGACTACACCAAAGCTACCAGTTCATTGCCTTTCTTTCTCATTTCCTATTTACAGCAGTAACACACCAGACACAAAATACTCTTAAAAATCAAACAAGTATGCTTTGTCCACTCTCACCAACAGCCATAGCTCAGTAGGAACATATAGGAGGATGCCAAATTCAGTTCTAAAAGGTAAAGGTATCCCTTGCTTGAAAGCCAGTTTGAATCCGACTCTAGGGGGCAGTGCTCGTCTCTGTTTCCAAACCAAAGACTCAGCGCTGAAGACTTCTCTGTGGTCATGTATCCGGCATGACTAAATGCCGAGGTGCACAGAACGCTGTTACCTTCCCACCAAAGAAGTACCTATTTATCTACTTGCAATTTCTTGCTTTCAAACAGCTAGGTTGGCAGGAACTGGGGCCAGAGACAGGAGCTCACTCCATCACACAGCACTAGGGTCTCAAACTGCCGAACTACCAACCTTCCAGTCTGTAGCTCAGCATCTTAACCTCTGAGCCACCGCGGCCCCAATTCTGTTCTAGTTATCTTCAAATTGAAGGATTTCAGGTAGCAGGAACTGGGGCAGCCCTTTGTCAGCTCAATGTTGCCCAGGATATTTCCTGTCAATTAAGAAATGCACTGAGGCCTTTTTGGACATAGTTACTAAAAAGTGGACCTGCCATGAAGAGGCTCAAAAAATGTTGGCCAAGACCTACCTTAGTGGCTAGGAATTACATGTAAGCCTCTAGCCCAGAAGGAATAAGTGAAACTGATAAAGAACTTTAATAGGACAGACAATCTACAATTTTTTAAAAAAGAAAATGATAATCCTGCTAATACAAGTTGTGGGTTCATACACATTGCTTGGTGGATCAGAAACCATGCAACGAAACTGATTGGATATTCATTCCAATGCACATTAGAATGCACATCAAGGGGTGTATGTTAATCTATCTGTGCTGCATAGTTTTTCAAGGGACTACACATTCAAATACACCCCTTCGTCCATGTTGTAGTTCAACTGGATGTATGCTGATACCTTTTAAAAACACAGCTGGAACTAGATTGGGATGAAAGTCTGAAGCCACATGTCCTACAGTAGTGTCCTCTAATGTCAGTGACACTCTTGTAAGACCATTCCGGAACAAAGGGTTTGCATCTATCTTGCATCTATCCTGATATTATGAGATCATAGTAGTCAACCGCTGCAGGGAAAATAGTGAACTTTGTACAGTCATCATACTTGAGAAACAGACCCTCAAACCTTCTACAGTCATCTCAGGGTCAATTTCCATGAGTTATCTGGATGGGGGCCCCAGACCCAAACTGTGAATTCTGTCACAGTCGCACATGCTGTTCTCACTCTTAATCAGACCACAGCACACACATAAAAGGAGCATCAGTCCCCACCCTTTACTGTTACCCTCAGCAGAGGTAGTACAAGGAAGAAACTGCTTGGCCCTCTGCAGAAGACTGTATGGTCCTGTGGTTTTCCACAACTAGCCAACTAACATACACAACCCCTGTACAGTTTCTGTTTGCAGTAATAGTGCAAGGTGGGGGAAAGTCTGGCACTCCTACTGCACACGCCTTGAAGTCCAATCTAGAACAGGAACACTATGTGTGGAGAAAGAGGAGAGCCTACAAATCTCACATCATTGTGATGGAGTTCACAAGCTGGATCTGGGATTTCCACCATTTTGCACCCAGTGAATTCCATCTCCTGGAAACTGACCAATGCAAATTAAAGCATACTATCTGTGCAACCAGTGAGGAATTAAATGGCACATAGAGGCTGTGACATTGTTGGGTTTCATCTGCTTAAAACAAAAGCTGTCGCCTGTGAGTGATGATAGCCTTTGCCTGAGTCCCTCATCTGACTCCTTAGTCTCAGACTGGAGTTTACACTTATCACCGTTCCAGCATCTGTTTTAATGCTTCAGTGGAAGGTTGCTTTTTTCAGCCCAGCTCTCTGGAGGTAAATGGTTGCATGATTTAAGGGGCATTAATATAAGAGCTAAAAGCTCTTCCTGGACTGTCTTTTATGTCCCTACCGACGCTTCCTGTTTCATCTTAATTAACCATCTTTGCAAGTCTTGTGCTTTCCCACTTCCCTATTGCTTCAGGCTTAATTACCTTTTCATGATCAAGGCATAAAACTCAGAGAAACAGAAGCCTTGGCAGGTCATGTAGTCTCTGTCTTGGCTGATACCAACTTTTCCCAGAGCTGATCACTTTGAAGTGTCCTCGTGAGTGATTGGCACCTCTCATGACCCCACAAAGGGAGCTGCTACGATCTTATTTTAAAATTTATGTCCTCTGTACAAAGAACTCAATGCGGCTTATGAAAATAAAAAGACAACACAAAAGCCAATGATTATGAAATATGTCAGTAACAGTGAACAAAACAATGAGGCCACAGATCAGCTTGCAGTCAAAGACCTGACAAACTAAAAAAAAAAGTGTTATCTTTCTTTTTTAAAAAAAATCATGATGATGTTTGGCAGGCTTCTCTTGAGAAGGAGTTTCACAGATTAAACAACACGGTCAAGAAGGTTGTGGAAGGATGTAAAATACTTGGGACAGCATCTATCCAGTTGTAAGTCACAGTGATTTCTTATGCTTAACTTTCTGCTATTTGAATAAATGGAACTTCACCATATCCACTCCATATGGATCATAAATGGTATGTGTAACAATACATGAATCCAGATCCAGGTAGTCAGCCATGTTGGTCTGAAGCAGCAGAACAAATTTAGAGTCCAGTGGCACCTTTAAGACCAACAAAGGTTTATTCAAGGTATGAGCTTTTGAATGCAAAGCACACTTTTTCAAATTCAGTGGAATGGGAGGTAAGGTTCAAACTTACTGACGGATGAACAGCAACTTGACATGTAGCATGATGAAGATGTTTTAAGCTATGTAAAAACAGAATTAAATAGCAAGCTAAGGTTATAAGGTCAACAGTTGTAAAGCAATAAATATGTCAAGATAAATTTGAGACTCTCCATTCACTCTCAGAGTGTAGAGGTAAAACAACTCCTCGCCCACAATAATGCAACATCTAATTTGAACGTGGACACTGGGATCAGAGCTTCCATTAAACCCAGATGCCAACTTTGCTGCCACATACACCCAGACAACACAATCACTGGACCTATCAGAGGCTCATTCACTTGCTCATCTTCTAACATTGTATATGCCATTAAATGCCAACAATGCCCTTCAGTTCTCTACATAGGACAAACCCTACGCCAGAGGGTAAATGGACACAAATCTGACATCAGGAATCACAAGACTGAGAAACCTGTAGGAGAACACTTCAGCCTTCCAGGGCATTCAATAGGTGACCTGAAGGCAGCTGTTTTATTACAAAGGAACTTCAAAAACAGAATGGAAAGGGAAACTGCTGAATTACAACATATTACAACATTTGGAACAAAGACCTCCCCAGGACTCTACAGGGATATTGGTTTCTTATCTCATTACATACGCTAACCCATTCAGTCCTCACATATGTATTCTCATACAGAGGGACTATACATCCTCTGTACTGTAGTGTATTTTTTTTCAGAATAGGATATTAGAATACTGTATGTTATATAAGGTAGGTAGGTAGAAAATTTATTGTATATGGCCATAGGCCTTCACAATCTAAAACAATAAAATACATCAATAAAATATAACTATATAATACATATTATAAATGTTATACAAGGAATACTGGATAGTTTGGCTGACATACACTGCTTCCACCTTGAAAGAGAAAGTAAAAATGCTGTTAAGTGACCTCTACACTCTGAGAGTGAATGGAGAGTCTCAAATTTATCTTGACATATTTATTGCTTTACAACTGTTGACCTTATAACCTTAGCTTGTTATTTAATTCTGTTTTTGCATAGCTTAAAACATCTTCATTATGTTACATGTTAATTTGCTGTTCATCCGTCAGTAAGTTTGAACCTTACCTCCCATTCCACTGTACTTGAAAAAGTGTGCTTTGCACACGAAAGCTCATATCTTGAATAAACCTTTGTTAGTCTTAAAGGTGCCACTGGACTCTAAACTGGTTTGAATACATGAATCCAGACAGCTTTTTTGGTCAGCCTCACTCCATTCCACTGCAAGTGGACCCACATGGCTTTCGTCTATGCAGGTCCCATGTTCCCCAGCCATAGCTTTGGTAGCCAAAGAAGATCCCCACCTTCACTAATGGAAAAGCTGGTTGGGTCCAACACAATACAGCTTACATATTGAACATAATGATTGTTCTGCATTACTTGTGATTTATTATCTTGATCTCTTTTTCCTAAATACAACAGCCAATGCAGTTCTGGCTCCCAGTTTAGATTTTGCCCCCACTACTTTCATTGTTGGGGTTATTTGCAAATGAGTGGATGATACCTAGGGTTGCCGGTTCCCCCCAGCCATCAGCAGGGGATGGTAGGGGGGTAAGGTAGCCAGATCCAGGTTGGGAAACTCCTGGAGATTTGGGGGTGGAGCCTGGGGAGGGCAGGGACCTCAGAGAGTACAATGCCATAGAGTCCACCCTTCAAAACACCCTCCAAAACTGATCTCTGTAGTCTGGAGGTAACCTGTGATTCCAGGGGATTCCCCAAATCCCACCTGGAGACTGGCATCCCTATGAAACATAAAGGCTATTTGTACCAGCATGGAAACTGAAGAACCCAAATGTGTGGGTTGAACTTGATTTTGTTAATGGCTGGTCTACATCAACATAATATGGCAAGCCACTGTTGGGGAATTCATACTCTTGGCCAAAAAGAGAAGAGGAGATTGGATTTATACCCTGCCTTTCACTTAGAGTCTCAGAGCAGCTTACAAAGTCCTTTCCCTTCCCCTCCTTACAACAGACATCCTGTGAGGTAGGTGAGGCTGAGAGAACTCTGATAGAAACTGCTGTTTTTCAAGAACAGCTCTGATAGAACTATGGCTTGCCCAAGGTCATCCAGCAGCTGCACGTGGAGGAGTAGGAAATCAAACCTCGTTCTCCCAAATTAGAGTCCACACACAAAACAATTACACCAAACTGGCTCCCAAAAAGAGTTCAGTGACTGGAGATTGACAACAAATGGACATATAGGCAGCTTTATAAAATGCAAAAGGGAAAAGAAATATTTGCAATCACAAGGAGAACCCCCCCACCATCCAGAGAGTGAAGGGGGGGTTCTCTGAACAAAGCATATGGCAGTCTTATATACCCTAAAGTAAACAACTCATTCTTTATAGCAAAACATGTTATGACATTAAATGAAGCATGGCAGCTACTGCTGTTTCTGTCCTTGTGGTTTTCCTGTTTTGTACCTATCTGATACCATTCTATAGCAAAGGTATAGATAAACTGATAACACAGTGTACCAGAGGGGAGCATCTGCACTTGTTCCCATTTCACATAGGCCCATTACACATGCACACCTTACTGCAGATTTTTATTTATTTATTTATTTATTCAATTTATACCCTGCCATCCCTGCCGAAGCAGTAAGCCTTAAATTTGTCTTCAGATTCTGTGCCTGCCTTACATGCTATTCCTTTTCTTCCAGTGTATTTATTCTGCAGCTACAGTTTTTAAAATGCACTTTTCTTGATAGGGTAGAACATCACTTGTGACATGTGGGGGTTGGTATCCAAAGTTTTTTTTTTTTTAAAAAAATATGCAATTGTCCTGTTGCAGTTCTACAGTAGCCTACAGCAAGCACCTTCCATTTAAAGTCTCATGGTTCAGGTTTTGCACATGTATTTTAGCATTAGTTCATTGAATGAAAGGGAACAGAAAGGAACCCAGGCAAAGGGGGGAAACCCACTGTTGAAACTGACCAGATATTTTTCTGAAACTGATAAGCAGCTGTGAAGCCTCCTTTTCCATATTGCCATGGACTAGGGGATTCTCTGCTGTGTTATCAGCCACTGTGAAAAATGGGAGGGAGTCACAGTGCCAAACCCGTGGGAGGAAGGTCCACTTCAGGCTCTTTTGAGATACTTTTCCTCCCCTACTAGAATCCCTTTCTTGCACCAAAAGTATTCACTGGGAAATATTCAGCCCAGCAAGCAATAACTATCACCATACTTTTTTACAGGAAGAAGGATTTCTTGAAAACGCAGCTGTTTGTGATTTATCATTGATCTGAAGAAGCCGTTGCTGTTTCCAAAAGCTCCATTTATGAAGCAATATTTTTAATAGCTTGCTATGGGGAAAGCAGTAGGGATTCCATTTTGCCCAAACATTCATTTTCCTGAAAGTCATTAGAGTTTTCATTCATCATTGTTTAAGGTCCCAATTTGATGGTTACACTGGAAGTTCAATATACTTTTTAACTCTGTTATTTCAGAGTATAAAAGAAAAAACAATGGAAAGGTTGAAGAATCTGGAACAATCTTGAAGGAGAGAGGTGCTGAAAGTACACTAATTTAGAATTAAGGAATACTTCCTCTTTGTTCAATATTTCCCCTTTTAAAAACACCTCATCTTTTTGCTTTTTAAATTAGTCTAAAATCGGTTTATAAAACATTATTTTATATTCCAGAGGACAAAACAAAACCAAAAATCCCATCCTCAGTATGGAAATTTGTTGATCATCTGCAATAGATACATTACTCAGGTAAATGAAATGTGAGGATTTGGGAATCAGTGTTGACATGTACAGAATAGAACTATACATGTGACCATTAATCTTTTCTCAGCCTCATTGAATATGAAATGGAGAGAACTGAGCTGCATCCAAGTTTATTGTAACTTCATTATTATTTTTGATGATTGAGATTCTAACTAGTAACAGATTTAATTTTCTTCCCTGAAATTCTCACTTCTGTAAATATAAATGAGCAAAGGTTTAATTATATATTTATTCTAAGGTGAACTGAAAGTTTTCTAAAAACCTAACAGTGTTTTATTTATTCCATTTGTAGATCACCCTTTGCCAGGCCCATGTGCATGGGGGTGCCTACGAGTGCCCAGCACCCTCCCCAAACAGCCATGCCTCCCCGCCTTCCTCCCTCTCTGTGAAGCCGGGGGAGGGGGGAGCACATCTCAGCCTGCACTCGGCTTCCTGCTGATGTGAATGTAATGCCTGAGCTGCTTCAGCAGCTGCAAGACAAAGTTCCTGTCTTTGCTCTCCTCTTGAATTGCCTGCAAAGGTGGGGTGGGGTGGGGTGGGGTGAGGTGGGTAGGAAGGGGATGCAAGGAGAATTGCCCATTGGCACCAGGGGCTAAGAGGCTGCTCAGGGGGTTATTGTCCTGCTGCTGTTAGCTAACTAGCTAACAGAACCAGGTTGAGTCTGTAAAACCTTGAGGGGCTCTCCCAGGTCCTTCAGCAATGCTTGCCGGACATCTTGGATCTTCCGGGGGTAGGCTTTGATTCTGGAGCAATGCACAGTGTTTCCGAGAGAATACAACTCCCAGACACAAATCCTGACCTTTCTTTATTATTTCCAAACTGCCCCAGGTGCTGCTCCTCCCCCCCCTCATTTTACCTGTCAGCTCTTACCTAGCCATGTCTCTCCTCCTCTATATTTCCCTAACAACAACAACCCTGCGATGTAGTCAGCTCCATTGTACCAAACTGCCCCCTTGGGGCCCCCCTAACAAAATGTTTCTGGGTACAGGGCTGTCCTTCGCCCTGACCCCAATGGCCCAGGCTAGCCTGATCACGTCAGAACTTGGAAGCTAAGCAGGGTCGGCCCTGGCTAGTATTTGGATGGGAGACCATCAAGGAAGTCCAGGGTTGCTACACAGAGGCAGGCAATGGCAGACCGCCTCTGTTAGTCTCTTGCCTTGAAAACCCTACGGGGTCCCCATAAGTGCTCTGACAGTGCTTTCCACCACCATCTCCCCTTCCTCCAAGTTCTTTAGGACAGCATACAAGGTTCTCCTCTCTCCTAACTCATCCTTACCACAGCATGTGTGGTTGGTTAGGGTGTGGTAGCACAAAAACACAATTCACCCAGTGAGCTTCATGACTCTGGGGATGTGAACTCTGGTCTCCGCAGCCCTAATCCAATAAACTACAAAACACTTGTTTATTTGAGAAGATTGGGAAAAGAAGGGAAAAGAATACATGAAGGCCAAAAAGACTGACAGTGCAATCTTAAACAGTTATACCCCTCTAAATCCATTTTTCTAAACCAGTGTACGCTAATTGTGAAATCCAGTTTATGCGATGCATTACACTGTTTCCATTTCTATTGGTCTTTAATTTGTGCCATCCAGTTTTACTTCATTGTTCATTGTGTGTATCATACTGTCTTTATTGCATTGTCTTTGTCAGTTTAGTGTAGTGGTTAAGTGCGCAGACTCTAATCTGGGAGAACTGGGTTTGATTCCCCACTCCTCAACTTGCAGCTGCTGGATGACCTTGGGCAAGCCATAGTTCTGTCAGAGCTGTTCTTGAAAGAGCAGTTCTTGAAAGAGCTCTGTCAACCCCACCTACCTCACAGGGTGCCTGTTGTGGGGAGGGGAAGGGAAAGGAGTTTGTAAGCTGCTTCGAGACTCCAAGTGAAGCGCGGGGTATAAATCCAACCTCCTCTTTGTTATGTACTGAATGTGAATCGCTCCTATCTATTCACATGTTAAGCTTGAGTCTGAATGTGGCTCTTCAGATGTCGCATTGCTATTGGTCGGTTTCTGCGAAGCCTGTGTAATTACCCAATCACTGAGTGATATTGTTGCAAAGAGGGAACGGTCCTGATTGGCCTTTATCCCTGTATTCTGATTGGTCTTTAACTTGTAATGGGTGTGGCTTTGACAGCCCGGGAGAGTTTAAAAGAAGGAGCTGTGCTCCCCTTGTTGTCGTGTGTTCCTGACTTACAGTTGCTGTTTAATAAATCTGAAATCACTTGAAGCTGAATCCTTTGTTGAGTCTCATACTTAACTCTCTTCTTTATCTGCCTTGAGTCTCAACAAGAAAGACAGAAGACAAATTAAGTAAATAAAATGAAAATAAAACTTCTGTCTTTTGCCAGTCCCCCTTTCTTTATGTGAACACACTTCTGTGATGTTAACCATCTTTTGAGTCTTTCATTCATTAGATAGTTGTTTGCAAACTACGCTAGTGGCCATTTACTTTTGAAAAGTCAGACTCAAAATAAGGGCATTAAAGAGGGTGGAGATACAAAGATTTTGCAGATGCCAGCAAGGAATTTAGGCCAAACCATCCAAGCAAGCAGTTGCATGGAACTTTCACCCAACTTTTTCTTCAATAAATACATACATAAGTAAGACAAATCTTAGGAATCTGTGACCTTGAGCATAGTTTTAGCTCAATGATCCACCTCCAATTCTAAACCTGTCTCTTCTCCCCTATGGGGCAAAACCCACCAAAGGGGGAAATGTCTGGAAAGAAAAGAGGAGGGCCTTTCTCTCTCCTCCCTTCTGGTACTTGGTTCAAGACGGGAGTTTTCCAAGAATGGTTATGATTGCTTCAGAAAAGGGTGACAAATACACATAACTGTGCGTCACGTGTTGTTTCAGCCTCAGACAATGCCGATAGAGATAGAAACCTGCTGGGTTTAACAGCCATATAAAACAAAAGAAGCCTGTGTTAATAGAAAAGGGGTATGACCCAGTATGAAGCATAAAAACAAATGAGCTATTCAAAGAATCCCCCCTCCATGGTGGAGGACATTAGGAAATTAATTCACAGCTATAAAATCTTAAAGAGTAATTGTATAATACACTATACGATGAGGTCCCTGTAAAAAGCTGAATCTTTGATCAGCAGTGTCAACCAAACCTTGCACCGTCTGTCTATGCCGCATGCACCGCTTATAAATGTGATTTCAGTGTACCTCTTTTTCTGCAGATCCATGTTCAATGGACAGTGCCTGGTAGTGCCGTCTTAAGCACAGCTTCACCCTTTTTAAGTCCATTGAAGGAGGGCTTCAGGCTTAAAAAGGGGGCCTGGCTGAGTGGTCAAGCATCCACTTGGCATCCACTTGGCATCCACTTGGCACCTCCCAAGGGGAAGACCCTATGACTGAGACCCTAGAGAGCTTCTGCCAGTCTTGAGTAGACAGTACTAGCTCTGATAGAACAGTGGTCTGATTCAGTATAAGGCAGCTTCTTGTGTTCATGCGGACCTCTGCTCAGAATGGCTCTGTAAATGTCCCTGTGGCTGGATGACATTTCCTCTCGTCCTGTTCTTTTGCTTCTGCTATGAAGGGTCCTGGGAACAACATACTTCAGGATTCTACCAGAAGTACGCTGTGACAATGAATCAATATCTTTCCTATGTCTGCATCTGATTAGATTTTCTTGCCTCTTCAGCTTAGCCACCAAAAACAATCTACTGTCCTTCTGTGAAGCAGTAGTTAGCCCATGCCATTAATATCTCTGGACCACACTAGACGCTGAGTAACAGCCCTTGGTATGGGAATGAATGTTATCACAAACAGGCATAAAGATGTAGGTTAAAGAAGACATTTGTAGAGGAGGTTGCAGTATTTTCCCCTTGCAGCCCCTTCCTTTGGTACTTTTCCTCCACAGTACACCAAACACAGTGGTCAATATCATAACAGTATATCCACAGCAGAGGAACACTGACTAGTAGGAATAATTTTGTCCCTGTTCAGCCACAACTCAGAGTTAGACCTAGAATGACTGGAGAAACCATGTATAATATTCACTGTGCTTTGGTGGTTCAAGCGAGTTTTTTCTCTACTGGATCAGGCTTGGAGGGAAATGCTTAAAGTATGCAGCCAGGTTGCAGCAAGGACAGAGGAGAAGGCAGCATTTAGCGTCCACTCTATTTTGGCTGCGAACGCAGGTGCCTTTAGATCTGACATAGGTGCAAGTGCCTGACTGATCTAAAGGTAGCAATCAGACAGCAACAGCTGGGAAGCGTCCCGCAATCATCAGCAACCCATGCTGCTCCACTGCAGAAGCAGAGTTAAAAGACACCAGGGAAAGTCTGGTAGTAAACGGGTTCCAACTTTCCCCTGTCTGATTGACCAAGCACACTCTCAAACCATCAGGATGGTCTGATCTGGCCATCTGAGCTCAGTGCCATTTCCACCCCTCTTCGCAGTATTTGCATCATCGCATACTTCATAGGGGGCCCTCAGTGTGGAGATGCGATTCCTCGTTTATGCACATGGGAAACAAACAGACAAAAAAAATAACCCACCCACAGTTCCTTCTGATCACACACTGATGGGCTGCACCCACACCTACAAAGGGAGGTGTGATCTCGCAACTGCATGTCAAATTCCTCCAGAGGGAACAGCCTCACTTCCCCTCCGCTTCAACTGGCACGTGTGACCTCAGCCTTTCTGTTATATCCTATATGGAAAACAATAATGGTCTTAATAAATCTGCCAGTGTTATATCTCGCTGGGGTACCTGATACTACACAATTGACAAAAATATTAACTAGCACCTTAATTTTTCTTCCCCTTTCATAAGAGGAATTTTCAAATTGAATAAATCTTTGCTATATGAGTAACTTGGAATGTCATCTGACATTTCATCACAAGTTTTAAATTGTTAGGGATATTATCAGGTGACACAGCTTTCTTCCTAAGACTGGAGGGACCCAAAACTTCTTGCATATTGGGAGACATTACAGTCTATTGGACGCTAAAAATGCTAGTTGTAAAAGGGTGAAAAATAGTCAGCTGAGGCTATGATCACACACACTAAATAATCCACATTCAATCCACTATCAATGTACTTTCAAATTGGATCTTGCCCAGTTTACACAGTAAAATCCAGTTGGAAAGTGCACTGAAAGTGGATTGAAAGTGGTTAACTTAGTGTATGCGATCGCAGCCTGAGATTCAATAGAAAAACCAAACTCTGATTTGGAAGGGGGAAAAAAGACAAGGGGAAAAGAATTAGGACTCTTTGAACTTAACCAATCTCTAAAATAACTGGTACCTTGACCTGGATAGCCCAGGCTAGCTGGATCTCATTGGACCTTGGAAGCTAAGCAGGGTCAGCCCTGGCTAGTATTTGGATGGGAGACCTCCAAGGAATACCAGGGTTATGACATGGAGGCAGGCAATGGCAAAACCACCTCTGGGATCTGTTGCCTTGGAAACCCCACAGGGTCACCATAAGTCAGTTGTGACTTGATGGTTCTTTCTTCCAAAATAACTGGTATTTTACTCTTCCAAGCATCCATACTGATCATCTACAAACATTTAAGTGTTGGGCAAGAAATCTAGGATATTGAAGTAAAAACTTTCCCATCCAGCACTTCAAAGGATAGACTTATAAAAGTATTATTACTAAACAAAGTCTTTGATCCTAATATTGGTTAGTATTTCTGATTAAAGTGACACTAATAGAAAGAAACTCATTTTTGGAACTGTCAGTTCCTGTGTGTCCCACTTGAAAGTGAATAGGTATGATGTTTCTTTCCTTTTCTTTTTATTTGATGAAAAAACAAGTACAATTAAAAATACATGGCCAAAAATTCACCAGCTGTGCTGAGAATAATATTGTCAGCAAGCCTGGTGATTCTCTGAAAGGATGGCCAATAATTTCAGGGATATTTCATACTGGAAAGTACTTCCTCCAAATCCATAATGGCATTCATTACACTGACATCACAGTACCCAAAGCACTCATTTCAATACAAGGAAAAGAACACATTCTTTATGTCCATGACAGCTTATCCTGAAAATGTTAGTGGCTCAAGCAAGAACTAGGCAGGGCTCTGGCCTCCAATAGCAACCATGAAAATAGTTTCCTTTAAAACAAGGTTTTTTTTAAAAAAAAATGCACTTTACTTCTTGAACATGTTCATCCCAAAATTCACATAGAAATAGCATCCATGCCATTTCTCAGAAAAGGAAATGTTCATCTGTCTTTGAAAGGAAAGGAAACTTCGGGCTTTTCAGACTAAGACGGACAATCAATCACCCCTTCTATTGTTGGGTTGCTTTCGGAGCTGATCTTATCCATTCCTCCAAATCACTCCTCCAGCCACTCACTCTTGGGGGGGGAATTACAGTTATCCTCTGTCCCCAGTGTAATTCTTTTCATGTAGTCTATAACTCAGCAAAAGGGAAAAGTCAGAATTCATATTTATATCAGCTGCGTAACAGAACCAACATACACCAGAGAGGTCACGATAAGCGTTCGTTAATCATCGCACCGCAACAGCATAGCAAATGGAATATCTGACCTGCTGGAAAAGAAATGAAGAATGTGGGGAGGCCATAATATCTTATTTCATGCCCCACATTTAACAGTAAACACATCATAATGGACCCCATTAGTAGCAATGTTACACTTTGGGACTCATATTCTGTAGCCTCCCGTGTGTGTCTCAAATTTGATTTCCATGTAATTTCCACAGAAATGCTTGTAATTTGGCTTTGCTGAGGTGTAACGTGAGAATGTTGAGTCTGACATTTTGGGAAATGGCAGATGCTACCAATATGTTTCAAGTTACATCCAGAGGAGGGGAAAGTTAACAAATTGCAAAGCTGAAAGGAAAGTCTCCTGCAAAAATGCTAACCACTAACTGCTGAATATATTGGGGAGGATTCTGCACCATATAAGACTGTGGGCATCATTTATATTCAATTCAAACTTTGATCCAAGTTACAGATAACAGACTCTGAGAAGCCCATAGGTAGCCTATTAAATTTTAAAAATAGATATAGTTAAGACAAAAAATAATAAATTTCTACCCTTTTTCATTTCTTCTTCTATATTCTTGTACAGGTTTAGGTTTTATGAAGGGTGTGGTATTTGAAAGGGTGCAACTTTTAATTAGTACATTGCTTAAGGTTTTGCTTAAGGTAAGGCTATTTGGCAAGCACTCTGAGGAATTTATTGATGGGGTGTAGGTTCCTAGCGAGTTTCTCATAGCCCATCATCTAAACCAGGGGTCCCCAAACTTTTTGGCCCTGTGGACACATTTGGAATTCTGTCAGAGGGTGGGGGTGCAAAAAATGGCTGCTGGAGGAGATGAAGCTGACCACAAAATGGCTGGCACATGAGAAATGAAGCCACACAAACTGAAGGGGCCCAAGTGCATGGCAGAAGGGGTGTAAATAAAAAATACCCTGGGAAAGAGGGGTGAGAAAGAATAAAACAAACACTGTGGTGGCAGCCACTGCTGAAACAATGTTATATTAATCTGCATAGACAATCAGATCTTCAGTGGCCAAGCAGAAACCCTGTGGGGTAAGAGCCCCACCTACTTTCTAAAAATACTTGGTGGCCACCAAGAAAGGTGTCAGTGGGCACCACGACACCCACAGGCATCATGTTTTGGGGGTTTTTTGGCCCCCCCGAAGGGGATTTTTTTTATTGCATTTTCTATAAACAACAACGAAAAAAAGGAGGGGAAAAAAACTACAACTAAGGGACAGAGAAAAGAAAACCACTAAAAACCCAAGTATAGGAGATCATTACAACTGCTTGTATCAATTTTAGTCTATAATGCTATCTTTACATTGAACATGGCCATCTACGCTATATTAGTTATATTTATATTCATTAATAATTTTACTGTTTACGGAAAAACACAAGAGCATCCCCATTTAATAAATGTTTATAGGCACAAATCAGAGTTCATTAGCCTTCATCTTCTTTTATCCCTTCTATCCCTCAATTGGTAACCACGTGTAGGGGCTGCTGCCTCTTTCTCGGAAGCAGAGTCCTTGTCGGAAGAAGAGTTAGAGGAAGTGGCTGTATTGCTAGGTTTACTGTCTCTATCTTCTTTGCCTTCCTCCCCAGACTCTCCCAGTTCCAGTCTCAGGAACTCCCGCGCTTTGAAAACAGAGTCAATCTTTTCTTTTTTATCCTTGAGTTTAAAAAGGACCCCTTCAGGCACCAACCATCTGTAAGGAATGCTGTTTGTTTGTAAAAACATGATCAAGTCCTTGTATTCCTTCCTCTTCTTCCTTATTTCAAATGGAATGTCTTTTAAAATCCTGATGGTATTCCCTCTGATTTTCAAGGGTACTTTCAAGATTTGATCCTGCACATGTCTCTTCAAGAATCTTACCACTATTTCCCCAGGCAGATTATTCTTTTTGATGTACATGGAATAGGCTCTATAGACCAAATCCATTTCGTTTATAAGGTTTTCTGCTTTTAAATCTGCCATTGGAGCCAACGTCTCGCTCAAAAAAAAAAAATTAGATTCTGATCTTTGGCCTCAGGAACTCTTTGAAATCAAAGAATGAAGTTAGTTTTCTCCATTTGCATTTGCCAAAGCTGGGCTTCAGAAGAAAGTTGCTTCTTTTCCAACACCTGCACCCTTTTTTTAACTTTTTGATGTGGTGTCCATTTCTTTCACCTTCACCTCTGTTTGCTCCACCAATTTTTTAGTTTCATTCAATTGGAGCTGCTGAGCTGCAAAGTTCTGATTTAATGTAGTCAATTGTTGGTTGATATTCGTCATCTGGTCCAGTAGAGGGCACAACGAATCAGCTAGCAATTTAGAAAACTCAGTGGTAACTTCTGGTCGGGGGCTTCTGGGGGGGAGGGGTTAGTTTCATTTGTCTGTCCTTCTCTGGTCTTTTCTCCACCATATTAGCAAATTGCTTACTTTTAAGAAGAGCCTGCTAAAGTCTCTGCTTTTCGCCTAACCGCTTTTTGACGCTCTGGTGTATTTCCCAAAATGGTTTTCCCCACTTATACTTCAGCTCCCCTTTTAAAAAGATGTTGCTTCGTTTATGCGTAAGGGAGGGGCCCCTCTCCCGCTCGTTAGTCTCACCGTTTTGGGGGAGCTTTCTTTTGTAATCCCAGTATTATCATTTAACTCGACTCACTGTTTGTTGTCGGTCCGAAGACCTCACCAAAGGTATGTGTAAAACGCCCATCTCCAACACTTGTCCCGGTCGGCAGCTCGGGTTCCATTACAGACACACAGCAGCTGGACCGTCGGGGCGGAAGAGCGCCTCAATTCCCCAGCATTGTGCTAGCAAAGAGGCCACCCTTCAAAAGCCCCATGGCTAGGAGCCTAACCCAAAGGCTCCTGGGGGGTGGCAATCACCCCCCCTCCTAACCGCTGGTGTGTGGATCACCTCCCCGGGAGCTTCCAGGGAGACGTCCACTAGTGGGTCGCCATTAACCGGAAGTCCCCACAGGCATCATGTTGAGGACCCCTGATCTAAAGCCTACTGGTGAGGGGGGGAGTGGTAGGGTGCAGCCCCTCAGCATACTACTGGGTGTACAGGCCAGCATAAACTAGGTGCAGCAGAAATGCTGACCTGGGCTCACAACCAGAGTGGAATTTCCTGTAACGCATACCTTTATGACAGTCCAATATATAGGGTGAGCACTATAAGACATGAGTGATTTAACATGCAGGCAGATAACTGTAAACTTAATCCCAGTTTTAGGGAATTCTTTTTAGGGGTGGGTAGGCAATCAACACATTTTTCAGGGCGAATAGATTTAGGTATTTACTTTTTTGATAAGTTTATCAGAGCAAATTTTCCAAATCCATCCAAATACCAGCCTCCTTACACATTTATTGTGGTCCAAATTCACTGCAAATCTCCCTTGTCATATATCTGTAAGTGAACTGCTTATCCACCTCTGCATGACTTTATCACTGACTTATGTAAAAATTTCACTTATTTTCTAATATTTGCCAATCCACCAGGCCATAAATGAAATCAAATTGTACTGCAGCTTGCTATAATATGGGACTCACATAATTAAGGTTAAGTTTGCCAAAAATGTTTGCCATGGTAGACAGCCACAATCACCCATGAGCCAATGATCCAATTCACCTATCCACCTCGAACAGCTGTGCAGTAGCTAGGGTGGAGGAGTTGCATTTCCTTGCATATGTGCAGTGGTGAGAGGATTCTTCCTAGAATAGTGCATGGTTGGGTCAGGTCATTAAATTACTCTGTCTCTCATAAGGCTGTGCAAAAATGTGCTTGTGTGAAATAACATCCATAACACAGACTTAAATGAATGCCAAATAAATATTGAGACTTTTCAAAAAAATGCAGTGTTTATTTTTTTAGGTGTTGCTAGATTTGTTCATTGTGTATTTATACCATTAGCTGTTGAGTGGCATGTAGCAACAAGAAGGGGAGGGGGAAATAGGACTCCCTTTGGGATGTGTGACAGTATGCATGTGTGAAACATGGCCATTGTGTACTGTAGGCAGTGTTTGATGAAAACGTAACCCAATGATCAGGCTCAGATGAACAATATGTGTATAAAGTGCCACCAAGTCACAGCTGACTTATGATGGCCCCCATAGGGTTTGCCGCAGGTTGCCTCTGTGTAGCAATCCTGAACTTCCTTGATGGTCTCCCATCCCAATACTAACCAGGGCCAATCTTCTTAGTTTCTGAGATCTGACAAGATTGCACTAGCCTGGGCCCTCCAGTACAGACGAACTATCCAATGAACAATTAACTCGCTGTTCATGACCAGTAGGGCTGCCAGCCTCCAGGTGGGGGCTGGAGATCTCTCCCTATTACAACCAGTTTTCCAGGGTTCTTGGAGGATTGGCTACATTAGAGGTGTGTTGTCTAATATGCAAAGGAGTTCCTGCTACAAAAAGAGCCGTGCATGTAACCCTTCCCTATATTTTCTAGTAAAATCTTTTTTCTTAGAAGCTAAACACACGTGTCTTGTGATGCATTATTCCACTGCATGTTACACACTCTGCTGAATTTCCAGCACTAATGGAGGGGGGGAGATGTTTTCAAGCACTCTCCGCACACAAGGGGAGGAAGACAGGAGTGCCCAGGCATAGCAAACAAGCCATGTTCCAGCCCATCACAAACAGGTCTGCATTATCAAAATGCATCCATGGTATTACCACAGTGATTTTTTTCCAGGCAAAAGGGGGATTTCTTTCCTGACACAGAATACAGAAGTATCTTCTTCTTTTTTTGCCATCAAGTCACAGCCAACTTATGGCGATCTGGTAGTATTTTGGGGGCAAGAGACGTTCAGAGGGGGTTTGCCACTGCTGGCTTCCACATCAAGACCCTGACCTCCCTTGGTAGTCACCCATCCTATCCTGACCGGGGCCAACCCCGATAACATCTGAGATCTGAGGAGATCAGGTTCACCCGGGCTATCCCGGTCAGGGCACAAGCATTTTTTTTTCTTGCAGTACAGGAATAAGGAGCCTCTTGCAATATGGGCAAAGAATAGCAGTCACCATGTGCTAAACACACTTGCCAACTTGCCAGCAGTCAAGCTACACACGGGCGCGCACATACATCCAAAACTTTCCTTTTCATCCTTCAATCACACTGCAGCTGTGACATCAGAAGAGACATTATCCTTCCCCTGGAAGATGAAAAGATGTGCCCAAGGAAACAGGGCTCTGGATGGAACAAATGAGCTTTGTGAGGGCCGGAAGAGAACAGCTTCAGCAGCAAGATAGGCTCCCTGAGTTGTCTTAATACCACCTGATCGAAAGGTTTAAGGTTTACTGGGAGGGGGTATCCAGGGCATATTCAGCTTCAGGACGTCATCATCGTCAAACTTTGAGATTAATTTTTTTTCACATTTGTAAAAAAACCGTTTATGACCCCGTATAAAAACTAAGGCATATAGAAAGGTGTTTCAATTGACAGTAATGACAGTAACAACGTTTGGAGTAACATATAGTTCAAAGTCCTTGTACACACACACACACGTGAGGAGACTGGCATTGCCCGTGGCTGTTTGCACCACGGGGAATGAGGAACTTACTCAGCCAACCTTGGCCCCAGCTGTTAGACCCCGGCAAGGCTCCTTTTCCACCACTCCCCACCTTTCTCCAGAACTACCACCAGCAGCAGCAGATCAGTTCTCAGAAGTTTAGTCCAAGCTGAGGATTTGCACCCAAGCTTTCCTTGTATTTGGTCTCTTAAAAGGCCTTAGCGGCAGTGTTTCCTCTAAGCTGAGTTAGTGTGAACTAGCTCACAGTTTTTTAGCCTCCGGCTCATACTTTTTTGTCTTAGCTCAGGGAGGATGGTTCCAGAGTAAACTAATTTATGCAGTAGCCAAATCGCTTGCTCACAACTTTAATGCCAGGAGCCCACAAATTAGAATTTCTGCTCACAAGACTCCACAGCTTAGAGGGAGCATTGCTTAGCCACAATTTTGAGTCTCTCTCTCTCTCTCTCTCCAGGTTGTTACAGAGGAGACCATTCCCTCTTGCGTGAGTAGGGTTTAGCAGCTGCCCCCCTTCATATGCCTGATGAGTGGGACTGAACTGAGCTTATTGCAGTGTGCAGAGATTAGACTGACCATACTTTTAAATGAAAAGAATTTTAATCAGTAAATTAAAACCACACCAAGCTGAACAAAGGTAAAAGAAATTGGAATAAACATGCATCCTTTTTCTGTGGTGCTATACATCTTGGCCCCGTTCACACGGAGCATTTGCCCTGCTGAAGGCACGGGAGCCCCATGGATTTTCCGTGCAGGATCATACGAGCACATCTGCGAGGCGTAGCACTCCCGTGGCCAACCCGCGGCTTCCCTCCGAAAACACAGAGTAAAAAACTACTAGGGTTGAAGTACTAGTTTCTGGAAACCCCGGGGCAAAGGCCGGCATCTGATTGCAGGAGTGCCAGTATCCCGCGGCTTCCGACGCCGGCCCATGTCCCAGGGTTTCCGGATGTTGTAAGTTTCCATGAGATGCGCATCAATGCTGAATGAGGCATGTGCATATGCAAGACACCGGCAGCAGCCCGCCCCCCCAATGGCACATGCACACTTCGCAACAGCGCAGCTTGCGTGGTCTGCTGCACCGCTTTTTGCTGCGCTGCAGCAGTGTTGTGTGATCGTCACTTGGAGCTGGAGCGTGGCAACCCAGTGGCCTGTGTGATTGGGCTACCGCACCTTATTTTGCTCCGGGGCAAACTGCCACACCTCCCCCCGCATTTTCTGGCCTGTATGACCAGGGCCCTTTTATGGCAGAGGGGCTGTGTCTCAGTGGTAGACCCTCTGTTTAGCTTGCAGAAAGTGCCTGGTTCAATCCCCGGCATCTCAGTTAGAATGATCAGGTAGTAGGTGATGTGAAAGATCTCTGCCTGAGACCCTGGAGAGCAGCTGCCAGTCTGAGTTGACAGTACTGACCTTGATCTTCTCTGATTCAACATAAAGCTGCTTCATGTGTCAATGCTGGCAATAAAAGACATGCTATCCAGATATTCAAGTTGCATTCATTTTGGCTCATCCATTATCCCGGTTTCAGTATTCAGCGATCATCCCTTTCCTTTTCCAAACCATGTGCTTGTGGCTGCTCTCCTGAACTGTGATGTCCCTTTCTTCCTCCTTTAGTGGCACATAAAAATGTCTTCCTTTCTCAATCAGCTTCAAAGTTTTATTTTCTGCCTTTCAACACCCTCAGAAGAGACTTTTCTCCCCACTGCAAGAAAATCTGCTCTCACCTTGGCCTCTCGAGGCTCTATGGCTGAAGTGTGACTCAGGGCTATCCATTGTCCTCCTCTGACTCTCATTTGCATTTCTCTGGCTCTGCACCAAGGAGGCGACTCATACCAACTTCCCAATTCCCTTCCTGCTAACCACAAGGAGCACCATGTAGCTTCTGTGCCTGGACACATTGTAAGCCTAACAATTACTCTATGAGGTTGGAAATCCTGGTCCTACACTAGACGCCTGGAGGGGAAGGCATTTCACCACAACATGCACAAATGTATGAACCTGGACAGCAGTTGGTTGCTAGTCCTCATGATTGCAAACATGTGTTTAAAACAATGTGATGGCCAAAATGCTGAAAATAAACATCTAAGGACCAAACATGCATTTTCTGCCCTGAAGGGCAAAGCCCATACACCTCCATGTCTCTAAGTCCTGGAGTGAAAATAGAAAAAACTGGAGAAATTGATAAGTTCAAGAATGCTTCCATCTACACATACCCATCCAAAGCAATATCACGAGTTGTTAGTTTGTATCTTTTAGAAGACAGAATCTCATTTCATATTTTTATATACTTTTGGCTGTTTGTTGATTTAGGTAGATATATAAACGTTCCGCCAGCAGGCCACCCTCGACCCCTCCACCTCCGGCAGGCCTCCCGTCGGTGACCAAAGGCCCTTCCCTGTGCCCATCATCACTTATCTGTGGCCTTGGAAGGGCCAGAGAAGAGAGGCTGAAAGGAGCTGGCCCAGCCAAAGCGATGCCATGGAGCCCCTCCCGCACTCCCCCGGGGCCACCAGCAGTGGGAAGTATGAAGCCTACAGCCCAGCGCAAGGGCCTGCCCACGGCCCCAAGCTAGTCAGCCCAAGCACAGCCGCCCTCCAAAGCCCCACCTTGACCCAGAAGAGGTAGCTGAGGCCATGACCTCTCCTGAGGCCCGGCGTCTGCAGCTAAATACAGGGGTGGGGCCACAAGGGGAGGAAGGGCAGGGGTAGATCCAGGGGATGCTGGGGGGAGCAGGGAGGGGATAAAAGCAGGGCAGCAACAGGGGCCAAGGAGGATGACCTGGAGACGGCGGATTCATGCCCGGAGAGACTAAAGACAAGCCCTCCAGAAGGAATGGGTTGGTTGGGTGTGGTGGTGCAACCCCCCCCCTCAGGTGTCTGAGGTCCCTGCTGCCCTGAGAGAAGAGGACCAAGGTGGCTGAGCATCTGGACACACACGGAGTCCAGCAACAGCGGGGGGGGGTCGTCAGATTCTTATGACAGTAATTTTTTAAAAAAAACCATTTTATTGATTTTATAAAGTGAACAGAAAGAGATGAAAAAAAACACAGTGAAACAGAAAAAGCAATAAGACACAGAATAGAAAAAAACAAGCAGGTGCTGGAGTCTATACTCTACATTCTCCAGATTTCAACCACTTGATTCGAATCAGTTCCATTAATATAATTTGTGAATTATTATTATACTCTATCTCTTATGCTACCCTGGTATTTTTGCAACCATTTATAAAAATGCTCCCTTTTTTTTTTTTTTCAAAATCACTTTCAGGTGTTTTCTGCAGCTGTAACATTGATTTGTCCATTTCTGCTGCATCCAACATTTTACCTATCAATTCTTCCTTCCTTGGTACATCTTCTTTCTTCTAATATTTTGCATACAAAATTCTAGCAGTAGTTACAATTTGTACAATCATATATGTGATGTTATGAACTAGGTTTTATTATGATGCTACTTTTATTACGTTGTCACTCTGTGATGTTACTCTGCAATTTTAATTTTACTGTTTTTGGATTGTGTATCTAGACTATAGTATCCTTATATATATGCCAATAAAACGCTTTGGATTGATTGACAATCATATATATATCTTGTACAGTATACTCTTGCAGCACAATATTTAATAAAAACATTTCTGGTACAAATGAAATATTTTTCTGTAGCATTTTTTTAGTATTTCATGTACCCAAATCCAATATTTTTTAACTACATCACAAGTCCAAATGAACCAGTTTTACTTTTACATTTCCAACACTGATTTGACATGTTTGGGCACCATTTAGCTAATTTCTCTGGAGTCATATACCATCTATAAAACATTTTATACCAATTCTCTTTATAGGATGATGCTTTAGTAAATTTTATATTGACTTTCCAAACTTTTTCCCATTGCTCCAAATGTATATTATGCCCGATATTCTGTGCCCATTTAATCATTACTTCTTTCACCACTTCATCCTACATCAACCAGTCCAATAGAAATTTATAAAATAATTTTATATATTGCTTTGTGGCAGAACCAATAGTTTTATCCAACTCAGAAGGCGAGGTTTGAAATCCCATTACTTTATCTTTTGCATATCTGGAATCAATTTGTGCTTTTTCCCACCAACTCAGATTGGTGCCCTTTTTTTTTTTAATTCCACACTCTGCAGTATTTTATTCTGGTCATCTAGCAAATCTCCATATTTCCATAAATGCTCTTTAGTACATACCAATGGATTTGTGAACACTTCTAATGGGGACACCTCAGCATAATACATCTCTTGCATTTGTTCCCAAACCTTGCTTAGCACCACTCTAATAAAATATTGTTTGAAATATAAATATTCCACTTTTTTATACCATACAAATGTGTGCCAGAACTTCTTCAAATCATGGCCTTCTAGTTTCAAAAGTCTTATATCTTCCAGAGTAATCCATTCCTTTATCCAGGTAAGTGCTGCTGCTTTATAATATAGTTGCCAATGTGAAAGTGCAAAAAAACCCTTTCTTTAATGTCCTGCAATAATTTTAATTTAATTCTTGGCTTCTTTCCTTCCCATATAAATTGCCTTACCAATTTATCAAGTTTTTTATAAAAGTTCAAGTTAAGTGTGATTGGTATAGTCTGAAATAAGACTAGAACTCTTTGTAAAATATTCATCTTTACTGCTGCTATTCTACCCATGAAAGATATTTGTAAATGTTTCCAATTCTCCAGATCTTTCTTAACTTCTATTAAAAGTTTCATGTAATTATCTTTATTCAAAGAGCTGCATCTATTTGATAATATTATCCCCAGATATTTAATTCTTTTTTGTGCCTCTAAGCCTGAAGCGCTTTGTATTTCTTGCTTTTGAGATGCCGTACAATTTTTTAGCATCAATTTTGTCTTTCTTAAATTAATTTTCAATCCTGCAACTTAATGCTATTCTCTTATTACTTGCAAAAGAGAGACTATTGACATTTGAGGTTCTTCCCAAATAAACACCAAATCATCCGCAAAAGCTTGTAGTTTATACTCCTCCCCTTTGATTTTAATCCCTTTTATAAATTCAACTTCTCTAACCATATTATTTAATGTTTCTAATGCGAAAATGAATAGCAATGGTGATAACAGGCATCCTTGCCTTGTTCCTTTTCCAATACAAATATTTTGCGTAAGATCTCCATTCACTATAATTTTTGCTGCTTGTGATGTATATATTGCTTCAATCAAAGTAAAAAAGTATTCTCTGCAATTCCATGTGAATAATTGTTCTAACAAGAAACTCCAATTCAAATTATCAAAGGCTTTCTCCGCATCCAAAAATAAAAGAGCCATTTCCTTTTCCAGGTGCGCCTCAAAAAACTCTATTACATTCAAAATATTTCTCACATTATTTCTCATTTGTCTTCTTGGTAAAAATCCAGATTGGTCCCAATGGATTACTTTAAGTAAAACCTTTTTAAATCTATTAGCCAGTATTAAAGCATAATTTTATAATCCACATTCAATAACCAGATAGGCTAATAATTTTTAATATCTTTTTAATCTGTATCTGATTTGTGGATTAATGTAATCATTGCACGAGTCCATGATTCTGGTATCTTCTTTTGTTCAACTATATTTTGAAAAGTGTCCTTTAAAGATAACGCTATTTGGTCGTCAAATATTTGATAAAATTCTGCTGGTAGACCATCTGGTCCTGGTGTCTTTTTTCCTTTTCTGACTTTTAATTGCTTCCACTACCTCAGCAAATGAAATTGGATTATTTAAACTTTGTCTTTGTTCTTCTGTAATTCTTTCCTGTTATGTTTTTGTAAAAATTCTCTAATAAGAGTTTGGTCCACTTTCTCTTCTTGGTATAAGTTACTGTTAAATCTCTCCACAATAGTTTTAATGTCCTTATGAATATTTTTATCTTCCCCTTGATCATCTTTTAATAATTTTGTGTTTCTTCTCTGCTTGTTTTCTTAATTTGTGTGCTAACCAAATGCCTGCCTGGGCATCCAATCTCCCACACCACGACTCTCAAGAAAAGGCAACTGCAGCCTCCGTAAGTTATATCTCAAACCATTAGCAACAATTAAAATATTCTGCCATGAACTTTCCAGCAGACAGTTCTTAAATCCCAGGGAGGAAAGGTAAACAATTCACAAGTTGATCTCAAAACGTAGTTCAGTTCATTTCTTTAGATAAAATGCCCAAACTGCTCTTAGCCGCAAAGTGGGGCGGGGACCCACCTCCATTTTCTCTCCTTTCCAGGGCATTGCCTTGTTAGATTATAAATGCTAAGACAGTCAAATTGGGTAAATCTATACTCACAGCACAAAGTTGAAGTAAAAGTAAAAGTAGAGTAAAGATTCTTCAGTGGAATATAGCTCCAGAGAACGGTCGATCGTGCCTATGCGTTCACGACTCCTCCCCACTTTTTGCAATGGAGTGATGAGGGGTCTAAATGGACATCACCATGTCCACAAGCCCCCAAATCAAGCTCCCCACCAACACCTGCCTCTGGCAGATGTTTGAGAGGCCGGTGGATCTGGCCCTCTCACTAAAAAATGGGGGGTTCAGGGGTTTTCTCCGGAGCCCGAAAAAAATCCCACTGAAAATGGCATGCCACAGACTGGAAATCCCTTATGACAGTAAATTTGACTCAAACTTGGATGGAATAGAGACTTTGGATGGTTATCTCATTATCAGAAGTAACTGCCTTTCAGGTATTCCATTCAGATTCATCAATAGAAAGAACGGGTCCCACCCAGCCTGGACTGCGCAGTCAATGTTTTTCATGACTTCTGCAACTGCTTTGCATTTGCATGGCACTTTCTGCATCCTCTCCCCTCTCCCTTTACCACCTATATATCTCTGGCCAGTTTCTTCATACCCTCCATGCATCTGATGAAGAGAAGAGGAGGAGGAGATTGGATTTATACCCCGCCCGTCAGGCTCAATAGCAAGCAGGTCCAAGCACTCATCTGGTAGAGATATGCTTTATTGGAAATAAAAGAATGTTGCCCACAGTATACTATTGTCAGGAATGCCCGTCTAGGCCAGACTAGCTGCAGTTATGGTAGTGATGCAAAGCCAAGCTAACAAATGAACTCTTAGCACGCACACGGGAAAACTCCCGGCGGGGGGATTACTTAATGGCCGGGAGAACTGCCCCCCTTTCACCAACTAGTCATGTAGGACTGGAAAATTCCCTTGAGCTGAGAAACAATCCCAGGCCTTTTGCCAAGGCCGTCCTGATAACGGGCAGTGAGAAGCAGTCTCCCACAGTTACAGCTGGCAAAGCTATGCACAAGTGTCAAAGCTGGAAGCGCTACATAGAACAAAATAGACAGTGTACATTGGCAACAAAGGAGATAATGGCAGCTCTCTGACACCACCCTTCACTCAGAGTCTGAGAGTGGCTTACAAACGCCTTTCCCTTCCCCTCCCCACAACAGACACCCTGTGAGATAGGTGGGGCTGAGAGAGCTCTTTCAAGAACTGTCCTTGAGAGAAAAGCTCTGACAGAACTATGGCTTCCCCAAAGTCATCCAGCAGTTGCAAGTGGAGGAGTGGGGAATCGAACCCTGGTTCTCCCAGATTACAGTCCATGCACTTAACCACTACACCAAACTGGCTACACCAGTGGGGAATCAAACCCAGTTCTCCCAGATTAGATTCCGTGCTCTTAACCACTACACCAAACTGGCTACACCATTACACCAACAGAGCTGTGTTTCTCGAAAGCTTATGCTACTCTTTGTGTCTGATCAGACTAAAAAGACCAAAACCAATGAAAGGTCACTCAATGTCAACTTCATATTCCAACCAATAGATAAAAATGTAAGAAGGGCTCTGTAAGCTCTGTAAGCTCTTGGAGGATTGGCTACATTAGGGGTGTGTCGTCTAATATGCAAAGGAGTTCCTTCTACAAAAAGTGCCCTGCCCTTAACCACTAATCCTACTGAATTCCTTAAGCATCCCCTCAGGATCAGGCCACTGTAATTATCCAGCCCCTCTTAAGCAACATGAAGCATGAAAACGACATTCTTCTCTGACCCAATGAAAGACTGACCCCAAAAACATCCTGCTTGTCCCACAAAAGACTTGCTAATGCAACATGACCCTTCTGAAGGATAGGCATGGTAGGTAGGTTCATCACAGAAGCCTGGCAGAAAAGGGCTGGTTGGCAACAAACTGCCTCCATGCATCTCCCAGACTTCTCAACCCCACTCCCTTCCAACCCATATTTCCTTTCTTAAGAAGGTGGTGCCAAAATAATCTCCCACTCCGAGGAGAGCAGTAAATGAGCTTGGTTTTACTAGCATAATTCTACCTCTCAACAGCCGATTCCTTCTTAGGAAGAATTCAAATTGGCTCCCAGATCGTGACATAAAACAATGACCAGAACCTTCCTTTCATTATGGGACTCATTTAACCACATAACGATGAAACTATATAAAGATCTAACTTCTCCTCACAATGATACGCATTATGATAATTTATAAGGGAAAAGTCATGAGCGATAAAGCATTGCTGCATGTCTCGAAAGCGCTTTAGTCTTTTATTAAAACAGGCTATAATATGTCCAAAAACCAAACGGCATTGGCAGCATGTGCCTGAAAACGTAGGTTTATGAGTTGTACAGTAAAGGTTGGCCAAGCGTCCATTTCTGAGTGTGAGCAATGAGTTATTCAGAAGAGAGGGAAACACGGCAGGCTTTACCTCGAAGCTTCTGAAACGCTGAGCTGTTGGCAGGCATTCTGGTGTCGCTACCCTGAGCCAGAGCCAGTTTGTCAGTCAAAGATGGAACAAAACTGGTGCTGTAATTCATGCCATTTTATGACGCTTCATGGAACATTCGGTCATTATGGCCTTTACGATGCAATGAAATAGATCATAAAGTGTTGTAAATTGTTGGGAACAAAAGACATGGGCCTATTTGGGACAAGGAACTTTAGATTCGATCACCACCATTGGGGGACTGCATTGCATCTTGAAGTGGGAGCCGAATCCATTTTTTTAATCCATCTAGTTATGCAATGAAAGACGAAGCATGCTTCTAAATCAATTTTGTATCATTTTTTTAACATGCAGGATCTTTTCCCCATAATCCCTTTTTCATAATCTCAATAATCTTTACAAGCAGAGTACAACCGCTCAAGCTGGACAGGCTTCTTTCCCATCAGCCTTTCTCAGGTTCATCATCACTTCTCTGAAGTTTCAAGATCCTTCATGCTCATTCCTCTGCAGCACCATCAGCTTGTCAGTGATGACTCCAGTCCCAAAGACCCTACCAGGTTGGCAGCCACTGGCTCATCCCAGCATCTTGTGTTCTTAAGAGGCAGTCATGTTCGTCTGCAGTAAATTCAAGTCCAGCAGCACCTTGGAGACCAAGGAGATGATTTCCATTCCTACTCGTGTCTGACAAAGGGAGCTCTGACTGTCGAAAGCTTCTGCCCTGAAAATCTTGTTGGTCTCTCGGGTGTTGCTGGACTCGAATCTAACTGCTGTATTTTTAAGCTATTGTTAGTCACTTCGATCTCTTGGACATTTTAGTCAGTAAATGAAAGGACTTCCATCCATGGAAGTCTGACCTCCCCTCCTGCTATAGCCCGAAATAGTGCTTCAGGGATTATTGACCTCCCCCCCCTCCAGAGATACCTTGGGATTTTGGAAAACTGCCATGAGGGGAATTAGCAAAAATCACCCCCTCTTGCATCAGTAGAACTTTCAGACTGATCCAATAAATTGTTGCAGATGTAAGAATGGAGGACAGAGAACAGCCTGTGGGAACAACATTCCGTCACATAAATATTTATTTATTTACTTACTATGTTTGTATCCTGACTTTCTGCCCTTACAAGGGCAATTAAGGCAGCTAACAATTTAAAACGTACCTGATAAAATCACATTTTAAAGCCACTGAAATCAACCTTCCTCAACACCCATCCATAACATAATTTTTTAAATGAATAAAGTATATATAAAACATAAAAGCAATCATAACATTGGTTAGGAAGGAGAAATCATGGAGAGGATGCCAAATGAAAAAAAAAATCACCCACTGGCAGAAGATGGCAACAGAGGGGGACAGGAAAATCTCCCGGGGGAAAGAGTTCCAGAGTTTTTGGTGCCATTACTGAGAAGGCCTGCTCCCAGGAGGCCACCTGCCTAATTTCAGAAGGTGGGGGCATCCAAAGCAAGTCCTCTGAAGATAACTGTAGCGGTTGGCCTGGTTCATAAGGAAGTAGGCAGTCCTTCAGGTATGTTGGTCCCAAACCACAAAGGGCTTTGAAGGTCTAGACCAGCACGGGAATTGTGCCTGGAAAGCAACTGGGGACCAGTGTAGCTGGGCCAAAACTGGAGTGATAGGGTGCCTGTGACCCACACCAGTCAACATTCTGGCTGCAGCATTCTGTACCAACTGAAGTTTCCAAACACATCTCAAGGGCAGCTCCACATAGAGTGCATTGCAGTAATCTCATCTAGATGTGATCAGGGCATGTACCACAGTGGCCAGAACTTTTCTGCCCAGGAAAGGCCACAGCTGGCTAATCAGTCAAAACTTGTAAAAGGCACCCCTGGACAAAGCCGCCACCTGCTTATCCAGCACTACGCCTTGGTCCAAGAGCACCCAAGATTACAGACCTTTTCCCTCAAGGGGAGAGCAACCTCATCCAAAACAGGTGACACCTTAAATTCCAGGGCAGACCTTCCACCCACCAGTAGCACTTCCATCTTGTCAGGATTAAGCTTCAGTTTATTAACCTACATCCACTCCTAAAACTGCCTCCAGGCACCAGTTCAGGGTTTCTACAGCCTCTCTGTGATCAGCTGGAGATAGAGCTTAGTTTCATCCATGACAGCCAGCCCAAATCCCCAGATAACCTCACCTAGCAGTTTCATTAGAAGTGAGATGTATGCCTTCTTCCACCACCACCACCAGCACTACCACCACATCTTTGGTCTATTTGAAGAAGTGAGCAGTGACTCACAAAAGCTCATTCCCTGACACAAATTTGTTACTGGACTCTCATTTTTTTCTATTGCTACAGACAGACTAATACCCATCTTGATCTGTCTTTGATCTAAAGAGAACACTGAAGACATTATCTCTATCTCATCTTTCCTGCAAATCTACAGATACTGGAATGGGGCGGAATTGAAAATGGGGCAAGTGCTTTTTGTGAAAAGTTTCATCAGCTGCACAAATCACAGCCTGGCTGCCTTTTCTGCTTACCTTTCCCTCCTGATATCTCCTCAGTTAAAGAGAGAGAATTATGAGTCATGTTGGCCTTTGGCTCAATGCTTTTACTCATCAGCCCTGTCTCCGTGCTCAACTGAGCTCTAACTCTTGACTCCATTAGTCTCACTCCTCAGTAAAAGTGCTCTGCGCCAGCACCTAACCTGGATGGGGCTCACCCTTGCAAGATTTGTGCCTTCTGAGAGTTTGCAAGACTTGCATAACAGTTTAATTCTGTTGAATGGTGAAAATCTCCAGGCCCAAGTCCAGCATGCTCGAAAAAAAATGAGGTGCCTTAATTAAGAGGTCTAATGGTCTGCTCTGATCCAGGAACCTTCCACAACAAATTTGATAGCCCTGAGAACAAATGTCAATGATGTATGTCAATCCATGGTGTCAACTTGATCGAGCTGCTTACTGGAATACCAAATGTGCAATTCTTTTTAACCTTCTCATGAAGAAATGACAAATGGTTTTGTCTTGTTTCATTATGGGAATGCTCACTTATATTGTTGGGAGGGGGTTTTCCAGTAGGAAATGTAAATCAAATTAAATCATAATCACAAATTGAATTTATATTGTGGCCACCCCAAAATCTGGTCTGGTTTGTTTGGAAATGTTCATTTTATAGAGGAAGTTTAGGCAGGCTGTTAGAGTCATTTACATGTGAGGATCTTTCCCTCTACTTAAATTGCAATAAAGCCAGTCTAAGCATAGGAAAACTGCCTGAACTGTACCTTTTTTGGTATATGATTAACACACTTCAGGGAACATGAGAACAAAAGCAGTGCATTATCTTTCTACAAATACAGGATTATGCTTTTTACCCCCTGTCTGTGTTCTGAACAGCTTCCACCAGCATATTTCCTAACAACCCTTAAAGAGTGTTTTGTACTAGGACAGCCGATAATAGAAAAAGTATAAAGTGTTTTAAAATAATGGAATTGTCTTTGTGCAGTTGGTTGGCAAGATGAAAAGTGGAAAAGAAAGCTATTAACATCAGAATTTGAAGGGGGGAAAACAGAATTACAGAAGGTATATGTCTCTTCACCAACACCCTCAAGATATTACTGAGGGGATGTGGAAGTGGCACATATATGGATGATGACGATGACGGTGGTGGTGTTGGAAAAGAAGAAGAAGAAGAAGAAGAAGAAGAAGAAGAAGAAGAAGAAGAAGAAGAAGAAGAAGAAGAAGAAGAAGAAGAAGAAGAAGAAGAAGAAGAGGCAGCTCTCTGCTTTGCATGCAGAAATCCCCAGGTTCAATCTCAAACTAGAAAAGGGTTAGATAGTAGGTGATGTGGAAGACCTTTGCCTGAGATCTGGAAAAGCCACTGCCAGCTAGAATAGATCATAATACTGACTTTGATAAGCCAATGGTGTGACTTAGTATTTGTTTATAGCATATGTAGTCCACCATTTTTTTAAAAAAGAAGGCGCTTCAAGGTGGATAGTAAAAGGCAGCTCTGTGTGCTCAAAAGGCAGCTCTGTGTGCTCAAAAAATAGTGCCCAGCTCAAGATAAAACTGTGAGCTTCACAACAGAGTGGAGCTTTGAAGCTGTCCAGGTCCTATTTTGACCTCATTCCAGCCATTGCACCACGCCAGCAGTTTGTCTTCTATCACACAGTTGATAAAGTTGCATGAAAGCTTTTTCTGTTTAAGTGGATTCCCTTCAGATCATACGCTCATTTTCAGGTTTGGTTGCTTGTTTATTTACGAAATTTCTATCCTACCTTTCTGCCCTTGCAAGGTTTAATATAGAATAGCTGAGAATAAGTGGGACATTAAATTTGTACACAGGCCCAACAATGTTTTGGTCTCCTTAGATTCAAATGAAGTACTCTGATGTAAACATACTGCGGATTTCAGCCCAAGGTCCCCAACATGCAGTCACATAGAATTACTACTAACAAAGGAAATTTCTGTTCAGTTGCAGAATATATCCTGTCAGTTCAGAGCTGTCTAGCCATATGATGGTAATAAGAACATACATAAGAGAAACCAATGTTGGATCAGGCCAATGGCCCATCCAGTCCAACACTCTGTATCACACAGTGGCCAAAAATAGGCTGAATTTTCGTAGGCTGAATCTACACACTATGAAGATCACATGAGTGCCACCAAAAGCAGAAGCCTAGGGCTCTTTTTGTAGCAAGAACTCCTTTGCATATTAGGTGATGCACCCCTAATGTAGCCAATCCTCCAAGAGCTTACAGTAGCCCCTGTAAGAAGAGCTCTGTAAGCTCTTGGAGGATTGACTACATTGGGTGCGTTCATATGGGCAGCTAATCCTGCCATTATGCTGGCTCAAATTTGATCCAGATCTTTTTAATCCATCCTTGCATGATCAGATATCCCCCGTGGGAATCACCTTACCGTGCACTGCTTCTGCTGTGGATTGTCTAGATGGCATCCACTGAAGGAGGTGCATGCGGTGAGGTTTTTTTTAAAAAAAACAAAACCTTTTTGTGCATGCATATAGGCGTGGCTGCGTGTCCTTATAGATCCAAGGCGCTTGCATGGGATGGACTAAAAGAGTCCCGGCCATCCCCCTTGCCATTGAGATCATGCTCAATGGAGGGACTATTTTGCATGTTAGAAGACTCATCCTCCCTCCAGGTCCCATCCCATTAACCGATCGTCCTTAAAGTGACGGGTCATTCATAAACATTAAATTCTTCATGGCACTGAATTGGGGTTCCGCAGCCTCATTTTTAAATGCATTTAAGTGCATATTGGATAGTGATTTTTTAAAAATCGCACCCACTCAGGATGGTCTGACGTCAGACCACCCCGACAGGAGGATTGCGCACTGGTGGGATGATCAGATGGGTGAAAGTCCGTTGTTGTCCTGTCAGGCCCAGAAAACTCCAGATTTAAAGTGCTATCTTTTAAGTCCAGTTACGAGGCACGGCAAAACAGGATGTCTACAGAACAGGGATGTTTCCCATATGTTTGTGTCTGGTCGTTCCACTTAAATCCACCAGGAAATCATGCATGTCATGAGTCTAAAGAGCCATCTGATCGGGACCTTTGTCTTTCCACCAAATGTCTAGCAAAATTAAATGTAAGACACAATATCATTATATTGCAAGTTTCCTTACCCTCACAAAATGGTAATCAATAAGGAGAAATGAGTATAAGAAAATTCCTATGTAATCACAGAACCTCATGCATTTTAGAGTACTAAACATTGGTTGGATCCAACCAGCTTTTCCATGGTGAAAAAGAGAAGAGGGGTCCCCTTTGAACGAAGAGGCTATGCACCGGATCATGGGATCTGCATGGACAAAACTCATGTGAGACGAGGATTGTAATGAAGAGAGGAATGGGGGAGATTAATTGAAAAGTCTGGCTGGATCCAAGTCTTTGTATTGCAACCACATTATAAGTTATGTACAACAACCCCTGTGTAGAGAGAGGCAGCAAATCTGTACTTGATCAGAATCATTATGAACTCAGCAGAAATAAAATGAAGAAACAAATGGAAACATTATAAGAAATTTCATACTCACTACAGCTGCACACCAAACAGACACTACGTTTACAAGAAGGATGTTCCACCAAAGGAAACATATTGGGACAATTTATTTCATAGACTCTTCACAATGAGCTATTTGCTGGAACACAAATGAAGTGTTTCCCCAGCTTGTGTACATCTTATTACATTCATGTCTTCTGATTGACATATCATACATCATAACGTACCTCAAAGTAGCTGTTTTATTGCTAAGGAAGTTTAGGAACAGACCAGAGAAGGGAATTGCTGTGTTATTACAACACTCAGAACAATGGAATCCCCAGGACTTAACAGGGATATTGGTTTCTTATCACACTACATATGCTAACCTCATCCAGTCCTTACATCTGTATTCTCACCAATCCCTAAGAAGGGCCATACATCCTCTTTATTTTATTTGGAATAGTGGATTCGAATAGTAGATTGGAATGTAATATAATGAATAGTAGAATTTAATGTAATCTGGAATGGCAGATTGGAACGTATTTCTCTGGTCTAGGGACAGGAGAGATAATTCTGCACAGACAATTGCCCCACTCCAAAGAAGAAGATGCTGGAAGGTTGCCTCCATGCTTGGAAGGAGAGGGCTGGAGAGTAGTGGCAGGATCTCAGTTAATTATTCCCAGCATTCCACAATTAAGAATATATTTGCCCATCAGTCTCTAGTTTTGACATTTTTATTTGCTTCACTATGTTTTCCCCTGTAAATAAACCCAAACAAATGGTAACCATATAAATTAAGCTTTTTATTCCTGTTTGGTCCTTATATCTGTTAAACATCTTCATTGTTGTAAACTAATCTGCTGCTCACCCTCTACCAATATGTATGGACGGGTAACTCAATATTTCCAGGAAAAACATTCTGATGTAATTCCTCTCCCCGTATGTACATATACCTCAAGCAGAGTGCAAATCAAGAAATATGGGTCCAGTTTGCCAGTTTGGTGTAGTGGTTAAGTGTGTGGACTCTAATCTGGGAGAACCAGGTTTGATTCCCCACTCCTCCACTCGCAGCTGCTGGATGATATTGGGCAAGCCATAGTTCTGTCAGAGGTGTTCATGAAAAAAGCAGTTTCTGAGAGACCTCTCTCAGCCCCATCTACCTCACAGGGTGTCTGTTGTGGGGAGGGGAAGGGAAAGGAGTTTGTAAGCTGCTCTGAAACCCCGAGTGAAGGGTAGGGTATCAATCCAATCTCTCCTCCTCCTCCTCCTCCTCCTCCTCCTCCTCATTACCTCTCTTGCTAGCACTGGCTTGGATCCAGCAGCCGGTCATCAGATGTATGGATGATTACTGCTTTCCCCTTCCCACTGTTACTTATGATTCCTAGAAAGTTGGTTCCCACTGTTACTGCTGATTCCTAGAAAGTTGGTTCCCACTGTTACTGCTGATTCCTGGGGTTGTGTTATCCACAGCCATGTGTGTCAGGGAGCTATAGTGAAGAGGAGGAATGGGGAGAATTTGGACCTTCTTCTATCTTGTATCATAGTTACAGGGAAGGGGCAATTTTGCTCTTGTCCCTCATCTCCCGTAGGGGCATACCGGTCCCACCGTCCAAAGAATCAGCATTCCATGAGTCAGAACAGACTCCCGGATAAAAGGATTTGCAACAATCAACCAAAAGATCTGGATTATATCAGTGATATCTGCACATGCACAGAAGGGCAATTTTCACTATTTCCTTCTTTCCTGCTGCAGATCCCTTTCTCTCCCTCCATGCTGCATTTGGGTATCCCCTATCCCCCAGAAGCAATAATGTATGTATGCATGGGTTGGTGTGCTTGCCTGGAAGTCATGGTTGACCTCTGGCAACTGCTGGGGGCTTGGATGTTTTTCAAAGAGGAGGCATCATTTAGCCTGCCTCTGCATCCTGCCTCTAGCTCAAGGAAGTCTCCCATCCAGCTATTTGCCAGAGTTGACCCTGCTTAGCTTCCCAGATCTGACAAGATCAGGCTTGCCTGGGCTATCCAGGTGTGGGTCTGCAGAAGCATAATTTCAAGGAGCATTTTGGGCTACTGTAGGATAAGGAAGATTTTAAAAAATCACTTTCTGTGGGCAGAAACCCTTCTGTTTGTGGAGATTTTGGGCAGCCCAAGTCCACTTCTGCTGATGGATCACTGGATCCAACCCATTAGGCAGGTAGAATGTGGTAGGACAGTAAGCAGAGGAAACATAACATTGTGGTTTAGAGACAGGGGTGAGGTGTACATTCTCTTTTCATTTATTTGTTGGTGGTTTTGACATTGGTTCTCTACTTTACACTGCAAGTGTTATAGATGCATTTGTTTGGGGTATGCATATTGTTCAGTTAGTATATGCACTTTGTACATTATGTATATAAAAGTGAGGGACCCTCAAGGACTTTTATTTCCTATTTCTCTTTCCCAAAATCCCTCATAGCCTCTTCCCTTTTCCGGCTTCCCTTTTCCCACTCACCAGCCAACCTACCTTTACCTGCCCCATGAGTTGTGTGGTGTTGGCGGGCTGGGCCCAGTTGTATGGTGGAGAAGCATAGTTGGGGAGGCACCTTCCTTCCCCATACCCCCATCTCCATATTATTTCTCTCCTCCTTCCTGCCTCCATATCCTCAGCTTTCCCTGTTTCCTTCTCTCCTTCCTACCAGCCAAGCAACCTGGCCCAGTCTCTCTCTCTCCCCCCATCCCCACCATGGTACCAAAATACAAAACAGAGAAACTCAAGCCAATGAAACGTTGACAACAGTCACCCTTTTTATATGATGTCAATATAAATGTAACAAACTAATATCCCGTGTGCCCATGTCTGGGAGTTAGTCTCATTGAATGCAGTGGTATTTCCTTCCGAGTAGGCAATCAGACTGCACTAAGTGTGCAAGAAGGAAACAATGGGCAATTCTTATCTGCAAATTACCAAAAAGTAAATAAAGTTATAATTGACAGTTTCCAACTCTGAGGCCAGCAAATTCCCTGATGACATGCAGAGTAGTCAGCAAAACTGGAAAATGTTAATTATTTTCATGTCCTCATTAATTCCAATAATTAACTTAAAATGAGAAAGTAGCATCATGCTATCAGCAATGCTTTCTTTTCAACTCTGCTTTCTGTCTTCCTTCGGTAGGTCCAGAAGACTCTGGGAATTTCTCGAATGCCCTTAAGAATTGCAAAGTAAATATTGGCAAGATAGAAAAGTAATTATAATGACTACTCTCTTTTTTGAGCACAGCTTCTAAAGGGAGATCTAAAAGCATTCCATACAGGAAAATTAATGCAGTCATAGAACATCAGGGCTGAAATCCTTAATTGATTAATTGCTATGGCATGCAATTAACTCATTATTTGCAGGTTGAAAAGTAGGGTTTTAATTGGATTGGTCATTTGTGAAGGAGATAATGACAATATTATAAACAACTTTTTTTTAAGTGCTGTAGATCACTTTATTTCTAAAACATATGATGGGCAACAACTGTCCAGTTTTCAATTTCTGTTTCCAACTGGTGACTTCTCTGAGGAAAAGAAGAGGTCACATTGGTGAAGGCAATTGAAGAGTCTCCATAACAGCTGAGTAGTGGTTCCAAAGGACTGGAGTACCCAGAAATTGACAACTTGGAGACCAGAATGCCTCCTGCTCTCTTGCAAGAGGACGGTAAGTGTGAGGCAACATGCACAGCTTGCTGTCTTCAGAAGGACCTGTGAGCAGAGTTTCTGGTCTTGGCAATCACCATAGCAGACGTCTTCTCCTGGGGCTCAAGGAGAAGCCTGCCAGCGCCTGCGGCTGGGTGGGGGCACGATCATCCATGCCACCCCAGGAGTCCTTGGGTTGGACTCCTAGCCATAGGGTGCTAGAGAACCCCCCACCCCGGTGTGACAAGCCAGAGAAGGGTGGGGGGTTCTCTCCTCCAAGCCCTGACAGGCCTGCTGCAGAGCGTCCCGAATGGGAACAAGATCAGCACACCGGAGCAAGCATGCGGTGATCTAGCGATTATGAATGCAGAGAGACAAATGCTAAAAATGTGAGTCAGAGTATAAGCAAGAATCACCCACAAACATTGTGCCCCCCTAAAAGAAAACAAGGAGAGGCGGGGAACCTCCTCCCGCTAAGGACTACTTGCAAGCGATTTTAAAGTCAGAAAAGGGGGGGGGGTAGTAAAAAGCAATTGAATGGAAATAAAGAGACTGTGAGAGCTTACCATTTTGATTAAGAACTTCCAGAGGCTTTGACAAACTTTTACAAAAAGTAAACAATCCACAAACATGGCACCGGCGAAAGACTCTAAGGACAAACTAATGAAAGTTAAGCCTCCTTCAGGAAGTTCCAGCCCTTCAAGTTCTGTGCCTAGACAGGACTCAACTGTGGAGCTCCAAAGGTTGCCGTCAGAGGTGCTTCGCCCTCTGCTGGAGAAAATTACAGCTATTGATAATAAGCTAGAAGCACAACAGGCACAAACAGTGCTAAATACACAGAAAATCAAAAAGCAGAGCAGGAGCTTAAAGAGATTGGTTCCAACTCAAAAAAGATGAATAAAAAACTGCAGGCACTTGAAAAGAAGTGCCAAATCGAAGAGTGTCGTGTTTTACAGCTGCAAATGGAAAGGGCAAGCTATGCATTGAGACTTCGAGGGATCAAGGAGGAGAGAGGAGAGAATCTGAGACAGATTGTGGGTGATTTGCTGGCTCCCTCAGCAGAGACGACGTTGGATCAACTTCAAAGCGAAATAGATATGGTCTTTAGATCGTATTCTGAATTTTTCAGAAAGAATAATCTGCCAGGGGAAATTACACTAAGATTCTCCCAAAGAAAAGTGAGAGATCAACTATTGAAAGCGACCGACAGAGTTGCCTTGAAGTTGAAAGACAAGGAGATTAAAGTATTGAAGGATGTTCCATTTGAGATAAGAAGGAAGAGAAAGAAATACAGAGACTTGGCATTATTCTTACAAAGCCACAAAGTAGCCTACAGATGGTTGGTACCTGAGGGACTGATCTTTAGATATGCAAATGGTAAAGAAAGGATAAACTCTGTTGAAAAGGCTTTGTGTCAGCACGGTCGACCACGAGGAGAGGGAGAAAGAACCCCCGATGGCACCAAGGAGAGCGAAGAAGAAAGAGAGATTGGATCTTCTGATGAGGATTCGGACTTTAAGTTAGGGGCAGCAGCCCCCAAAACAGGCTATCAGTTGAGAGGGAAAAGAGGGGAAAAGGAGAATGTCAATGTTCTCTGGAGTACTTAAAATTATTTCATTCTAGGGCACAGCTCTTTATGAAACTGTAATTGCTGGTGAAATATCGGAATGTTTTATTAGCTAGATGATCATTTTTGGTGAAAGTCAATTTGTATTCAAGAAGTAGAGTTTAAATTTTAAAAGCTATGCATGATCATCGATTCTTGGGTTTTTAGAGGGTTTTCTTTTCTTTCACCTGTAGACTGTAGTTTCCCCATCCCCAGTTCTCTGGGTATTGTAGACTCTTTTTTTTCCTTTTCTGTATGTAGATTTAGAAAAAGCAATAAAAAATCCCCTTCGGGGGGGGCAAAAAAAAAAGAAGGACCTGTGAGCAATGCTCCCTCTAAGCTTTGGAGTCTTGTGAGCAGAAATTCTACTTTGGGTGCTACTAGCATTAAAATTATGAGTGAGCAGTTTGGCTGCTGCATAAATTAGTTTGCTCTGGAGTCATTCTTCCTGAGCTAAGATAAAAATGTATGAGCTAGAGGTTAAAAACCTGTGAGCTGGCTCACACTAACTCAACTTAGAGGGAACACTGCCTGTGAGGTGGCCAACCAAGGACATATGCAGCAACCTTCTCCAGATTGTGATAGATGGGAACCAGTGGGAAAAGGAAGACACCAGGGTACCCAAGTCCTTTCTCCTCCCAATCTAAGATCTGGCAAATGAGATAGAATGACGATATCCTGGCCCACCACAATAACACTTTTTATTTTTAAAAAATGACAAATAAAATCTATGACCAAATAAAATACAGTCTAATCCACAAGAGTTCAATGATATATGCAATAGTTCTGCTTATTCCTTTTGATGAAACTCCTGATCACTGAGGTTCAGAGAGAGCCAGGTTGGCTTGGAGTAGACAGACTTGGACCATGAAGTCCCAATTCAAATCCCCACCCTGACAGTGCAATTGTGAGCAAGTCTACTCAGAATCCTACTGAGGCCTATTCAATGGAACTTACTCCCAGGAAAGTGCCCTCAGGCTGCTCAAACTCTCAGCTGGACTTGTTGTGAGGGGGGGGAGGGATCAGGAGAAACTTCGATATCCTGCTCTGACCTGCTTGATGAAAAGGCAGAATACAAATCTAATCAATGCAATGAGAGAAATGTGCCAGATGATTTACATAAGTAGAAATCGAGACTGAGATGGTAGGCAATTATATATCCTCTAGGTGTCTACAATTAAGTAGGCCAAATATTTCACATTTCATACCCCCTCCAAAAGCTGAAGAAAAGTTAGATAGTAACTTTTCCTAGATGGAAAGTATATTTGGGCTCTGATCACACGCACCATTAGCCACGCGAGAGGGATGGATGCCAGGCGGATTTAATTGCTGTGATCAGACGTGAACATCTGGCCAGCGTCCTGCACCCATCGGCAACCCGTTTCACTCTGCTGCAAGAGCAGAGTTAAAAGACACTGGGGAAAGTCCACTATCAACTGGGTTGCTACGGGCCACAGACGGAGTGTCACCTGTGTGATCGCAGACAGCCGTGCTGCCCAAGTGGCAGTGTGGCACAATCATCCCAGCAAAAATAGCCACTTGGAAGTTGCATTTAATGAAGCAACACCAGACAGAGCTAAGCTGGAAGGAATCCAAGGTGAGTCACAGACAGGCAAGACACAGAAGCCAGTGGCTGCCTTTGCCAGATGGTTCTTTATGTCTGCTTATCTTTTCTCACCTTTCATCACAGCCAGTGCCAAGATTTAACAAGAAGCCCTCCTCTTTATCCCCAAACATGCCTCCATGCTTCATCTTCCTTCCTTTCCTTGTGTGTGCATTCGCACTCCCTAAATGCTAGAGAGGATTAAGCACTCCCCAGCATCAGATTCGATTGCAGTTTCTTCCACCCTGCAGTGTTTCTCACATCAGACTGTCCTTTTCAATAGCCAAGGCAAAGAAGAGGGAGATGGACAGGTTTCATCCTAAATGCATTCTGTGCCAACACACACAGTCAGAAAGTGGTCACTTTTACACAACTCAAAGAGCTCTTGAGTGTTAGAAATATCCATAACTATTCCAGAGATAACAAATGTAGCATAGCTCAATCCAGAGTGGCAAAGTATCATAGTCCACCAGCACCATCTCTACCTACCAACCACACCACAGTCCTTGAGGGTCATTAAATGGAACCAGGAAGCCATTGCTCCACTGCTTCCAACATCTCTCATCAGGAAAAGAGAGGTCATCCCAAGAGGCCTGAATGAAGTTGAAGGGCGCTCTCGGTGATCTCCCATTTCCTGGTGAGAGGTGCATCTGGGCAAAGCTGTAGAGCACAGCTGTCTTAGTGCACAAGTGACTCTCGCATGGCCTTCCCCCTTACATTCCTACCACCATGGAATGAGAGGTGGTTTCAGAGGCCTTTGTTGTCTTGCACAGTTTTGTGGGGCAACCTTCCATGTTTTGGTGGGAGCGGATGGGCCAAGCATCTCTGGTTGGCAGTGCGGCCTCTGCTGGGTTACAAGCCTCAGCAAGTGCCCAAACATACCATCCCTGATGCCCGACCTGCCTTTGGTATCCCTGCTTGTCATCCTTCTTAATCCTTAGGGACAATTAGGTCCTTAAGACAATTGGTTACTCCCAGTTCCCTTTTTGTGTTCGCCTATGATCCCCTCCAGCCTTCTCTGCCTGTTTCCATGGAAATGTCTGGGAGCTCGGCTGAAGTGTGTCTACTTTGGCCATAATGAATGTACATGAATAAATGTAGCCAGTAGTCATGCTTTCATTAAGCTCTGCCATTTCCATTCGCCTTTGTCCTGGCCATCTAACTGCCATGGCAAAAGTGAATGAAGAAAGCAGAGCTTATTAAGGGCTTACCTTACACATTGTATTGATCACATCAAGAAAAGTCACTAGTAAGCCAAGCACTGACTTTTGAAAATTCTCCAAGCGTAGCCTGGCATCCAGAACCTAGGGGAAAACAGCCATAACAGTAAGGCCAGTTTAAATTGGTAATTTGACATGTGGTGTCTAGAAGGTGACAGCAACTGGTGACCAGCGAATAATCTGAGCAACCCCATAAGATAGTTGGTAAATAGCTGAGCGAAGGCAGTCTTTGAATTAGGTGAGACAACAAGAGCAATTAGCACATTTGGGAAGTGATTTTGAGTAAGTCTACTGAGAAGTAAGTCCCATTTTATTCAGAAGCACAAATGCACTTTTAGGACTGCAGCTTAGGTGAGGAAGATTAACAGTTCCCTATAAGAGACTGAAGCAGGAGAGAGCACAAAGTACAGGCGACTGCTGAGGCGGTACTGAAGTCCATTATAAAGGCTGCGGTCACATGTGCCATTTGGAGTAGAGGGGAAGCACCCCTATTTCCTCTGGAGGAATTTGACTCACATTTGCAAGATCACACATCCCTTTGTGCTGCAGGTCCAGCCCATTACTGTGTGATCAGACGCCACTGTATGCAAGCAGTTTCCCATGTGCATGAACGTTTGTTTCCCATGCTCATAAATGAGGAATCGCACCTCCGCACTGAGGGTTCCCCATGGAGTATGCAATTAAGTGTGTGGGGGGGAACAGCACCAAGTTGTGATGGAATGATCAGACCATCCCGATGGCTTGAGTTCATGCTTGAGCAATCAGACAGGGGAAAGTCCATCTGTAGCCCATCGGCAAGCATTAGGACTAGACTTTCCCTGGTGTCCTTTACATCTGCTTCCATGGCAGAGCAGCACGGGTTGCCAACAACTGCGGGACCTTTCCCAGATGTTGCTGTCTGATCATGCCCTTTAGATCCATCAGGCATTCGCAGCTATGTCAGATCTAAAGGCGTGTGTGACTGCAACCAAAGAGATGGGTGACTCTGAGCCCCAAGAAAAGGAATAAGCTAAAGTCTGATAGGGGAGGAACTGGTCATCCTCCCTTGGAAAAGTTTAACTGATGTGAGCCAGTAAAGGGCAGGAGCTAAAAGGCTGTTGGCTCTTGGCTATTAGCTCACACTCCACACCCTGACTGCCTGGGTGTGCTAGCCCACTGTGTCCAAGACCAGTCCAGGGTACTGGGGTTGTGTTTGGTATTTTTTGCTTATTTAACTGAGCTTTATTGTTGACCTCTCTCAGAAAAGGAAACTTTCTTCCTCACCCATACACATTGGTGATATTATATTTGTATTTAGGAACCTCATGGGTGGGGATTGGCATAGGAGTTTAGAAATTTCTTACTGTGACAGTTGAAGAAGGAAAAACAAGAATTATCAGAAAACCTTCCCCCCACCCTTCATTTGATCTTTTCTTGACAGTCTCATTCTCACTGAGACAGTAAACCTGTTTCTGGACTGTACCACTTCAGACTGCAGGTGGGGACTAACATACTGACTTCCCCTTCATATAAAATATAATCCCTCCACACAGAAAACTAGTATGTCAGATCAAAGCATTCTATAAAACAGAAGTCCAGTGACACCTTCAAGAATTTAGCATAAGTTTTTGTGAGCTCCCTTCTTCAGATCCTATGAAGACAAAACCATTTTACACATTTTATAAGGGAAATTACGGAAGAATAGGAGGGAAGGAAGGACTTGGGGGGCAGATAGAGGCTTGGTGTGAATCCTGTCATAAACCTTTCAGCTGCAATTCTCTATGTAAGAGTTGGGAATGGATTTGGCTGTTACACATAAGAGAAGATGAGAGAAGTCAAAGGTTCCAGCTTCTCCTTCATGAGGAACAGTGGTGGAGAGTGCTGTCAAGCTGCAGCCAAATTATGGTGACCCTGTAGGGTTTTGAAGGCAAGAGACTAACAGAGATGGTTTGCCATTGCCTGCCTATGCGTAGTGACCCTGGACTTCCTTGGTGGTCTCCCATCCAAATACTCACCAGGGCCAACCCAGCTTAGCTTCAAGATCTGACAAGATCAGACTAGCCAGTTCAGGGCCCTTCATGGGGTACAGATAACCAAAAGTAGCTTAAACAACTTCTAATCAAGGAAGAGGCAGTCTGAAGCAAACAAAATTAGCTGGCACCAGTAAAGCGTTATAGCAGGGGTCCCCAACATGGTGCTCATGGGTGTCATGGTGCCTACTGACCCCTTTTCTGGCACCTGCCAAGTGCTTTTAGGAGGTGGGTGGGGCCAAGGAGGGCTTTTGCTCAGCAAGGCTTCTAACGGAATAGTGGAGATTGGATGGCTGTGCAGATTTTTTAAAACATTGCTTTGGCAGCAGCTGCCACCACAGCACAAAGATCTACACTGTGTGACTGAAGTTAAGCTGTGGCAGCCATTTTGTGGTTCATTCCACCTCCTGTGGTAGCCATTTTGTGGCAGCCATTTTGTTGCTGCACCCACCACGCTGTGTCAGAATTCTAAATGTGTCCACAGGTTCACAAAGTTTGGGAACCCCTGGGTTACGGTACAGTGTTAGAAACAGCCAGTGAAAGTTCTAGCATATCATTCTGACTTGCAAGTATTCTATGTGAACTGATATTTGTTGTGTGGAGATCATTCATACTGTTCCCTTATCCATAGACTGAGTAAGAGTCCAGCACAAGCTTAACACCTTAGTGAGAACAAAACCTTGGACTTACCACAAGGGTTTCTTCTCATCAGTGGAGTGGAGAAAACATTCTTTTATTGGTTACACTTCTCATTCAATCCACAAGGCAGGGCTCATGTACGTTAGTTCACAGGGCTTCCACATTTAGCTGGATCCCAGACACAAATACCAGAAATTGAAGTCTTTTAAGAGAAAATGTAATGTCTTTTTATTTGTCTTAAAAATATGTGATTCTTGGTAGGCTACAGCTATATGCTGAAGTCTAATTGTGAAAGGGGGACAGATGGGAGAGATTGCCAACACGGTATGAAATAAGGGGAGCCGTGCCAGAAGGCATTTGAGCCTGGTATGGAGCAGTCATCAGTGCTGCACCAACTGGCGAGTGCTGATCCGAACAGGGGGATCAGGTTATTCAGTAGCAGGCTGGAAGGTGAAGTCAGCCGAAGCCTGAATACAGAAAGGGAAATCTCTCCTCTAGGGCAAGATGTCTTTAGCGAACTGAGAAACAAAGGCACCTCAGTCTACAGGATTCAATTAAAAAACATCAGTGTTTGCCTTTCTGACAGAGTGAGACATCCATCCATAATAAGTTCTTTGCTACTGCTAAGATCCCAGCATCTAATTTGTCAATTGGCAGGTTCTTCCAAGATTTTCTAAGTTCCCTCTCAGAGCACAGAGCTGAAGACCCGGCACTCAGCTAAACAAATAGGTTGCCTTACTCAGCACCTGCTCAAGGAGTGGCTTTGGCAGTAATCCTAAGAACACTTACTGGGGAGGAAGCCCCATTGAATAAAATGGGAATCACTTTTGAGTTTGTATGTATAGACTTGCAGTGTGTGTGTAAATAAATTATCATTGTAAAAACCACTTGAAGGGCTAATCCATGTACTCAGGATTATCCGGGACTACTCAGCAATCTATCAAGCAGGTTCCACAAATGATTCAAGAAGTCTGTTATGAAAAAAAACAGACCCAATTGATCTCAGTCATCTATGTAAACCCCAAAACACAGAACCCAACTTACCACTGGAGAACACATGATATTGTCCTATATACTAAGTCAGACAACCCCCCCCCCCCGCTTTATCAAGATTAGCATTCTCTAGGGGCCAAACTAGATGTTACAGCATCCGTGGATTGGTCCCATGGATGATGACACCATTTTAGAGATGAGTTTGGCCATTTAAAAATACACATGGTGGGTCCACAGCACAGGAAGACCAGGTGATCTTGTTCCTGCCCCACATGCCTTTCCAAGTATTGAAATAGCCCCCCCCCACACACACACACACAGAGCTGTTTCAGCACTTGAAAAGGCAAGGGAGGAACAAGATCTCATGGTCCCACTGTGCCATGGACCCTTGTAGTATTTTATAATGGCTAAAATCATCTCTAAACTGGCATCAGTGTCCACACATCTGACCCATGGGTGTCAGAACACCAAGTTTTACCCCAAGTCAACTGGCAGTTGCTTTCCAAGGCCCTAGGCAGAGGTCTTCCACACATGGTGCTTTTTAACTGGAGATGCCAAGGACTGAATGTGGGACCCTGGGCATGCAAAGCTCTGCAATGGAACCATAGCCCATCTCCGTGAAGCAGAAACAGTAGTATGCATGCAAGAGTCAACATATGCTTTAGCACACAGGGAATGCAATTGGTCTGCCCATCTTTCTCCCTCTCTACATGGCTGATGTGCACATGCTTGTGGGTAGAACATTGCCCTAAATCATCATCATACCTTTATTGGTATTGCATTGTAAAAGGGGAACATTAAACAAATACATAAATGTTACGAGTCAAAATATCCTAAGGTTACAGTATATTGCTTCATACAAAAACGGCGACATGTAAAAATTTTGCCACTGACTCGGTTATGCATCAGGAAAATCCACAATGCTGGATAAGATTGAAGATAAAATACTTTGTCTGATATTGTCATAATAAGGACATTCTAACCACACATGGGACTCTGTTTCAATAGTTGCATTTAAACAGGGATATTGCCCCAAATCAATCTTGATGTGTTTGTATATATGATTGCATCAGGATTCTGTTTAGGGCAGAACAAGCACTCCTGCGCCACGCAAAAATAATCTTAATGCATCATACAACCCAATCAAGAGTGCCCTTTTAACGTTCTGTTATCAATGTGCATTGATACAATGGGGAGGATGCATATGAACTGAGAGTTGTAGCAAACAGCACAGGCTCAGCACTCCTAGAAATGAACAAATAAATAAACACAGAACAATGGAGAATTCCGAATTCAATGATTCTGCTCCAGAATTAGGGCCCGAATAATTTGAAACGGTAGAATCTGGAAGCAATTTGGATAAGAAGCATTTCTGAACATGCCCAGTGGCACTTGAAGTTGTGAGATGTCTTTGGGGAAATGATGTGGTTTCATCAGAGGAGCCACTATTGGAGTGGTCCAGGGATTGGGTCACTCACTGTACCAGCAACTTGCCATTTGATTGATTTCCCACCCCCCCAAAGAGCAAGATTTTCCTGACAACCCTTGCTGTGCGCATCAGGCCACCAGAGTTCAAGTCTCTCTCCCTCATTTTTCAATCATACCAATTTCACCTGCCTATTGAAGTCAAACGTAGAGAAATCATTCTCTCTCTTTTTTTTGCAGCGATGTTCAGCTCTTCTGTCACCAATTTCCTTCCCAATCACTCTTTTCCTAAAGGACTTACCATCTTTTTCATCAGTCTTTTACTCCTTACACTTTACCTTTGTAAAAGCATTTGTTATTCATTTTTGTGATGCGCGTACATTTCCCTTTCATTTCCAATCTTGGTTTTCTTGATCATTTCCTGGCCTCCCTCCTTTTACTTCTCTTTCATCTTCTAAAACTTACCCAGCAGCTTTAACCCTCCCAGTGCATCCTGGGGGATACCTTGGGAATGAGACATTGGCTCTCAGTGGACGTCTCCAGGCAAAACAGTTTTAAATAAATTAATGTATGCATGACGACATACATGCATTATAGATGAGTTTGCTTTTCTCTTAGTCTTCAGCTGCCCCTGAATTTCAGTGGCCATCCGGATTTTTGTATATTTTTTCTATTTCATCAATTACTCATTCAGTTGTTATATTACTCAGGCAACACAAGAGCTTGAGCAGTAATTTTCATTTCTCCACTAAACTCCAGATTTCCCCACCACCACCACTACAGCTTCTCCTTGTGCCATTGTTAAGGCACTGTCATGAAGGCTGAGATTGCTTATGGGAGGAGCTATACTGGGGCACCTCCTACATGACCCTCCCAGACAAACCTGCCTTATACTTAGGATTCCCAACACTGCCTCAGTAAATTCTGGTAGATATGGGGAGATGGTGCCTCAGTAAACACTGAGAGATGGTTTTTACCAAGAACTTATGGTCTTTACCATAGACACTAGGAAAAATTCCTAGATAATCACTATGTAGAGGTCATTTTTTTCTCCCACTCCTCAGATCCTCAGGCACAGGAAATTGGAGCCGGGGGCAGGTAACTCCCCACCCCAGCATGTAAATAGGAAGCCTACTTATACAGAGTCAGCCACTTGTGCCATCAAGATGAGTTTTCTCTGCTATGGTCTCCAAGGTCTCCGGCAGAGATCTTTAACGTCACTTATTGCCTAAGCCTTTTAACTAGAGATGTCAAGGATTGAACCTGGGACTTTCTGCACACAAAGCGGAATACCCACCAATGAGCCACAGCCCCTTTCACAGGAACCTGGTCCAGAGCTTCCCATGTTACTCCAGTGTCTTGGGAAGGAATAGTTCTGCTATGATTTCCATAGTACAGGAGTGAATAAATGCCAGACCTCTTTTCCTGTAGTAGCTGGTATTAGTATTTATGCTGAGTAACTTGAGTTCATTTGTACTGTATATAATTGCAGATAAGTAGCCATACCATCATCATCTTATAATATATGTAGCCAACTTGAAGTATTTAAAAAGGACTCATGGGAGCAGTCTATTCATATAAGAAAAGCAATATTGGGGCTGTCATCTCATGCAAGTCTGCAGCTCCTCTTTCTTGAAAAAAAATTCATATTGCAAATCCTTCCATGGAACAGGAGCAAAAACACACACAACTCTGACTTTACACTGTTCATGCAAGTAGTCCACTCTTTGTGAGAGAGGTGCTTGTCAATATAAGCCCTGGCTCTTATTTCTGCTGTAACTGGTACCTTTACATTACTGGCCAATATGTACAATGGAAGCCCAACACTACTTTGGGAGTGGGTGGAATGACTAGTCTCGGAAAAGAAGCAGTAGTGGCAGCTGCTTAACCCAGGGTATGACTGGTGGACACATGACACAGCAACGGGGCCAAAGCTAAGCAGGTTGGGGTCCCACTGGTGTCTTGAGTTCCATGATGAAAGAAAAGTGAGTGTAAACATGATAGATAAATAAATAAACCTCCTCCAGCTTCAGAACCTGTCCCACCACATGCATGCATGCAAACACAGAGAGAGAGTCCAGATTCATATTTCTGAACAGCTTTGTTATGGACCTATGCAGGTACTCATGTGAGAAAGGAAATAAGCTGGCCATCAATTAAAGTCTCATTAGGAGTAAACTTTTATTTCTCTTTACCTGATGAAAGTCAGAGGACAGGAACTTTCGGAGTTCCTCAGTGTTCTACTCTTTGGTAGAATAAATACCATTTCAATGAGGAACCTCCTGCCTGTACAGGAGTCTCAATCAGTCCTGGGTCTTTTGCTTGCGCAGTACTTGAGTTAGCCCATGCCTAGCTAGCTTCTTATACTCTGGCCTGCCTATTCCCTGTCCATCCTTTGCCTGCTGGCATTCTTTTCCCTTTGAAAGGATGTCTCAGTTTTGACCCTAGTCAGTGCATGATTTGATATCCATTCTGACCTTGGGTCTGTGGCTACGGGCACACCCCAGAAACACCAGCTCCTAACTTTACGGACACCGAAGTCTGCCTACAGCCCAGCTCTGACACTCTTGCACAATAACTTACAATACGTGGCCATGAATCACCTGGACCTTAAGCTTCCTCAGTCTGGACTATGTTACTCCTGGGTTTGTATAGCACCTAATATGATTCTAGCACATCATAAATCTTTAAAAGTAGTGGTAGTTGATTGTGTCTTCACTTGCCTCAAAGTGCAATTATAAAATGGAGTCTGCTAACCCTAGCAACCATTTTCTTTCCCTCTCAGGAGGATATGTTCTGCTTTGGAGCCAGATTCCATTAAATAGTTCTCAAAAGTGATGAGTACCCACCATAAACAGTCTGTTAACATTAAGAGCTCTCTTGAGGGTTAGAGAGTGCAGAAAGCACATTGGCCAGGCTTGCTTTCAAACTGCTTTAGAATTTGTCGCAATAAACCCAAAGACAATTGCTCTTAAAGATACATCTGAACAGGGAACGGAATAAATTCGTACAGAATATCCTGTCTCTGTAGCATACACTCACAAGGGATTCCAGCTGACACTGTCTCCCACTGTCCACGTGGGTGGTAGTGAAGGACAGCGGGACTAGTTCAAGTTCTGGTTGGTGCTCAGATTCTTCCAATATGATTGGGTATTGAAAGGGAATTTTTCACAATGTCCAGTATAGCAATCATGCAGGACAGGACTTTTTCAGCAGTGACACCTCACCTGTGGAATGCCCTTCCCCTTGAGGCTCTCCTGGTACCTACTCTACTTTCTGGCAGGTGCCAGCCCAAAATGTGTCTTTTTTAAAAAAAAAAATAAAGTGTGCTGTCAAGTTGCAACCAATTCATGGAGACCCTATGAAGTTCAACCTCAGGGGTTTTCAAGACAACAGACGAAAAAAGGTTGTTTGCCATTGCCTTCCTCTGCATGGCCGCCCCAGTCCCGGTGGTCTCATCCCAATTCCAACCCTGTTTACCTTCCGAGGTCTGATGAGATCAGGCTAGTCTGAGCTAGTAGGTCTGCTATGTTTCTTTTTTTTTACCCAGGTTTTAATCAAGGGATTGATCCTCTAAACTCATTTTTTAGTCTGCTTCTAAGTATCTTATGGGACTCTTACAAAGTTGTTTTGTGCCCTTTCTGTGTTGATGGATTTTGAATGCTGGGTTTAAATAAGACACAGAAGATGGGTGAAAAAGGGAGAAGAAGACAAACTGGGACATCCCTCGATACATCACTACCAATGTAATCCTGTGCAGTTACTCCAGTCTAAAGCCACTTGTTTCAAGGAGGTTAGACTGGAGTAACTCTTCATAGTACTGTCTGGTGAAAATCCTCAGAGAAGGCCATCCTGGATATGATTTAAGGATATGTGATGTATGTTGCTAACTGTGTCTCCACTTCACATCTCCTTCTCAGTTTGCTCCCCATGGTGCCAAAAGAAAAGATCGTGCCAAGAATTGTGGGTAAGCAAAAAGCTGGTGAAGGGCTTTTTGATTCAGAATTTCACTTTGTCCAATGATAAAAGTATTATTTCAGTGTCTGACAATGCAGAAAATATTTTTGAGATGGCCGAAAGCCAGTTATCAGAGTCTAAAGTGACTGCTCGGTAGGGGGTGAAGGTGAACCACACAAAGAAATACCATATAATGAAGGTGAACTGTACAAAGAAAGAGTTACATTTGCCACACTACTAGAACTTTGGATTTGGGAAGTAGGAGTAGTGTTTGGCTTGCTTTTCACATATTTATCAGGCCACTAGGGAAGAAGGAGAGATACTAGTGAAGTTTACATTTTCTGGGCTTGGAATATCAGCTTTCCCATATTGTAATGCTTGCCTTCAATGTGAAGCTGACTCAAACCAAGTCAGAACATTGGTCTATACAGGCCACTATTGTCTGTTGTGATGGGCACCAACTCTCCAGAGTCACAGGCCAAGAAAAGTCTTTCTCAGATTCTGTTGAGACCCTTCAACAGGAGAAAGCAGCAACTGAACCTAACACTGCAAAGCACATCCTTGACCACTGAACCGAGGGCCCTCTCAATACTACTTAGCTTACCATTTTAATATGTGGCAGCCTTTGCTACTGTTACCTGCTGCTGTGACAAGGTGGAAATGGCCAGCTGGCCAGCAACCCAGCCATCTAATGTGTAGATAAGGAAGACAGCAAGAAGAGAACTTCCCTTTCCCTCTCTCTGCCTCCCCTTCCCCCTTTGGCCAGCTCCTTGGACCCTGTTTCAACGGCATCCATATTAACAATGTGCACTCTGAGAATGGTAGGAGCAAACTAGACAAGACAGGTAACCCCAAGTTCAACCCAAGGACATGTTGCCATTTTAAAGAATGAATTCTCAATTGAGAACTTCCTTAACCTGAACGACAGGGGTCCACTTCGGGTTAGAGAAGAGGATCCTACCTTTCCCCAACACCATTTTCTCTTGGTGCCATTTCAGATTGGAAAAAGGGTGGGAGGAAGCAGGATACCCTATTGCCCACCCCCCCAGTGCAGTGGTCCTGACCAGAATCAAGCACCCACAGCTCAGCTGAAAGGAGTTTGGGGGGAACACACTCTTTAAAATGGCAGCGCATCCCTGAGGTGAACCAAGGACACTCATCTCATCTAGTCTGGCCAAAAGTCTCCAGACTATTTAACAGTATTTGAGGCGGGGCTGGGGCAAGGCAGTTGAGAACAGGACAGGAACTGTGAGTGACTGAAAAACACATGGGAGGGGGGAGATTTTGTGTTATTTTAACTTGAGTTCCCCAACATAACTGAAAAGTGGCCATTCTTGTCTGGACCGAGCCTGAGGGAACTCATCCATGTCTATATCTAACAGTGCACTGAACCAGTGACCAAACTACCGTGCATTCTGTTGCCCACCAACGCTCCCGCTAAGCTGTGGAGTCTTGTGAGCAAAAATTCTACTTTGTGAGCAGCTGGCATTAAAGTTGTGAGTGGGTGATTTGGCTGCTGCATCAATTGGTTTGATCCGGAGCCATTCTTCCTGAGCGAAGATAAAATTGTGTGAGCCAGAGGCTAAGAGACTGCAAGCCAGCTCACACTAACTCGGCTTAGAGGGAACACTGTTGCCCACTATGCTAACGCACTACCTCAGTGGCTTGGGCTACAAGTTAGAATCTAAAGTGAAGGTGCCAGAAGTTACTGCTCTGCTGACCAGGCCACAGCAGAAAGACCTTCAGGATTAGTGCATTCAGAAGTGTTATGTGTGAGTGGGAAGTGCCATCAAGTCTCACCTGACATATGGTGATCCCAGCAAGATGTTTTCAAGGCAAGTGAGAAGCAGAGGTGGTTTGCCTTTGCCTTCCTCTGCAGTCTTCTTTGGCGGCCTCCTTTCCAAGTACTGACCTTGCCTAACTTTCAAGATCTTACAAGATCGGGCTACACCATGCCATCTCCCCCTCCCCCCAGAAGCTTCATACTGCCTACCAATGTAAGTGGCCGATAGTACCCACTCCTAATCCTATGCCCTTCAATATCTGGAATTTCCACAGTATCTCAGCAGGCGTGGGCTCAGCCTCAGATCCTGAGGTTCTCAGATGAAGTCCTGGAGTTTCTGAAAAACAGTCTAATCTACAGACCTGGGAAAGTGGCTTTCTACATAGCTGTTTTGATTTCACGGTTTTGTGGCTGAACATGGCTGTGTGCTGCATAGCTAGTTCATCAACTGCAATAAATACTTAATTGAGACCAAAGTCTGTTCTCTGTGCCATCCTGAGCATAATGTATTGTCTTGGTATCAACATTTATTTTCAAAAATGAGGTTAGCTGTGTAGTACGCGGTGATATAGCTTAAATAGAGTTAAGAGTTAATTAAGGAAGCACTTTCTGCACCAGATGGCATTGTGTTTAAGGGAACAAAGCTGAGTGGATCCAAAGCATTATGGAAAGGTATGAAATGAAGGATATATGAAGGGTGAAATGAAGGGTGTTCAGGTATAGGAAACGTATAGAAGAATTCTTTTGTTGGAATTCTTTCTATTGGCCCAAAGTGCGCACTGACAAAGAAGAAGCTATTTTTTAAGAGCCCAGAAATACAGGTCAATTCAAAGGGAAGAGCCAGCAATGATACCAGGATTCTGCAATCATGGTTTCAAGTGCTATCTGTTGGTTCACACAGGAATTAGTTACTTGCTATGGCAAAATACTTTTCCTACCATTCCCAAACAGCCCTCTTGGAAAACATATGTCTGTTCACGCAGTTTCTGAGAGCCAGTCGGGTGCAGCGGGCAGAACGTCAGGCTAGAACTGGAGAGACCCAGGTTCAAATCCCCAGTCAGCCATTACATTCACCAGAGTGACCTTGGACCAGTCACTCTCTCACACGCTAACCTATCAGGTAGTGTTGTTCTTGCTGTAAGGATAAAAGGGCAAATGGGGAAACTATGAGTAGGACCCAGCCAGCATTTTCACTCAATGTCTCCCAGTTCCCTCCTTATCACAGTCCCTGTCCTGTATGTCTTATGTCCATGCTAGTCCCATGATCCCCGGCATAGCCTTTTTGGTTGTCAAAGTGGACTCCCTCCTCCGTGTTTCACCAGTGAAAAATCTGGTTAGATCAAAAGGTATCACTATGATCACCCTCAAGGAAGGGCAAGATAAATTTATAAAAAAACTACAGAAAAGGCAGCTTTTTCTGTACCATGGGATTCCAAAAACAGTGAGGACATATAATTCCCAAGAATCTGACTCCTGTGAGTTTTGTGACTGCTAACAAATACAGATTCCAGGGTACGCACAGTCTAATGAGCTAGTGGAAATGGACTGAAATCATAAAAGTGTTCTTAGAGAAGCTATGGATTCCAAAATGTATCTTGTATTACTAGATTTTGAGGCAGCATGCATAAAACATGGACTGCCATTTGCAGAAAGACTATTTAATAGAAAGTTCAGAACAAGGTTATCCATTGTCCCCGATAATGACACTACTAAAAGTGATCTCACTGCAAAATACTGAGTAAACCAAAATACAAGTGGCACTATGATAGCAAAAGTTTACTGCAATCACTGCACAAAAATAAGATATTTATATCAGATGATTCAGCGTGGGCATTGTAAAGAGGGTTGTATCCAGTCTTCCTCTCTAGGTGGGGCTTCAAAGAAATGAATGGGAACGTTGGTGATTTTTTTCACAACCAATGGGAGCTTCTGTAATCCTGTCACCAAACCTGAGTGTCTGTGCATATTTCACCATGCAGTCCGATGCAGAGTTAATCCAGCCCACAGAAAGCAACAGGTTTAGACTGGAGCAATTCTGCATAGTCTTCCACTTCTGTAAAGAACTTCATTCAGTTTCCCTTTGTCTCCTTTAACCCCTTGCCATGCTTAAACTAATAGGAATTCATGAAGGATTGTGTGTCAAGTTGCAACCAACTTCTGGCAACCTTGTCGGATTTTCAAGGCAAGAGACATTCAGAGGTGGTTTGCCATTGCGACCGTGGCACTCCTTGGTGGTCTCCCATCCAAATACTAGCCAGGGCCAGTCCTGCTTAGCTTTCGAGAGCTGATGAGGTCAGGCTGGCCTGGGACCCTCATGTACCATAGTCCTTATCCAAGTTGGACACTGCACGTGCAGGGATTGAGAAGAACCTGCTACTCATATCTAACTGTGAACTTCCCAGCCTGTGAACTTCATAATGTGTAAACTTTATGTAAAAAAGAGAGATGTGGCGATACAGCTATTAAGAAATAATGACAATCATAGATAGATATACTTGGGATTTTAGATGGAACTGGGACTTTTTAAATAAGGGATTGTAAAGAGACAGCTAGGAGCTGACAGAGCAGGCCAGTGGCTCATGTTGTTTTTGTGTCACATACTTTTTACCATAATAAACCTTTATGCCTTGGATTCTCCTGCAACTAGCACCACTTATTCCAGAAAAATACACCATATCAGAGAAAATAGGAGCTTAGTGAAGTGTTATTCCTCCAGGGATTGTCCCCATCTCCATTCCTCATCCTCCCCTCTCCCCTTCCTTATTTTGGCTGGGTTAGCTGCTCGATATTTCCTTCCTGAGAGTATAGATAAGCCCTTCACAGGGGATGCAAAGAGTGTGTTTAAAGATCTGCCTGGCTGTGCAACAGTGCTCCGTGTCACTCAAATGCAGGAACTGCCAGCGTGGAAACTGACATCTGCCGGCCAATAATGGCGGTCATACCTCACTGCTATCCCAACTGCTACCAGTCCAGTTCAGCTTGCCACCCTGAGCTCCAACCAACTGTCAGGACTGTGACAGCTGCCATCTTATTCCACAGCCATAAGCCTTCTTGGCAAGAGCAGATTTGAGCACTGCTGGGACAATGCCTGTCATTGGCTGGGAAAAAGGTACAGGAAATGAAGACACCGAGGAACCCTGGGAAGGTACAACATGTTCAAGCCCCCTGAAAAGTCATTCCAAGTCTCCAAGGTTGTTCTTTGTTGACTGATAAGATTGGACAAGACTCAGTGGGCCCCCAAACTCTTATTTGGTGCCGATTTAATTGAATGTGTCACTGACAAGGGACAATCATTTTGTGCGGCAGCATTTATTCCAAATGAAACAATTGTTTTAAAATAATTGGGCTGGCAAGAGGGCTGGCAGCCACTGAGGATAGCCTACGCACATTATGACGGAATGCAACGGAGAACATGCTTGCCGTAATTGCTTACATTTAGTCCCTCGCTTCTACTCCTCCCCACGCATACACGCACACACAACAATGACAACACAGCATGCTAAAGACGGGCTTTCCAAAACTGCCATTTCAATCACACGAAGCCATTCTTGTGACACCTTCCCATTTTCATGCTTTTGTGCCTGATGAAAAGAGGCTTGTGCAAATAAGGGGGGGAAACAAGGCAGGCTTGTTAAAATTATCTAAACAGAAGTAATTTGCAGTTAATTTAAACAAAGTGGAAGCAGGCTGAGAGGAGGCGACTGTATTAAAGCCACGAGCTGTAAATCCGAATAGTTTTATGCACTTCTTTGGTATTCTCAGTTCTAGGCCCTTCTTCCCCCCCCCGCCACCATTCATCAGCAGAGGATCAGGCCCTTAATTGCGTTCGTGAATTTCTTAGCTGATCAAGGAGCTTAACAAACCCTAATTAAAGTCTGTGCAATTATGCATGATAAAGCAGAAGGTCAGTCACATGTGTGTTCCAACAGCTATTGTCTTCAGGGATGCTGACATTTAGTGCTCTCTTCTGGAAAAAAAATAAAGTATAAAGCAAAGGGATAATAGCTAAGAGCTTGAAAAGGGTAACACTGAAGAAAGGTCCATGGTATTTACAAGTGGTTATGGCAGATAGGCCTACGGGTTCATCTGTATGGCAGATTCTCACACTATTGGTGTTCGATATTAGCAGCACATAACAAGAAGAGTGGGAAGAGAACAAAACAGCTACCTGGAAAAGACAGGTATCTTGTTTTCCACACATCTTGAAAGTACCGCATTCCTTGCCAACTACCCAGCATGTCCTTCAAATGCCCCACTGGTATGTGCTGGAGATGGGGAGGGTTTTTTAAAAAAAGTGTTGTGTAGTGATTTAAAAGTTGGACTAGGAATAGGGAGGTGTGAGCTCAAATCTAGGGATGCCAGTCTCCAGGTGTGGCCTGAAGATCTCTCAGAATTACAGCTGATCTCCAGACTACAGAGATCTCCCCCCCCGAGAAAATGGCTAGTTTGGAGGGTGCACTCTATGGCATTATATTCTGCTAGAGCTGCCACATCCCCCAGGAGGGTAGAGGTTCCCCCACTAAAAGGGTTCCCAATCTGCTGGTCCAGAAAAGGCCAGTGGGGGGAACCCCGCTCCCAAAGTTCGGGCTGATGTGCCCAGCGTGATGACATTACCCGGAGGTGACATCACTGTGCCAGGCATGTCGCTGGTTGGCGCTCTAGCAATCAGCCTGGAAACTCTATGGTACCGTAGCATTTCCAGGCTGGTTGCTAGAGCATCAGCCAGCGACATGCCCAATGTGATGACATCACTTCCAGGTGATGTCATCATGGCACGCGCATGCAAATGTCCTGGCCAGGGACCAACTCTCCCCCACTATTAACAGTAAGTAACTTGGCAACCCTATACTCTGCTGAGGTCCCTCCCCAAACCCTGCCTTTCCCAGGCTCTACCCCTTAAGCTCCCGGAATTTCCCAATTCAGATTTGGCAACCCTAAGTGAAGCTCACTGGGTGTGCAGTCACACGATCACTTTAAGATGTCTTGCAGGAGTGTGGTGTGTGAGGACAAAACATACGTGTGCTTGTTCTAAAAAGTTGTTAACATCCCCAGGCACAGAAATGGAAGTCCCAGGAACTGCAGGTTCCATTGCAACCAATCTTCTCTCATTTGGAAATTGTGGCTAGTGCGAAGGCCAGATCATTCCATCTGAGACCAGTAAGTGGCACTCTTCAAGCCAATGAAGTTTGAAGTCTGAAGAAAGAAACTTGTAGGGAGCTAAAAGGGTCTTCATGGAAACCTTAAATATCCTTGTCCATCAGTCTCTCCTAAATTCTGGAAAGTAGAATGGAGCGCTATGGTATCACTTAAGGCCATCTTGCAGTAGCCCCTGGAACCACTCCTGGGCCATATGCTTCCCAGGCTGCTCCACAACTCTATAAACTCCAGAGGAGATCAGTCATTAAGGTCCTAGAATATGTGCCATCCACTGAGGCATAAAGCCATTCGGGAACAAATGGCTGTGGTCACACACACTAAACAATCCACTTTCAATGCACTTTCCAACTGGATTTTGCCAATTCACCCAGTAAAATCCAGTTGGGAAGTACACTGAAAGTGGATTGAAAGTGGATTATTTAGTGTGTGTGACCGCAGCCAATGTCTGCATATGTTCACTACAACCATTAATCCTACGTCTCTTATGGTACTGGATATCACGGCATATTGGTACTGGCCCCATTGCTCCTGAGTCCATTTAAGAACTACAAAGATGTGTCCTGTCCTCAAGACAAGTCCTGCCCCCATGTTAGGATTTCTTCTCCCATCTGGCAATGGAGTCAATATAGGAGTGGAAGATACCCATCAGTTTTCTGGCCACTATTGTTGTAGACACCTCAAAGGTTTTCTCCGTCCTGGAAAAGTACTCACAGATTGCCAGGACTCTGCAGAACAACACAAGGGGCAGAGATTCCTTGAGAGGATAATAGGCAGATAACAGGGATATGGAATGGTATAGTATAGCCCAATCTCATCAGATCTCAGAAGCTAAGCAGGATTGCTACTTGGAAAGAAGACTACCAAAGGAGACTCTGCAGAGGAAGGCAACAGCAAAGCATTTCTGCATAATCGCTTGCCTTGAAAACCCCTTGCTTGGGTCACAAGTCAGCTGCAATTTGACAGCGCTTTGTACGCTGTCGTAGGGAATTGCAGACTGGGGGGAGGCCACCTGCAAATGTTTCAGGGGAGGAACAATGCTGGAAATTGCATGTTAGTTTCCTGGAAAAGCTCCATTTCAGAACAGTAGTGAGGCTTAACGCGGGCTGACATTTTAATGCATGAAATGGCAATGAATGCATATTCAACATTCTTTTGGTAAGAAACCCCTGAGTGCCCCAGTTTGTAGAATCCCTCTGTAAGGTATATGCTTAGATGATATGTCATCCCTCTGTAAGGTATATACTTACAGGATACTTCTAGGACGTTCATCTTATCTCCCACCTTCCATGTGTTTCCTCTGTGGCTGCGTGTTGAGGTGATGGCCCTGTGCAATGTGAGACATATTACGTACAGGTGAATGGAAGAGATGCCACTCCCGGTGTCCTGACGTCCTTCAGCCCTCGTTACAGCGCCTGAAGCATGTCGGCACAAGGCTACTGTGCTATCATCTCCTTTCAAAGAATAAATGGAAGTCGAGGGTAAAAGACATTCAAGAAAGATTAAAACCTGTCACAGTCAGCCTTAGAGATACACAGTCATTATCTGACTTTCTCTTCATATTATTTCCCCCCGCCCAAGAATTATTATTGGCATCTGGTCAGCCTGGCATGACAGAGTCCAATTAAAATTATATATCATTGCAGTTTTCCCCCCGCTTTCACTCATGCCAATATTCCCACGGGACAGGAGATCCCTTTGATAGCGACTTTGATGTCCACTACTTGGCGTTTTAATTTCCTGACAAATCTATCATACGTAATTTGCCATTGGGGGAACTCTGTCTCATAGCGACGGTTAAAAAAAAAATAGCACAGGGCTTGGGGTTTTTCTCCTGCACTTTAACTCAGAGCCTATTTTTCACACCAACACCGTTTCAAATCACTGGGCTCTCTCTGTGTGGGCCTTCCTGGCAGTATTTATAAAACGATCTATCACATTTAGTGTTCCCAACTCCAGGCTGAAATATTCCTGGAGATCTGGGGGGAGGGGCCTCAGGAGGGGAGAGATCTCAGTGGGGTATGATGCCACAGAGCTCACCTTCCAAAGCAGCCTTTCTTCCAGGAGGGCAGGTTTCTGTAGTCTGGAGACCAATTGTAATTCTGGAAGCTCTCCAGGCCTCAGATGAAAGTTGATGGATGGAATTCTGGGAAGCTCTCCAGGCCATCCCTCATCCCATCCCATCCCACCCTTCTTCTAGAGGGGTCAGGGTAGCCTAAACACTTCTTTCTGTCTTCATTTAAGCCACACAACAATTTTGTATCACATGTGTAACACGCTATCTGGGTCCCACCAACATGCATCTGGTGGGAGGATCTCCCCATTGCTGACCACTGCTTGCACTCGCCGTTTCTGAGGAAAAAAGACCTTGCCAGTGGAGGCTGGAGGGGGTTGCTTCCCTTTGATTCCTCCTCCTGTCCACAAGGACTTCCCACGCTGCCTAGAGGCACCCCACCCCTTCCTCCTTAGCCTGGCTCCCTATCCTCTTTTATCCTGCCCCAGGAAGCCTCATAGGCCCTGTCACTGGGCCTGGCCTTCCTCGCAGATCTCCAACCTCACAGGAACTCAGGTCTACCGTTGGCATTCTCAGGTCCCTTCCTTTAGGCCCCACCACCCCCTCCTTGCTGGAAAGCCACTTGTTTCTCTCCCACCTGCTGTGCCACAGCTTAAAGGGCTGGCAGTTTCCTCACCAGCCCAGCTGAGAACCGCTGATGCAAGTCCCCTCCCCTTTGCCACCAAACTAGACAGCAGTCTCGTTTGGGCCCTTCTGATCCTGATTGAGTTCTGGGACAGTCACCACTGGTGGGTAGGGTGGCCAGCCTCCAGGTAGGGGAGATCTCTTGTTTTTACAACTGATCTCCAGCTAACAGAGATCAGCTCGCCTGGAGAAAATGGCTGCTTTGAAGGGTGGACTCTATGGTATTCTACCATGCTGAGGCCCCACCCTCTCCTGGATCCGCCCCCAAAGTCTCCAGGTATTTTCCAACCCAGAGCTGGCAAACCTAATGGTGGGGGAGGTAAGTCCAGAGGGGTCACCAGGCTCAGATCTGGGTGGTATGTCCCATAGAAAGGCATCATCAATAAGGTTGTGGCTAAGTGGGAATTCAAACTCAGGTCTCTCTGGTTTTAGCCGACAGTTTATATCATGCTGGCTCTCCCATCTGTGAACCATTCTGAATTTTTATTTGTTCATCTTTAATGAGGGCAACATTTTCCAAGTGCAACTCATTTGAATAAGCGTGTGGCTTACCAGAACGTTTCTGAACAGTTGTGCTGATTCTGTGCTAAAAGATGTTCCAGTGCCTGGGCTCACCATAGGTATGTACACAATGGGTATACTAGACACAGGTATGGACTGGTAATAAAACAATAATATTTCTTTAAAGTTAGCCCACATATACTCCAGTAACTTCCAGAGTAGATTACTGTAACTAATTTTATGTAATTCTGAATATAACAACAGTTCTTAAAAGTGCAACTGGTCCAGAATACGGAAGCCGATTTGTGCTGTAGGGAATGGCAAACAACGTTGATCTCAACATTGATTTTTAATTAGTTGTTGAGCTCAGATCGAAGTCTTGGTTTTGATCATTATAGCTGGCAGCTCCATTCTGGTGGAATGAGCTCCCAGGGGAGACCAGGGCTCTGTGGGACCTTTCACAGTTCTGCAGGGCCTGTAAAACGGAGCTCTTCCACCAGGCTTTTGGAACCGCCACCACAACCATGAGTCATAATGCAACTTTCCAAAGCAGCCACTTCCTCCAAATGGACTGATCTCTGACACCTGGAGATCAGTTGTAACCCCGGATCTCCAGCTACCACCCACAGACTGACAACCCTACCTTTGGAGGAGGTCTCAATTCAAATACAGCACAGTCTTCTCACTGGCTGCCCCTTCACAAAACTCTCTCCTTAAGGCAACCCACTAGGCTCTGGTGATTTTTAGGTAGGTTATTAAACGTGTTTGCTGCTTAAGTTGGGCAGTTCAGAGCACTATGAACTCGTGACTGGTTTTAGTTCACTGCCATTTTTATAGGATTGCCTTATATTGATTAACCTAGCTAATCATTGACTGAAAAGAAGTAGCTAAACCTTTATCTCTTCAGAGTAGTGTAAATTTGTGGCTCCCGAGATATCTGTGCCATAAAGCATTTTTCCCTCTATCTCTCTTTCATGCACATATTTCTTGGCCCTATATTTCAGGAAATGACTATGATCGCCAGTCCTCTTTTGTACTGTAAGTATAATTTAAAATAAATTCAGGTGGTGAACTAACAGCAATTCAAGGGCTTCAACATGAGATTTCAATTTTGAACTCTGCCTTTTCATCTGATTTGAATGGGAAGGAACTCCGGCTACTGTGCTGTGTCAAGACTGCCAAGTTCTTCAAACTTTATTCTTTCTGATTAGCATACTGTGATTGGAAATATGAAGAGTGCTCTGAGAGCAAAGACACTTGAACAAATGTCACATTGGAAGCACATCAACAAACAGCAGAAAACATACAAATGCTACACAAAATAAGTAGTCTGCCTTTTTGGCTTTCTAGATACTTGGAATGTCTATAAAATACGCTAGCAGGCTGACAGCTAGAGTCTCAAAGTTCCTGTGTCCTAGAGCAAGCAGTTTACATGGGCCTCTGGTCTCCTCACTGGTCCACGCTGGTGGCCTCTCCTTGCTTGGCCATGGTTTGGAAAGACATGAATACCTGGTTTTGAGAGCATATTCAGCTTGCGGAAGAATCTTACTAGGATTTAAGGTCAGTGGTGAAGCCCTGGCCCTGAAGCTAGAAGATGAGATAATGATTTGTGCGAACAAAGGAAGTTAGAGATGAGAGGTAAAATATGAAGAAGGACCAGTGCCACATTCTCCAGTATAAACATTCTCCCCACTCTGAAGCAATGTTCCTTATGCCTTCCCACAAAATATTTACAAGTTTCCAATTTTCCTTCGGGAGGGTATAAAATTTCAGAAAAAGTCAGATTCTGAGAAGACTGCACAAAGTCCAAAAAAAACAGTATATCAACTGACAGCACACCACACCAAACAAAGTATCTTCCCATGGCTGCTGACACACTACCCAGAATCAACCCAAAGACCATATGAAAGGAAATCACATGCCTTGTCTAGGTCTGTGGGCCACCATGCTGATCAGGACATCCCCTACGGACAGAGCCATGCCTCCAGCTCCCCACTTTCAGACTCCCCTAATGCACGCCAGGCCCGTAGCCAGGATTTTTTAAGTCAAGGGGCATTTAAATTTCTTAGGGGGCACTGGCTAATCGAATTAATCCAAGGGAGAAGGCTGTGTTGCCCTGGGCTGGATGGGAAGTCAGGGGGCCTTGCCAGCAAGTTGGGGGGCCTAGCCCCGAGATGCCCCACTGTAGCTACGGGCCTGATGCACGCTCACCATTAGGGGAAATTGTCTTGGAAACATCTTCTGTTACACTGCCTCTACTTTTTCCTGCTCGGATTTCTCAGTCAGCTGTGTCCCTCTCCACACCACCCCCTTGACTTTCCGACCGTGCTCCCGCATCTTGGAGACTCAGTCACCCACAAAGACCGTTGTTTCATTTTCAGCTCTAAGCAACACTGCAGAAGTCATCCTTCCTGATCAAGCAATTAAATTTGGGCCATCCCAATTTCTTCTGCAGACCAGAGGAACAAACCAGACAACACAGAGAAATGTATAGTCAGTCTTGTTGCCCTATCAATCATCTCAGAGAAGAAGACCCCCTGCTGGGGTGTGACAGGTTCTGATGAGATGTGCCACAGTGGCAGGAGGGCAAAAAGCCAAGGAAAGGAACTGACAGGCAGAAAATGGATGGAAAAGTAAATGAAGAAGAGGTAATGACCACCATTACCAGGCCCTGGCGCACTGCAAAGCATGAGTGCCTTCAAGAAGATGGATTTCCAAATCTCATACAAGACAGTGACCGAGGGAAAGGTGACTGAAGAAAAAGCCTACTGAGAGAACAAAAAGAAATAGAATTTTCAAAGAGCAAGTGGAGGAAGAGAAAATGAAGGTGGTCTCAATGAATGCTGTATAAAGTCCCAAAATTGGTAAACATAAAAAGGGTAGCTTGCTTTTTCCATTCCACTATCAGTTGTACACATTTGTTCTCTGGGTGCTCCTTTAAACAATCACACCCTTTTCAGATGTTACAGCGATGCATGCCAGAAGACCAGAAATTATGTTTATATGGAGCATACGCTGTCTGTGATATTCCCAATATGTACAGTCACTGTGTCGCCTGAGCAGGGGAAAATGTGTATTTTGAATGTGTATACAACTTTGGAGAACAGAGACCAGAACTCTGAAAAATTCAGCAGTCAGTTCATGTGTACCAAAATACATGCACCTGCAAGATACATACACCCAGGGCTCTTTTTGTAGCAGGAACTCCTCTGCACATTAGGCGACACACCCCTAATGTAGCCAATCCTCCAAGAGCTTACAGTAGCCCCTGTAAGAAGAGCTCTGTAAGCTCTTGGAGGATTGGCTACATTAGGGGTGTGTTGCCTAATATGCAAAGGAGTTCCTGCTACAAAAAGAGCCCTGCATACACCTGCAAAATACATGCGCCACCCCTGTTCAGGCAACATTGTGACTGCACTTAGCAGGAGGAGCTGCACACAGCTACAAGGTTTCTAGTACATGTGGATGCAACATCTGAAAGGGCCTATTGAGTAATCAGGAATGATTTGATTTGATTTGATTTGATAGTACTTCTTTACCGAAAGAGTACTTAACACGTGGAATTCACTGCCACAAGAAGTGGTGGTGGGTTACAGGCATAGACAGCTTCAAGAGGGGATTGGATAAACACATGGAACAGAGGTCCATCAATGGCTATTAGTCGCAAGGTATAGATGGAGCACTATATCTGGGGCAGTGATGTTCTGTATTTTTGGTACTTGGGGGGCCAACAGTGGGAAGGCTTCTGGAGTTCTGGCCTTGCTGGTGGATCCCCTGATGGCACCTGGGTTTTGGCCACTTTGTGATATGGAGTGTTGAACTGGATGGGCCATTGGCCTGATCAGGGCTATTTTTGGGCAGGAATGCGCAGGAATGGAGTTCCAGCTGGCTCCTGAGTTGGCCACGCCCAGGAGGAACTCATTAGCATAACAGGCCACACCCAACAGCAGAAACTCATTAGGATTGGCTACATTCGGGATGTGTGGCCTAACATGCAAAGGAGTTCCTGCTCCAAAAAAAGCCCTGGGTTTTGACAACAAACAAGGTAAACAGAATAAGAAGCAAAAGGTGGGTGTGGCTGGATTACCACACTTCTGGTAACATGGGGGTGTGGCCTAATATGCTGATGAGCTGTACTGTCAGGGTGTGGCCTAATATGCTAATGAGTTCCTGCTGGGCTTTTTCTACAAAAAGAGCCCTGGGCCTGATCCAACATTGTTTCTCTTATGTTCTTATGATTTTCACAAGCAAAACATTCAAAAATCAAATGTACTTTGATTGCAATGCCAGTTTTCTGTCAAATTAAGCCCCCCATTCAATCATATTGATGATTTCTCCACAATTCAAAGTGACCAGTATCTACAGTGATGTTCCTGCATAGTAACAGAATTCGTCATTATGGCTTGTTGCTGCTCATGCTCCCAATATACTGGCTCGTTGTGCCCCAGGGTCAGCCATACCCTAAGAACAACATTTCAAATACATGCACTGCTCTCTTTTTTTGTATTTTTGCATTTGTGTCTGTGTGTGTGCCCACACCTGGAAGTCATGGCAACCTCTGGCAACTCCTACTGGGGCATGGAGGACATTCAAAGAAGTTGCTTGATAGCCTGCCTCTCCCTCCCGGCCCTGGTATTCTCTGGATCCATCCAAATACTTGTAAGGGTCAGCCCTGCTTAGCTTCTAAGACCTGACGAGATCAGTCTTGCCTAGGTTATCCAGGTCATGGCAATATAGGTGCTGCTTTTGCACCTGCTTGATCCGGGGTATTAACCAGTCGGTGTCATTCATCTTATTGGCACATGCTCAGAACTTACTGAAGTGAACTACAGTTCCCAAGGAGCAATGCAAGAATGTGAAAAAATATTTACAGAAGAACACATGAGCAGCTATGCTGGATCAGACCAGTGGTCCAGCATCCCGTTTCACACACTGGGCAACTAGATTCCCGTGCTAGGTTCCCCTACAAGAGGCTAAAGTAGCTTCCAGTTGTTGTCCCTTTATATTCAGAAAGTTATATCCAAAAGGTTACTATGAACCTAGAAATTTCATTTAGTCATGGTACAGAGCCACTGATGTATCTATCTCCAATTAATGTAGTCCTGTTCACACCTTATGGCGAATGCACATACAATCCATGTACTGTGTACACTTGATTGTTGTTTGTTTCTGCATTGAGTAAGTCTCATGTTACAGCCAACGTACTTACAGCTGAACATATGACTGAAGCTGCACATTTATCTAGGTACTAGTCCCCAGTTTCATTCATAAAATGAAGGTGTGTTGGTTCTTTCTTACAAACGTGTCTACACATGTAGAGGCAGGATGTATGTACCTATTGTAATGTGTGACCATGGCATGTGTCCAGCTAGCAAATTATGTTCATTTGAGTGAAGGACTTCTTTTTGTCCAACCTGAATCTACTACTCATTAAATCCATTAGGTGCCTGTGACTCCTATTATTACTAGAGACAGAGAGTTGAAATATTTTATTCACTTTTCCCAGCCTATTCATCATTTCATAAACCTCTTCAGAGGTTAAGACACTGAGCTGCAGACTGGAAGGTCTGTAGTTCAGCAGTCTGAGACCCTAGCGTTACATGACGGAGTGAGCTCCTGTCTCTGGCCCCAGCTCCTGCCAACCTAGCAGTTCAAAAGCAAGAAATTGCAAGTAGATAAATAGGTACCGCTTCAGTGGGAAGTTAACAGCGTTCCATGTGCCTCGGTGTTTAGTCATGCTGGCCACATGACCACAGAAACGTGGTCCACGCTCTTCGGCTTGGAAACGGAGATGAGCATTGCCCCCTAGAGTCGGATTCGACTAGGTTTTGAGCAAGGAAAACCTTTACCTTTACCTACTCTTAATTTATACCCTACATTTCCTTGAAGGCATTCAGATTGACATACAGATGCTTCCCAAATAATCTTCCCTAGGCCATCCTGGGATTTAGCAGGATCAGACTTGCTTAGCTTCAGCAACAGATATTTGTTTCACACTTACACCTCTTTCAGAGAAGCCGAGGATCGTTAACCCAAGTATTTACAATGCCCACCTTTTTCCCCTCATAACTTTATGGCTCAGCTACAGTTGCAAGCAAGCTCCTTTGGAAAGTAGTGCATTTATGATAACATCAGCAGGTGATACGAAAGCTCGTCCTGGGAGGCCAGGTCCTTGATTCACACATGTAATCCGTCACTCGATATTGCAGATCTCCCCTGATGAATATCCACGAACGTGGACATGCCTGGAGGCTTCAGCCTAGCAGCCGCTTCCACACTCATCGATACTCAGCTGTGAAGAAGCCATTGCCACACAAAAAAGTTCCTTCCTTAGGAGGAAAATGATCATTTAAATAAATGATCAAAAACTCTGGGGGTCCCAAACAAAATGCCTTCCTGCCCCCCCTCCCCAATGCTGTCACATGTATCCTCACACATGGTCATGCAGCTGCAAGAACACTACCTATTCTACAGTGTGCAAATTCTACAGTTTTTGATCTGGGACTGCCTCTTTGTTTGAACATGCTTGGAAACTTTGTTAATAAAGTCTGAGCCGGCACAGACAGCGAAAGCAATCTGATTATGACAGACTCACCACCATGTAGACACACACACCCTTTCAAGCCGCAATTGGCTATGCCTTCTTTCCCCAAAGCTCATGAATGGTTATGGGTAGTGTTGCCCCAGAACAGCACCTGAGTCAGGAGACACACTTGGTGGCTCAAGTGGTTAAGACGCTGAACTGCAGGCTGTGGAAGGTCAGTAGTTCAGCAGTTCAAGACCCAGGTGCCGCAAGACGGAGTGAGCTCCCGTCTCTAGTTCCAGCTCCTGCCAACCTAGCAGTTCGAAAGCAAGAAATTGCAAGTAGATAAATAGGTACCACTTTGGTGGGAAGGTAACAGCCTTCCGTGCGCCTTGGTGTTTACTCATGCCAGCCACATGACCACGGAAATGTCTTCGGACAGCGCTGGCTCTTCGGCTTTGAAACGGAGATGAGCACCACAACCCTAGAGTCGGATTTGACTGGCTTTCGAGCAAAGGAACCTTTACCTTTTATGTGCTATTAAGATGCCAGCAAATAAGGAAGTCACCAGATCCCCATGGGAACTTGGTTAGCCTCAGCGATGGCTCCATTCTGTGGCTTCCATAGGTAGGGTTGCTAGTTCTGGGTTGGGAAAAACCTGGAGATTTTGCTGGTGGAGCCTGTGGAGGGCGGGGTTTGGGGAGGGGTATAAATTCCATAGAGTCCAGCCTCCAAAGCAGATCAATAGCGGGAGATCTGCGGGTGCTACCTTGAGGCTGACCACCCGATCCTGAGAGTTCATCAAAATTCAGATTATGATTGCTTTACAATGCAAACTCCTCTGGAAACTTAATTGAGACTGAGGCCAAGTTCATCCACCGATCTGGCCTCTGCCATCCAGGATTAGTCAGAACTGTCACTTGGGTAATTCAGTCATCTCATCTACAGTCTCCTTTCCGTTACTTTCCCACCCCCATCAGCATCTTGCACAAAAGAGAAATTCCAGTCTGCGAGCATGAACCAGGGTTTTGCATTTTCTCCCAACAAGAGCACCCCAAATTCCCCCAATCACAGGCAGAATTCTAAAATTTAACCCAATGACAGAGAGGATCCAAAAGTGCAATTGACAGTATTTGACTCCAGTAATAAACATAATGCCCAGGTAAACATAGTGTAAAGATGGCATCCTGGGTTGGGCAAATTATGTTGTTCCCATACCAGACAGTTCTTTTGCCCCTATGAGGCACAGCTCAGAGGTGTAAGGCTCAGTCCCCACTCCAGGACAGAGATCCTCTTTTTCTGCCTGCCCCCCTCCCCCTGCAACTTCCAAACTCTCCAGCTGTGCTGAAAGGACTGGATGAGGCAGCATGCAAAGCAGAAACAAACTTAAAAGGTTCACAGTGACATCACCCCAAAGCAGAAAGGAATGAAAATGGACATATTCATATATCCATAACATATTTATTTATCTCCTTCATTCATACTCTGCTTTTTCTCCCGGTGGGGACCCAAAGCTTCTGCGGCAGAAGCATTTCGGTGCAAGCTGAAGGGCAAAAATGAAGGGACCCTTGGCCTTGATGGACCACCCCAGTGGACCCCAGCCCAGGAGGTTCTGTAGACCTTTTCACTCTTATGCTTGTTTATGTAAATTGTATTTATATTTCTGTAGGCTGCTTTGGTTTTCCGTTGGGAAGAAAAGCAGGATAAGAAATGAATAAATGCATTAATAGCAATACTACAAAATCAGCTTGTCAGTATCCTTCTTGCACTGGGGTGTTTCAACTTAAATGCAACCTCTGGCTGAAGCATCAAAAACATCCCATATGTTTGACATTAACCTGCCTAATGCAAAACTGTCCTTTGAATCTTTCTCAGCTCATCTGCCTGCTTTGCGGATCATGGCGGTTGGGATCACATGGCAAGGGTCATCTTTGGCATGGCACATCTATAAATCTACAGAGATAGTCACTGTAGGGAGGCTGGAAGTGAATCAAATCTGATTAGAAATAATAGGCAGCAGCAACCTAATGGCCCGGCATCATTCATTACCCAACCGGGAGCTGTGCAGAAACCAAAAATACTTTTTTGCACTGTCATGGATCCAAGGCTAAACACAATCTTCTCCTTACTACTCACCTGGATAGGAAGACAAAAAAAGCCCAAATGGGGGGAAAAAGCCATCAGGATAACAAATAACAGCGGCGAGTCACTCTGGACCCATTCTGAAACAACAGAATACACTTTAAAAAGCAGTAAAACCAATAAAAATCCAGTCATCTTGAAAAAGGAGAGACTTAGCTGCAATAAAGGCAGTCAATAAAGAAGCTCTCTCATTTAAACATCAAATGCACGTTGTTTTGCAACACCTGTTATTCAGCCATAATAGCTTTCTTAACCTGTCAAAGTGTTTAAGCTGAGGAAAAGGAATGGGCCCCCAGCTGTGCACTTCGGCAGAGAAAGCCTGTGCGAAGCAATATTAGTTTAATGAAATGTGTACAGATTGTAATTGTGGTAATAAGAGGGCAATTCCCCCAGGGGCAGTAGGAAGGCGGCGGAGGCAGCCGAGCAGAAAAACAGAAGCCGTGGAGGGAAGGGGAGAGAGGGGAAAGGGAAGCTGCAGGGTGAAGTTGGAATTCCTCCCCCCCCCCAGGCAAGGACTGGTCCTCCACTCTGCCAGAAGAATGTGTGGAGGGAGGGGGGAGGGTTCAAGGATTTGTCTTCCGCACAGAAGGGCAGACCCTCAGCCCATCTCGAGCAGAGTTAAAAGCTGGGAGGAAGCGCGGTCCCATCTTTTTTTTAAAGCTTCCTGGGGAATCCCTGGAGGAAGCAGCGACAAGAAGAGGCTGCCTTGCAGATTGAGGGCGCTCCGTCACCAAGACTGAGATCCAATGACGACTTAAAAATTCAGAGCAGGGGAGGGAGGGGAGGACAATACAGAGAATAATCAGGGGCATTTTGCCAGCTGGTTCCATTAAAACCAGGCTTTGGTGACAACAGAAACATTTACTGGTTTTTTGTCAAACGTACTGCTGAGATGGAGCCACTGATGATGCAATGGAGTCAGCAGTATCGTTGACGGGAAATGAGGATGTGATCAAGAAAACAGCTTGTAAAACTTGGCTAATCAAACACACTAAATACTTCCTCAGAGTCTTCAGCGTTCAAAATAACTCTGTAAACGGAGTCAGTTTGCCACTTCCTATGTGCTGTGATGGATGGAGTGTCAGCCTAAGACCAGGGTGCCACACCAGGGTGCAACATCACTTCTGGCACACAAAAAATGGAAGTGACAGCTTGATGTCAGAGCTGACATTCTAGGATTTGTCCCAAAGTCTATGATTATGCATAGAGTTTTGGGCAAATCATAGAGTGTTAGCTCTTACATAATGACATCACTTCCACCTTTTTACTGGAAGTGGAGTGACATCTTGCATTGGCCTGTCTCCACCCCCAAAAACCATGTGGCACCTTCCATTGTTCTCCTCTCCTCCATTTTATCTTCAACCCTGTGAAGTAGGTTAGGCTGGATGTTGGATTGGTCAAGGTCAACCAGCAAGCTTCTGTGCAGGAGTGGAGATTCGAACCTCCCAAATCCAAGTCTACCTTAACCTTTATACCACACTGGCTCTTCAGTTGTGAATTATTCCTGTGGTGCAATGAGAGTGCAATACCCAAGGGAGGTGTGGATGCAGCCCAAATCAAACGTTTGCAAGAAACAATCAAGAGAAGATACACACCAAAACAAAAGACTCATTCAGTCACATCTGATCATGGGGTTTGTAACATATGCCATAAAAAGCCATGTCTGAAAAGGAAAAGGTTAATATTTTTAGAAGTCAGTGCACATGCCTACCAAGTAGTTGGTTATAGTTCCCAGAGAGTGCAGGCCAACACTTTGGCACATGCACCTACAAGGCAGCTATGCAGAATCCTTTTTCTTTTCTTTTTTTACATTCCAAGCTAGAGAAAAGCGATTTTATATTCCAAGCTGGTCATTTCTGGAGGTAATGACACTCCATTTGTAATACATCCAAGCACCACAAGCATTCATAAACAAGTAATTACAAACACTGCTGAAATCTCTAGTTATGGAGAAGAATATGGATTCTGAGGCAGAGAAAGAGAAACTGGAGCATTTGTTCCTCCCTCTTGTCTTGTACCCTAAGGTCTTAGATCCAGAAATGGGGTGTTTTATTTTTTATTACTTTCTCCCCACTGTCTCAGATGATATGGGATTTATTCAGGTCCCAGGGCGAAAAAATCCCTCAGGTCTCCACACATGTACTTCAAAGTCACGCTAGAGGTCATAGTAGGGCTTGCTTCTGAGTAACTGTGCAAAGGATCAGGCCGCCATCCAGTGCACAGCTGTTGCTAAGTAAACATCTAAAGATAGTGTATTACATTCTTTAGAGATGGGCACAAACCGGCTCACAAATTAAAGTGATTAATTTAGGCTGGTTCGTGGTCCACAAAGTGATGTTCATGGCAGGTCAACCAGCACAAACTTTCCACACACTTTCAATCTGTTTGTGGAAGTTCATGCCAGTTCGTGACTGGATACATTTGCATACAGACTATCTCCACTCAATCTAAATGTTTACAGAACTTCAAAGCAACAGGGGGCAGAACTTCGAGTGTATGTAGAGGAACATTATTGTCAGGCACAGGTTCAAGAGATACAGGAGTGTATGGAACAGATCCTGTGCAAGCTAGAGACACCAAACTCACAGGAGATCTCCGGCTGACTCTCCTTCACCTCACAGGCAGTCATTTCCCCAGAAAGCATTTTCCTGGAGCAACTACTTTGGGGGCTGTAACTTGGACCCCATAAATCCAATCCTTAACAAACCTGGAGGGTTTGGTGTCTCTAGCTTGCACAGGACCTGTTCTAACAGGTCACAAAACACACAAACTGAACCAGTTTGTTTGGCTCCTAAAAGCTTGTGATGGTTCATGGTTCGCAAACTGGACATGCCACAAACCACGAACATGATTGCATATTTCCAGTTCGTGCCCATCCTTAATGCACACTTTCTTGAGCGTTATACTTATTGAAATCAGTGAGACTGATTGCTGAGTAAGCCTACACAAAAACGGGCTGAAAGACTTGCTCTCATATGCATGACTCATTAGAAAAAAATCTTGTTGAACTCAGTGGGGTTTTCTTCTGAGTAAACATGCAGAGAACCAGGCTGTGAGAATGGGTGCATTCTTTGCAGAGCTGTTCTTGCTCTTTCGCCTGGCATGACAGCCATGGGTCATTACCTAGGGAGTAGAGGGAAATGGTGAGGTGAGTCTCTCACTTAGGATTACCAGCCATTGGCTGGCAACTGGAGGGAGAAGAGGGGGAGGGGAATGGCAACATGCTGATGGCACTTCCAGGACAAACCCGGAAGTGATGCCACTGTGTAAGCATGACACTCTTGGATCCTCTCAAAATAGAGTTTGGGGTGATTCCTAGAGCATCACACCAATGCTGTGATGGCACTTCCAAGTTTGTGCCGGAAGTGACATCACACCATTAACACAATGACACTTTTATTGCCCATTTTCTTCCTGCTGCCCTGCCAAGCAGCAGTGGGGACAGGAGGTTTTCCTACCACTGTAGGAGATCTGGTAAGTCTACTGCCACTGCAGAAGAGGCCAATTCGACAAGAAAGTTAAACAAGCAGAAACAGATGAGAACAGCAGGTCTGCACTCTTCTTTTGCCTGTGCCACTTCAGTTCATACTAGGTAGCAATGAAAGTGGGCAATGAAGGGTTGGAAGAAGCAAAACATACCTGGCACCATTACTTTACCTCCCCATTCCTTCAGATTCACAAGCACTAGAAATGAGAGAACAGGGTGAGATCTTTGTATGGACTTTCTTCAGCTCCACTGCCAAAGACAGGTTGCAGCTTGGTGTAAACTGAGGAGGCAATGCAGGAGCCATTGGCTTGTATAGGGGGAGAGGGAAATGACCAACCACAGAGGGGGAGAAAAGGCACTTGACAGTGCAATCCTATAGTGGAGCTGAGCAGTCGGGTTAGAACGGATAAAAGGAAGCCCTTCTTCACCCAAAGAGTGATGAACACATGGAATTCACTGCCACAGGAGGTGGTGGTGGCTACGAGCATGGACGGCTTCAAGAGGGAATTCGATAAACATATGGAGCAGAGGTCCATCAGTGGATATTAACCACAAGGAATAATTAGGAATCCTCAGTCTGGGGCAAGTGATGCTCTGTATTCTTGGTGCTTGGTGGGGGCAACAGTGGGAGGGCTTCTAGTGTCCTGGCCCGACTGCTGGATCTCCTGATGGCACCTGGTATTTTTGGTCTCTGTTGGACAGAGTGTTGGACTGGATGGGCAATGGATCCAACATTGGCTTCTCTTATGTTCTTATGTTCAGAGTTACAGCCTTCTAAATCCATTGGACTTAGAAGGCTGTAACTCTGCTGAGGACTGTAGGGTACATGCCATAAGAACTACAAAGTGTGTTGGCCTGTGAGCCACATTTCACCTACATAAAGAGTTGTACGTAGTTAAATGAATCACACTCTGGCCACCCCTGCCTGAGTGTTTGTATTGGGGTTTGAAGTGTGTGTATTTGCCCTCCTACCTAACCTACAAGACTTTTTATGGCACTTGGCTTTTCTTTGCCCTAGGCAGGTCTCCTCCAGTGTCCATTTCTGGACCAGTTTTATTCCACAAAGATCGCATGGGCAGCCGTGTTGGTCTGAAGCAACAGAACAAACTTTGAGTCCAGTGGCACCTTTCAGACCAGCAAAGTTTAATTCAGGGTATGAGCTGTCATGTACGTGTTGGTCTGAAAGGTGCCACTGGACTCAGACTTTGTTTTATTCCAGAAAGGTTGTCTGATAAAAGCATTACATTTTGCCATATAAGCAGCAGCATGTCACCCTTTCTGAGCTCCTAGAGGAGGAACTTGGAAAGTGAAAGGAAACCTTTCACACCTGTGTCTAGCAATGCAGAAAAGCATTCAATCCAGTGGCAATAATTAGCCAAACCACCGTTCTGTGGCACGTCAAGTCAGAACATCTCTGTTTGCCTGCAGGTAAATCCATTATATTACAGCCAACAGTGTAAAGCCTCTTGGTACAAGCCCTCCAATTTTTTTGTGGAAAACACTTGAACCAAACCTAATTTGGTAACTAAAAAACCCTGACAAAACTTTCTAAAATTTAAAAAAGCGGGGAGGGGTATGGGTGGAATGACTGCATCCTCTTTAGCCATGGCTCTGAGACGTGTTCCAGCTTCCCCAGCTGAGGCCCTGTGCTGGGGGGTGACACCGTTGCCTTTCATCAGTCACATCCCCTCCTGATCTGTGATGTCACGTAGAACAATGTGACTGATGCAACTTGACAAACCATGTCACAATGCCAGGCATGCCAGCTGGAGAGCTGAGAAGGGAAAGAAGCCAAAGAAAAGGCCAGTTTTGATGAGGGAAAGAAGCCAGATCTGTCCCCACAACAAGCAGGCAAATGAAGGAAAAGTCGGGCTTCCCACATGCCTCCCCAAACAAAAAACAATAAGGCTGAAGGCCTTCAGTTGAGCACATTCCCTCCTGCTTGATTAGCAATTCTTGCCAGCTCTTCAACACTGAGACAAATGAAACTAACTCCTAATCTTTGATTCCAGTTCAGGGTTGGGAAATTCCTGGAGATTTAGGGGTAGAGCCCGGGCAGGGTGAGATTTGGAGAGAGGAGCGACCTCAGTGGGGTATAATGCCATAGAATCCACCCTCCAGAGCCGCCATTTTCTCCAGAGGAACTGGCCTCTTTAGGCTGAAGATCAGTTGTAATTCTGAGAGATTGCCGGGCCCCACGTGGAGGTTGGCAAACTAACTCCAACTCTAACCCACTGATCCGTGAAATCAAGGTAAAATGGACCTTTTGCAGAACATGCACTCCACATAGGAACTGCAATGCTAATGGCATTTTGCCAGTATACTTATTGTATATGAGGCTTCTTATTGTAAGCTTTCCACTTAATAAGCAGTGGGTTGGCTCCCACCAGCCTTTCCCTGGGTTAAAAATGGAAGAGGAGAGGTCTCTTTTGACCCCAAAAGAGCAGATCACAGGGCACGAATGGACAAAGACCATGTGGGACACAGCCTGCAACTAGGGGAAATGGGAGTGAAAGTGCTGACAATACAGTCCTTTTTCAGTTCAGCACAATGAGCTGCAAGTTGTTTGACACAAAACAATAAAGAGCAGAAGAACAGCAACAGCAGAAGCATCATCGGTGAAATCAACCAGTTAACTAGTTTAAAAAATCAACAAGTTTACTAGTTTTTAAAAATGTTTTTAAAAATACAGCCTTAAAAGGAATCCTAAACATAGGCCCCGTTCACACTGAGTATTTGCCCCGCTGAAGGCACGGGAGCCCTGCGGAGCACATCTGGCAGGCATAGTGCTCCCGTGGCCAAGCCGCGGCTTCCTGTGGAAAATGTGGAGTAAAAAACTAGTAGGTCCGAGGTACTAGTTTCCGGAAACCCAGGGGCAAAGGCTGGCATCTGATCGTGGGAACGCCACTATCCCACGACTTTCAACACCCGCCCATGTCCCCGGGGTTTCCGGATATTGTAAGTGTCCATGGGATGCGCACCAACGCTGAACAGCGCATGCGCACACACAAGACACCAACAGCGACCTGCCCCCCCAATGGCGCATGCGCACTTTGCTGCTTTTTTGCCACACTGCAGCAGCACGGTGTGATCAGGGTGCAGAGCTGGCGTGTGGCAACCCGGTGGCCCATGTGATTGGGCTACCGCGCCTTATTTAGCTCCGGGGAGAACTGCCACACCTCTCCCCCGCGTTTTCTGGCCCGTATGACCGGGGCCATAGTTACTCCAGTCTAAATCTACTGATGTTAATGGGTTTAGACTAGAGTAACTCTCCATAGGCACTTTTAGTCATGGAATTGGAAGCAAAAAGAGGGAATCCCAAACAGCAGTGGAGAAGATGTAAAGGTAATATGCTCTTAACTCATCTTCCCCTTTAAATATAAGCCATGCTAATGTAGAGCGATAACATATTTTTAGAGTTGCTAGGCTGTTATTCCATAGCGTAAATTGCAGAAATCACAATCTTTTCCCTATTCTCTATTACGAATAGCCAATATTTTCCCCTTCTGAGATTCTTTTTTCTGCCTTGCTGTCTTATGCTAGCCTAGGAATGCAATAATAAGATGCAGCCGACGCTCCTCTTCCTGAACAGCCAGCTCCAAACTGTCCACATTGTGAAGCCTCCTACCGATAAACAAGCATTTATCTTGAAGGCTTTTTACTTATCAGTTGGCTCAGAGCAGTTTTAGCTCCCAAAGCCGGTCCCTCAATGAGAGGCATTTTGGGCTGACATCTGCCTGTCAGTGAATCTATCCAGATGTTTCTGTCTTCAAGGCCTCGTTTTTTAATTTTCTTCCCCAATGCAGTATGCTGTTTTGTTTACAGCTAAGCTACAGCCGCCCAATACTCAGCAAGATAGAATTTCCCATTGTAAATAAGTGAATGGGGAAAGGGAAGATGTGGGGGGGGAGCGAGATGGAGGGGAAAATACATTCTAACTTTGCCCAGGGCTACTCCCTGCTCGGGGACTAATGCAAGCTGATGGTTCGTTGCTGATATCAACAGATTTCATTCTGTTGATCACGGGCAAGGGAGAGCTGACTTCTCTGTTCTATGTTTTAATGGATTTTGTCATTCCCATTAATATCACAGTGTAAATTGTTGATGACTTGCAGGCACAGGGAGTGCATGGAGGGGAACCAGCAAACCACACATTTTGTTCTCTTCATCCACAGATTCTGTGTCTGATGGATTCATGGGTAGACTTTTTTTCCTTGTTTTCTCCCCCCACCCCGTTTTTTTTTTTTTCCTTTTGGCTTTCAGGCAGATCCAGGCTCATGCCATTTTAGCAGGCATCTACATCCAGCTCTCACTCGAACAGATTTAGGTTCTGATCCTGCTTCGGCTCAAGCATGCTTAAAATTAAGCACAAATATCAGAGGCTGGGAAATGGTCACAGGATTGTTGGCGCCTTTAATGCGAGGGCTTGGCAAGGTCTGGCGACTTGACAAAGAGGGCATTTTTTAAAAAAACCTGGAAGAGCAAAACTGCACGTTGCCCCAGAACATTCTGTATGGGCCAGGCTACAGATTGTAGTGGGGATCTGTCACTGCATGTGATGAGATGGTTTAATTTTAAAAAGCAGCCAGAGGGCAAATGAGTCAAGGATATGCCATGAGGTGTAGGGGACAGGGTTGCCAACTCCAGGTTTGGGAAAATTCTTGGAGATTTAGGGGGTGGAGTATGGGGTGGGCAGGGTTTTGAAAGGGAGGTAGAATGCCATAGAGTCTGCCCTCCAAAGCAGCAATTTTCTCCAGAGGACCTGATCTCTGCAGTCTGGAGCTTAGTTGTAATTTCAGGAAATCTCCAGTCACCATCTGGAGGTTGGCAACCTGAGTAGGGGAGGTTAAACCTCCTCCCTCTATACCATTTTTCTAGTAAAAGTGAGAAATCCAGAGTTACTTGCCTTACTAGGGGAAAACACCAGGATCTGCCTCTGGTGGCCTACCAAACCCTCTGAAAAATATAACCTCTGTGGAATTTAGGTATACAGAAAGCAATCATTGGATCCTAAGTTTTAGAGGAACCTGGATCAAAACTGTGTTTCCTCCACTACTGTTAATGGAGTTTTCTTTTTATAACCTTTAGCAACTTTGAGAAATGCCGAGGATCAGCATTCTCAGCATTCTTCTGCTACTCTGTGTATAGTGGAAAGCAGGAAGGGTGCATAGTTTGTGCTGCATGCACAAGGTTCAGCTTCAGCCTCTGGTACCTTCAGTTCAAGAATCTCAGGTTTCAGGACTGGGAAATGTCTCTGCCTGAGACCCTGGTGAAGTCTGCCAGTCAGGACCAAAAATGTGCAATACCTGTGACACGAGTTAGATCATGGGTGCCCAGCCCCACTTGTCACCCATATGATCAAGGGAGTCTGAGGAAAGGGCAAAAGCTCCTCCATAGCCATTTCCACTGGTGAAAACAGCACAGGGGAGAAGCCTGAAGCCTACCCCACCCCCAAGAGTGCTCTGAGCCAAATGGAACAACAGAACTCTATGAAGACAAGTTCCCCTGATTATCTGTGTGACTACACATCCAGTTGAGTAGCTGTAACCCAAATCATGCCAGCCAGTTTGGTGTAGTGGTTAGGAGCATGGACTCTAATCTGGGAGAACCGGGTTTGATTCCCCACTTCTCCACATGCAGCTGCTGATGTGACCTTGGGTCAGTCATAAATTCTTTCAGAGCTATTCTCTCAAGGTAGGGTTCCCAAGTACCTACCGTGTGGGGGCAGGGGAAACATGCTCCCCGGCCGGACCATTCCTCCCTGTAACGCACCATGCTGCCGCCAGGAAGTGATGCCTGGCGACGCTCTGGCAATGGGGCTGAAAACTCGATGGTATTTCCGCATTGCCAGAGAGTCACCTAGCGTCACTTCCTGGCAACGGCATCGTGCGGCACGTCTTTCCTTCCCCCGGGGATGGTCCTGCCAGGACGTATCCATCCCCCGCCAGCACGAGGTAAGTATTTGGGAAGCCTATCTCAAGGCCATTTCTTGAAAGACCTCTCTCAGCCCCACCTACCTTACAGAGTGTCTGTTGTGGGGAGGGGAAGGGAAAGGAGATTGTAAATTGCTCTGGGACTTCTTTGGGTAGTGAAAGGGAGGTATAAATCCAATCTCTTCTCTCTTCTCTTCTATTTTGGCCTTCAGAGACACCAACTTTTCCACCAGCTGTGTCAACAGCCTTTTCATTTGCATTAATTAACAGGTAATAACATTCCTCTGAAAGCTCAACCCACTAATTCTAGTACGTAATACTGCTGTTGCTAAAGATGCAAGAAAAGACCAGGCCAGGTCCACTTTTTTTCTGGCCAGCTGGCAATCCCAGATTATACAGATTTGGTTTAGATGGAACTCTAATCTGACTTCACGTAAGCAGCCTTGGTAAGTCCATACAGAAATTGGATGAGAAAACAAATGTGGCTGATCACTTGTATCCTAAGGAGACTTCTGAAAGACAATGTGGGCAATCAGCATGCAGTAATTGGTGTACAGTAACCTGTCTACTGTATACAAGCGTAGCTTCACCTTTTTTCCCTGAGCCAAGTGAGCAACAGCCCTGGCAAGGGCTGCCTTTATATGGCAGAGGCAGACCAGAGTGAAAACTCTGGCCACCGTGCCTCCCCCTCCCAGCCAGCTCAGGAGCCTGATTGGCTGGTCTGAGCTGAAGTGGATGCCAAGCACCACAGGCCCTCCCTGCTGCCACAGACCCAGTAGGAAGAAAGGAAATCATTCTCCTTCAATCACTGCCAGCCCCATAGCTGCAAAATTGCAAAGTGCCAGCCCTGTGTGAGTGAAATGCACCTAGCACTGGAAGAACAATGCTGTAAAAGTGGAAGAAAGATTTAGAATCCATACCTCAGTTCCACATTACCCTGAAGAGCAGATCATAAACATGATGCTGGGACAAACACCCATTATTCATCCATTCACTCTTCCCCCACACTTGCATGATTTCAGGGACTTCTGAATTCTCCTATTCCATTCTCTTGGAAATCTGAAGGGTTGAAAGTTTTCCATTCCACTTTGCCCATTCCAGTCAGTCAGTCAGTCAGTCAGTCAGTCAGTCAGTCTGTCTGTCTGTCTGTCTGTCTGTCTGTCTGTCTGTCTGTCTGTCTGTCTGTCTGTCTATCTATCTATCTATCTATCTATCTATCTATCTATCTATCTATCTATCTATCTATCTATCTATCTATCTATCTATCTATCTAGTGTGTGTATAGATATAGATATACATACACACACACTAATAGCCAAGGGTCCCCTGTGCGTGTGGAGACCTATTTCCACAAATCAGGGGCATATAGAGGGTAAAGAGACTTTTCTGCACAATTGGGACACTCCCCTGGTGTGCAGAAAAATCTAAAGTGTTTTTAAAAGTATAATGGGGACACTTAAATCCCCCCAAAAGTCAAACTGTGTTCTCTGCACATGCATACTTACTGAGCCACGGGAAAAGCAAATAACTGCCTCCGTTGCTGTCCATGCCATTGCTAGGAATGCCAGGAAAAGCTGTTGGAGCCACAAGGTACCCACCATGGCAATACCAGTCCCAGCCACTGCTCGGTCTGCCGCAGCAAGACCCGTCCATGTCAACGTAGGAACCGTTCCCCACCATTGCCAGAAAATAGGGGGACTCCTGGGGCCATTGGTCTTCCCCGCCCACAGCCGGAGTCCCACACCCCATCAGTGGCCACTGCGGGCTTCTATCCAAAGGAGCAGCAGCGCTGGAGGAGTGGCTAAGCCCACTGGGTACACAAACAGAGCACTGAGCAGCCGCTCAGTGGGCTGTCCCATCAGCTTTTTGCTTCACATGCTTGAGGCTTTTTCCCCTTTTGGTTAGGTGAGGGAAAGGAGGAAGCAGCAGCAGCAGCAGCACGCAGGAGAAGTGTTGTGTACGTGGACTGCCACTAGGGTCCGCCCCCTAAGTCCTAAAAGCTTGGGACAAAAAGACAATAGGACCTAGGATCCTCGTCCACCTGGAATCCACCAATTAGGCATTGGTGGGAAGTTCAAACCCACCAATGGGACTACGGAGGTACCGGGTGGGGGTGTATATTGTTGGCCTTGCAGGGCTGTTGAGTTAGTTCTTGTGTAAAGTACAATAAACGTGTCTGAACGCATGGCGTAGTCCGAGTCCTCCATGTAGCGAAACCTAGTACTTTACAAGAAGCTACCAAAGCCAGCCAGTCAGCTGCCCACTTCCCCCACCACACATCCCTATGCTGGAGAATGGAGAGAGCTCAGGCTCCAGCAAGACAGCCCTGGAGCCACAGGGCAGGGGCCACCACTGCTGCATCCCTCCCAGGCGAGTGGCCTCCCTACAGCCAGAAAAACAAGGATGAAGCTGCAGAAAGGGAGGCAGAAGAGGGGGAGGAAAGAGAGAAAGAGGGAGAGAAAGAGAGGGGCAGACTGAGAAGGGGTGGGGGAAAGAGGACATTGTCTGAGAAGGGCTGGGGTAAGAGAGGGGTGAGAGGAGAAAGGGGGTAAGAAAGGATACCTAGAGAAGGGGGTAGGGAGGAAAGCTGGCATAGAAGGGGTGAGAGTAGAAGGGGAGGTGACGGAAGACTGATAGATAAGGGGCTGGTGCAGAAAGACAGGAGGGAACTTTCACAGAGAAGGGGGGAGAGGGAAGCAAAGACGGGCAAAATGTCCCCTCCCCGCAAGTTTCTTGCGGGTCTCCCTGTGTGTGTGTGTATGTATAGCAACCCCTTTTTTCCTTCCCTCTTGTACCAACAAATACTACACAGCAGACAGATTCATTCATCTCGAGGACCTTATCTGCTGGAGCATATGTTTCTTTTCTTTTAGGTCAGATTAACTGTTCCTTAGGCAGCACAAAGAAGTAGTATACGTTGGCAGCAAGTTTTGCTCTTCTCGGCCATCATTTCTGTCTGTGGAATTAAGCCAATTTAACATGCTTAAACATGCCTTTTGTCAATGGCTACAAAAGCACAAAGCAGCTGAACTCCGGTTAATAAATCATTTCTGGAGGTAGTCGCAGGCTGCGGTATATGATGCCAGCGAGTTCCCGCTGCTGCTGTTAATGCATGGTGAATTAGAAAGCTGAAAGTTCCAAGAAGTGGATGCAATTTTAACAACTAAAATTCTCTGTGGATGTATAAACTTCAGAGATTAAAACCTGGAAGGGGATGTTTTCAAAACTCCTTTTGTGTGCATTGAATTATGATTTCCAAACCTACCTAACCTTCTTTGAACACACAAAGTTGCCTTTTACTGAATCCTCAGTCTGCCAGGGCCATCTACTCCAACCAGCAGCAGCTTTCTAGGGTCTCAGGTAGAAGCCCCTCACAACACCTCCTACCTGATCTTTCCAGGTGGAGGTGCCAGGGATTGAAACAGGAACCGTCCACCTGCAAAGCGGATGCTCTGCCACTGAGCCATAACACAAGATGCATTGCAATGGGGGAGGGGGGGTAGCATTCAACAACATCCTGGGTCATGTGCAACGACAACAGCTGTGTCTCGCTACTTTTTCAGCCGCTAGATTCAAGTCCAGTAGCACCATAGAGACCAACAATGGGTTTTTTTGGCGGGGGGAGTACCAGATGGTGAGAGCCCAGGCTCCCTTTGTCAGAGATCTTGTAGTTCTCTTGGGTGTTCCTGGACTCAAATCTTGCTGTTCTGCTGCAGACCAACATGGCTACCCTCTCCCACTACTTTTTCAACAGTTGCTTTCTGGCAGCTTTGACACCATCTGCGATGCTGAGTCAAGACTTGGCCACTTCCACATTGTCACTGTTGTCACTCGTTTGTCCCTATTGCTTGGGGTCCACCCCCACCCCCTTTTCCACATGTGTTTTGCTCCCTCTGAAGCAAATAGGGACAAACAAGTGACAAAAATGACAGTGTGGAAGTGGCGGCTTTCAGTGGCAGGCTGTTTGCTTCTCAGGCCAGCATCAGCATACCTGGAGGTGGGGCAGCTGCCAGGGCCCCATTTGCCAACTCTAAGGTGGGAAATTCCTGGAGATTTGGGAGTAGAGCCTGGGGAGGGAAGGGGAGAAGTATAATGCCATACCACCCACCCTCCAAAGCATCCATTTTCTTCAGGGAAACTGATCTCTGAAGTCTGGAGATTCAGCAGTAGTTCTGGGAGATCTCCAGCCCCTACCTGGAAGATGGCAACCCTAGGTGGGTTCTACTCCTGCTTACCCCCCTCGCACACACCAGAGGCCAGTACACATCCATGAAGTGCATGTGTGGAGTGCACAATGGTGGCATTCTCTGGGGCAATGGCAGCATCCAGTGTGGCCAGTGCTGTCGGGAAGAGGATGGGCAGGTGCTGCAGGCAACCGAGCACAGGTAGGGGAAAGGCTTGCAAGTGGGAGAAGGATGCATGGTAAGGTGGGGAGCATGTAGGCTTGGAAGAAGGAGAGGAAGGCATGAGGGGTCCCCCTAATAGTGAATCAGTGGGGGAGCCTGGTCACTGTCTGCCCAGGGCTCCCCAAAACCTGGAACCGGCCCTGTTGCTTGCCATCTAGTTTACTAGACCCCAAATAAAGCTGAGCATACAAGTGTTTGCTTGTTTTGTGTGCCGTTCTTGTGAATAATCCCTTTGGTGAATAAACATTTTATATTGAAGCACAGAAGGGCTGATGGTTGTTGTGTTCCCATAATATAATAGTGATTCATCATTTAAAAAGGAGCTCCTATCCCACGGACGTCCTAAAGCATATCATTTTTCTCACCCATCTCTCTAAAGATGATGCCTGGAATGAGACAGAACACTCGATGGACTGCATTCCGGTGGACTGTTCGCGACCTCCCCCTGCCTTAACAACTCTTGACCACACCTTGTCCCCAGGCCTGTTGTCCTCTGCTAGTCTTCTTTTCTGTCTCCAAACTAGATGTGAAAAAATAGGGGGGAAGGAAATCAGAAGAAACAAGGTTGTGAAAAAATATTGCACCAGCAATGGCAGGGTGGGATTATGGGCTAGGAAATCCATGTTGGACTTTAATTCATATGAAACTGTCTTTTACCAAATCAGACCCTTAGTCCTTAGTCTAGCAACGTGAGCACTGTCTTTCCTGATTGCCTGTGGTTCTCCAGGGTCTCTGGTAGAGGTTTTCCCTTCTCTTGCTGTCTTCTGCCGGCACATGAAGATTCTTGGGGGGTTTTGGCATTCCCTCAATAATCCCTTCTTCCTAACCGACATTTTAATTGCTGTTTTTATGTTTTTGTATAAATTTTAACTGTTTTTAATTGTTTTAATGATGTGTGTTAAATGTAATTTTTTAAGTGATTTTTATCATGTATGCTTTAAATTGTTAGCCACCTCAGTATCCCTTTTATGGGCAGAAAGGCAGGAATACAAATTCTGCAAATAAAGAAATAATATACTTGATTCTTTTAGCTGGAGATCCCAGGGACTGAATCTTAGACCGTCTGCATGCAAAGCAGATTCTCTGCCACATCTTCCCTTTGCAGAAAAGTTTTGTTTAGGCCATTGGCAAAATGCAAGCAAGCTTATTTATTTGTTTAAAACATTTATTAGCTGTCTTTCTCCCTTGTCGAATTCAAGACAGCTTAACATTATCCAGCTCCAGGGCTTTTTTGTAGAAAAAGCCCAGCAGGAACTCATCAGCGTAACAGGCCACACCCAACAGCAGAAATTCATTAGCATATTAGGCCACACTCCTGACAGCACAGCTCATTAGCATATTAGGCCACACTCCCATGTTACCAGAAGTGTGATCATCCAGCCACACCCACCATTTGCTTCTTATTCTGTTTACCCTGTTTGTTGTCAAAATCCAGGGCTTTTTTTTGCAGCAGGAACTCCTTTGCATGTTAGGCCACACACCCCTAATGTAGCCAGTCCTAATGAGTTCCTGATGTTGGGTGTGGCCTATTATGCTAATGAGTTCCTGCTGGGCATGGCCAACCCGGGAGCCAGCCAGAACTCTGTTCCTGTGTGTTCCTGCCCAAAAATAGCCCTGCCCAGCTCCTCCTTCAACTTATTCACTGCAATCTGGATGTTATTCAGGGGCAGGGGTGTGCAGTGGTGGGAGGGGGGAAATGAAATGCATCCCTGTGTGATTACTGGAGGTGACAAAGTACAGCTCTGGCAATTATTGGAAAGTCTATGGTTTTATTATAAAGATTCCAGTGATTCCTAGAGCTACCCTTTATCATTTCTGGTAGGCACTTTTGGTAAGTGGTAGCTCCCCCCCCCCATTTTTCTGCAATGCTATGCCCCACTCACAACTCTTTTGCCTGTTGCTAGGCACTGCTAGGCGCTGCCTAGTAACCCTGATTTATCTGAAAAGGGGTGATATCATGTAATTAATATTGATGCTCTCACTTCAGATGAGGGAGCTTAGAATGTGAATCCTACTCCCATTCAAAAAGCTCATCCCATTTTGATTATGCTTGAATGTCTTAAAATCTGGGTGTGGTTCCAAATTTGGTTCATGTCCCACAACAAGCACTAGTAGTAGTAGTAGTAAAATTTATTGTGTAGCCAACAAACACTAGTCAACCCTCCTTGCTAGGTCCCATTCCTTTCAGAGCATGAAAGACTCACCTTTGGGTAGTGTTACAGGTGGTAAAAAGGACTTGTTAGACACAGACACATTACAGTACCCCTCACTAACTGGCAACATAAATCCTATTGTCTTGGTCATCATATCCTATTGATGATTACAGGATTTGTAGTTTTCTCTGCCTACCAATTTAATTTGAGAAGCAGAGAAAACAACAAACCCCATAAGCATTGATACATGAAGATGATTAAGTCAGGGCGGGCTTAATTTCTTGCTGGTGATTATGGGATTTGTAGTTTTCTCTGCCTTCCAATTTATTTCAGGAAATGAGAAAAACTACAAATCTTATAATGACCGATAGGAAATGATGGCCAACATGATGGGATTTGTATTCCTAGTTTAGAGAAAGCCTCACCACTACCTGTCCTGTGTTTACTGTGCTCTCATTACCAGCTTCACAAAGATAAGGGTTTATTGTTTTGGCAGAGAGGAAACAGGCAATGAAAGAGGATGTGCCTCCCATCTGGATTTTCTCCCAAAGCATCCCCATAAACTGCTTTAAAAACTCTTACTATTCAACAGAACAATTTGCTTGCAAAACCACATTTTTTTCACGGTGAGTCCATGGGCTGGGTGAGGTCACACACATCACTATCAGTGCCATCCTAAGAAGAGCACTTTCTTATGAGTAAGTTCCATTAAGGACACTGGAGCAGGATTCTGAGTAGATGTGATTAGAATTGCTGCCATCAAAAAACTGCTTTCTCCCAACTTCGTTTAGTTTGGAAGATGGCCCCCTACACTGATGCAGCTCATCTGGCCATCTGGATCCATGCCACAGTGACACCGAGACTGGGCTACTGTAATGCACGCTCTATAGGTATTTCCTAAGACTGCCAGCATCCAACTGGGTCTGGAGATCTTCTGGGATTACAACTGGTCTCCAGGCTATAAAGATCAGTTCCTCTGGAGAAAATGGATGCTGTGTAGGGTGGACGGTATGGCATTATACCCTGCTGAGGTCCTTCCTTCAGGAATTTCCCAACCCAGAGTTGGCAATCCTAGACTCCCCTCAGAATCCACTCAGAAACTCCTGTTAGGGCTAAATGCTGCATCTTGGAACTAGGTGGTGCCTGCATATTACACCCAATCTGTAATCACCCCATTGGCTGCCCTTCAGTCACAGTCACCGGGTTCCATTCAAGGTCCTGACTATCACATACAGGGCCCTCTATGACCTTGGACTCTCATAGCCGCAGATCCGCCTCTCTTCCTGTGCCCAGCCACAATAACTTCAGCTGAGTTCAGACTGGCAACTTGCCCCACTATAGCCATGTTCCAGCCACGTTTCCTGAGCAGATGAAAGGAGGCGTTCACATAGGCACATCTGCCTGGTGTTCCCCACCCATAGGCAACCCATGCTGTTCCACTTCGCTCCCGCGTTAAAAAGATACCTGTTACAAGTGGTAGCAAATCCCGGAGAGTGCCTTTATCCCACGTCAGTCCACTTCCTGGAAGTGTGAACGCTCAGCCAAAAAGCCAGGAGCAACACGCGTTGCTCCCAGCGCATATGATTGGCTGTGCTCTGCTCTACCGCATAAGGCGCATATGATTGGCTGTGCTCTGCTCTATCACCGAATGTGGTGCCGGCGCAATGGGATCCTCCCCAAATTGGCTGGATGTCTATGTGTGTATGAGCGCATGAGCGCTTATGCGCTCATGCACTCATATGCTCACACACACACAGGCATCCAGCCAATTTACCAGGAAAAAGCCCTTTACAGCCACACCTCCGGGCCAGCAGTCTGAACACTTCCGTGCACTTCCTCCTGGTATGCTCCCGCATCAGTCGGCCCCGTGTAACCGGGAAAACCCAGAACACTTTGTTCCTGGGCTTTTTTGCCACAACTGGCTCCCGCTGCAAACTGCCAGTCTGAACTCAGCCATTATTCATCTAAACAGGGCCTTTTACAGCTGCCACCCTGCAAATGCGTAAGCTTAACAACTGCCTGTACACGCGCATTCTTTGTGGTGGCCCCCACTCTACAGAAAGGTTTGCCTGAGGAGATCAGGAAGGCTCCAGCACTTTTTGGCTTTCCATGAACCATTTTAAATAGTTCACAAAAGCATTTTTTTATAAAAGAATATGGCTGCATTATAACAGAATGATTCAGGAAGACCTTTTACTAGAGAAAATGGAATTGTGGACTATACTACTAATCAGTACTATCTGTTGCTGAATGTTTTTCTCTCGCTCTCACTGTATTATATTTCTACTTATGCACTGCTGTTTCTTGCATTGTTTAAATCTCATGTTTAATACTCATGTCTTGTTAATTTAAACCTGATGCTTTAAACTGAACTAGCAAACCAAGACAGCAAGCTGTTCTGGGAATGCCAGTTATGGAACTTGGGAGGGAGGGTGCCTCTATAGGACCTATAGAATTAAACACTGATCTGTGCAAGCATCAGGCTTTGGTATCTGTCACTTTCTAGGGCAGGGGGAATTCTGACACAGTGTAGTGAGCATTGCCACAAAATGGCTGCTGCAGGAGGTGGAGCTGACCACAACATGGCTGCTGCAGCTTGCTGGCAAACACAGAGTGAAAATCCTTGTGCTGTGGTGGTAGCTGCTGCCAATGCAACATTTTTAAAAGCTGCCCAGGCAATCAAATCTCCAATGGCCAATCAGAATTCTTGCTGGGCAAATGCCCCCTGCTGTTGCCTCTCACTTTCTAAAAACACTTGGTGGCACCATGAAAGGCATCAGCAGGTTCCATGGTGCTGCCCGGCACCCATCGGGGACACTTGGGTTGCAAAGCTGCATTTAAAATATTATTGTTAAGTTGTGGTGGAAAATGGCTTCTGAGGTAATATTCCAAAGGGCAAAATGTATGTAATGTCAGCCTAACGGTAATTAGAAGACCCACCCACAACAAAGATTGCCTCATTGAGGCATGAGGAAAAATAGACTTTTTTTCCCCCAGAAGAAGAGTTCTGTCTATGACTATAGAAGTTATCCTTAGTTTGCTTCATTAGGAGCACAGAACAGAATTAAATGAAAATATGTCATCAGCATTTCCTTTTTTAAAAAAATACTTGAGACATTTTGTAAGCTCCAAGCACACAGCTTTTTCATTAAGTGCATGTCTTCCTGCGTGTTTACCACTTTCACCTGTTTTATCAAGGGACAGGTAAAGAATGTGATTTTGCGGCCAATTATTTTCTTGTGTTTCTCGATAGATCAGACCTGTATCTGTGAAGATGTTATTACTGGTACCCCAGAATTTGACAGCCTACTTCCCACCTCGGTTGCTATTTAGCTGGCCACTGTGCCTGAGGGAATATCCCCTCCCGCCCAGCAAATCAAACGTGTTGCAGATGGATTTAAAACCTGCTCGCTAAAACAAAAAAGTAGATAACAAGCACGGCAGCATTTTGAGAACAATATTATTTACGGCTGCTGTGTACCTGTAGAAAGATTACACCACTATCTTCAGACTATATAAGGAAATCAGAGCTATAAAGAGACAAGAGTAGCTAACAAGCTATCATCAGTGAGAGTTTTATATGCAAGGCAGGCAAGAGAAATATTTTTAAGTGCCTAAAGCTCTTAGCCTGCATCTGCCTTAAGGTGCATCAGAAGAAGGGTGACTAGATGTTCTTCCAGGGGCTTCTACCAGATATACTGGGCAGCCAGTGTGGATTATTGGTTAGAGTAAAGGTTTAGGACCAAGTCCTTGCTCAGCTGTGAAGCTGTCCTCTGGCTAGTCACTCTTTTTTTCAGGCTAACGTACTGCACGGGAGTGTTGTAAGGATTAAATAGGAGGGAGAAACCAATTATACTGCTCTTAGATTCATGGTATAAGTGTTTGTCCAGCTGCTGCTTAATGACTGCCAGTGAGAGGGAGCTCACCACCTCCCTAGGCAGCTGATTCCGCTGCTGGACAGCCTTTACTGTAAAAAATTGTTTCCTAATATCCAGCCGGTACCTTCCCACCCTTAATTTAAACCCATTATTGTGAGTCCTATCCTCTGCTGCCAACAAGAACAGTTCTCCGCCCTTCTCTAAGTGACAGCCCTTCAAATACCTCAAGAGAGCAATCATGTCGGGTTTCGGTTTCAGCGTCGCGAATGGCGGCCGCTTCTCGGGACGCTCCCGGAGGCGGTTAGCCCACGCGCAGTTAGGGGGGGTCTTCGCATGTGCGAAAGACCCTAGTGAGCCTTAGGCAAAGGCTCCGAACCGGGGGCGCTTGGGGAGTAGCCTCTTTGCCGGCAGACAGCCGGGAAATTGAGGCTTTCTCCCCGCCCCAATCGGCCCCGCTGCGGCGTGCCCGTAATGGGACTTAGCGGCGCCACCGATTTCCAGGAGTGAAGACAGCGCTATGGTTTAAAATAAAAAGAAGAAGTAGCATCGAATCGTGAGTTGAAGATCTATTTTGAAGCATAAATCGGAGCCCCCTGCATGCGTATAAGCGTTGGGAGGAGGGAGGAGTTCCCACCCCCTTTGAGAAGCAAGATCTACAAAGGGAGCGCGAAGGGGGGCTGAGAGAAAAAAAGTGTTGGTGAAAGTACCGTTGGGGTTGCATGGAAGACTGCGATCATCTTAGCTTCCTGGGGGATGCGGCACGAACTTTTTAAAAGTAAACAAAAAAACAAAATGTCGATAATGGAAAAAGTCCTGCAGACACCGGAAGAGAAGAGAGGAGGGACTTCCGGTCCAGACAGCCCCCCCAAGAGCTTGCTGTCAATCAACAGGAAAAGGAGATGCTGTGCCCCCTGCTGGAACAATTGCAGAAAATCAACGAAACTCTGTTTAAAATGGATAGTGTTCTCATCAGTCGACAGAAACAGATATCGGAAACAACTAGAAAGATGATGGAGATCGAACAGAAATCGAATCTGATTCTAGGTTTCCAGGGCGTTAAAGAAGAAGAGAAAGAAGATCTCGGATTTACCTTGACAAATGTCTTGGCACCCCTAACTGGCAGTGAAGCGATAAAATTAAAAGAAGAGGTGGATGAGGCTCCCAAAGCCTATTCCGCTTTTATAAAAGAGAATATTCTGCCAGTAGAAGGGGATGTTGAGCATAGCAAGCGACAAACTGGAGATCTAATTTCATCTGAAGAGTTTATGGAGCCCTGGAAGCTTGAAGGCCAGAAGCTTAAGGAAAAAGAGAAAAGAAAGAAGAAGGATTTCATCTTCAAAATACAGAAACTTCTGAAGAGACACGCCAGCAGGGAGGAAGATGCAGTATTCAAAACTGGGACAAGTGAAGAAGACAGCAGCCCAGGGGAAAGTGGTGATGGAACGGAAGACTTCAAAGTTAAAATGGACTCAATCCATAACTGGAAGAGATTTAAAAAGAAGATACTTTGAGGACTGTTCGTGTAACATCTGGAAGGAGCTGTTTAATTACTAACCTCAATGGACTTTACTAACTGCATTAACAGAGTGACTTTGGACTTTGCAATAGTTAAAAAGAAGATCTTCTAACCATGATGGATGCCAAAATTGGTATTGGTTATTAACCTAAACTAACCCTCACTAACAGGAAAATTTCACTCCATCTTTTTCTTTCTCCATCTGTCTACCCTTCCCGTTTCTTATAAAAAGAATAAAATTCTCTCTTTTTTAAGAGAGTTTTACAAAAAAACAAACAAAAAAGAGAGCAATCATGTCCCCCCTCAACCTCCTCTTCTCCAGACTAAACATTCCCAAGTCCCTCAGACTTTCCTCATAGGGCTTCGTCTCCAGGCCCCCTATCATCCTTATCATTCTGCTCTAAACCCGCTCCATTCTGTCCACATCCTTTAAAAGGACAGGCTAATAGATAGACAGGACTGAGGAATAATCAATGCTCTTTCTCAAAATGGTGGTGTGGGTTTGGGAAAGTTGGAGAAATTGTGGCAAAGAGTTCTATGAAGTTGAAGCGGGGTAGGGAGCTCAAATATCTACCAGCTCAGCCAACAGCCTGCCCACCAGTGACGAGTGGGGAGCTAACCCCTCAAAAGGCTACTCTACTTCCCAATCCTATCCATGGGGCCACGCCTCATTACACCACAGTGCAATAGGCAGGACTTCATGGATGTGTACTGGCCTCTGATGGGAGTTCTAATGCTCTCCCCTTCTCCACAGACCCTCCATTGCCAGACCCTCCATTGAGTGAAGATAAGGCGACAGCTTTCAAGGAAGAAAAGGTGGAACTAGACCCAAGCAGCTACAGGGCAGTTGTGGAACCAGTTGGTAGATGCCTGTGGTCAACTTTGGGTAGGCATGGAGATCAAAGGCTCAGTCCACTGCTGAGCACAATATGATCCTTTGCTGAACCCGCAAGGGGCTTACAGGGCAAGTAAGAAGCAGAGGTGGTTTGCTTCCTCTGCAGTCTTCCTTGGAAGTCTCCCATCCAAGTACACATGGGATCCTTAACAGTGGGTTTTGAAAAGATCAAGAGAATGAGGGGGGAAACCATTGCAAGAAAGGAGACAGGAGTGCTGCAGACTGGGAGGTAGCCACTGGAGAAGGAGAAGACAATATTGGCACCCCTATTCTAATATTCATCTCACACAATGCTTAGAACAGGGGTGGAAACACACTGTCATACATAAAGCAAAGTTACCAATGCTGCTCGATAGCTGGTGTCTGTCAAGGTGTGGGAAGAACAAGATATGATAAACCAAGACATCATTAATGATGCTAATATTATAATCATCATTATTAGACTGGTCATAACTATATAGAAATATTATTATAACCTTATTACTACTGTATTAATACTAATGATTATTAATAACCATTTTAAAAGCCTTGTTCACCCATGATTTAATTTGCCCATCCATTTTTAAATAGTGATTGACTCTCTGCAACATTATAATGGTCCTTAGCAAAAAAGCATGAGACAATCATTCCATGGCACTTTCCTCATTTTAAATGTAAATTGTGTTATAACCGCCCTTGTGGCTTGAGAGAATTAGGATACTTGCAGTCCTAAGGAAGGACTGCTGGTTATAATAGGGTTGTCTAGGATTTTGGAAACCCAGTGTTCATCCCCATGTCCTGATATCATCCTGAGTGAAAGGATTTTCCACTGACTTTAGAAGCGTTCTTGAGCCAGTGGGGATGTGTGGGTTCTGGTGGAATGAATGTTCTGAATGGAACAAATCTTCTGATGCCTTCTGGTGGAAAGCTCTGTGATGGATTGAAATGGCAAGGCCCAATGCTGTGCATGTTTCCTTACCCGAACCATTATGGCTAACTACACGAAGCAGGGGTAGAGCAATCGGCCAATTTTTATTTGTTATAGTCACAGACCACCCAAAATTGACACAACGTCATCAGCACACTTACATTGGATAGGATATCAACTTGCTGCTGCCGTCACCAAACATCATGCTCATTATTATTGCCAAACCAATACGTACTAGCACTTTATATAATTTGGATTGTTTTTAGAAGGTTTCATGATTGTTTAAACAGCCATCTATGTGTTTTAATTTTTTGTAAGCTGCCCTGAGCCTGCTTCGGCGGGGAGAGCAGGGTATAAATTTGATAAATAAATAAAATGCATACAATAAGATTTTGGAGCTGCATAATAGGCTGATTTCAATCATATAAAAAGACTTAACCAGCTGCTTCCTTGTTGAACATGCTGAGGCACAAAATTTGCCCACCTTAAAGGTGGTTTCATTGGAACAATCTGAAAGGAGGAGGGAAATTTAAAATTCACCATATCTGTCTGGAAAATCTGATAAGATTTGAGTTATGTCCAGAGACTGAATGATACGAAGAAAAACACAATAACTCATGGTCAGCCATTTCAACTGTGTCCAACTGGCAGGGGCAAATACCTTGAGAGTAAAGGATACATGTATATCTGCCTTCTGAACAAGCTGATGATAAGGCATTAAAGCAGGCCAAGGTGAAGGCTCTCGGGTATTTAGGGAACTCTAAAACATAGTCTGCTGGAGCAAAGTTTTTACCATGAATCCCTCCCATGAGATAAGACGGTGCCCAGACTCTGTCTCCTTGGCTATGTTCCAGATTTAATTGTCTGTTGAATTATGTCTTTGGCTCCCTGACGTCCAAGATGGCATAGGGGGAGCAGGGGTAGAAGTGCATGTGATGATATCAGGACCTGAGTTAAGTTCTATGACTCAACAGGGAAAGGGACAATTGAAGACAGAGTTGTCAATTTTGGAAGCAGCCTCATGAATGTAGTTCTGTCTTCAGCAGTATCCCTGTCTTCGTAGCATTCCCTTCTGAGGAAAGGCCACTTTAATCCAAATTTGCACTAAGGCTTTTTCATTCGTATAAGCTTTTATGGATTAGTATGGCTGTTTTAGACTTCCCCCTTCCAATGGCTGTATATTTTTGTAGCGATTGTAGCTTCTTCTAGACATTGAATTGGTTTTTATTTGAATAGTGGATTTATTTAAAGGTTTAGCAATCCATTTACTGATGTTTTATTTAGAGCCTGCAGAACAGTTGAGATATAAATGTAAAAAAATAAACTTTATAGAAGCAGTAGGACAGCTGTAATCTTTATGTCATTAACTTACAGTCCTGTGGAGATCCCAAGGATCAGCTTACTAGAGTTTTCAATAAAAAATGATAATCACCATGTCAGCCTCATGCCACATGGTTTATGCTCAAGTCTCTGATATATAGAGCATATTATGAACTACCGACATACACTCTGTACACTGGTACATTATTCACCTGGAAAAGTAACAGTCATAAGACTAAGGGTGACATAGTTTCTTTCTCTCGTGGAACATCATATGCCTTTTAGATTGATTTCTCAACCAAACTTATAAGATCAAGATATGGAAAGATCCAGAATATGAGACAACTTCATAATTTATTCTCTTCCTTTCTCTCCGTACCTCTTATAGGACATTAGCTCTGGTTCATTAGTCCTTATGACAATTCATTTAAAAATATAACTCCTCTTGTCACACAACTAAAGAACAAAAGCATATCTTGATTAACTGGGACAAAAAACAATGACATTCTTTGTCGGAAGGGCCCTTTCTTTTCAGGCATAGGAAATGGTATGTATGTGGATATCTGTTTTATGTTTTCTATTTATTGAAAGTGTGGCTCACTGGCATCTAGAAAACAAAGATTATATAAGCAAGATATTTCACTGACTCACTTGCCCAACATCTAAAACTCCTCCTCCACATGGAAAGTATATTGCTCCACGCGGTCATGGCTGCTTGGCCTCTAGAAGTCATGCATTATGGATGGCCATAGGTATGTCGATAGGTCATCTATCAACTTTGCTGTAGGATGGATGGCTTTGCTCGGACAGCTAGTACTGCAGAAAGAGGTGCATTTCCTCCAAGGAGGCCTCTCAGTGTGACTAATATGACACATTTTGACAGATCACACATTTCTCTTGGGTTTCCATCCCACCTGTTGACATCAATACGCTGAAATACAATATCTGAAACTGTCTGGGGCCCATCATGTCAGCTGACTACACTGCAAAAATGCTCTCAGGGAAGCCTATTAGGGGGACACGAGATGTCATAATAATCACAGTCTACAAGCTGACACAGGAGGTTATCTCTGCTGGTCACAAATGACGCCAAGGTAACACGCTTAAGACCAGCAAAAGCTATCCCCTCATTGCCAAAGGGCAGCACAGTACTGCCAATATAAAATTCACAGCAGTCCTTCCTTATCTTTAACATATATTTCAAGCCCTTTCAGTTCAGAAAGGAGGGGGGGAATATAAAAAAGGAACACATTACAAATTTTGATTCCTTCGAGTTCTGTCTTCACAAAGTCCGGCAAAAGAGCACAGAAAAAAAATATTGCTTTTTCCTAAGCCACCATCGAGCAATCAATGCAAGTACATCATCTGAGTGTCACAACCTTTGTGATTCAATGCCTGTTAGTAGGGCTCTCAGAGGCATTTATAGCAAACGTGGAGATTCCTTTGAAGGGTGATGAACTGCAGTGGAACGTTAGTCATGGCCACTTCTGCTGGGAGTATTCTTTCTTAGCAGCACAAGCTCCATTTAATCATTGTTCCCACACAACTCAATGAAGATGCCAGACAACAATATGAATTATGCGAAGGTTCATTCTTATATACTCCCATTAGCCATGGAGAGTAAAGGGAACCTCCACATTCAGTGGCAGTAAAACTGTGGCCTGAATGGCCCAGGCTAGCTCAATCTCATCAGATCTTGTTAGCTAAGCAGAGTTGGCCTTGGTTAGTGCTTGGATGGGGCACCCCGAAGGAAGTCCAGGGTTGCTACACAGAGGCAGGCAATGGCAGACAACCTCTGTTAGTCTCTTGCCTTGAAAACCCTGTGGGGTCTGCATAAGTTGGAAGCAACTTGACAGCATTTTCCATCAATACCAAAACTCTGAAACCCTGTACTAGGCAGCAACATCAGGGGATGCCCTTGGCCTCTATGCTCTGATTGCTGGCCCTCCAAGTCAACTGGTTGACCACTGTCTGAAACAGGCTGGACTAGATCCAGCAGGGATCTTCTTATATTTTTATTAATTCATAAATAGCTGGTGTTCAGTTTTATTAAAACTTCCCCTCTTATTAATGGAGGCTCCAGTAGGCTGCTCAGATAGGTTCACCAGCATTTGGGCAGACCCACCCTGGTTCAGTCCTGGTGATAGAACTGGACCTCATTTTTCCTAAAATACACTCCAAAATGTGCCATGAGATATTGTTCATCAACACCATTTCCCTAGAAAGATTAGCAGGTGTGTCCAGGGGATATAATTCATATGACAGTATTCCCTGTCACTAAGTATGCGTGTGAAAGTCGAACAAGGAAGAAAGCTGACAGGAAGAAAGATGATTCATTTGAAATGTGGTGTTGGAGGAAAGTTTTACGGATGCCATGGACTGCCAAAAAGACCAATGAGTGGGTTCTAGATCAAATGAAGCCTGAACTCTCCCTAGAAGCTAAAATGACTAAACTGAGGCTATCATACTTTGGTCATGTTCTGAAAAGACAAGAGTCACTGGAAAATATAAGAAGGCTAGGAAAAGCTGATGGCAGCAGGAAAAGAGGAAGATCCAACATGGGATGGATTGACTCAGTCAAGGAAGCCATGGCCCACAGTGCACCTCAGATTCCCACAGAGGCTTCTACGGTGCACCCTCAATTCACCCAGGAAGCCAGATACTACAGAAATAGCCAGGGTGTGATGCAAGTGGTGACCAGAAAGAGAGCCTTATCACCTATGGAACGCCCTTCCCCTTTAGACTCACCCTGTGCATGCCCTGATCTGTTTTAGACATTTCTTTTTATCCAGAATTTTAATTAAAGAGGTCGATCTTTTAAATCATTTTTATAGTCTTCTTTTAGCTGGAGTCTTCTTTTAGCTGGAGGACTGTTTCATGAGACCCATTTTAAGTTGCTCAGTGTGTTATCCTGTTTCCATGCTCTAGCTGGTTTTTTTAATGCTATGTTTTTAATGGCTAACAACTTCTATGGCATTTTATGTTCTTCTCGTGTTTGATTTTGTAAGCCATCTCAAACAGGTTCTCTAGAGAGGTGGCACAGAACTTTCCTAATTAAAGCAGGGGAAGCGTTAAATAAATAAAATAGCTTTCCGCCCAATCTCTTCAGTAACATCAAAAGTCTAAGGACATATGGGAAAAGGCCAGTGCAAGCACTGCTCTAGTCTTGGTAGGAATTGCGCTGATGTGGGATACATCCACGGCATATATTCTCAAACTTCCAGTGTTACTGAGCAATGCGAGAAGGAGCCATGCTCCCATTCCTATAACTGTGATGTCAAGAATTGGCTCCTCCCTCAACTCAGCTGCTCCTGCCATGCACATTCACACTACAGTGCCCTTAAGATCCTGCCTTTCGCTCCAATGGGGACCCAAAGCAGCTTACATCATTCTCCTCTCCTCCATTTTATCCTCACAACAACCCTGTGAGGTAGGTTAGGCTGAGAGTGTGTGACTGGCTCAAGGTCACCCAGTGAGCTTCCACAGCAGAGTGAGGATCTGAACCCAGATTTCCCCAGATCCTAGTTCAACACTTTAATTACTACTTCAAACCGGTTCTCAGATTAGACTACTGTAATACACTCTACATTGATCTGTCCTTGAAGTCAACCTAGAAACTCCAGTTGTACAGCTCAGTTACTATCAGGAGCTAGGCAGATCATGCATATATTATACACTCATTCTGCAAGCACAACAGTGGCTACCTATCACACATAAAGCCCTTGTATGGCCTTGGACCTTTATATTTGTAAGGCCACCTGTCCTGCTACACTCCACCACAACAGCTTTGTTCAACTGAGTAAAGCCTTCCGCAATGGCCATCCTGCAAATGAGTAAGATTGATGTCCCCTCTCTGTTGAGACTCCCTCCTTGTGGAATGGCCTGCCTGAGGAGGCCAGGGAGGCCCCACATTCTGCAAACTGTGTAAAACAGGATTGTTCTGGAGGGCATTTTTATAAAGAGAATAGGACTGTAGTATAATAAAATGTTCACAAAGGCACTTCTATAAAGGAAACAGCACTGTGTTCTATTCCACTGTTTACTGGGTATACTATTTTGCTCTTACTGCCTTGTTTTCTACTTTTGTAATTTCTTTCTCTTTTTTTGGCATTGTTGAGGTCATATGTCTGATAGGGTCATTGGATTTTTGCATTGTTTCTATTTTTTTGTAATCCAGTCCTATTGGATCGCATTGTTAATTGGATGTCTCGTGCTACTTGACTGCATTGTTTTATACAGTGTAGTTCATCTTGAGCCCTTGCTTCATGGTTCTTATCAGCTTGGGGATGCATTCTGAATCACATTTATCTTCCATTCTGAGATTTGGAGGGGAATAGCAAGCCATAGCTATTTATTGAATTATTTTTTGCAATAGCTTCCTATCCCCCTCCCCCCAAACAGAGAAAGCAAACAATTTTTGGCTTAATTCTCTGCAACCTTTAAGTATTTTTCATAGAACTTTCCTCCAATCTCTTACCACTAAATATAGGTTCAGTATATCTTCAGCCCTGACCTGCATAGCCCAGGCTAACTCGATCTCATCAGATCTTAGAAGCTAAGCAGGGTCAACCCTGGTTAATATTTGTATGGGAGACCATACAAGGTCCAGGGTCATGATGCAGAGGTAGGCAACGGCAAACCACTCCTGAACATCTCTTGCCTGTAAGTCAGCTGTGACAAGACAGCACTTTCCACCCCCACAAGTCCATCTTGAGTCCCAGCAAGAAAGACAGGCGATAAATATAGTAAGTCGTTAAATAAATGAAAGGCTTTCATGCCACTAGTGGTAATGTCAGAAAGTCCTGAAGAGCATTTTGACTCAAACAATGCTTCTAGCACAGTAGACACTTTTGAATTGTTCTTCCACGGGGGCGTGTCTTGATGTGCCTATGTCGCTGAGCTGGTCCTGTGGATGGTTTCTGCAAGGGTTAATATTTACAATACGTTCTGAAATGAGGACCTGATCACGAGCCACCTGTGAATCAGCCTCTCAGTTGTGGACTGACAAACCATTTTGTGTGGAGAAAAGTGGTTTTCAGCCATGAGACGGAACACTTGTTGATTATAGTAAACACTGGAAGATATTAGTTATAATAATCCAAAAAACAAAAGCTTTTGCTCCAGAGAATTTCAGATTATTAGCATGGATTGAAGTGATGATGAAACTACTAATAATGATTTGTTGAGGTGATGTGGTGGCATGGAATGTGCATGAACGTTTGGGAATGATCTAAGCTGATTTCAGACATTTATAGTGAAGAGTGGGAAATGAATGTAATAAACACATGAACTGCTCAGGGAACAAAGCTATTGTGATGTTTGCAGTCCAGATTCTCTGAGGGAAAGGAAAGTTGCCAATTTTTCCATGAGTAACACTCACTCAGACTTTAGGGGCAGTTGCAACTTCATGGAGCAGACTGAAGACTGAAAAGTAGTCCAGGAAAGTAAAGAAATTCTGGGACAGAGCGCCCAAGACAACTGAAAAGAAGGAGCAAAGTAAGCACTGAACTGAGAAACAGGACTGGGCGAATAGGATAGATGAAAGTGAAGGAGACATGAGGAAAAGGGCAGAGCAGATGAGGATCAGAGGCAATTTCGCTTATTGATTTGCAGTAACCTGCCAGGTTTCTAGCAGGAAATAGATGCAGAGCAGAAAAATCTTTTCTTCGAGGGAAAAAAAAGCTCTGATCCAGTGCTCCTTTTAAAAAGAGAAATGACTAATGCACATCCACAGCTTCTAACCAAATTCCCAGGTGTACTTTCAACAAAAGGTGCAAAGACTTCATGTGCGAGAGTGCAAAGTCCTTTCCCCTACCACTGCTCAGGGTTTTTCTTTATTCCTAAATCCAGTTATCTAAGGCTAAGGCTAGGCCATATGTTCCCCATGCTCCTGACTGGTGACAAGATGTCTGCCAAGAGTACTTGTCATGAGTGTTGCTTGTTGCCAATGCTAATCTGTGTTGTATGGAGTAAAGGAATCTTTAAAAGCTCTGGAAGACATAAGTCACTGCAAACTTCCTAAAGGAAAATGCAGAAGTCAAGACTTTGAACGGAGAGCCATGGGCACAGACAGCTAGATAGACCCCCTTCTTTCAGACTGCTCGGAATCAGAACTCTGTGGCCCGCCAATCCTGAAACCCTCTGTGATGGACTTAAAGATCTGGGACCAGCAGAAAGTAAACACAGAACCCTACTGAGTCACATGACGGAGTGAGGAGGGGGCCATTTAGCCCAGAACCCTCAGTGATTGGCATTTAACAGACCAAACAGTCAGTTTGGAATTGGCAGTTCAGAAGCAGCAGTTAGTTGTTGGACAGAGAGCTAATAGGGAGTCTGTCAGCAAACTGAAGGAGCTCTGTAACTCTGTGTGGAATAACCTGGTTTACTGAGTTCCTCAGAAGGAAGGGGACAGTGACCAGATGGTTAAAAACAAAACACAATAGTGTCATACACCAATGAGACATCACTCCTTAAGGGATCTGAGAGAAGTGGTTTTGTGAGGCCAAGAAAAAAGTCTGAGCCAAGTCAGGAAAATTGGTGGTAGCCAGTTGGACTCAAAAAGGGGCCAGAGAACCAAAGCCAAAAGTTAACCACGAATCAGTGCAGGAGGGTGTGATCATCAGAGAGTATAGTGAACTCTGTGTAACTGAGAAAAAGAAGCAAATTAACCTCCATGTAAAACTTCCGTTCCCCTGTTGTGTTTTCTTTAAATAAAGCTTGTTCTGTTTTGAAGTTAACAAGCCGTGGTGCCTATCTATTTAATGGTAAAGCAAATACACTTAGCAGTGATCCTTACAGATATCCCTGACCAAGAAGGGAAAACAAATACCCCGAAGAGACTATTGTAGATTTGTATAGAGGACTGGTCAGCAAAATTATCAGCAGCTCTGACCAGGGACAACTCGCAGACCCTCATGGTACCACTGTCAGTATAAAGGAGGTGCGTGTCATACCCTTCTTCCCCATATAATGCAAACCTTCTCATTCTTGAATACTAAAAAGATCACAGGGAACCTTTATGGTATTGTTGAGGTGGATACCCAAGGCAGCAAATGCACATGCCCAAGTCTTTTCAAAATACTAACAGATCACATGAAAAGAGAAATGTCCCAGTGATGCCTGCATTGTCTAAACAAAACCTGATTCTGCTTGTAGAGGCCAACTGATTTCAACAAGACATTTCCAAGTCTGTTTTCCTGTTATTAAAATCTGCTTTTTTGTTGGCAGCAGAGCTCTCAGCCTCTATTTTCAGTTATTAAAAATCATTTCTAATTGCAGCTTCCAAAATCTAGACTGGATCTTTCTTCATACTGGAAAAAAACCAAGTCTTCTTTCATCCATATTCCCCCTTTGCATCACCTTTTCATCATAAACAGCACATATATTTTCAAAGGTATTGCATTTCCGTATCCTCCATCAGTTTCTGCTCTTTGGACCCCTGCTGTAAATTGATCCTGTCCACACCTGTCTGCCATGTGAACCATGACACATCTTTTAATGAGAATTTCTTTGTGAGGGGAAAAAAATAATCTCCATTTCCTTGACTGAAAGAGCCAAAGGGTTTCTGCAGAAAGCTTGCTCACTTGCCCAGTGAGTTAAACATGAAATCATTGAAATCATCCTGGAAGATCAGTAGATAAATAATACCAACATTTTACCTTTCTGTTTTAATAAATAATGAGTTCCCAGCAAAATGGCTTGCCATTGAGACTACATATTTCACCTTTCCAAAAAGAGGTCTTTTGTTTACTAATACTTAACAGAAACTTGCTAACAATGCACAATTTCAGTAAAGTCAGTCTGAGTGCATGAGAGCAAAGAATAATTCTTGCAAGTAATAACTGGCATGAATGAATGCACCTACAATAAACTACAGTACTGCCCTTTAAAGAAACATAAAGGAATGATTTATGAACCTTAAAAAGATCACATTGGCTATTTTAATGGATAAGCATACACATTACACAAACACACACAAATCCAGGTTTGGTTTGGGTGTAACTTTTCTCTATTCTGTTATGCCTTATGGCACAGGGATATCCATTTAAAAATTCATTTCAGTTACTTTATCTCTATAAAAAAAGTTAGGTTTTGTTAAAATCCTCCTTACAGCTGTTCGTTTTAATGATTACATTTGATTTTAATTTCTATTAATACATATATACCTGTAACCATTCCCCCCCCAGTACAAATGGGAAGAAATTCTCAATGATTGTACTCGTCACAAGGAATATGCCCCACCAAATTTCAGACAAATAAGAAAAAAGTGTTTTCCCCCTCCACCATTTTATAGGCAGTTAAAATTATTACTTGTAGAGCAACCCAGGGGGGTGTTTGGCTAGAAAGAGAGTAGCATGTTGTATCGCCAACCACCAGGTGGGGCCTGGAGAACTCCTGCTATTACAACTGCTCTCCAGAAAATAGGGATAGTTCGCCTGGAGCAAATGGCTGCTTTGGAGGGTAGACTCTATGGCATTGTACTTTGCTGAGGTCCCTCCCCTTCCCAAACCCCACCCTCCACAGGCTCCACCCCCCAAATCTCCAGGTATGGCAAAATGGATTGAAATAATATGGAACTATTATGTAAAATGCCATCACACAGTTACTACATTGAGCAGGAACATGGCACATTCATGGGTCAACCTTGTAGGGGATGGGATCAGGTAAGGGCCCCTCTTGCGAAGGCACCACCCAACCCTTTTGCCTGCTTTGTGACACTGGTGTGTGACATTTTTCATCCATGATCCTTTTAATGGAGACTGGGGGTGCTAATGGAGCTGCAACTGCTGGGGCACTATGGCCTCTCTCTCTCTCTGTGACTGGTTTTAGTGCATATAGAGAGAAGATGGAAGATGCTGTCTGGCATCCAAAGGTAATGCAAGGATAACATCTGTATCCATTTACAGTGCTGCCAGGAGTCATGGGGATGCAAGCGAAACATGGTCCTCTGTCTGTTGTTAGTTATGGGCATAAAATGGAGGAGTGAACAACCATGTACATTGTTCTTTGCCCTTTAGAGGAAGGGCAGGGTAGAAATATAATAAACAAATAGATTATAAGTGCAACCACAGTAGTGGAAACCAGACAAGACCTCTGAGGCAAATCTCAATGAACAGGCTAGTTCATCTAGGAGCAGGCTATGTGGTAGAAAAGGAACTGGACAAGGAGGAACTGAGCCACCCATATTCTGCACTTAAGATTCCTTGGAAATGGAAAGAAGAGTGGCTAGTCCACAACTGTGTGCACTTTTTATGCCTCTCAGTAGTCACCACTCCAGTCCTCCTTGCCTGAACATCAATAAATGACAATCAGCAGGTTGTCTGTCCAATGAGTTATAGTTTATTTTTTACTTTCTTTTATTATTAAATTACTATCCTGCCCTCCCCGTAGGCGGGCTCAAGGCGGTTCACAGTCAGGACATCATGTGCCAAATATAACATTTAAAAACAATAAAAACAACCATGTTTAGTAATAGGACAGGAGGACATATTTGGTTTCCCAGCTGTGAGTCTTGCTTCTTCTAATTCCATTTCCACTTCATCTTCAATAGCCATCTATGCCAGGCATGCCAACTGCCAGCTTACAAATTGGGTCTGGCCCCAGAGCTGAACTACCAAATGAATTGAGCTAGGCGGGAAGAGAGTGACAGGCCCAAAGTGAACTTTATGGGGATTTGAACCCCAGGACTACACCATACTGGCTCTCAAAAAAGCCCTTGTTGCTATAGTTGGCAGCGTTATTCTAGAGTTTGAGATGTTCAGTCTGTGTTGCAAAATATACCTTAAATCCCTATACCATACCTGCAATCAAAGATGTTATCTTCTATATCTTGCCCAAATCTATAGCCCCAAGGGCTGATTCTGCCACTTGGAGGTGATCTCAATTTGATTTTTTACACTGCATGAGACAATTGTTTATTTGTGTGTGTTAAGTTCCATCAAGTTGCTTTTGACTAGGAATGGGCATAAGTCGGAAAAAGCAGTTCGGTTCAGTTCATGGTTTGTGGTGCGCTCAGTTCGCAAACAACGAACAGTCATGAACTTTTAAAAGTTACATGAACCAATCCAGTTTGTGAGGTTCGTGAACTTTTCGAACTGGCAGAGACTGGCCAAGAGAGAGATCTTGGAGTCATAGTAGATAACTTAATGAAAATGTCTAGACAGTGTGCAACTGCAATAAAAAAGGCCAACGCTATGCTCGGGTTTATTAGGAAGGGAATTGAAAACAAATCAGCCAGTACCATCATGCCCCTGGATAAATCAATGGTGTGACCTCATTTGGAGTACTGTGTACAGTTCTGGTCACAACACCTCAAAAAGGTTATTATAGCATTGGGAAAAGTGCAGAAAAGGGCAACTAGAATGATAAAAGGGTTGGAACACTTTCCCTATGAAGAAAGGTTAAAGTGCTTGGGGCTCTTTAGCTTGGAGAAATGACAGCTGAGGGGTGACATGATTGAGGTTTATAAAATTATGCATGGGATAGAGCAGGTTGAGAAAGAAGTACTTTTCTCCCTTTCTCACAATACAAGAACTTGTGGGCACTCCATGAAATTGCTGAGCAATCAGGTTAGAATGGATAAAAGGAAGTATTTCTTCACCCAAAGAGTGATTAACACATGGAATTCACTGCCACAGGAGGTGGTGGCAGCTACAAGCATGGACGGCTTTAAGAGGGAATTAGATAAGCATATGGAGCAGAAGTCCATCAGTGGCTATTAGCCACAGGGTATAGATGGGAACTCTCAGGCTGGGGCAAGTGATGCTCTGTATTCTTGGTGCTTGGGAGGCCAACAGTGGGAGGGCTTCTAGTGTCCTGGCCCCACTGCTGGACCTCCTTGATGGCACCTGGTATTTTTGGCCACTGTGTGACAGAGTGTTGGACTAAATGGGCCATTGGCCTGATCCGACATTGGCTTCTCTTATGTTATTATGTGAGCTGATAGAACACAAACACCACATACGCTAGAGACACAAAACTTTTAGTGAATGTCCAGCTGACTCTCCTCTACCTGTCCTCCACATTTGGTGAGGATTAGACTTACAGGGTCCAGTTTACACAAACACCTAAGGAGGTGTCTTCAGGAAAGCGATTTCTGGGGAAATGACCGCCTGTCATTGACAGGCAGTCATTTTGACAGGTGCAGGTTCAGGAAGTTCAGGAGTGTATAGAATAAATCCTGTGCAAACTACAGACATCAAAGTCACAGGGGACCTCCCCCAAATGCTCCTCTACATGCCCTCCAAGCCCCCCCCCCCGTTGCTTTGAAGCTTTGTAAACATTTACATTGAGCAGAAACAGTCTATTTGGGAAAGTATTCATTCATGAACTGCCAGGAACAGCTGAAAAGTTTGTGCCAGTTGACCTGCCATGAACTTCACTTCAGGAGCCATGAATCAGCCAAAATTCATCATGAACTTTAGTCCATGAGCCAGTTCATGCCCATTTCTACTTCTGACTCACAGCAACCCTATGAATTAATGACCTCCAAAACATCCTATTGTTAACAGCCTTGCAAATTGGTCTGGTAAACTGAGGTCTTGCAAACTTCCCTGCTTCCTTGATTGAGTCAATCCATCTCATGTCGGGTTTTCCTTTTTCCTGCTGCCTTCAACTTTTCCTAATATTATTGTCTTTTCTAGTGAGCCTCGTCTTCTCATAAAGTGACCTTAGTACAATAGCCCTCTGTTTGGTCGTTTCAGGCTTGGCATTAAAATCCAGAAAATCTTCTTATATGCTATCTTTGCAACACAATAAATTGGAGAAGGGTATGGATCACCCATGAATCAGCTAATATTCTGCACCATAGGAAATAACTGCAGTACTAAATTCAGTGTGTAATTTTCCATTTAAAAGGGCAAAGATAAACTAACTCCATTGGAATCAAATACTTTTTATTTGAGTTCCCCTGCTGAATTATATCTCTTGTTTTCCTCTTTATCCTGGTGTGAAGAGTCTGGGAAAATGTGTCTCTTTATAAAATGTTAAAAACCCTTTATTGTCAAAAGCTTACTAGCAATTTAAAATATTTTCAATTCCTTAACCTGGTCTCATAACAGAAATGTTTTCCTTGCCAGACCTTTTCTTGTAAGTCCACATGAAGTTATCATGACCTCTGATCATGGTTTGGAAACAGAACCAAAGTATTTTCTGTTGCTAATTCTGCCCTTTAAGAGAGGTTGGCTTACTGGTGTCCCCTTGTTACTCCTTTGCTCTGGGATTGTAGGGTTCAGTCATCCTGATTGAGGGCTGTCTGATGACTGTAGCTGAACTCAGACATAGGGTTGGGTTCAGAATGGGCAATTTCCACCAATCCTCCCTTCCCAGTGCAGAATCCTCTCATCTTACTCCTTAGGACCCCCTGTTCCCCAGGGGCAGCACTTTGTGGAGACCAATGGGCTACAGTTGGAATGGAGAAGATGGGGAATCTCCATTCCTCTGGTGTAAAATTCAATCTGGATCCAACGCATAGGTTCAGTTCAAACATAACATGAAACCAATGTTCACTGTAACTATGGACAGACTGTAAAACCAGGAATCTGCACTCAGGCACTCAAACCGTAGCTTGCCTCAGCAAACATTGGTTTCATTGCCTCAGTTACTGGAGTGACCTGCATCCTGACATCCACACTAGCCGTAGGTAGTTTAATGATGCCATAATTTTGTCTGATGCTCGAATCTAGCAATAATTTAAAACTATTGCTTAGTTTTAAGTATGATTCATTCGGAAAATCAGGATTTGGCTTGGAGACGGCCACTCAGTTTCTGGCTTCCTCGCCTTCACTGTTTGTCCCACCTACCCCCACAGAGATGTGACCGGAATCACAGCCCACGTTGCTGCAAGAATGGGAACAAGCCAGCATTAAGCCAGGTTGTCCACATTGGTTTGTTACACAAAACCATAGTTGACCAATGCTCCCTCTAAGCTATGGAGTCTTGTGAGCAAAAATTCTGCTTTGTGAGCTACTGGCATTAAAGTTCTGAGCAAGTGATTTGGCTACTGCATCGATCAGTTTGCTCTGGAGCCATCCTTCATGAGCTAAGATGAAAATGTGTGAGCCGGAGGCTAAAAAACTACGAGCTAGCTCACACTAACTCAGCTTAGAGGGAACACTGGTTAAGACTAATAGTGGTTAAGAAACCACTATCTGGTTTGATGTACCCTGACTAAATAAACATAGTGGAGTGGCCCACTTTTGGATAATCACACCAAATATACCAAATTTAATCAAAGCACACTTTTGTATGAGTTTTGAACGACGCTTATATCTTAGAGCATTTTGGAAAAGGCTCTAAGAGTAAATGGAAGAGTACCTGTTTAGGGGCCCAGATTCAGTTGCTGGCCCTTACTAATTTAGAGCATTTTTATCCTCCCCCCCCACGAGGAGCTCGGGACAGTGTGCATTCTTTCTCCCGTCTTTCATTTTATCCTCAAAATAAACTCTGCTTGGCTGAAAGAGACTGCCCAACCAAAGGTCAGCCAATAAGCTTTACGGCAGAGTGGGAATTTGAACCTTGGACTCCCAGATCCTAGCCCAGCAACCCAAACCACCATGCCAGATGGCAACCTGGTGGAATCTGGTAGAACTCTCTACCAAGTACCATTAGGGCCCTGTGAGATCTGATGCAATTCCGCAGGGCCTGCAAGGCACAGATGTTCCCCCAGGCTTTTGGCTGAGGACAGCGATGGTTCCATCTTGGCTGGCACCTTTCTCTGTTCTCTGTTATTTACACCTACCTCACCCTCTTCCCCCCTGTTACCAAAGTAGCCAGCAGTTGGAACTGAGATTGGTTAATTATTCACCATCTGATTGTTTGAAATGTTTTATTAATGTTTTAACTGATTTTAGTTTGTTTTGTTTTATCGCTTTTGCACATCTCCCAGAGCCCTGCTGGGGCAGGAGTTGGGTGATATTAGAAGAAGAAGAAGAAGAAGAAGAAGAAGAAGAAGAAGAAGAAGTAGAAGAAGAAGAAGATAGAAGAAGAAGAAGAAGAAGAAGAAGAAGAAGAAGAACTCTCATTAAAAGTATCTCAGATGTAAAGGCTGGAAAAGATATCATAAGAACATAAGAGAAGCCAATGTTGAGTCAGGCCAATGGCCCATCTAGTCCAACACTCTGTCACACAGTGGCCAAAAATACCAGGTGCCATCAGGAGGTCCAGAAGTGGGGCCGGGACACTAAAAGCCCTCCTTCAAAGAGCTGCTGCCTGTCAGTGTAGACAAAACAAGTCTAGAGGGACCAATGACATGACTCGCTATATAGTTAGCTATAAGAAAGTTTCTTGTGTTCATTAAAAAGTAGTAAATCTAATTTATAATTCATAGAAATCTTTAACTGGAATGCCTAAAGAAACCTTTGCTTCCCCCATTCCTACCCTGAATTGTCAAAATCTAGAATGGGGAATTCTTGGGTCAGGGTGGTGGTGGAAAGTGCCATCAAGTCACAGCTGACTTATGGCAACCCCTTATGGGGTTTTCAAGGCTAGAGACATTCAGAGGTGGTTTGCCATTGCCTACCTCCATGTCACAAGCCTGGTATTCCTTGGAGATCTCCTATCCAAGTACTAAGCAGGGCCGACCCTGCTTAGCTTTCGAGATTTGACAAGATCGACCTAGTCTGAGTAAGGAACTCTCTTAATTTTTCTCACATTGTGCTTATGGACCTTTATAAGACACCTTATATATTGACGGTGCCACGTCAATAACACCAATTTGTGCTCCTTTAAAAATTAGCAGACGTAAGAGGAATAATTTCTAGGAGCCATCAGACTTTGCCTGCATTAAAGAGGAAGAGTAAATACACTGGGGGAACAAATACTTCATTGCAGAGTAGGTTTTTTTTATGATGATGATGATTACTTTGACCTTTATGTGAGCATGAGGAAAGCTCTCACTCTCTTCTCCTCTCCTGTGGATCAGAAGCCACCAAACTTATTAAGGTAATTTAAATGATCTGGGACTCAGCGTGCCGTGCGGCATAACCCAAGGGCCTTTCCCCATCTTGCTGCTTCTCTATGCGTAAACCACCTAATAATAATACCGTGTGTGATTGAAAGAGCTGCTACCTCAGAATCACTTCATGCTGGAGAGATGCGGACTGGGAGCATCTGTTAGCACAGCGTCTGTGTCTGTGAGGGTCACTTTGCTGTCCTTCACCTGTCTCTTTTACGCTAAGGCCCCTATAAATATTTATACACAATTCAATCTTATTCTCAATATCTTCCACCCTCTTGTTCTTTTTTTGAAATGGTATATTACTTGGGGATGAGAGAGAGAAATTTCCATAGTGAAAAAGCCCGATATTTACTTCAGTATTTTGTTTTTGTTTTGTTTCTGATAACAGCTAATGGCTTCAGTACTATTATTACAGCCATTGATCGAAGGACCAGAGTGTCTTATTGGACTACAGCAATAACATCATGTTCTCAGACCGAATGAACTCTGTTTGACCAACAAGTACTCTAGTGCTGCCAGTTTTGAGACTCACAGCGTTCAATATATCAAGGAAAGACGGCACATGCCTGGCTGTACCTGACCATTCAAACAGAGTCTCCTTGAATTCAACACATTGCCACTGGGAAGTCCATTACCAGAAGAAATAACTGACAGTGTCACAAGTTGCGAGACTATGACCATAGCGGCAGCAATGCATAAAATATAATAAAACCATAGTAATACTTGTGATAACTTATAATATTGCTAGTCTTGTGAAATATCATCGTCTTTGTTAAATGTTATTACAGCAAAAGTGTATCTACAATATATATAATATACATGAATACAGCAATTGCAGGTGTGCAGTTGTTTTACAGAGACAAAGATACATCTGTCTCATTGGTGTGTCCATCTGTTGAATTCCAAAAGTACATGAACATATGAAGCAGCCATTTTGAGCCAGGCTATTGGCCTATCAAGGTCAGAAAAGGCTACCATGGCAGTGGCTCTCCAGGGTTTCCAGAAGAGGTCTTTTCACATCACTTACAACTTGATCCTTTTAACTGGAGATGCCAAGCACTGAACCTGGGACTTTCTGCCTGCAAAGCAGCTGCTCTACAGCTGATAAAATATTATTCCAGTTGTCAACACAAATCATCTGGTTGCCTTCTTCCTCTCAATCGCACAACATTTGCGACTTTGACAATTTGAATTATTTCCCCAAGATTGCACTCTCCCCATTCTTCCATGGCCCACACATTTAAAGATTTCCACGGATGGGTAATTTCTATTTTTGCTGCTGGGATCAGATTAGCAGCCGTGTCCGTATAATATAGCTATTCTCGGGTGCATCTGCACAAATAGCTGGCAACTTTTCTGCATTTCCAACCAGCGAACAAACAGCTGTTCCCTTTGTGTCCCTGCAGTTGTAGGGCGTGCACAGAATTATGCAGGTCAATTTTCCATTTTCAAATATTCTAAAAGATGTGAGAAAGAAGGAGACACAGTCCCACCGTATCCAATGAAAGCAGGACAAAGAACAATCATAAAAGGGTTCTGCACAGGATTTTTTTAAAAAAGAAGAACCTGCATCTGACACCCATGGACCCCATGAAGGTGACTGATAGATGTCCACACGTGGAGTCCATAATGAACGTTCAAACATAATTAAGGTGATGACACTAACTGTCCTGCTGAGGACAGTTCCATCTTTGGGAGGAAGAAGGAGAAAGGGAGTGCCTGGACCCAGTTCACCTGGGCCCAACAGACTTTCAGAGGTGCTTTGCCTTTGTCTGCCAGCAACCCTGGGCTCCCTTGGTGGTCACCCATCCAAATACTGACCAGGGCTGACAATGCTTAGCTTCCAAGATCTGATTAGATCAGGGCAAGCCTTTAGCCATAAACAATATACAACTATCCATAAAACAGAAGCAGATCATTGAAAAAGCTTGTAGGGTGAAACCTCTAATTTAACCTGGATAAAAAATGTGTTTGGGCTTTGTCCCTCAAAGAAAGTAACAAAGGTACCATGTGGGGGAAGGGCATTCCACAAGTGAGGTGCCACCACAGAAAATGCTTTGACTTTAGTTGCCACCTGCCTCACCTCTGAAGGGGAGGGCCCAGGGAGCACAGCTTCAGAGAGAGATCTTAACTGGCAGGCTGGAAAGTACAGGAGGAGAGGATCCTTCAGATACCCTGGCTCTAAGCCATTTAGGACCTTAAAGCCAAGAACCAGCACTTTGAATGGTGCCCAGAAACAGATGGGTAACCAGTACAGATCTTTCAGTACAGGGGTGATATGATCCTTGTAAAATGCAGGTGGGTAGCTGTGTTGGTCTGAAACAGCAGAACAAAGTTTGAGCCCAGTGGCACCTTTAAGAACAACAGAGTTTTATTCAAACTGTAAGGTTTTGTGTGCAAAGCAGACACACACACATGTGTCTGAAGAAGTGTGCTTTGCACCCAAAAGCTTACACTTTGAATAAAACTTTGTTGGTCTTAAAGGTGGCACTGGAGTCAAACTTTGTTATGATCCTTGTAACTAACTCATGGCAATAGAATGGCTACCACATTTTGGACCCACTAAAGTTTCTGGACTGCTTTCAAAGGCAGCCCCACCTAGAGCACATTACAGTAATCGAACTTGGATGTGATCACAGCATGGATCACCATGGGCCAGATCATGTTTTTTGAGGAATGATTGTAGCTGGTGAACCATCCAGAGCAGAGAAAAGGGGCTACATGACTCAGAAGTGACCTGGGCCTCCAACCATAGGCCAGGATCCAGTAGCACCCCAAGCTACAACCCTGCTCCATCAGGGGGAATGAAACCCCCACTAGGACAGGCTGAGTCCACAGTCCATGGACTCCATGAGCAGCTTCTCCATTGAGCTACAGCACCTCAGTCTTGCCCATATTATTCAGCTTCAGACTCACAACAAATTGGCTAAAAAAAGGTGTCTGTCACTGCCCTGACATTCATTAGGGGTATTCAAGTATGTGCAGGCTGCTGATGTACTCACAGTATGAAGTTGATGGGCTTTAGGAAGATTGGTAGATTAAGCACGAGGAAAAAAATTGGTAGCTATATAAGAGCTAATCGACAACTGTGGAAGAGATTGTGAAATGCCACAGTTCCCAGAATGATTCAACCGGTTTCCACCAGGGATGCTACAAATGTGTGTCAACAAAAAGTTGGTCTTTGTGCTCCACTGGATGTCTTTCAGATCTATGACCCATTGTCCATCCCAAAGGCCCCAACTTTGGTCCTTCACTTTGTCCATTCATATCGCAGCTACAAAGCTGAAAGGATCATAGTAAGGATCTAGGCTGACAAAGGCCAAACATAGTATTTTTCCAGATGCTGAGGGGATAGTCTCATCTCTTCTACTGAATCTTCAGTTCCCTAATAGCTATACAGAGAAGAGATGCCCTCCACATCTAACAAAATTCTCCAAGGAACAGCCTGGACATTTTTCCTCCTTGACAGACAGAAAGGCCTATAGGATATGTTTAAAAAAAGAAAAAATGTAAAGGTCCTTGCTCCTTGCCCTTCTTTCCTCCTTGAGAGAGCAAGAACATACCACTTACCCAGTCAGATGGTGTTCAGGATCCCTTATAAATTCTTTACTCAGCAACCACAAAGTTATGTAAGGATACAACTTGAATTGCTAAATTCTTGATAAGACTTTACTGTCTACATCCCAGTGAGGGAGATGAGAATTGTTATTCATTGCTCCACCACGTCTACAAGAAAGCAGAGGTTATAGGCCATTGCTGGTGTGATATCATTCCGAGCCTTTTACAGAACACCACATTTGTCCTCAGTACTAATAACAGAGAACTTGAAATTCAGACTTTTCCTGTAATGCAGCGCAGAACAGCAATCCAATCCAGAGAGGAATGGAGCAAGATACCCACCTAATCTTTAGAAACAAGGACAGCATGTGAATGCTTGATGGACAGTCGACTGCAAAGTAGCACCAGAATAACCTGCGGTATTTTACCTTTACTTGAATAATGGGTAGTGAATGTACAACAGAGATCAGTTGACATGCTTTCAGCAGGGAACAGCTTGAAGAGAGCTGCTCTCGTTCTCGGCATGCAGCGAACTCCGCTGAAGTCTGTCCTCAAGGAATTCTTGGGTCTTGGCTTCCAGGGCTCAGACCCTTTGAAAAATATCATACTTTTTGGAAGGAGCTCTCTTAGTAATTAAGCATTGCCATTAATAAAAGTTCATAGTAAAGACACCACTGAACTCTGTAATGACCCGGGGCATGGTAACCATTTGTCCAGCTTGTAGCGCCTCGGCTATATTTTGAATTGAGCAGTACTTCCCTCCTTGTCGTCCTTGACTTGCCTTTGGATGGGGTGGGGGGTGCTCAGGCAGAGAACAATCATAGATATGACTTTGTGAAAGCACCCTCAGAGAAACTACACACACCCACTCAAAACCAAGAGGTGGAAACAGACATCCTCTTCATCTACTTTAGTTATGTATAAAAGGGGGTGCTGGTAGTAATTACCCCAAACAAAATTATTGCTGCCCCCCTCAATATCTTACAGTCTCCATGGGTAGCTAGCCACTGGGATGGAGGTGGGGGGGCTCCTTAACTTTTGTCCTGGCCCAGCCCCTGAACAGATGGGGGAAAGAAAGAAAGCAGGAAGAGAGGGCCTCGTGGGAGTGGCCTCCCTTATACGGCTTGGGCCACTGGCTCTTTTCAGGTGGTGGTGGTTGGGCCAGTGTATGGCTCCTCCCACACACAAGACTGCTTGGGATGGCAGATGGCTCCCATTGGCTTCCCACTCCAGGCTTCTTCCCTCACTGCTGTCAGTCAACCAATTGACTCGGCCTGGCAATTGCCTTCATCCAACACTGGAGTCACTTTCTGCTCTGAGGTTTCCCCTCAACATCCAGAGCTGAGCCAACAAATGCAAGGGATGGATGGAAGCTGATGGGCCTCCCACTCCTGCAACCAGTATGCAAGCAGCAGTGCAGCCCAGCAGCAGAGAGGGAGAAGAGGCTGGAGGAAGCTTGGCAAAATCGGCCGGCAGGCAGGTGGCAGCCCCAGCCCTGCCCTGATCTCTCACTGCCCGATGCCTGCACAGGCAGCCATAGCTACCCATCCACTACTGCCTGTGTCTACAGCTGACTGGCTAAGCCACTGCAGTGGCCAGCTACACACGGAGGCTGCCGGGCAGCTGGGGGAACAGCAGGCCCCCTTCCCAGTTCTCCAGATTAGAGTCCACCACTCTTAACCACACTCTCCACCACACTGGCAAGACACCGGACATGGAGGAATAAGGATGATGGGAGAAAGTGTTCTTAGCCCATTCAAAGAAAGCCTGCCCAACCCATCTGTCCCCCGCTCCCACTGGACCCTCCTCTGCTCTCTGCTTGTTCTGGGACCTTCATGCAAATCATGAGCTTTTTTTTTTTAACCTCTGGCTCCCCCATTTATGCTTTGAGATGCAGATCAGATCGAAAATCCTCCTCGCCTCATTATTATATACCGACTGAGTATTCCAGCTCCGCTCTTGTATGTTCTTGAAAGATTTTCAGCCAGTTGGGTGCCGCTTTCCAAACCCTTACTTTAAAAGTCCCTATTTCCAAAAAAGCACTTTATGCTAATCGGGGGCTATTACTGTTTAATTTTGCTTAAGGAGCACAGGTGAGCAGGCTGCATGGGGGAGGGGGGAAACGACACTAAAAAGAAACATTAGCAGGAAAATCTTTGCAATTTTTTACCAGAAGCATCCCGAATTTAGAGGATTTCAGCTCCTCACCAGGGATTATCATTGCTAGATCTCCCTGGAGAGCTGGTAACATTTAGCTAAACAGTAGGAGTAACCTTTAAGATGCAGCTTAGGACCCCCCCACATGCACTGGGGATCCTTTGAAGGTGTGCAGACAGGAAGCAAGTGGCAAAGTCCTGTTCGTTATCTGTAGTGTACAACATGCAAAAGACTGGCTCAACTGAAGCAAGACGTGCTGTAGCTAAACATTTTAATTATGTCTCCTAGGTACGGCGCTACGAGTTCTCTGAGCACAATACCGAACAAAAGCCGAGCCTTCCAAATTTAGGAAGATGACTGATCATTAGCAAGGTGAGACAAGAGCCAATGCACACTACTACTGAAGGCAGATTTTCTTACCCAAAGAGCACTTCTCAGCTAAGGAAGAATTTACTCACTGCATGAGTTGAAGTGCTGTGGGGGGGGGGGAGTGTTCCAGTAGAGGATCAGAGACAATCTGGAATGATTGATCTATCAATCAGTCTTCATTCCGGGCTCAGTTCTACTCATTACTTGGGCTTAATAGGGGAGTCATTATTCACAAAGTAACACATGTTCTCGTCTTCTCAAGTAAATCCGCTGGGGAAAAAAAACCCCAACACCAGTGCTTCATTAGTGAAATTAGACGGCCAGCCCGCATAGAATGCACAGGCCCAATGGGGAAACTCTTTCCCCTGTGGTGGACTTTCAGCTGAGCTGGATTTCTGTGAGCTTCAACTTTCCTGATAAAATTTGGAGGGAATGAGGAACCTTTGGTTCACCTGCTAAGCAAAGAGTATAGTAAGGGTAAAGGTTCCCTTGCTCAAAAGCCAGTCGAATCCGACTCTAGGGTTGCGGTGCTCGCACAAAACCAAAAAGCAGAATTTCTCTTCTTTTTACTCAGCTGTTGGACACTAACCATAACTCAGGTGGAACCAGGCCCGTAGCTACAGTGGGGCATCCTGGGGCCTGGCCCCCTGACTTACTGCCAAGGCCCCCCGACTTCCCATCCAGCCCAGGTGCTCCCTTGGAGGTGTGTGTAGGGGTCTGTGCAGGGTGCCCCCTGACTTATTTAAAAGCCCCCTCAATTAAAAACTCCTGGCTACGGGCCTGGGTGGAACTGTGCAAAAGTTCAGAAGCATTTATTTTTAAGACTTCCCAGAACATATCACGGAAGTTTCTGATCCCTGAGACAAAGGCTATAAGCAAATCCTAAGTGATGAACCTCTTGTTTTGGAAGTCTTAATAAGAATTCTGTAGCATTTGCCTTGAGCATCTAAAGCGGAAAAGAAGCTATGTAGTCCTTGAGCTTGTCTGACCAAGTTCAGGGAAACTCCTTAACCAATGGTGTAAGGAAGACTGACCGCTATTCCTCCCAGTCCGTGAGACTATGGGCAGAGCTAACAGTAGGGCTAAGGTGGGGTTACCACAGTCACAGCAAGCAAGCAGAGAACTTGCAATGGCTATAGAAACAACTATACCTGCCTTTGTCACATTGGGGAGTTCTCTTGACCTGTCAGACAAGCTCAAGGATTGCACATTCATTTTCATGTTTCTCTGTGCTGTGCCCTGTGGGCCCTAAACTCTTGAAATCATTGGTGGGTGGGTGTGCATACTCTCTCTAGTGCAGCCTTATGAAGAAGAGCTGAAGATCATCTTACAGGAAGACAGCCAAAGGACTGGTAATTAGCATAGCTAGACTAAGGACTTCCCACTTTTTCAAACTTTGTCCTTACTGTCTCCTGATTGGCTATTCTGGAGACTTCCTACCCCCATAGAGCTTCCTGTTGCTCTTTGTTCCTTTTACAGCAGTTAGACTGGATAGTTGAGGCTTTCTTTCTGTATATTCTATTACAGTTTGTTCTTCTATAATAAACCTACTTATTTTTCTCAACAGTCAGTGCTCTACTTCCTTTGCACATTTAAACTCTGCCAACACATACTGCTCAGGAAGAGAAATAGGTGCTACTTCAAGGTGCAGTAGAAAGCATGTCCCAAAAATCCAGGTGCTTTTTGACAATAAAGACAATGTAATTTTTTTTTTTTTTAAAGGAGTGTCTCAGGCAATTCTCCCTCTAAGCCAGGGGTGCCAAACATGTGGCCTGGGGGCTGGATCAGGCCCTCAGAGGGCTTCCATCAGGCCCACAGTGGAACTGGCCATCTCCTGCTTCCAGTTCTGCTGCTGCTGCATCATAGCTTGCTTTGCCAGACTCTCTTAATCACTCAGCCATTTCATGTTTTAACCTGGGTCCCAGACTCAGAACTCTGGGCATGAGATTTCTGTGGTGAATGTCAATAAATCAAAAGTAGGTTTGCAGCTTACAGAGCTAATGTTTTAAGCATGTCTTTATTTTAAGTAAAAAAAATCTTTGTGTTTGTGTCCTTTATAAAATTTGTATCTCCGCTACCTGGCATTACCTTTTATGACACACCTGGCCCAGCCCAACAAGGTCTCATTTAGGTCAGATCTGGCCCTCATAACAAGTGAGTTTGACGCCCCTGTTCTAAGCTGTGGAGTCTTGTGAGCAAAAATTCTACTTTGTGAGCGACTGGCATTTAAGTTGTGAGTGAGTGATTTGGTTACTGCATAAATTAGTTGCCTCTGGAACCATCCAAACATGTGTGAGCCAGAGGCTAAAAAACTGTGAGCTAGCTCACACTAACTTGGCTTAGAGGGAACGTTGGACTCTCAGGTTAGCTGCAGGTGGATCACATAGACAGTCGGGAAACCGCGTTTGGTTCCAATTCAGTACAAATCACAATTTATTGGATTAGTTGGATGATGATTGACTTTGCTTAGTGTCCAAGAACTCTGGCAAACTGCAGGCTGTTTCTCAACTAACTGCTGTCTTAAAGGAGGGAACTGAGAAAAAGAGTGCACCAACAAGAACAGAATCCCATTTTTATTTGTGGATTAATCTTCAGAGGCAGGCTCAAAGAAGCTAAAAAAAAATTAAAAATCATAAAAACAAAATAAAATTAACAATAATTAAAACCAGCCAAGAAACCCCAGAAGCATACAAACACTTGAAAAACGTGTTCACTGACACCTTCAGGGCTCGCTTTCTTTCACTTTCTCTCTCCTTTTCGCACTTGGATCTGATCCCTGGTTTTATCAGAGTTCAACTCACAACACAGTACCTTGCATTTATCCCTGGTTATAACAGCATCAGGAGCTGCGGTGGCTCAAGTGGTTAAGACGCTGAACTGCAGGCTGTGGAAGGTCAGTAGTTCAGCAGTTCGAGACCCGAGAGTGCCGGATGACGGAGTGAGCTCCCGTCTCTAGTTCCAGCTCCTGCCAACCTAGCAGTTTGAAAGCAAGAAATTGCAAGTAGATAAATAGGTACCACTTCGGTGGGAAGGTAACAGCGTTCCGTGTGCCTTGGTGTTTAGTCATGCCGGCCACATGACCATGGAAACGTCTTTGGACAGCGCTTGCTCTTCGGCTTTGAAACGGAGATGAGCACCGCAACCCTAGAGTTGGATTCGACTGGCTTTCGAGCAAGGGAACCTTTACCTTTACCTATAACAGCATCTGTTTATCCCGGGACAAGTGTGGGGCAAAACTGGGGTGACCTTAGTGTAATGTGGAAACAAAAAATACTTTGAGATAATTACAGGGGTGAACTCGAGTGTAGTGTAGAATGTAAGTTCGGGGACTGGGTTGAACCAGGCTTTAAGGTCTAGTGAGGAAAGGACCTCTCTCTCTGTCTTCTAATCGAGTTCCTAGAAAACCTTACTGGCTCTTCAGATTTGCAAAGCAGCCTGCAACCATGGCTTTAAAATCCACTCCCGATCAGATGCAGTAATGAAAGAATGCCTGTCACAACTGCTGTGTGCAGAATGGAGGTGACGGGGGCTGCCTATCTGATATACCCGCAGCCAGTGGACTCCGGTGTCTCTCCATGCGAACAGTGCACAGATTATCCCAAAAAAACCCACCCTATAACTCGTCCATCAAAACTTCACAGCTTGAGAGGCAATTTGGCAAAGATCGAGCTTCACACACCTGTGTACCAGAAAGGCACAGCTGTTTGCGGGCTGTTCGCTAGTGATGATCCTTCTGTAAAACATAACTACACCATGATTCCTTTGACATCAGAGCCCAGAATGATAGCTTGTCTGTCCTCTCATCTTTAAACCATGGGGAGAAAGCAGCTACCGCCCACGGACTGAGGCCATCCTGGCTTGTATTGTGAAGCCGAATCATTCACCAACTCCCCATAAAATTCTGTGAATGCAAAGACAACCTGCGCTACTCAAGGACACCCATTAATTTGGAGGGATTTCAAAGGCACAGTTAGGCTGGGGGAGGCGGGGGGGGGTCAATCACTCTTGGGAAGCTTGAACTCAGCCTGATTCAAAGCTGTGCTTTCCACAATCTGTGAGAATTCAGTTCATCTTTCTGGAACACTTTCAACATTCTTTTAAATGCCTGCACTTTCATTGAGGGGGAAACATTTACATTTTCGCTTTATGTGAAATCGCAAAATAAATTTCACTGTTCGTGCTTGGACAAAACAAAACAAGAACCCTGAGGAATGATGAGGAAAGTAGAAGAAGACGACTTAGTTTTAGTTTCACTACCTGAAGGAGTCTCAGAGCAGCTTAGAATCGCCTTCCCTTCCTCTCCCCGCAACAGGCACCTTGTGAGGTAGGTGGGGCTGAGAGAGCTCTGAGAGAACTGTGACTGGCCCAAGGTCATACAGTAAAAAAGACTAAGATCCTATAGCCAAAGATTTGGCTGGTCAGTTCAGACCAATATGTAGAGTAGCTTCTTCTTCTTGCCCTCTTCGGACCTCACTGCCCCTTTCATTGACAGATCACAAAACAGCATCAGCACGAGAAGCCACTACTTGTAGCATTCCTTAGTCAGGATCTAGATTCTAGGCCTGTGTCCTGTGGCTCCCTGATCTCGCTTTTCTGAATGACAGCTGTGTTTACAATCTCTCCCTTCTAGGCTGTATGCTTCTTACAGAACCATCTGTTCTTCATCACTACATCTTCACCACCCATTGATTCATTGGGTTTCTGCTCCAGACACTGCCAATTATCTCTTTCTTTAGTCATCCTGTCACTTGACTAGCCTTCCTGCCATTTTTGCCTCCTTTCCCAAGTAGCATGAAGTTCCTCTTGAATCCATAAAGTTTTTTAAGGGCCCCTTCTATTATTAACTCTCATAGTTTGGTGTAGTGGTTAAGAGTGGTGGACTCTAATCTGCAGAACTGGGTTTGATTCCCCACTTCTCCACATGCAGCCAGCTGGGTGACCTTGGGACAGTCACAGTTCTCTCAAAACTGTTCTCTCAAGAGCAGTTCTCTCGGAGCTCTCTCAGCCCCACCTACCTCACAGGGTGTCTGTTGTGGGGAGAGGAAAGGAAGGAGATTGTAAGCCACTCTGAGGCTCTGAGTGAAGAGCGGGGTATAAATCCAATCTCCTCCTCCTCCTCTGTTCTATGTTTTCCCAGATCTTTTCCTCAAACCTTATTTTCCATCTGCTCTTAAGGACATAAGAAGAGCCCTGCTGAATCAGACCAGTGATCCATCTAGTCCATCATCCTGTCTCACACAGTGGCCAGCCAGTTCCTCTAGATGGCCAACAACAGGGCATCAAGGCCAAGGCCCTCCCTTGATGTTGCCTCCTGGCTCTGAGATTCAGAGGCTTAGTGCCTCTGGATGTGGAGGTTCCCCTCAGTCACCATGGCTAGTAGCCATTGGTAGACTTAGCCTCCATGAACCTATCTAATCCCCTTTTAAAGCTGTTTATTCCTGTAGCCATCACTACATCTTCTGGAGGCAAATTCCACCTTTTAATCACTCTCTATCTAAAGTAGCATTTCCTTTTGTCCATCCCGAACCTACTGCCCATCAGCTTCACTGGATGCCCCTCGAGTTCTAGTCTTTTGGGAGAGGGAGAATAATCTCTCTTCGTCAACTCTCTCCACCCCAAGCATAATTTTATAAACCTCTGTCATGCCCCCCCCTTAGTTGTCTCTTTTCTAAACTAAACCTTCAGCCTTTCCTCATAGGGAAGGTGCTCCGACCCCTAAGCGTCTTGGTTGGCCCCCTCTGTTCTTTTTCCAGCTCTTCTTTCAGGTTCCTTTTGTTCAACCCTTTGCGTGTTTTCTGCAGTACTGAAAAACATTGAAGTCATCAAGACAATCATTTAAAATGAATGAAAAACAAAGTGTACAACAAAATGCTGGAAACACTAAGTTCTTACCACTACAGATTCTGCCTGGGTAGCCGGGTTTCTCAGTGACTTCCCTACTTGTCTTCTGGGGGTTTTCTGCAACACTCTCCTCGCACCAGCATGTGCTGCCTCTCTCCTTCCTAGCATTTCACATCCACCCTCTCAATCTCATTGATTCACCAGTCAACAGTCCACGGCTCTGCAAGTGACCAACCAGGCAAGGAAATTACAATGGATCTTTTGTACTGCCTGAAGCATGCATCATGGAAGAACTTGAAGCTTCTGTAAACAGTTACCTCTTTTAGACATTTTCATTAAGGTACTGGGTCTCAAGCTGCGGAGCAAGACCTGCCCTTGTGGAGTAGAGAATGAGTGAATTTCCAAAGAGAAATAGGATGCTGAAGCAAGCGGTATCTTCCTCCCATCTTGCCAAGATCAGAGAGGATGGGATGTCTCCCAGGCCGTGGACCCTCACTGCTCTACACTGGATTTCTGGGAAAGATTCCACTATCACTGCTCCATATCCCAATGTGGTTTAGAAAGAAGGGAGCTCAGATAAAGTGGCTACTTTGTTCTTATTCAGATCTACCACTGATGTAGTAGAGATCTTGAGCCACTGCATGCTTTTGTCCGTCTTCATTTAGCCTGGAAGAGGGGCCCTACCTTGACTCTGCTGATTTGGTCACCTGGATCCACATCACAGTGCCATCAACACTAAAGCCCATCTCTTGGATGGCAGTGAGGCTGGGCACAGCATCGGGATGCTGCAAGACCATTGCTGGGGTAAAACCGGAGGGGTGGTCTGCACCCATACAATAAATAAATAAAATGTTCAATTTTGTATGGTTTTAGGTGTGATATAGGAGCTGTGGTGGCTCAAGTGGTTAAGATGCTGAACTGCAGGCTGTGGAAGGTCAGTAGTTCAGCAGTTCAAGACCCGAGAGTGCCGCATGACGGGGTGAGCTCCCGTCTCTAGTTCCAGCTCCTGCCAACCTAGCAGTTCAAAAGCAAGAAATTGCAAGTAGATAAATAGGTACCACTTTGGTGGGAAGGTAACAGTGTTCCGTGCGCCTTGGTGTTTAGTCATGCCGGCCACATGACCACGGAAATGTCTTCGGACAGGGCTGGCTCTTCGGCTTTGAAACGGAGATGAGTCGGATTCGACTGGCTTTTGAGCAAGGGAGCCTTTACCTTTACTAGGTGTGATATCTATTTTTTTTAATGCCAGCATTAGGATTTGTATCCCAAATCGACAGATCTCTGCACACAACTGCAAGCAAGGGCCTCCGCATGTCAGCAGAGACTACAGTGGGGAGGGGCAAAAAGTAGAATGAGTTTTAAGTGGTGAGCAAATTGAAAGAAGTTTGAGAAAAACAGTGCATCAAGGCGCACTTAGCATCCATTTAAGAAAGTCCTGGGTCAGCTTGCCTTATCCATGTGCTCTGATTTGTCTCTAACCCCTCTGAGTGTCAGAACTGGCAGAAGTATCTGTAATCCATCCGCCCACAGCAGGGTTCTAGCAGCATAAATATTCTGCTCTTACACGGCTTTTTAGAGAATGACTAGACAATCTGTGAGAACAGACTACTTAGGATGTACTCCAACAAATAAGATTGAATCATCTGCCTGAATGTTTTCTCAGGCTGTATGTTTTTGGTTTTCACTAAAGTTTTGTTTTACAAAAGCATTGCAAAACTATGAATATGCCTCCGTGAGAGAAGGAAAACGAAGACATATATGCTCCCCATACAGTCATTTGGGCCGCTAATTTTGGGATGCAGCTATTCTAGTCACTCTTTCCTTCCATTACTACTAATGTATTTAAATGGACTCCCTACCAGTGAAACTGGAAATGAGCTACTCAGAAGCCTGATCGTTACTAAAAGCCAATGTGGTGTAATGATGAAGAGCGGTGGACTCTAATTTGGAGAACTGGGTTTGATTCCCCACTCCTCTACATCATAAAGCCTGCCGGGTTACCTTGGGCTAGTCACAGTTCTCTCAGAACTCTCTTGGCCTCTCCTGCCTCACAAGGTGCCTGTTGTGGGGAAATGAAGGGATGGCAATTGTGCGCCAATCTAAGAAAAAGACAAAATTGGGAAAAGTATAGAAAAGGGCAACTAGAATGATAAAAGGGTTGTAAGACTTTCCCTATGAAGAAAGGTTAAAGCACTTTGGGCTCTTTAGCTTGGAGAAATGATGGCTGAAGGGTGACATGATCGAGGTTTACAAGATTATGCATGGGACAGAGCAGGTAGAGAAAGAGGTAATTTTCTCCCTTTCTCACAATACAAGAACTCGTGGGCACTCAATGAAATTGCTGAGCAGTTGGGTTAGAACAGATAAAAGGAAGTCTTTCTTCATCCAAAGAGTGATTAACACATGGAATTCACTTCCACAGGAGGTGGTGGTGGCAACAAGCATGGATGGCTTCAAGAGGGAATTAGATAAACACATGGAGCACAGGTCCATCAGTGGCTATTAGTCACTGGGGCAAGTAATGTACTGTATTCTTGGTGCTTGTGGGGGGGACAGTGGGAGGGTTTCTAGTGTCCTGGCCCCACTGCTGGACCTCCTAATGGCACCTGGTATTTTTGGCCACTGTGTGACAGAGTGTTGGACTGGATGAGTCATTGGCCTGATCCAGCACTGGCTTCTTTTATGTTCTTATGATACTCCTTAGGGTAGAGGAAAGTAGGCTATAAAAACCAACTCTTCTGCTCCCCAGACTCCTCAGCCTTTCCTCACAGGGAAGGTACTCCAACCCCCTAATCCTCTTAGTTGCCCTCCTCTGTACTTTTTCCAGCTCTGCAATGTCCTCTTTGACCAGAACTGTACACAGGATTCCAAATGAGACTGCACCATATATCTGAACAGGGGCATTACAATATTGGTCGTTTTATTCTCAGTCCTTTTCTTAAAAATCCCTAATATACAGTTTGCCCTTTTTTGCCACTACAACACAATGGGTTGATACACTCACAGAGTTATCTGGTATGACCCCAAGATTCTTTTCCCTCTCAGCTTCAGCCTCAGCAAGTTAGCTATACTTGAAGTTGGGATTTTTCGTCCCAGTGTGCCTCACCTTACACTTACCAACATTGAACTTCATTCACTAAATTGCCTCCCACTCACTCAGTTTCTGGATGTCCTCTTGGAGCTCTTCATAGTCAGCCTTGTTTTCATCCTCATGAATAATTTTTGTGTCATTTGCAACCTTGACCACTGTACTACTCACCCCTAATTCTAGATCACTGATGAACACATTAAATAGTACCGATCCTTGCGGGTCCCCACTGCTTACTTCCCTCCATTGTGAGAAATGTCCATTGATTCTTACCTTTTACTTCCTGTCATTTAACCAGTTTTTAATCCATAAGAGAACTGTCCTCTTATCCCATGACCACTAAGTTTACTCAGGAGTCTTTGGTGAGGTACCTTGTCAACAGCCTTTTGAAAGTCCAAGTATATAATGTCTACCGGCTCACCACTGTCTACAGATTTGTTCACTTTCTCAAAGAACTCCAAAAGGTTGGTGAGGCAGGACTTCCCTCTGCAGAAGCCATGCTGATTTTCCTTCAGCAGGCTTTGTCCCTCTATGTGCCTTACAATTCTATCTTTGTTTACATCTAGGACAGATGTTAGGCTGATTGGCCTGTAATTTCCTGATTATGCTCTGGATCCCTTTTTAAAAATTGGTGTAACATTTTCTCCATGTGAGCTGATCCCTGTTGCCTGGACGTGAATTGTAATAGTGGGAAAGCCCCAGCTACCACCTGGATGGTGGCAATCCTACTTATGAGTGACCTTGGGCCAGTCACACACTCTCAGCCTAACCCACCTCTCAGGGTTGTTGTGAGGATAAAAATGGAGGAGGGGGAAATGATGTAAGCCACTTTGGACTCTCCACTGAAGAAAAATGTGGGTTATCAATGAAGGAAACAAACTTAATTGTTCAGGTGACTAGATTGCTTATGCGGGTAACTTTTTATAAACACAGATTAGACCTAACAAACCAATAGGATTGAACCTTATCTCATGACCGCTAAGAGCAAGTCTGCACACTAAGAAAAAAAAACATACCACATTCCCACCACCATCCCCCATGTAAACACTCCCTACAAATAACACTTTAGCTGATTCGGGAGAAAGGTTCTAGCCCACATCTTTCCAAGCTGTGCTAGTTTTCTCCTGACAGGGAATGCTTAATGGAGGGAAACCTCAACAATGTAATTCTTCACATACAGTCTGGAGTAACACAGTCCATTTGACCACCTCAGCCTTCTGTCACCCCAGTCCTAAAAATGTGGCCAGTCTGTAAGCCCTTCATCTACTGCTCCCCACAGAGTCATTTAGGCTGCTAATTTTGGGGCGCAGCTATTCTAGTCACTGTTTTCTTCCATTACTGCTAATCACATTACAACAGAGGCAGTCCTTCTATTTAAGAAGCTGCAATTAGCCATATTGACCCACACAAAATCCAACCAACCAAAAGGACACAAGAAGCTTGCACGATGTTCTGAGCCCTTTTGACTGGCTTTAATAAAGGTATTACATGGATTTTGCTTCTAGTTCTTCCATTAAACCACAGCAATGGAGGGGAGGGGAGGGGAGGGGAGGGTGGTGGTGGAAAGTGCCATCAAGCTGTAACTGGCTTATGGCAACCCGTAGGGTTTTCAAGGCAAGAGATGGTCAGAGATGGTTTGCCATTGCCTGCCTCTGCATAGCAACCATGGTATTCTTGGGTGGTCTCCCATCCAAATACTAACCAGAGCTGACCCTGCTTAGCTTCCAAGATCCGATGAGGTTGGGCTAGCCTGGGTCATCCAGGAGAGAAATACATTTGTAAAAACAACCATAGAAGCAGGGTTCCAACCTCCAGCTTGTGAAATACGTGGAGATTTGGGGGCAGTGCCCAGGGAGGGAGCTCAGTGTGGATGTGATACCATAGAATCTGCCCTCTGAAGCCACCATTTTTTCCCAGGGGAACTGAGCCCCATAGTCTGGAGATGAGTTGTAATTCCAGGAGAATTCCAGGTCTCACTTGGTAACCCTACACAGAAATGATTCCCAATTTCAGGCCGACCTCCTTGGAACCACCAGTAGAACTCCCATTTGGGCCTGTGACCTCTGAGTTCATCTTTCCACTTGTCCAGATCAGGAGTTCCAGCTGCCCTTCCCACTGTAGTTCATATTTTCCAATTACGAACTAGATTAGTGCACAGTACTGGGCAGCTGGCTTCTTGTCTTTTATACAAAGGGGGGTGGGGAGAGAAGGACTTTTTCAGAGCCACTTTGCATTGCAAATCCCGACTCCTCTACAGAAAGTGAAGGAGAAAACAATAAATAGCACTTTTCTTCCACAAGAGCAGCAGCAATTCATTACCAGGCAATTAGCAGTGTAATTAGCTCCCATTTCTCAGTTTGGGATATTTCCTTGAATCCTGGAATTACAATTATGATAAAATGGTTGAAGACAGAGTACAGTACTCCAAGCCTCCCGGTCTACAAACAATTTGTCTTTTAATGACAGACAGGAGAGGCCCTAATTACAAGGAACTTTGCAGAGGAAGGCTGAACGCTTGCCAGACGACAAAGCATTGATTGCCTTTGGATCGTGGGCCTGGGCTGCAGAAGGGAAAGCACAGATTCTTGGCTCCAGGTAATTAACTTTCACACCGTTTCTTTCTTAAACCCCAAACGAAGCCCTCTTGAAGTCTTCATTACCAAAGAGTATTTGCTAATGAAAAAGAAGACTGCCAGCCAAAAGGGCTCCCGCCCTCCCCCCTCCTCTGCTGGACTCCCAGAACTTTCTCCTTTTTCATTTCCCGTGGCTCAATAATGCCTTTGAAATGAGTAATGATGGGCTGAATAAGTGCAAAGGGGTGAGAGGTAGGTAATGAGACAGACACGGCGAGACTGCAGCCGAGGGAAGGTGGGGCAGCGGAGACAATGGAAGGGGCAGGTTGAAAGGGGCACGGAACATGGGACAGAATGAGAAAAGCAGAGACAAGAGAGTGAAAGCCCATCTTTCACCATTAGGTCCTACGGCACTGAAGAAGGGTACATCCAGGCGGAAGAAGTAATTTTAACTCAAGCTGGATTTTTTTAAAAAAATCTGAAATTTAGTTGTTGCACTGATGTGCCTATAAGGACACATCAAAAAGAGCCCTGCTGGACCAGACCATTGGTCCATCTGGCTCAGCATCCTCTTTCCAATAGTGGCCGATCAGTTGCTTTGGAAGGCCAACAAACAGGGCCTAAAGGTCAAGGCCTTTCCCCAGTATTTCATGCTACCACTGGTATTTAGATGTTTCCTATGTCTGGCTGCAGAGCTACTCCCATAATGGGCAGAATGGGATGGCAGCAGAACCAGATAGCAGACAGTACCACTTCACACTGCAGGTGGGTCACAGCTCACACAAAATGCACACTCAAAAAGAAAAATCTCCATTGCAAGCAAAAAAGTTGCAGACCAGAGAAGAAAGAGGTAGACTAAAATCTTCTTGCTTTGTCATTTTTGTAACTGTAGGAAGTTCTTCGTTCTTCACATAAGGAATCATTCCAAAATGGGATGTTCCACCTGAAGTATGAAACTGCATGGTCAGTTCTCCCACCTTAGTGCTCTACCATCTTATTTCACCTTCCTCCATTGCATTTGCAGATCCTTAGGAAGGTATGGAGGGGCTGTGGCTCAGTGGAAGAACCCCGAAGAAGGAGGAGGAGGAGGAGGGATTGGATTTATACTCCGCCCTTCACTTGGAGACTCAGAGTGGCTTACAAACTCTTTTCCCTTCTCTTCCCCAAAACAGACACCCTGTGAGTTAGGTGGGGCTGAGAGAGCTTTTTCCAGAACTGCCCTTTCAAGGACAGCTCTTATCAGAACTATGGCTTGCCCAAGGTCATCCAGCAGCTGCAAGTGAAGGAGTGGGGAATCAAACCCAGTTCTTCCAGATTAGAATCCGTGCACTTAACCACTATACCAAACTGGCTCTCATGCAGTAGGTCCCAGATTCAATCCCTGGTATCTCCAGTTTAAAAGACCAAGTAGGAGGTGATGAGAAAGAGTTCTGCCTGAGACCCTGAAGAAGCTGTGGCCAGTCTGAGTAGACAATACTGACCTTGATGGACCAAGGGTCTGATTCACTATAAGGCAGTTCGTGTATGTATCTCTCATTTTTCCTTAGAACGAGCCCATCGGGTAGGTTAGGCTGAGAGATGGAGTAAGCAGATCAAGGCCACTCATACTTTCACGAATGAGTTGCAAATGAAGCCAGGCTTTCTTGCACATCCAATGTGCTAACTATCTACTGCACCACACATACTAGTCCCATAGACAGTAACTACCTAATCCAACTCTGCTGTGAAGCCAGCTGGGTCATTGCTCTCAGCAGCCTACCTTGAGGTAAACATAAAATGGGAACAGAGAAAATATACACCACTCTGAACTCTTTGGCCAGGATAAACATTTTGAAAACCCACCAAATTAAGGTAGACACCAACAAACCAAAAGCAGCGTAAGACCCAAGTTAGGTAACCGTTTCTATAGAAATCATGGGGTCTGGACACAACATCTTATAATCAGTATAACTGATATATGGTGTTACGGTCAAGTTGAAGCTTGGTCTGTCTCTAGATCATGAATATGCTTACATGATAAATAACAAACAATCTTAATCATGCTCCTTTTAAGCCTATAGGAAATACATAGTTGAGGACCATAAATTTCAACCAAACAAGGAAGCAAACTGTGTTCTGCAGTGGCTCCCAGTAACACACTAACGGAATAAGACAAACGATGCATAGCCTCTCCCCTTTGAGCAATGCTGGAAGTACTTCCAGGCAGGGCTCTTTTGTAACAGGAACTCCTTTGCATATTAGGCGACACACCCCTAATGTAGCCAATCCTCTAAGAGCTTACAGTAGCCCCTGTAAGAAGAGTTCTGTAAGCTCTTGGAGGATTGGCTACATTAGGGCTGTGTTGCCTAATATGCAAAGGAGTTCCTGCTACAGAAAGAGCCCTGCTTCCAGGAAAAACTTAAACACACCCCTCCCAGGTAACTCAGGGAAGTATCTATGCAGTCTTCCCCCTTTGTCCTTCCAGCACCCTTGGGGAGCACATTAGGCTGAGACATGCTGGCCAGCATGCTAAACTTTGTAGCTAAGCAAGGGCTTGAACTTGAGTCACCCTTATCTAGCTCCAACGCTCTAGCTCAGAGGTCTCAAACTCATTCGTTACGAGGGCTGGATTTGGCAGAAATGTCACTTTTTCTGGCTGGGCCATGTGTGCCATAAAATGTAATGCCAGGTACTGGAGATACACACTTTATAAAGGAAACAGGCAAACCCAATTAACAATATTATTTTTTTACTCAAAATACAAGCATGCTTAAAACATTAACACCCTCACAGTATTTCCTTACAGTCTCTCCCTGATGCCCACCCTCCCACTTCCACTGCCCATTACTCCTTAGCACTGGGACAGTATACAGGGACATCATGCACAGCCTCTGTCATCTGGCAATAAAGATAATGACCAGTTGCTCACGGGCCGGATAAAAGCCCTGGATGGGCTTGTTCTGGCCCACGGCCCATGTGTTTGACACCCCTGCTGTAGCCTGTATGCCACACTAACGATTCCCCACCATCATGAATAAGTGTCCCCTTGCCTTTGCTGCAGATGAAATGGGTTATTTTAGGAGAAGAGTGTGCTGGCAACCTAGAAATAGATCATGCCAATTCTGCTCATCAGCAGACCTCTAGATGTATATTGTGAGTCTGAGGACATGTTATCCGACTAAGAGGTAGGCTGGGAGTCTTTCCAGAGCTCTGCGTGTACCAAACTGGCAGGAGGAGTGTGTGTTTCAGAGTATCACATTGTTCTCAGTTCAGGACAAAATTCATTTGAAAATGGTAGCTGGACCATGTCATTCATCCCTGCGTCTCTGTGTAAAGAGTTTCATTTCCAAGCCAGTGGGCAGTGATTGGGCGATGCTTTGCTGGCACTCTCTTGAAGTGATAAATCGATGGACATTCAAGGCCTATCTCCATTCCTATATTTTGTAACACTTTCACTGATGGATGAGAGAAGTTATCATTTGCCAAAACAGAGCCAGGTTTTGGCATCACGGGGCCTTTAGGCTGAACTTGAAAATATGCTATACTCGGGAAATGAGCATTTGGTGGACCTTCTTCAGCTTGAAATGAAACCTGTCTGCTCGAAAACTGTGTATACGTTTAATTTCAGTTAAGATTTACTGTTACTGTTACTGGAGACTACGAGGTTTCCTGTGGTGGGCTGCTCTCAGCTGGATCTCACCAGCAAGCCATAGCTCAGTGTGGGAGCATCTGCTTGACATGCAGGACGTTCCTGGAGTCTCCAGTTAAAAACAGCCAGGCAGCAGGAGATGGTGAAAGGCCTCTGCCTGAGACCCTGGAAAGCTGCTGCCAGTCTGAGTAGACCAGACTGACCTTGATTGATCCAAGGGTCTGATTCAATATAACTCAGTTTCATATGTCCATAAAAGCAAAGCAGTTTGCAAGTCAGTTTGAGCTGTCAGCTCTCTTTTTAAATAAAGGGCTAGAAAGAGCTCCTTGACGTACCTACAGTGTGCTGAAATAAGAAAGAAACCTTTGTAATCTTTGAGCATCTCTGAATCGTACTCAGAGGAAATTCCTCAGCACACTTAAACTGAGGCCTGGTTGACACATGCAGAAGGATGAGGTAAAAGAATGCCAATGTGGTAGAATGGACTGTAGTGATGGATTCCGGCTTTGAATATTCTTTCTCATTAAAAAAAGAAAGCTCCATTCAAACAGAAAAGTGGCACAGCAGAGAAAACCCTTTTACTCCCCTCCTTGGCTGCCATGTTGGTTTTCTGTTTGTAGGCAGAGGTTCTTCTGAACATCAGGAAAACATTCCAAATCAGAACCTCCATGATTCTTCACCTGTGGTCTGAAGCCTTGTCGCCAACAGGGCTCTTTTTGTAGAAAAAGCCCAGCAGGAACTCATTAGCATAATAGGCCACACCCAACAGCAGAAACTTATTTGCCTATTAGGCCACACCCCTGATGGCACAGCTCATTAGCATATTAGGCCACACTCCCATGTTACCAGAAGTGTGGCCATCCAGCGACATCCACCTTTTGTGTCTTATTCTGTTTACCTTGTTTATTGTCAAAACCCAGGGCTTTTTTTTTGTAGCAGGAACTCCTTTGCATGTTAGGCCACATACACCTAATGTAGCCAATCCTAATGAGTTTCTGCTGTTGGGTGTGGCCTATTATGCTAATGAGTTCCTGCTGGGCATGGCCAACTCGGGAGCCAGCCGGAACTCCGCTCCTGTGCGTTCCTGCCCCAAAATAGCCCTGGTCGCCACTATACCACTTCTGTACTCTGCCAACTTACTGCCACTTCATTCTCCTGCACAGGGCTTTTTTTTGTAGAAAAAGCCCAGCAGGAACTCATTAACGTAATAGGCCACACCCAACAGCAGAAACTCATTAGCATACTAGGCCACTACCCTGACAGCGCAGCTCCCTCCCACAATTGGCTTCCCCAGGTGCCCCATGGCTTGCAGGGTGCATGGGGAACCTGAGGGAAGGAAGGCAATTTCTGGATCAGCTTCCCCAGGCGCCCTGCAATTTAAACTGCTTTCCCTCCCTGGATCGGCTTGGCTTCCCCAGGCACACTGTAGCTTGCAAGGCACCTGGGGAACCCGAGGGGGGGAGGCTGTAGGCGTGGCCAACTCAGAAGCCAGCCGGAACTCTGTTCCTGTGCGTTCCTGCCCAAAAATAGCCCTGCTGCTGCATATGTAGCTCAGGCCCCAGTGCCTTCATATGCACTCTGTGAGTCCTCTTCCCTACCAGTGTGGGCCTGGGCTGTTACTTGTCACATGGGCAATATACAAAGAGGACTCTAAGCTTGAACATTCCATTCAGTGAGCTTTCCTGGTCAGACAAGCCCAGGACAGTCCCCCTCTCCTTCGGTCCCTGAGAAGCTTCCTTGCACTGGGCCCAGCGAGCCCATAGCTCTAGAACTGGAGCCTGAAAAGCTATGGGAGAGGGGCTGCACACTTCCTGCTAGGGCTGAGACTTAGACTAAGATGAAATTCTGAAAACTGTGTGTATTGTGCAAATAACAGAATATTCAAATTGTTCTTCAGACAAAATGCTTCAGCTCAAATCACTGTTGCTCTTGTGATGTGGTGTGGTGGTTGGACTAGATTCTGGAAGGCTCAAGTTTGAATCCCTACTTTGCCACAGAAATTTGCTGCATGACCTTGGGCCAAAACCTTTCAGCTAAGGTTACCAGCCTCCAGGTCCCAGTGGGGGTTCCCCCACTTTTAGGAGCTTTGATCTGTTGCTGACAAGCTGACCAGTGGGGGGAACCCCACACCCAAACAGGGGCGTCATCACACAATGTCTTCAATGCAATAACATCAGTTCTGGGTGATGACATTGCACTGGGGACATCATGCAGCGATGCTCTGGTTTTGGGGCAAACTCTATGGTTTTGAAGCCAAAAAACCATAGAGTTTTGCCCAAAAACCAGAGCATCACATATGACAATGCCAACATGATGATGTCAGTTCCAGACAACGTTATCGCATTGGGGACATCGCAGACGGTGTCCCACCCACCCCCAGAAAGACCCCCCAAACCCCCTGCCACGATGACAAGGAGACCTGGCAGCACTACTTTCAGCCTAACCTGCCTCACAGGGTTGTTGTGAGGATAAAATGGAGAAAAGAATGGTGTAAATTATTTTATGATTCCAAATTTTACTGCAAGCTAGGTGAAACTAAGTTCCAGATTTGACCAAACAGGGTTTTTAATCTTTACATTTGCATCTACAGTAGTTCACAATGACTGTTAGAAATGTGGGGATAACAAGAATAATGCCAGGACATAGGAAGGGAGTAAAGATTTTCATGATCCTGGTTGTCCCAAGATGAACTTGTCTTCAGGGGTATGAAACCCCGGGTTGGATCTAGCCAGCTTTTTCATGCAATCTTGTGCAGTTGTCCTTATTACATCTCCTGTCCCATGTGGTTTTTCCCCATGCCGGTCCCATGATCCCCCAGATACCATTTCTAATGGAAGAGGCCCCTCCTCATTTCTTCTTCATTAATGGAAATGCTGGTTGGATCTAACACCCTATTTGAATTGGCTTATCAAGCTTTTGGCTTCTCTCAAAATTTCTCTGATTTTTTGCCAAAGCAACTGTTAATTTCACTTTGGGCAGCAAAAAATCTGTGCGATACCTGCTGGAGACAATATTGTCCACAGTGAGAACAAAGTCAATTTTTCACTCCTTTTCCTTTGACAATTGAAATATGTAGTGTGTAGATTCCTCTGGAGGTTACCTCTGTCTGGGGGGAAGTCAACACATAGTGAAGAAAAGGAGGTCTTAACTGTTTCCTTGCCTTCTGTGTTTTGATTGGGGATTTTAAACATCGCATTGGGGCATATAAAGCTGTACAGGCTACGTGCAGACAGCTTGAATGGGCATAGGGCCTAGTCAGATGATCCGTGGAGACCAGTGAGACAGTGTGGCATAGTAGTTAGAAATGTCAGACTACAATATGGGTGACCCAGGTTCAAGTCTTCACTCTGCCATGGAAGATTTCTGGGCCAGTCACACACTTAACAGCCCAACACCACAGAGTTTTTGTGAGGATAAAATGGAGGGGAGGAAAACAGCGAAAGCTGCTTTGGGTCCCCACTGGGAAGAAAGGAGGGTTGACATATGAAATAAATAATCACAATCTTCTTCTCATCTTGAGCGTTGAATGGCCCTGTCATCAAAGATGGCAGTCTGCCTAGGACTTGTGGGTTTCAAAGAACACTCTCCACAGATCTTCCCTTCTTCTCACAGTGAAGCCTGTTTCCTCGTGTCTTGAAACGCAGTGCAAGACTTAGTCCCGGTCTCCTTCAGCATCTCTCTGTCCTCGTTACCTCTCACAGTGGTATTTACAGGCTGCCTCCTTTTCGCAATACACTCCATCTATCCCATAACATTATCTCTTTCTGCTATGAATTATCACGGGGTTTGATCGTAACGCAGGCATTGTTAGAGAACAAAGTCCTCATTAAAGAACATTAAAGCACAGTATTATTTTTGCAGGGGTTTTTTTGAAGGGGGGGAATAAATAGCTTAGCATCAACAGAAAGAAATTAAAAAAAAACTCCAAGAACTCCAGACCACTGAGATTCAAAAAACAAAACAAAGCTGACCCATTTTTGCAGCATTAAACTAAAGCACCAGCACCCTCTATCAGGATATTGCAAATATCAGCAAGAGGACAGTGGCTTGAACTGACTGGGGAAATACGCCTTTAGTAGTCTTCCTAAATCTGCTTTTAATTAAAGTGCAATTCTTTCCCTCTCTAGTTTAAACAAATATATTCCGCTGTTGTGTAGCATTTGGTTTTTCTGCACAGAGGCTGGTTGTTCAAGCAGTTCCGCTTTAAAAGACGGGGCGTTCACAAAGTAAGCACCTGCAACGAAATGGCAAAAAATGAGGCAGATTAATACTAATGGCCAGTTAAATTTCCTCCAAGTTCAGAACTTCTGCAAAGGGATACTTGGGGTGGGTTCTTTGATACCCCACCAATTTGCCTTCAAACCAAATATAACCGTTACTAAGGTAATATATATTTAGTGCCATCCTAAGGAGAGAATTTCAGAGGGTAGCTGCATTGATTTAAAGTAGAGCAGCTAGACTCAGGTTCAGGGGAGACAGTGTGTGTGTCTGTCAAGTGCTGTCAAGTCACAGCCGACTTACGGAGACCCCCTCACGGGGATTTTCAAGGCAAGAGATGTTCAGAGGTGGATTGCCATTGCCTGCCTTCTCATCACGGCCCTGGACTTCCTTGGTGGTCTCCCATCCAAATACTAGCCAGGGCTGACCCTGCTTAGCTTCCACAATCTGGTGGGACTGGGCTAGCCGGGGCCATCGAGGTCAGGGCCCAGTGGCACCTTAGAGACCAACAAGTCTCATTTCTGACAAAGGGAGCTTTGACTCCTGAAAGCTTATACCAGGGGCAGCCAAACTTGCTTAACATAAGAGCCACATAGAATAAAGTCCGATGTCTGAGAGCCGCGAGACGTGAAGAGATATTACATACATGTTTTTTTAAGTGAAAAATATGCAGATTTGCTTTTTATTAACATTAAATGAGACTGCCAAAAATAAAAACCAAAAGGGGTAAAAACAGATATTGATAATGATATTTATTTGTTTGTAGGCTTGATGGGGGGTGCTTTGAGAACGCATTTAAAGTTGTCTTCTTTCTCTGCTCCCCTCTTACCTCAAGCCTACCCAGGGAGGGGAACACTGGCTGGGGAAGCGAAGACCGATGGGGGAGGCATGCCTCTCCTTCGCTTCCCCAGCCACCCTGCCGGGAGCCACACAATATGTGTGAAAGAGCCGCATGTGGCTCCCAAGCCACAGTTTGGCCATCCCTGGCTTATAGCCTGGAAATCTTGTGGGTCTTTAAGGTGCCTCTGGACTGAAATCTAGCTATCCTAAGCAGAGTTACACCCTTTAAGTTCATGAAGTCAATAGGCTCAGAAGGGTATAACTCTGCATAAGATGGCATTGTTAGATATCCCTGTGGTGATGGGCTGGCCCCGGTGCAATAATTTGGACTTTTATCTCACCTATAGCACTGCTCTCAAATTCACATATTTTCTCTTATGCTCAGACGTTTTCACTGTATACCTCACAATACAGATGCAACAAATACTTCAAAATACTGGTCAGAAGGAGTCATTGGCTATAGCTTTTATTCAAATGTACACCCAGTGGCACCCTGACCTGGATGGCCCAGGCGAGCCTGATCTCATCAGATCTTGGAAGCTAAGAAGGGTCAGCCCCAGCTAGTACTTGGGTGGGAGAACACCAAGGAAGTCCAGGGTTGCTATGCAGAGGCAGCCAATAGCAAACCACCTCTGTTCGTCTTTGCCTTGAAAACCCTACGAGTTGCCATAAATGGGCTGCGACTTGATGGCACTTTCCACTGTCACGTCCAGTGGCAAGTCCAGGTTCGGGCCTACAAAATGTATGAAATGGCATCAGCCCTGGGAAGCTGAGCCAATCCACATGACAGCAGCCTTGAAGCCCTTCAACAGAGAGCAGCACGATGCAGACCAGGAAAACCCAGCTAAGCAACGTTGCGTGTGTTAGCAGAATTCAAACAGAGCAAATGTAAGTGAAGAGAGATGCTGAGGAGATGGTGTGGAATGCCAGAAAGTTCTCAGCAAGGGATGCCTGAACACCCACCAGTTCAGCTCATGTTCTGCTCACCACCTGCAAGCTGGTTTTTAAATTGAGCAGTTTGGCTGCTCATGAGTGGCTCAAGCCTGTTCCATGGGTTCCTTTAAGCATATTTTAAATACAGTCTGCAGCAGTTCATGGATGCATGTTTCCAGGGCTATTTTTGGGCAGGAACACACAGGAACGGAGTTCCGGCTGGCTCCCAAGTTGGCCACGGCCTGCAGGAACTCATTAGCATAATAGGCCACACCCAGCAGCAGAAACTAATTAGGATTGGCTACATTAGAGGTGTGTGGCCTAACATGCAAAGGAGTTCCTGCTACAAAGAAAGCCCTGGGTTTTGACAACAAACAAGGTAAACAGAATAAGAAGCAAAAGGAGGGTGTGGCTGGATGACCACACATCTGTTAACATGGAGGTGTGGCCTAATAGGTTATTGAGTGGTACTGTCAGAGGTGTGGCCTGATATGCTAATGAGTTTCTACTGTTGGGTGTGGCCTATTATGCTAATGAGTTCCTGCTGGGCTTTTTCTACAAAAAAAGCCCTGCATGTTTCTGCACAGCTTTATGGGCACTGCAGTCCTCCCCCCTCCTGCATCCTCTCACCTGACCATCCATGACCCTCAGAGATAATTGATTTCACTTACTGCAAGAATGCAAGGAATGAAACTCCTCCACCATGGTGAGGCAAAGATCATGGCTGTGCGCACCACTCACTTTGCTGCACCCTAGTGTTGCCAACCTCCAGGTGGTGGCTGGAGATCCCTCAAAACTAGATCTGCTCTCCAGGCAACAGAGATCAGTTCCCCCGGAGAATATGGCAGCTTTGGCGGGTGCACTCTATGGCATTGTGCCCTGCTGAGACCCCTTCCTGCCCCAAACACCATCATACTCAGGCTCCACCCCCAAAATCTCCAGGCAAGTGATCCAGAGGCCTCACACATAGTGGTGAGCCAGTTCCTCTGGAGGGCCATAAGCAGGAGACAGAGGCCAAGGCCTTCCCCTGATGCTGCTGTCTGGTACAGGTATTCAGAGAATTACTGCCTCTGAACGTGGAGGTTCCCGTTAGTCACCATGGCTAGAAGCCCCTGATAGACTGATCCTCCATGAATCTGTCTAATCCCCTTTTAAAGCCTTCCATGCCTGTGGCCATCACTCCATCTCCTGGCAGTAAATTCCACATTTTAATCACTCATTTTGCCTTGGGAAGTTGGGGGCACAAACCCCGAAAAAACTAGTGAGAGAAAGGTCTTTGTTTTCTTTAGTATGTTCGTCAATGGATACAGGACAAAATAGGGTGGGAATATTCATGGGAAAAGCATCCGAAAATAGCCTATCAGGGTTAAAGATGGCAGATTCCTTTTGTTTTGCCAAGCAGGTGCACATCACAAATTTGGAACCGTTCAACATTTGAGTGAAACTGTTCTTACTCATGAGAAGATGTCAGGTCAGCATTTGCATGAAAATGTTCTCCCGGAGTTCAGAACAGAATGCGAGAAACAATTCCTCCAGCCTCACCCTGAGCCACCATTTTCATTTTAGACTCTCTAACACAACAATGCCCCTTAGCCTTTTAATTTTGGATCCACCACCGCTTGGTTACAAAAAGAATGGAAGTATAAGCCTTTTCACTTGCTACATTTTGGGGCACAAGCTCAGTTTCTGTGAATATGTTAGCTAAAATGCACTTTCCTCTCTTACAGCTGACTCTTAGAGATTGGCTTTCGATAGAGCTGTGTAAACAGTGAGTAATGTTGCTACAATAAAAGCAGAATCTGTTCTTGGTAAATGGAGTGCTATCGTTTGGCTTAGTCCTCCTTGGCCAGCATTCAAAACACATCCCAAAAAGCATCCATTTCCAATACTAAGGCTGAGCCACTGAACATGTGAAATAACAGCCAAGACAAGAGCACCTCTGGGTACGTGCAGAGCAATTTCCCCTTTTCATAAACAAAACCATCAGAAAGGGCTCCAAGAGAAACTGGTTTGCTTTTCAAACAGGCTTGAACCCCATTAGTAGTCGTTGAATACTGTAAAGATTAACATGTTTATAGTGATATGAACTTTCAAGGACCACAATGCACTTCATCAACTACATGAAAGAGGAAGTGGACAGCAGAGGAAAGAGGAAATGCTGGCAGAATGCACCTGAATCAGTTCAGGGGGGATTACTAAAGGGCAGCGTTTAACTGCTTCTCTCACAGTAATACGGCGTGAGCTAGTCCGACAGAGGGAGCATTAAGTTGCAGTGAAAATACGAAGGGTGAAAGATCTCATCTGATGAAATTTTAAATGAAACGGTCCAATGAGCGCTGCACCATCATGAGATATATTTGAGACCCTTTTGCTTCAAAGGAAACAACTTTAATGACTTGTTATACATTGGCCACATTAAAAATATATTTTTTCTAATTGTTTAAACCATGACTTCATTATCACATCACAGTTGTTTCCCTAACCAACTGCTATCTGTCCTGTGATCTCTCCTTCTCCGATAAAAACATCCACGGGGTGGCTGGAGATCTCCTGGGATTACAACGGACCTCAGGAAACTGAGATCAGTTCCCCTGGATGAAATGGTTGCTTTGGAAGGTAGACTCTGTATGGCATTATACCCCACTGAAATCCCTTCCCTCCCCAAACTCCACCCTCCCCAGACTCTACCCCCTACTGTCAGGTAGCCCTGCCATGATGGATGGAAGGGAGGGTGGTGGGCTATGAATGGAAGGGAGGGAGGTGGGCTATAGGCGCCTTGGTGGCGTGACAGGCGGGAGGTTGGAATCCGGGGAGTTGCTGATTTACACCTCGGGTGTGAGAATGGAATGTGGCTTTTATTGCTATTATCTCTTGCAGCCTAGACGTTCTGACCTTGGCAAGTCAGGCTGCGCGCTTCCCTATCGCTGGCATAGATGTAGCAGCTGTGGGTAGCAATGGGGCGATGGGAAATTCATTAGCTTAGTAACTTTCGATTTCCCAGGTGTATGTTATTCATTTAGTCGGAGAAGGGGGGGTCCCCATTCACCCCCTTCCCTGTATAACCGCTTGCTTTCTGTAACCAAGTCATTCTGAACAAGATACCTGTACCAGTGATCTATCTCTTGCAGCTTAATAAATGCTAACCTTGTTTGCATCATAAGGTCTGGTGTTTGCTGACTAAGTTAGGACTTCTGACAGTTTGTTCAGAATCATCAATTACTTTTGGGACTGGTCCTAAACCCGCAACTCCAAAATGAGTGGCGGAGAAGAAGACACTATCCCAATTGAAGAAGATGAAAAGGAGAAGAGACCTCCCGGGAAAGATGCACCCCGAGAGACCCCAGACACACACGGGCCGAGACACTGGGGTCTGGAGTACGACTTTGGAGGGCCTTACGGAGATCCTTATGGGGCAGCCTATGGGGGTGACCACCCGAGTTGGACGCAGACGTGACTGGGTGAAACCCCTGGCTGATACCCACGAAGCATGGTTCGGGACCCCGAGAGCTTCCATGGGGGTGAGCCACCCCGAAAGGTCGGTCCGGAAGCTAATCACGGCGGAAGCCTTGGAGGAGACTGGCCGCGATTCCGATACCCTGGAAGGCGCCGTGGTGAGGAGGAGATGGACTGAAGAACCCAGCCAAGACCGCCTGATGCGCTTCCTAGACGAATCCCTCGCACGCATCCCACAGATGATCGCAGAGGGTATCCGGGAAGAACGCGAGCGGCAAAGGCGTGAGGAACCACCAGCCCAGGTCCCTCCCGATCAACGGCCGGTGCCGGACCAAGGCCAGGGGAACGTGCCAGCCGGCCCGGTGGATCAACCAGCGGGGCCAGGACCGCAGGGGCCGCCGGGGCAACCACCCCCTCGTCCTTGGGGGTTCTTGCCGCCCAAGCCTACAGAACTTCTGGACGCTGACTTTGATGGAGACCCCGAGAAATTCCCATTCTTCCTGGTGCGAGCCGAAAAGTTTATCGAGACCTGGGGCCACCTGTTCCAGCGGGAAGAGCGGATGGTCGATGTCATAGCAGCCCACCTAAAGGGAGCGGCTGCTGACTGGTATGTGGGGCTCCATCAAGTCGACGGGCGCGAGCTGAGAGAAATCGATTCTTTCATGTGGGCCATGAAAGAGCAATTTGAGGATGTGCACTCCACCAAAGCAGCGAAGGCAACGATCCGAAGCCTCAAACAGGGAGCGCGATCGGTGAGAGACTACACCTCGGAGTTCCGCAGATGTGCAGCCAAACTCCGAGGGGAAGGGAACCTCGTGGACTTCTACAAGTGGGGACTCAACGCGGAAATCCGCCGAGAAGTCACCAGAAATCAAGATCCGAACACCCTCACCGGATGGGTTCAGGCAGCCGTCACGATGGAGAACCGCCTGAAGACCATCAAGCTGGACGACGCTGCAGCGATGGCTAACAGGGGCCCTGTGCCGACTGCGAGAGGGAAACCCCGGCACCCAACCCGAAACAGAGGGATGGCACAAGGGAGCTCCGAATGAAGCAAGGTCTTTGCCTCAAATGCGGAGAAGGGGGCCATTTCGCCGCGAACTGCCCGTCTTCAGCTGCAGCACCCGGAGCCCCGAAGGGAACCAAGAAGAAGTTTGACACATCCACGCCAAAACAGGTGGCGAAACCGAAGGGGAGAAGGCTCTGCAAGCCAAGCCGCTTAGTGAAGCTTCCGACTCATCAGATGGCGAGACCGTGCCGCAGGGAAACGACACGGACCTGCTGTAAACAGCGCTGAACAGCAGGTCCCACCTCCCCAGGCGCAACTCCCGGTGAGCAAACCCCCTCTCTTTTCTTTCTCACGGTGACTTTAATGGACCCGGGTCTATTGACCCATGTGAGAGTACGAGCTCTCATTGACTCTGGGTGTGGGAGAGACCTTATTAACCCCACACTACTAACGGGACTTGGGGCGAAAGTTGTTAAACTAACTGACCCCTTGATTTTTACGCAAATGGACGGGTCCACAATGAAAGAACCTTGCAAATATGAGACTGTGCCCTTGCGGGTGGGACTCGGGCAACACTGGGAAGAGAGACCTTTCGTGGTTACCCCTTCAGCCCGATTTCCCTTGGTCCTAGGGAGCCCATGGTTCTTTGATCACGATCCTCATGTACTGTGGGGGAGGGAAAGGTCAACTTCATCTCCAATAAATGCCAGTCCCACGTATGGGAAAAGGAGTGGGGACCTATGATGGGGGGCAACTCCTAGTGACAGCGGGGGTGGCAACCGCAGAACTGGAAGGCATTCCCCCCGAATATCACGACCTGGCTCCCGTGTTTGGAGAGGAGGAAGCCGATGAATTGCCCCCCATAGAAACTCTGACTGTGCAATTGAAATTTTACCCAACCAGAAATTACCGAAGGGAAAGCTGTATTCTATGAGCCCTTCGGAAAAGGTGGAACTGAGGAAGTTCATCGATAAAAACCTCAGTAGGGGCTTCATACGGCCGGCATCCTCCCCGTTTGCGGCTCCCGTGCTTTTCCGGAAAAAGAAGGATGGGGGATTGCGGCTTTGTACTGACTACCGCGGTTTGAATGCAGTATCAAACACAAACGCTTACCCCATGCCCCTTATAAAAGACTTACTAGCGGCTGTGGCTGGGGGGAAAATCTTCTCTAAGCTAGACCTCCGAGATGCCTATTTCAGAGTCCGCATACGGGAGGGAGATGAATTTAAAACGGCGTTCAACACCCCCTCGGCCAGTTTGAATACTTGGTCATGCCATTTGGGCTCCAGGGGGCACCTGGAGTCTTCATGAATTTGATTAACGAGGTGTTACATAAGTACTTGTTCAAGGGGGTCCTTGTTTACCTTGATGACATTCTTTTGTATTCCCCCGACCGTAAATCACATGTGAAACTGGTGCGGGAGGTACTACAAACGTTGCACAAGCATAAACTGTTTGCCAAACTGTCCAAGTGTGAGTTTCACAAAACAGAGATCCCTTTTCTGGGCTACCGCATTTCTCAGAAAGGGATTGAGATGGACCCTGACAAAGTCAAAGATGTCGTGGGGTGGGAGCCTCCTAAAACGAGGAGGCAACTCCAGGGGTTCCTCGGATTCGCGAACTTTTATAGATCGTTCCTTTCGAACTTTGCCCAGGTGGCCCTTCCCTTAACTGACTTACTGAGAACCAAAGGGAAGCCACCCGAATGCACTCGGCCCGGGGCCAAACTGGATTGGTCGCCAGAGTGCCAGCAGGCGTTCGACAAATTGAAAGCCCTTTTACGTCGGAACCCGTGTTGGCCCACCCGAATGAACTTAAAAAATTCATTGTTCAAGTTGACGCCTCCGACGTCGCAATGGGGGGGCGATCCTGCAGGAGGGGGAGGATGGCAAGTTGCACCCCCTTGCTTATGTTTCCAAAAAGTTTAACGATACTGAACGGAATTGGTCCGTGTGGGAAAAAGAAGCGGGATCGATCCGCTTAGCGTTGTCTACCTGGCGCCACTGGTTGGAGGGGGCGCGAGTCCCGTTCGAGGTCTGGACTGATCACAAAAACCTCGAGCTGCTCCGCTCCCCCGTTCCTTGAACGCCAAACAGCTCCGCTGGGCTGATTTCTTCTCCAAGTTCAATTTCACACTGCACCATTTCCCGGGGACATCTAACTCACTGGCCGATGCCCTGTCACGCCTCCCTCAACACGACAGCAAAAGGGAGGAGATTCGTGACTCGATTTTTACTCCCTCCCAGTTGGGAGGAGCGGTAACCACTCGGAGACAGGCCAGTCGTTCCCCCCCACCGGCAGATCCTCCCCCAAATGAATGGGCGGTGAGATTTTCTACAGAACTCTCGCATGCGGATAGGGAGGAGGTGGAGGGGGAGGAAGGAATATCCAAAGATGAACATGGCTGCTGGACTAAGAATAACAAGCTCTTTGTCCCATGGTCTCTCAGGGGGGAGGTGATGGGCTGGGCGCATGGATCTAAGCTAGCTGGTCACACAGGGTTTGTGAAATCCCTCCAGCTACTGCAGAGACAATTTTGGTGGCCGGGCCTACGAAAAGATATGTCTCTCTTCACGTCAGCCTGCCAAACGTGCTTGATGAGTAAACCTCGGCCCGGTAAACCCCCAGGTGCCCTACACCCTCTCCCCACCCCGGCTCGGCCATGGGAGGTGATTTCTATGGACTTTATTACGGATCTACCCCCTAGTGGGGGAAAACAGTCATCTGGGTGATAGTAGACCTATTTACTAAACAGGCGCATTTCGTTCCGTTTGCCTCCATCCCCTCGGCTAGAAAATTAGCCTCTGCTTTCTTGCAACACGTTGTGAGACTCCACACCTTACCTGCCAAGGTGATCTCGGACAGAGGGGTTCAATTTGTTTCTAAGTTCTGGAGCGAACTTATGTCATTGCTTGGGGTAGAGAGGGGGTGAGCAGTGCCTACCATCCTGAATCGGATGGGCAGACTGAACGTGTGAATCAGACTCTGGAACAATACCTGCGGTGTTTTTCTAACTTTCAGCAGGACAATTGGCATTCTCTCCTGCCTTTGGCTGAGTTTTGTTATAATAATACTCAGCACTCGTCGACGGGGATGTCCCCGTTTAAAGCAGTACATGGATATGATGCCCCGCCTTTGCCCTTTTTGACTTCTCCCGACCTCCCGGCGGGAGACGCTGGAGACTGGTGCAAACAACTGCAGGAGGCGTGGGGCTCCTTGGCTAAAACTCTTGAGGAGGCTAAGGCTGCATACAAACTCCAGGCGGATAAGAAACGTAACCTTGCTTGGATTCCGAAATGCGGAGAGTTTGCTTACTTATCCACCCAACATTTGCGTCGCATCCAGCCGAGTCGCAAACTTGGTTGGAAGTATGTTGGGCCGTTTGAGATTATAAGAGTAATTAACAATGTGACTGTTGAACTTGCCTTGCCTAAGTCTCTAAAGTCTGTTCATCCTGTTTTTCATGTGAGGCTTCTACGCAAAGCGCCTGAGGAGAACAGATGGAGACCGCAACGGCCGACCCCTCCTCCACTGCTGGTGGGAGGGGAACCTCACTACGAAGTATCGCAAATTCTGGACTCTAAAATCTCTCGCAATCGCTTGTTTTACCTGGTTGAATGGATTGACTTTGGGCCGGAGCAGAGGGAGTGGGTTCGGGCGGAAAATGTTCTGGCCCCCGGCTTGTCAAAGCATTTCACAAGTTGTACCCCCATAAACCGAAGGGGTAGGACTATTTTCGAGGGGGCTGCATGTCAGGTAGCCCTGCCATGATGGATGGAAGGGAGGGCGGTGGGCTATGAATGGAAGGGAGGGAGGTGGGCTATAGGCGCCTTGGTGGCGTGACAGGCGGGAGGTTGGAATCCGGGGAGTTGCTGATTTACACCTCGGGTGTGAGAATGGAATGTGGCTTTTATTGCTATTATCTCTTGCAGCCTAGACGTTCTGACCTTGGCAAGTCAGGCTGCGCTTCCCTATCGCTGGCATAGATGTAGCAGCTGTGGGTAGCAATGGGGCGATGGGAAATTCATTAGCTTAGTAACTTTCGATTTCCCAGGTGTATGTTATTCATTGTAGTCGGAGAAGGGGGGTCCCCATTCACCCCCTTCCCTGTATAACCGCTTGCTTTCTGTAACCAAGTCATTCTGAACAAGATACCTGTACCAGTGATCTATCTCTTGCAGCTTAATAAATGCTAACCTTGTTTGCATCATAAGGTCTGGTGTTTGCTGACTAAGTTAGGACTTCTGACACCTACATCTCTCCAGGAATTTCTCAACCCAGAGCTGACAACCCAGTTCCCAAGGCTTTTTAAAACAAGGAACAACTTTGTCAAATGACTTTTACTTTCATTTTTGTAATTCTTATCCACATTCTATGCTGTCCCTAAGTCTCCACAAATTCCTAGATTGTTCTGTACTAGTTCGGGAAAATCAACAATGTGGCTTTTCAGCAATGTTTCCATTATTATATGCCCTGACTTCCTGGCGTAATCAGGTCTTTGCTTAGAACAGCTCCTGTGGGGAAATTCCTGTCTAGTGGGCACATAATACAAGATTCAAAAAACTGCCCAACCATGTAATTTCCTGATGGGCTCATTGAGGTCTTTCAGGCAAGGAGTGTGTTTACCAAGAGTCACTTGAGGGCCACATTCACCGTTCAGCGACACCCATTCAACCAGAACCCAAGTCTTTTTTCACCTTGGCAATTTCACTGGGAGTTGCCAAGGTGTCAAGATGGTAAGAATTTAACTCCTGCATCCCAACAAACCTGAAAAGGTAAAGCAGAATAAAGACAGAGGCCAGACTTTCTGGGAATAGCATAACAAAAGAAGACTGTCTAAAGTCAGAGGAGGGATTAGGAGAACTGATATGGAGCCTCTGCTTTAGTACATCATTGAAAGAACACGATTTACCAGTATGAAGTCCCAGGTTTCGGCTTTACTGTGTCCAGCTGAAGGATCAAAGACTGAGAAAGGCCTTTGCCTGAGGCTTTGAAAGCTGTTGCCATGGCAAATGGACCTAGAGAGACCAATGATCTGACTCATTATAAGACAGATCATATCTAATATTCCTGGTCTGCAATGTTTTTTTTTTTCCTTTGAACAAATTACCCACTGACATTTATTTATTTTATTTATTATTCGACTTTCTATCCCGCTCACCCCCCTAAGGGCTCTGAGCGGCTTACATATATATATTAGGTCCAACATTCCTAGTCTAAGGCCACATATGTGCAGGGGGAGGTGGATATCCTACCAGGCACCCCTATTCTGTAGCAGATCTTCTGTTGCGAAGGGGACAGTCCGGTGGCGACCTCTCTCTCTGGCGCTGGTCTTTGTTATGAAGTTCCACCTTCCTGGCCCTTGCGAATCCACCTCCAGGCCGGATCCACTCCGCACTTTCGCGCCAGCTTCGCAGCGGCCTCTGTCCACGTCAGGCTCCGGCCTGCTGCGTTGCTCCACCTCTGCGCCTCGTCGGTCTGGCCTCCTTCCTACGCCTCCTCGCCTCGCCTCGCCAGCCGCCATGTCTCCTCCACCATCCATCGCCTCTGCCGTCTGTTGCTCTCCACCGTCGCTGCTACATTGTCCCACATAAGCTGCCATACAAGCTAAAGATTCTTTAAGACCCTCCTTCTTGGCATGATCATCCACAGAAGCTTTGGCAGAACTTTTTCCTATATGCAAAACAGCTGCTTACTTCCATTTGCCTGTGGTTCATCCGTGCAAGTGAGCAGTGTATGGGCTCCAAGTGTCTGAACAGGACTGAGGAGAGCTGGGTTCAAATTCTAATTCTGTCGCAAAGCTCACTGAGGTCGAATCTGCATTTGCATTTTTAAATCAGTTTCGTGCTGCTGTGACGCTGTCTTTTGCGATGCTTGACAGTGTCACAGCAGCACGAAACTGATTTAAAAATGCAAATGCAGATTCGGCCTGAGTGACTTTACACTGGTCAGTCTCTCTCTCCGCTCAACCTACTTTACAAGGTTGGGTTGTAATGCTCCCTCTAAGCTGTGGAGTCTTGTGAGCAAAAATTCTCCTTTGTGAGCTACTGGCATTAAAGCTGTGAGTGAGCGACTTGGCTGCTGCATAAATTAGTTTGCTCTGGAGTCATCCTTCCTGAGTGAAGACAAAAATTTGTGAGCCAGAGGCTAAAAAACTGAGCTATCTCGCACTAACTAAGCTTAGAAGGATAATCCTGCCAGCTTTTCCACCAGCGCAAGAGCAAGGAAAGAGCCCCATTTGACCCCTGAAATGGCTGTGCTGGGGACAAAAGCCACATGGAGAGCAGGGCTGTGGCAGGAAAAGAACTGGGCAGGATTGGGAGTAGAGAAGCTGGTAGGATACATCCCCATTGTCATGAAGGGAAAATGGGGAAGCGGGAACAATGTGCAGTATCCTGTGGTTTTGGAAGAAGAGTGTCATAATAATGGATGGGTGTTTGGTAACAGAATCCATCTCCTGTGTCTCAGTAAGAGAGAAATGGGGATCAAGGCAATTTGGGAGTGTCTGAAAGAAAGCTTCTGGGGGTAAACTGGGCTCTCAATCAGTGTTGCCTACCCCTGTGTTACAGGGAATGGAGGAGGAGGAGGAGGAGGAGGAGGTGGTGGTTGGATTTATACCCTGCCCTTCACTACCCAAGGGAGTCTCCGAGCGGCTTACAAACTCCTTTCCCTTCCCTTCCCCTCCCCACAACAGACACCCTGTGAGATAGGTGGGGCTGAGAGAGCTCTCTCCAGAACTGTCCTTGAGAGAACAGCTGTGCCAGAGCTATGGCTTGCCCATGGTCATCCAGCAGCAGCAAGTGGAGGAGTGGGGAATCAAACCGGTTCTCCCAGATTACAGTCCAGGCACTTAACCACTACACCAAACTGGCTCCATATATGGACCATTGCTATAGAAGGAGCATTTGAGAATGTTGGGATAGAAATAAATAAACTAGGCTCCCACATTTAACAGAAGACAAGAAGTTCTGATTGCAGGGGAAGTGTGGGAATCCCAAGGAGGGTGGCTGTCCAACAGAATATGCTGCAGTGCCTTGAGCCAAGAGGAAAGGTGGGCTACACATATTTTAATAAATAAAAAATCAATACCTCTTCAGCTGGTCCAACACAGCAAGGAGCAGGAGGAAGTCTCAGGATCTTTTGCCGAAGAAACCTGAACCAGCTCAACAAATCACACCAACAATAACATTATTTCTGTCCTGACGTAGAAACAGCTTATGAAGTCCTGCAGGTTGCGTGTATCAGTTATTAACTAATTAGCAAACGGAATGGAAATAATGTATGCCGCTTCCTCTAGGTGTGAAGCAGCTCAGTAGAAAGTACTTTAATCAAATGTGGGGTACAAATGAAGTAAACGACAAAAGAAAAGAGGACAGATGTAACCTCCTTGAAGATGGGAACGTCCCCCATTAGGAGAAGCTGAGCAGACCTCATCTGGCAAGCAAGCCAGCAGCAGAAGATGCATAGTTATAACGTAGTCAATGCTCAGCCAACCTGATGCAAGGTCCAATGTCTTTAGGATGTCTTTCGTCTACCAACTTTGTCCAGGCCCGTAGCCAGGGGGCATTTAAATTTCTTAGGGGAGACTGCCTAATCGAATTAAAGGAATACCTGGCTCCTTCCCTGCACCTGCCACTGCTTGAGGGCCCCAGGCTGGATGGGAAGTCGTGGGTCCTTGCCTGTAAGTCAGGGGGCCTAGCCACGATATGCCCCACTGTAGCTATGGGCCTGAGTTTGTCTACATAACCATTGACAGTTTCAGATATTCATGGGGAGAGACCATAGTTCATTTGGTACAGAATCTGCTTTGTATGCACAAGGTCCCGGATTAAATCCCCCTGTATCCACTTGAAAGGATCAGGTAATAGGTATCCAATGAAGACAGCTTTGACTCTTGAAAGGTTATACCCATTTTTTTTGTTGTTGTTGGTTTCTAAGGTGCTTCTGGACTTGAATCTAGCTGTTCTACTTCAGACTGAACACGGCTGCTCTCTGAAACTAACCTCTTCCTGAGACCCTGGAGAGCTGTTGCCAGTCCAAGTAGGCAATACAGACCTTGATAGACCAAGGGTCTGATGCAGTACAGGGCAGGTTCATGTACACTTATCTTTTACTTCCTCCGCTAATTATTTCTTTTTGCTGTACCTATACCTCTGTTTTATCCCAATGACTGGCTGGTTGATTCCCATGAGTGCCAAGAGGGCCATAAGGTCTCTGGTCGTAGGAGAGATCACTCAGTGTATTTGCAGTCACAGTCTTTTGCCAGGCTCTGTGCATGCCACACAGCCGCAGTCATGGCACTCTGCCACAAATACTGTCTACCTGTCTCCAGGTGCTGTGGGTCATGAGAACAATGGACTACTCTTTTAGCATCCTAATTACTTCAGCCTTTCCAAACTGAAAACACAGAAGCTTTTTGTTGTTGTTGGTTGTTGTTTTGAGGGCTGCTCTGATAATGAAGTTTTACAGCACTTCTCATAAAAACATCCTTTCCTTCCTCTCAAAACAGGAGCAAGGAAATTAAATATATATGAGAAAACACACCATATGTTTTGAGAAAGGAGAGGAAACTGCAAGAATCCAAGAGATTCAGAGCTATATTTACAACCTTGTGAAATCCCCACAATTTATATGCCAGCAAAAGAGTGGCTTAGTGTGAAATACAAAGCAGAAGCTTGGTATAGCTCGGCAATTAGTCCATGTAGCGTAGGCATGTCTACCCGTCACCAACTCAGCATGCTGCAGTCTAAGAGAGAGAGTCTTCTGCTCTGCCGTACCTCAAAAAGGAAATGCCAGTGGAGATCGTGTCTATCAATTCATATAGACAAAGAATGGATAATATTGATGACCTACAATGCCTCCACCCTGCCCTGGATGGTCCAGGCTAGCACCATCTCATCAGATCACAGAAGCTAAGCAAGGCTGGCCCTGTTTAGTATTTGGATGGGAGACCACCAAGGAAGTCCAGGGTTGATATGCAGAGGCAGGCAATGGCAAACTCTGTTCATCCCTTACCTTGGAAACCCTCCAGGGTCACCATAAATTGGCTGCGACTTGACATCACTTTCCGCCTCCGAGCTGCCAGCTTAGCAGAAATAGCTACGACTAGCCAAGCAGAGCTGATGGAACTTCTTGATGGGGTATGAGCTTGGGAAACTGTTCAACTGCTCAAGAAGGGAAGAGAACTGTCTGTGTATTTCATTTATGCATGTAGTTATTAAAATATTGGAACCCCGCCTTTCCTCTTGGCTCAAGGCAGCCTATCTGAAATATGTAGTGGATTTTTGATTGGGAAATCATGGGCTGGTTCTTTTAACCTCTGTACTGGGCTTTCTCTAGGGTTGCCAGCTTTTACCCTGATCCTTCTAACTTTCCCTTTAATGTTATTTTGATTTCCAGCAAGGATCAGGTGGTGCTATTTAGCCATTAGAAGCTCCGACAGCTCATTGCTGTATATTAAAGGGATGGGACTTTTTTTTTTCCTGGCCAGTCCTTAGTTTTAATGCCCATCCTTGATTCCCCCACCCCCAATTTGGGAATTACTGTTCAGTGAGGTTCGCTTTCACCATCATCACTGCTCTACAATTCTTAGCAGAGGATATTGTGCCTTCTTTCCTGAGGAGTCACGGGAAAAAACAGACATCGAAACGGAAAGGTCTGAAAGGCCAACAAGCAGTGGATAGTGTTGACGGTCTTGATCCAAAAGCCCTGATTCCCTCCCCAGCTCTCTCTCCCACTCCCCCGTCACAGCGTGTACCATGCAGGAGGCTTTGTTCGATTGCAGGAGCGGCTCTTTCAGGTGTGCAAAAGGGGCAGCAGCAGAACACGAGTCCAAGGAACAGCCCCACTGTAGAGCTTCGCTTGAGTTCCTTGGAGCCAAGGAAATGTTTCCCACAGGTGCTCATCAAAGGTAGAGAAGGGTTCAGGGCAGGTAACAACAGGTTCCAGCAACAACATTAAAACAATAAGTAAATTAATCATTACATATTATAACCCAGTGTATAACAACAGTTTAATCAGTCAGATGGCAGCCAATTATTTGACACAGCTTGGTGCGCCTTCTCACAAAAGAGATTATACTTCACGTGCGTTCGTGGATGTTAGGATGATAATATGGCAGATGGATAAGGAAAGACCAAGCAACAAAGCAAGGCAAGGGAAGGCCAATATGGAAGAAATTGCCGCCGCCTCAACCAAAGGCATAGAGGAACATCTCCGTTTCGGAGGCCCTGAGGAACTCCATTAAGTCCTCCAGGGCCAGGATCTCACATCCTCCAGGGCACCTTGAACTTTCCAGCTGGAACAATATATGGTTCTTCCATGCTCATTCTAAATAAGAAGGTTCTCCAGTTCTATATCTCAGTATATTTATACTAAGGCCATAGGTTAGCAGTAAGCTGAACATTCATGGCTCAAAGGGGAGGCTGGGCTGAAAGTCAGGAGCTGTGGCTCAGTGGCAGAGCATGTGTCGTGTTTTGCTTACAGAAGGTGCCAGAATCAATCCCAAGTTAAAAGGATCCTAGGAAGTAGGGACTGGAAAGATGTTTCTCTGCTGGAGTCCCTGGAAATCCACTGCCACTCAGAGAAGACCATGCTCAGCTAGCCAGACCAGTGGTGTGACTCAATATAAGGCAGTTTAATATGTTCCATATTCCCTGGTGTTCCTTCCCAGAGTCCTCTCTGCTCTACTTGGCTAGCAGAAAAACTGGGATGAGCTAGCCTGTGATCAGGGTCTTCTGGAGTCCTGGCTAGCATCAAAGACTGGAGGTCATCATAAATATTTGAAGAAGTGCCAGCTAATCTAACTTAAACCTGCTGTATAAGCATGCCTGTAACAGAGCCGATCTGGGTTGGGGAGGACAGGGCCTCAGGTACAGGGAGGAAAGTCCCAGATGATGAACTCTCCTTTAGCTTCCCTTTCAGGCTTTCCATCAGGAGTGCCTGCCTGTTCATCCCATGTGCACGTCTTTTCACTTACAATACAATTAGATAAAGTTTTACACAAAGAAAGGGGGTCTCAGTGATGGGCAGTTATCCTTAGTGAGTTTTACTCACAGTCTCCCATTCCCACAGTTCCATTTCTGGGCAACTCTGTGGTGCCTCATATGGCGGTTCCCCCAGCCCCAGCAGGCAGTCAACGGCACCTTCCTAACCCGTCACCTTCTCCAGTGTGGACTCCTCTTCCAGGCCTCTCATCCCACCGATCCCTCTCCAGTGCAGGTGACCCTCGACTATTCCTCTTTCCCCCTGTCTCCATCCTCCCCATGTACCTGGGGAAGTGGGAGTGAGGAAGCTGTCCCACCAGTGGCAGCTCCACATCCCTTCCAGCCTGACCCTATTGACCTCCAACTGGACTGGCCATGCTGTGGAGCCGATGGCGGGTGCCAGCAGCCGCTCCCTCCCTCCCTGCCACGGTGCCCTTCCGTACAAAAGGACAACAGAGCCAAACAAGAAAGAAACGGCATCCTTTTGGACACTTATTTCAAGCCGTCATACTCCATCTGGGGGATCATCTTCTTCAACCTGCCTTTCCCCCCTCTGTTTTCCCATTAAGAGCTGAATGAACAGGAAAGTTGTTTAATCATCCTCTGTGAGATCAGCTGAATCCTAATGCCATTTGATTACAGCTAGTCACAAGAAATGTCAAGAGCATCCCCATTTAGAATACTTGCTTAAACAGCCGAGAAAATGGGGAACACCCAGAAATCAGCTGCCATCGGGAGACGTCTGAGCCTCCTTATGCCAGGCTCGTGACACACAACACATTTCAGTCCCCTCTTTGTGCTCTTTAAAGTATTGCATTTTCGCAGCACATCATTTCCCTAAATGAGGACGATATATCACTGCTGGAGATTGACTCACGAGGCCCATTTATAAAGGCAGGGCATTCACAGCAGCATTTCCCATTAGCAAGTGATCATTTTATCGGCTGCATCGGTAATAAATAAAAACGCTCTTCCTCTTGTGTCTAGCACTCCAGTGTGGCTTCACCCGTTCATCGCCCCAAAAGGACAGCCAAAGATTTTCATTCCTTAGGCATGAATGGTCCTGACCAAGGGGCCTATGAGGGATGGGGGTGGGCGGGACAAAGGAGTTGAGGAGGCAGAGAGTGGGACACGTGAAGATGTCTAGCATCCCAGTGGCAGAAAGTCTCCAACTGAGGTGGCAGCAACACAGAATTCTACCGCAGGGATCGGAATGAATCACAATGATGGCATTAGGCATATCATGAGAGGGAGGGCAGGAAGGGATGATCCAGCGCTCGGCTCTTGTGGCCCTTTCTTATATGACTAGGGTAATCCCGATCGCCGCTTTGGGGTCAAGAAGGAATCTTCCTCCGGGCCAGTTTGGCCCAGGGATGCTGGAGGCTTTTTGCCTTCCTCTGGGCATAGAGCCGGGGTCACTGGAGGGGGGAGGTAATTGTGAATTTCCTGCATTGTGCAGGGGGTTGGATGAGATAACCATTGGGGCCCCTTCCAGCCCTATGATTCTATGTTAAAACCGCCATGCTAGGCCACAGCAAAGGTGCAAAGAGCTTGGCACTCTGTTGCCATCCGTAGCTAGGCAGGCAGTTTATCAGCTTAACCAAAAGGCAACCCCTTTGTCCCACTGCTGCCACCAGTACCGGGTACAATTCCTCAGAATATGGTTCCACTTAAGTGCCATGGCTACTGATGAACCTAACATCTATGATTTTTTTTCTTTTTGAAATTAGAAGTGGTTTACTGGCATCTTGCAAATCTCATGCATTGATTTATTAATTGTAGGAAGAAGCTTGTTCCTCTGTTTGTCCTGAATCTACTGATAATCAGGATAGAACAGAAAGCACTTTCACGGTGCATTCTACCACAGATGTGGCCTCCATGGTGTCCAGCAGTGCTTGTAAGCTGCTGCTTGGCCCCCAGGATCCCAATATATAATCCTCCCTAAATAATATTCAAATTTATCCAAATATTCCTCCACTATCTGTGACTCATCTGGATTGTGCTGGTTATATACCGAATGAAGTATGACTGGCTGACTGACTCATCTGAATTTTTCCACTTGTTGTCTCAGAAAACCAAGCCATTAGCACCTTACTGTTTACTCAGGATGCTCACACATTGTCACAGTATCACTGACCCCTTTAAGCTACGTTCTTCTTTCTCGTATTTTGCTAGATCATCCTGCAACTATTCATATTTTGATATGGGAAAGGTCTTTCCACCAAATCCTCTCAGAGGTGGTTTTCTTCTGTGGCTCCCAAGCACACTGTCATCCGAGTCCAAGCCGTCAGCGACTCATGCTGCTTCTTCCGCTAAGGTGATGCACATTTTAAGTCTGCAGAGACCTAGGCCGAATCGGCATTTGTCTTTCCCACCAGTGTCCCAGCCTTTTGACTCCATCTTCAAAAAAGCTGTCCACATTTGGTGTCGTTTTCACACCTCAACAGTGCTAGCATACTTTCTCACGTCCACATATGTTTATCATCCTTTCGGGGTGGCTCCACTGATATTGCACCTCTACACTGCTTTGAAGGAATCTTCTCCAAACAACATTCAAACAAGCATAGAGAAAGACGGCATCACAGCAGCATGCAACTGATTTAAAAATGCAAATACAGATTCGACCCTAGTCTCTTCAAGATGGCTAGCAAACAGTCTTGGCCGTTTTCGGCCTAAGCCACTACTTGGGTGACCTACTGAATAGGATGCCGAGACATGACTGGGACTCAGCTTGCTCCTAGCCTATGCCCACTGTTGCCTCCCAGCCGGGTCTGAGCCAAGTCCTTAAGACAGGGCTACCACTACGAGAGCTCAATTCGCTTCCACAGGAGCAGGCAATGGGCAGCACATACACACCCTATGGGGCAACAAAAACACCTTGACTCTACCCTGCAATGAGTCAACATGCTTGGCAGCTGCCTGCAAACATTCTGTCGATGCACTGCTCTGCTACAGAAAGATCAGCTCTCTGCAAGGGAAAAGAGACTGGGTAATGTGGTGACTGTTGCCTAACAAACAAACTGGCTAACTAAGGATCTTTTTTGTACCAGAACCAGGCATCTAAAGCAGTTTTCTGGCCCTAATCCCCCACAGCAATGTACGGATCCTTCTGCTCTTATAAACACTACTTATGAGGAGGGGTGTGGTACCAAGGAAGAATTGAAAAGTAATTGTTCTTCTTTCTCTTTCTTCATCTTTCTTCTCTTCTTTCTATATCTCACCTACCTCTGCTTACCTCCCCTCCTCATCTGCAGCTCCCCTACCTACCTTCCTGCCATTCTTAATTCTCAGCCTCTGCTTCACTTCCTTCCTTTCACATCAACTCCCCTCCTCCCAAAACCATAGTGGATTATGACTACAATATGCATTACTATTCAATAACAGGACTGGCCAACCCAGTAGATTGTATTTATGACTGGTGAGCCATCAGAATTCAAGAATTCGTTTCACAAAATCCTCCAGATGAGGAAACACTGTATCCTTCCCCCCTGCACCCCATGGCACCGGTGGGCACCATCTTGGAGCAAAAGGATCCATTACTTTTTTCCAACTACAATCCTGTTAGCTTACTCTGTTCTTTTGTGGAACAGGGAAGGTGGCTGCAGTCATAGATACTTTTCAAGGGTTTGCACAAGTCCAGTCACCGCATACAACAAAATGTAGAGCAGGGTCAACCAAATTAATTTTCACCTAGGGACCATTGACATAGCTTGACTCTGTCCCCCTAAAATAGATGGCTATAGTTTGATGAGTGAATATTGCTCTCCTGCTGAAAAGAAATGAAAGGCCACTTAGAGATTTCTCTTTATCGGATTATTATTTGCTTCATGATGATCAGCTGAAGTGCATAAATGGGAGGGGAAATTTAGGGCTCTTTTGGGGCAGCTGCATGAAGTATGCACAGCAGCTTCAATTATAATAATAGCGGCAAGAAAAATCACAAGGAAAACCTGGGAGTGAAAACTACCAGCTGAAGGCACAGAAGTGGCAGGTGTGGTGGAGGTCTTATATGACCAGCAGCCCCATATAAGGCATAGAGCAGACCACCACCACTAGGGCTGAGCCTAGACATTTCAGCCCCCTGAAGAGAGACCTGCTTTCTCTTTCTGCCACCCCCCCATGCCATTTTAATAAAACTAGCTGGCTCTGGCCCTTCAGTGGTGTCCCTTCTCTTTCCCCTTCCAACTGGGCTTCTTCATATATGGCAAAACCAGGGCTATTTTTGGGCAGGAACGCACAGGAATGAAGTTCTGGCTGGCTCCTGAGTTGGCCACGCCCAGCAGGAACTCATTAGCATATTAGGCCACACCCAACAGCAGAAACTCATTAGGACTGGCTACATTAGGGGTGTGTGGCCTAACATGCAAAGGAGTTCCTGCTACAAAAAAAAGCCCTGGTTTTTGACAACAAACAAGGTAAACAGAATAAGAAGCAAAAGGTGGGAGTGGCCGGATGACCACACTTCTGGTAACATGGGGTGTGTGGCCTAATATGCTAATGAGCTGTGCTGTCAGGGGTGTGGCCTATTATGCTAATGAGTTCCTGCTGGGCTTTTTCTACCAAAAAAGCCCTGGGCAAAACTGCACTTTCCCCCTTGTACATCTCCTGGTGAAGCCTGTGTTAGACATGTATACGAGATGCACACACTTCCAGAGTGCATTTGCCATGTGTATATTCAGTGCCAGTATATTCAGTACTTTGAGAGGCCCTGTCATATCCCACCACGCGCTTCTTCTCATCGCTTCCCCACCACTAGATTCTGCATTCTCTTTTCATTCACACTACAAATCAGTATCCCTTGTACAGTGTTATTATTAATTCAGCAGAAACCCTGAGAATACACATGGATTATTGGCTGTAGCCCAACCAACACTTTGTCTTCTAGGTCCCACCCCACTGCTACAGTGGACTACGCCTTCCAGCCTGCTATCCTCCTTTTTACAGGTTCCAGCTCCCTTCCACCCATATCCTCACCCTCTCTTTGGGTCTAGAAAATAAAATGACTTATCCCTAGGCAACGATACACTCCTTGGCCTCTGTATATCCTCTCAGCTCCCCAGCATTGATTCACAGTGCAATCACAGGCACCGATTTCATTAAGCCCACTGATTTCTGCAAAGGATTGCACTGTAAACCCACTCCAGTCTGCTGGAGTCCCTGTTAATAAAATTCACATTTAATACTCAAAGCAATTTTACCAACACTGTTAGAACCCCACTCAGTAACCGAGGAACTACGTGACCCAGCCAGTGAGAGTAGTCCTCATGATCCTGGAGGGCATCTTTCAGAGCTACAGCATAATATTTCGACAGGCTTGTATTTTGATGGATGCTGAAATGATTACCAGCGCTGCCTGGACAGATGGTAGCAGGCTTCCATTATGCATTATGTTTTTAAATGGTTTACAATAATGGCTTGAACTGAGCCAGCCCTCATTAAGGTTCACAACCAGCTCTCAGAGCCAGGAATTGGCTACAGAATGTATGGAATTTCAATAACACACAAAACCTGTGAGCATGTGCCGGCAGGAGGCCCTTTCTTCGCTGCTCAGTAGTCACAAATCCTCCAACCACCATCTATGCCAATGTTCTATGAAGACTCAGACACAAAGCCAGTGGCTTTCAGTGATCTGGTACACCCCTAATTGCATCCTTTGGTAACAACCTGGGGCAGGCACAAGTTTGGGAGGTCACCTCTGAGGCTTGGCATATTTCAAATCGGATCAAGCTTTAAGCGGAGAGGGGGAGAAAGAAGAGATATGGGCTGATTTCCCACTACAGCTGCCTCAGGGTTGCGCCGCCATTTGCCCCGATATTATTCGTCAATTTCACACCCGAAGCCACGGGGCTGCATTTTGACCCGCGGCTTCACCCGATTTCCCCGCAGTTTCATTATCCTCAAAAAACAGGATCACGAAACTGCGGGGAAAATCGGGCGAAGCCGCAGGTCAAATGCAGCCCCACGGCTTCAGGTGTGAAATTGACGAATAGTATCGGGGCAAACGGCGGCGCAACCCCAAGGCAACTGTAGTGGGAAATCAGCCGTGGTGTCTCTACCCAGTTCAAACTCTTGCTGTTGTTTCCAATCCATCCACATTGAGTAGGGATCCCAGCAGATTTCAGCTCATGGCAGAGACTGTGATGAAAAAGAAATTTCAGTGATGCTGGCAATGATTTATTTATTTATTTATTTATTTTAAAAGCGCCTTAGCACATCTTGGTAATCCCAGTGAGAAATATGAAAAACGAAGCCTTGCTGTACCTCACCATGGAGAGGGGGGGGACTGTGGAAGAAGACCCCAGGGGCCACCCATCTAGGCCGGAGTTGCCTCCATAAATCACTCTGCATTGTTTGCCCTTCCTTAGCAAGGTACATAGACTTTAACTCGTCCTTTTCTATTGCTTTTATCAATCTCCACCCCAACCCCAGTCTTCAATGGCTTGGATAGATAATTTTTTTCAGCTGCTGGGCAACCCAAGTGCATCAACCACAGGTGGGAAAACAGTCCAGCTAGCCTAACCTGGGAGGAAGAGATTGGGGGTGGGGGAGAGAAAGAGAGAGAGAGAGACTCAGGCTCACTGACTAAATTAAGATCTAGGAAAGTGTCGTTATCCCTGTGATGTATTGATTTGGAAGCTCTTGCTGACATTTCATATGGCAAAGCCACAGTAAGGACAAAAACACAGGGTGTCCTGGCGTCATCCCCCCCTTCTCATCTCTTTCCCTTAATTGAACATCAAGTGGTAACAAAACAACAAAAAGAAAGAAAGCAAACACAAGAGAGATGATTAATTGCTTAATAAGTTCTGAAGCGGCATCAAAATGATATGTGCTGAGCGGAGCTTCACTCTGGCGTCCCTCTAAACAAAAATCTGCATAGGAGAGAGAGACGCAGAAACCCAGATCACAGGCAGCACCCAAACACTGCTTCCCATGAGTGGCTGTGACATCACGTGCTCAGGGGAGGGGGGGGCTGAAGGAGAAATTCAGGAAGTGGCCCTCTTTGTCCAATTTCTGCTGAGAACTAATCAAACGGGGAGAATGCATTTCCCACCCGGCCACCCTTCCTTGTGGTAGTTGCAGTGTGTTCTTTGCCTTGCTGTATTTTTTAAGCTGATCAGGGGCCAGCTCTTAGTCCTCACCGCTGGCTGAGACACATGGAGGCAAGGGGAATAGAAAGGACCCCTCAGGGAAAACACAAGTTTGCTATCCCTTTTTCTGGTTTGCAAACATGGGACGTGCCTGAAAGGCAAGTCGTTTACCAAGAGCACTGGCCTGAACCAAGAAAGCCCAGATAAGATCTCCCCCACCCCCATCCACATACCTCCCGTATTCCCCTCTCGTATTATCCCTGGCTCCCCTCTATTTGCAATGCAAAGATGTGTAACAAGAGCCATCTGTCTTTGGCAAAGCTTTTCCCTTCAGAGCATTTGCAGTGAAAGCCCCAAAACTGAGAGTCACCCTCAGGCTGTGTTACTCAGATGAAGATGACAAAGACAAGAAGGCATGGATTAAAGATGGATTTTTCTAGGACACCTGCTGAATAGACTGAGGAATGCGGCTGGTAATTTCATACCACTGCTCCATTAAGGCCAAACCAAAGAAATCTCATAAGGACTTTCTGAGGTAAATTTATCAACCAGCAGCTTTTATTGGCCTAACCTGAGATGAAAAAGTCACAGTCAATGTGCTTTGTGGCTACAAATGGATCACATGGAAAGAATCCTTCATCTGGTTTATATCATCTGTCTCACTCATATATATGCATTATGTATGCATGCTTATAGGAATGCATATTGCTATGACCATGCAAAGGGAGGTGATTGTTAATTCTTCAAGGTTCTAGTATAGCTTAATAGCTACAATGTTTGCTGAGTGAGAAGAATTGATGGCCTGTGATCACTGGTGGTAACACTACACCACATGGGGGGGGATGGAATAAGAATGGAGGTTTTAAATTATGGGCAGTGTAGTTCTCTTAGCCTCACATGCTTGTAAATACAATGTTGAGCATCAGCACAGTGTAGTGGTTAAGAGTGGCAGACTCTAATCTGGAGAACCAGGTTTGATTCCCCATTCCTCCTCCACATGAAGTCTGCTGGGCCAGTCACAATTCTCTCAGAAGTCTCTCAGCCTCACCTACCCACAAAGTGCCTGTGGTGGGTGGGGAGCGGAAGGGAAAGGTGAGACAAATAAAATGAATTTCAATAGAGATAAGTGCACAGTCCTACACTTAGGTACAAAAAATCAAAGGCACAGATATCGAATGGGAGGGACTTGGCTTGACAGCAGTATATGTGAAAGGGATCTGGGTGTTCTAGTTGATCACAAGCTAAACATGAGCCTGCAGTGCGATGTGGTTGTGAAGAAAGCTAATGCAATCTTAGGATGCATTAACAGAAGCATTGTGTCCAGATCACGGGAAGTGGTAGTTCTGCTCTATTCTGCTATGGTCAGGCGTCATCTGGAGTACTGTGTCCAGTTTTGGGCACCACATTTTAGGAAGGATGTTGACAAGCTTGAGCGTGTCCAGAGGAGGGCAACCAGGATGGTGAGAAGGTTGGAATCCAAGTCTTACAAGGAAAGGCTGAAAGAGTTGGGTATGTTTAGCATGGGAAAGAGAAGGTTTAGAGTGGACATGATTGCAGTTTTCAAATATTTGAAGGGCTGTCTTGTAGAAGATGGAGCAGATCTATTCTCTCTTCCTCTGGATTGCAAGACTAGATCTAATGGGTAGAAATTACAAGGGAGTCATTACCAGCTAAATATCAGGAGAAACTTCCTAACTGTAAGAGTGGTTGAGCAGTGGAACAGACTGCCTTGGGAGGTGGTGGAAGCTCCTTTGCTGGACGTTTTTAAGCAGAGGCTGGACGAACATCTTTTGGGTATGTTGTAGGGCTGTCTTTCAGCTTTGCTCCTGCAGAGTGCATGGGGTTGGACTAGATGACCTGCAAGGTCCCTTCCAACTCTAACATTCTACGATTCTAAACCTCTTTGTGACTCCTTAGGATAGAGCAGAGTGGGGTATAAAAAACTACTTTTAAAACATTGGGAGAATACAATGGGAGAGGAGCCTATGAACTTCTGGGAATTTTTTGGGAGAAGGATCAGCTAACAGCAGCAATGACAACCATGCTTTTTGCCTGGTGGTATTCTTGAAGACAATCCAGAAACAGCAGGTAATAAAAAATGTGGCAGCCCACTTGTTAACTGAGACTAGCTGGTGGGACTGTATCATTTCTATAATGAGTCCTTACACTGGGTGTGGATTAATTTCTGGGTCCAATTCAAGGTACTTGTGCTGAGTGTTAAAGCCCATCATGACCTGGGGCCCACATGGTTCTGAAATTCCAAAGCAACCATCCTAATTTGAAAACCTATTCTGAGCTTAAAAGCATTTCTTAGTGACCTTTTAAGCTCACCCTAGCATGGAGAGACCAGGAATCCCATAACTGATAATGTGTTCATAACATGAAGAAATGGCACCCTTGGCATGTTCTTATGCACCAGAAGCTGTAGAAAACAGAAACTGTGAAACCTTCCTTGAAAGGGCTGTTAGTGGGAGTCAGGGCTTAGGGAATGATGATCTCCCTCTCACATAGATAGTGGGTGATTTTCCTACTATAGGCTGAAGGAAGTTGTTCCAGGCCAAGAAGCCTTTCCTCAACTTAAGCAGTGCTGACCAGGCCCATGGCTACAGTGGGGCATTTTGGGGCCTGGCCCCCTGACTTCCATGCAGCCCCCAGGCCCCCGAACTCTCTGGGCCACCTGCAGGACTCCCCATCACCGCCCCTTCTCCAAGCGCAGCTTGCTTCCCCGCGTAGGCAAGCGAATTGCGAACACTGCAAAAGTGAGTTTTAAACATTTCATTTTTATTTTATTTTTTTTATTTTGTGACGTCAGTGCCCCCAGACTTATTTAAAGGCCCCCTGAATTACAAAATCCTAGCTACGGCCGTGGTGCTGACAGAGCCACTGAAGTTGTGGGAATATGCTTCTTAGGCTAGAATAAGTCTTCAAACTCTGCTTAATGCAGTGGTAGGATACAGGCCAATAAATGTTAGGGTTTAAGCCAGTAGAAAATAGAGCTTTGAATTCATGCACCATCTTTAGAGACTCCATAAGACTCAAAAAACCCTCCAGAGGTCCCATTTTGTCTGACTAACAAGGAAAGCCCCTGAAAGACTCTTCCAGCTGGCAAAGCTATACAACATCATTAACTATCTCAGTAAACAAGCATGATTGTTTAACAGTTCATATTGGAATCGCCAGTTTCCTTTGTCACCCTCACTGACAACATGAGGGAACACTGTCCTGTGAATTATGGGTTCAGTCTCTGACGGGGGCCATGATACTTACAGGCATTTTGGCCTGTGAAGAAGACGGATTGTGTTTATTCCACTCTTTCATAAAGTTCATCATGACATTCTAAATGCAAGCTAATATAAATACACAGACATTTCCCTCATAAGGCGTAAAGGAAAGTGATTCCATTTCCCTATATTCTGAGGATAAATCACAGATAATTACATAATATCACACTGATAAGAAACCCAGCCCGCAAGTCCATAAAAGTAGGATTTTAACCAACTTTAAAGGAATGAACAGCTGGATTGAATTGTAATGACATAATGTGCGCACATAAAAATTGAAGCCTTATACCTACCTAGTAAATTCTCCCCATTTTATATTTATGCTCCCTTCTATATTTATTATATCATATATCAAGAGACTTTCTTACAGGCTAAATTTTATCTATATGCAGATGACACCATCATCTAAAGACAAGGTAAATCTGAATGAACCAAAGCTTGTTCAGAAAGAGCAGATCTGTGTGATTGCTGCTAGTTGTGATGCTTGAATGATAGGGTTTGAGAAGAAGAAAGACAATAGGCACGTGGTTACTGCTGATGCCCAGAGAAAATGACAGAATTTCATTGGGGATCTTTCATTAATAACTTTGCTGGGTCAAATCAAATTTCATTCAGTCTTTCACATAAGATACCTAGAAAGATGTCCCTAGGGAACTCAAAAGTAGGACATGAAGACTTAGCACAACTCTCATCCCCATTGTCCAGTATTAGAAGTTATACTGGATTTGATCCATTCAGCTGTTCTGCTGATGAAAAAGGGAGAAGGTCCCCTTTGACAACCAAAAAAGCTATCTGTAAGAGCACAAGAAGAGCCCAGCAGGGTCAGACCAGCAGTCCATCTAGTCCAGCATCCTGCCTCACACAGTGGTCACCCAGTTATTTTGGTGGGCCAACAACAGGGCATGGAGGTCAAGGCCTTCCCTGATGTTTCCTCCTGGCACTGGTATTCAGAGGTTGGATGTTTACTGCATCTGAATGTGAAGATTCCCTTTAGCCACTATGGCTAGTAGCTACTGACAGACCTGTCCCAGGGATCATAGGACCTATGTGGTACAGGGGCAAGCAATGGAACTGGGGGAGGTTGAGCTGCAATATTGGCCTTTGTGACAGGATGATTCGCCGGCTGAACCTTGTATAAATACTAGGGAGCCTGGTCTTGAGCCCTTACTTGGTCATAAGAACAATATCTTCTGCTTAATACAACAGCCTTTCTGGCACCTAGGTCAAGCCCCAGTTTCCACTCCAGCAACTGAGCTCAGGACCTTTTGCTAAAAAATAGCGCCTCATTGTCTAGTTTATCCCACCCTGATCTTGATAATAACTGTTGGTGCCTTGAAATGAAGCAGGCTCTCCAAGTTTGGTTTTAATGTATATATCTAATTCTGAAACTAGACCTAGAATGTGGATCAACTAATTCATACAATGGATCCAGGTGCAGAAAGATACAGGAACAAATATGGGGAACGGTCAAGTGTATCAGAAAATCTTAAATTATTAAAAAATAAAGGATGAGATGAAAGTTTAAAAAGTTTAAAAATGTATAGATCTCATAGGGCTGCCAGACCTCCTGGTCTGGCGGGGTTTACCCGCTTTTTGGTGGGTTCAACCCACCACCAGCTGGTTGGCTGGTGAGGAAAGGCCCACCCCCACGCCTGAACACACACAGCCACCTCTCTCCCTTGAGAGAGGGGAGGGAGAGGGGCGGCTGCTGGCAGCCTGCCTGAATTCCAAGTGGTATTGCCACTTGGAGATCGAGCACGTGGGGTCCACCAACTGCAAGCACTTAAAGGGACCCCTTTAAGTGCTCACAGCCTGTGGGAACTGGAGGATGGGGCATCTTCTTCTAGGGCCCACAGAATTGAACCCCTTGGTCCAATCTTTCTGAAACTTAGAGATTTATTTTAAAGAAGAGGTACCAGCTGTAATAGAGTCCCCCAGATCGATTCTCCATTGTAGCCTATGGGGACCATTGACTATAATGATTCCCATAAGCTACATTGGAGCTGGGGAAAATATGTTTTACACACCCCTATGATGCTCTTCAGTATGATTTGTAAGCTGCCTTGAGTCACAGGGAAAGGTGGGATATGAATATTTGAATGAATAAGTACTTTGGGCTGCTTCCTGTTTGTTAGGTTAGGCAGGGTTCTGACAGTGATTGTTCCTCCTCTGTTTTACTTGACCTGTAATGCTGGTTGTCTTGTTTCACTAAAAAAGAGAGAAAAGAGTAGAATGCAAGTCCCCCCCACACACATGCTGGTATGTTTTCTAAGGCTCTAATCTGGGAGAACCGGGTTGATTCCCCACTCCTCCACATGCAGCTGCTGGTGTGACCTTGGATCAGTCACAAGTTGTCTCAGAGCTATTCTCTCAAGAGCAGTCCTCAAAAGAGCTCTCTCAGCCCCACCTACCTCACAGGGTGTCTGTTGTGGGGAGGGGAAGGGAAAGGAGTTTGTAAGCTGCTCTGAGACTCCTTCGGGTAGTGAAGGGCAGGGTATACATCCAATCTCTTCTTCTTCTGATCATCTTCGTTGCTTTCTTCTGCACCCTCTCGATTTTGTCCACATCCTTTTTGAAGTGAGGCCTCTAGAACTGCACACAGTACTCAAGCTGCGGCCTGACGAAGGCAGTATACAGAAGGACTATGACCACCTGCAGTTTCGATGCCATGGCCCTTTTAATACAACCCAAGACTGAATTTGCCTTTTTTGCCACCGCATCACATTGACTGCTCATATTTAGTTTACAGTCCACTCTTACCCAAGAGCTCTTTCGCATACACTACTCCCCAGAAACGTATCCCCCATCCACTATTTGTACTTGACATTTTTGTGGCCCATATGTAATACTGTGCATTTATCTTTGTTGGATTGCATCCTGTTTGCAACCGCCCACTTGTCCAGAGTATTCAGGTCTTGTTGAGTTTTAACTCTATCTTCTTGGGTGTTTGCTACTCCTCCCAATTTGGTATCATCAGCAAATTTAATGAGTAGCCCTTCAACCCCTTCATCCAGATCATTGATAAAAAATATTGAAAAGTACTGGGCCCAAACCAAGCCCTGTGGCACCCCTGCTGGACACCTCCCTCCAATCTGATAAAATACTGTTGTGTATTGGAATGTGAATCCATGCTATACATTCCCATGTTAAGCTTGATTCTAAATGTGGCTCTTCATCTGTCGCATTACCATTGGTTGGTTTCTGGGAAACCTCTGTAAATATCCAATCACTGTGTGAAAATGTAGCAGAGAGGGAACGGTCCTGATTGGCCTTTATCCCTGTGTTATGATTGGTCTTTAACATGTTATGGGTGTGGCTTTGACAGCCCGGGAGAGTTTAAAAAGGGAGCTGTGCTCCACTTGTTTGTTGATGTGTTCTGAGTTGGTGTTTGCTGTTACAAATAAAGCTGAAATCACTTTTACTGAAATCCTGTTGTTGAGTGGCATACTTAACAAGTACCACTGACCACCACTCTTTGGATGGGGTCTTGGGTTATGTCGTCCAACAAGCTCCCCCATGCAATCTGAATTACAGTGCCTGTGTGAACACTGCCAACAGGAGTAATTTGTGCTCCACTATCGGAGAATCAAACTCTCGAGCAGCTAAGAAATAAAAACGCAAGCATATTCTGGTCAAATAAATCAGTGGTTCAGCTGAAACAAAAATTCATTTTCTATGTCAAACACTATTTATGCTGCACAGTTTAAATGGCCTGGGAAATATTTTCCCCTGGTATTGATTAAAGCTAGATTATATAAAGGAGCTGCGCCATCACCCTCTTCAATTACATTCACATGATCCATAAATGGCTTGTCACATTTTTTCTACTTCCATTTAATGGGGTTATTTAGGGTGTAATATGAATTATAATGGTGTAAACATAAAGCAAAGAGACACATTCTCCTCACTTGCCATTGTGTCTGTTGTAAAACTGAGCGCTGTCTTTGATGCAGAGTTGACACGGGAGGAGGAATTGAGCAGTGTTGGCGTCACGTCAAGCTCGCTAAAAATCAGCCACATCCTTTTCCACTGAGTCAAGGGCTGTTGGATGAAGGGACAGGGCAGACAATACCCAGAGTGGCTTTCTTCATTTCTGGGAATTGCCTACCGATATGAATGTAACATGTTCTGAGAAACTGCTGCTGCAACCTCTGCGGACACTGGTACTCTAAAATATACCTTTGGAAATGTGATTATTGTCACGTAGTTGCCAATGTCGAAGTTAGGTCATTTTTTCGTGTTTAGCAATGAAAAGGCAAGAAATGTTCGGAGGTGGTCTGTCATTGCTTGCTTCTGCATAGAGACCTTCAGGTTCCTTGGCAGTCTCCCATCCAAATACTGACAAAGGCTAACCCTGCCTAGCTTCTGAGATCTGATGAGACGGGGCTAGCCTGAGGTACCCTGGTCAGGGTGACTGTGTTTCCTACATCTCACTAAATTGTTGACGATTGTAGGCAACATTTTATTTAAAGAAAATAGCTGGCTATTGTCAAAGGCTTCTCAGTTAACCTGTTCTGCGGGGCAGGGTGGGGGGGGAACCTTATGGTTTCAGACTCATTAGAGAGTTGGTAAGAACCATGCAAAGTTTGAGTTAGTTACTTTTTATTCTGAACTTGTTAGAACTAGGCAAGTCTGAGCATGGGGTCAATGAAGAGGAATCTCTGTCACACTGAAGAAGTGTGCACGCAGACAAAAGCTTATATGCAGAACTAAACTTTGTTGGTCTTAAAGGTGCCACTGGACTCAACGTTTGTTCTGCTGCATAAGGAAATAGAGGACACCAAATGTATCCAAGCTCAGTTTCCTGATGGATAAAGGAAGTGGCATTATCTATCTTATTGAAATATTTCACTCCCATCTTCCACACCAAATGGATTAGAAAATCAAAATGGCCATGGCCCATTCTGAGATTATATTTTTATTTTGTTCTCACAAAGTTTTGTGGAAGTTTTTAACCTCGTTTACTAAAATATGCTCTCTCTTTTTTAACAAACAAGGAAGAAAAGGAAAACAGATAACTGGAGAAGAACAAAAAAGGGAGAGAGGCAAAGAGGAGAACAAAAGAAAACAGTGACGTCTGGAGAGCCTTTCCGATAAGGAAACCTGAAACAGGTTTCTGCAAATTGTCTTGCTAAAAGCCCCTTTGCGCAGTTTGCTTAGCTGAGCAGAACAAACAATCAGATAAGCCGGCTGCGGCATATTCACAGCCCCTTTTATTGAAATAAAATAATAACGCTCCAGAGCCACCGAGTGTGCCCGTGCATTGACATCAAGAAGCGCGCCCAAAAGGAAATGTGATTTATTACCATACTTAGATTACCAAGGAAAGTATATCAAGGAGCAGCATTGGAAGAATGCTTTTGTATCAGCAAAAGGCTTCCCAAGCCTGGCACTGAAACAGAAATTAAAAAGTACCCTTGACCCAGAGGTTCCAGCAGCACGGAACAACCTGGGGAAGGAGCACAGTCTGACGGGAGGCTTGGTACTCTTGGTGCATGTTGCGGAACGGACAAGGCAGTACCCCGCTAGTAAGAAACAGGGGCCACATCAGAGCACTGCTTGGAAGAGCAAGGCAACTTTGACACCTTGTTTAAGCGTCTACGAGTTGGGGGAAGAATATCTTCAGAAAAGTCAAGCACAACTCATGAAGAGTTAGTGGTGTTACTCAATTGAAGAAATCTTGCTCATTTCCTTGACTGATAGTGCAACCCTGTGCAGAATCCACCTCAATTTTAAACCAGGTGGGTTTAGACTGGAATAACTTTGCACGAGATGAGACTGTGGCCCCTTTCAGACAACCTTTGTAATCCATTTTGGTAGCCGGATGCCAACGGATTTTTGGTGTCATTTCAGACACAACTGTTTTAGCAACTGACTGCTAACAGGTTTTATTTACCTTTTCATACAAAGCTGCTTGTGTCCGGTTAGCAAAGCGTGGTTGAGCCATTCTTGAGGCCAACTGCTTTCTTCCGTTTTCACCTCTTCTTGGCACTTCTGAATCGCTGTGGTGTGCCATTTAAAATGTCTGCATCACTCCCAATAGCACCACATTTCCCCCACCCTGTTTTGCCACACAATGTTCTCCAAGCTTTTTAAAAAATGTTCTAAGTTGAGCTCTATAGTGCTAGAACAATATAGCACTTCAGTGCTACAGCGGCACCATTGAGATGCCTTGGCATCACTGTATTGATCTAGCGCTATAGTGCAACGTGGCAGTTTGAACCTGAACCTCTCCTGTCCCAGTCCAAATCTTGTCATGTATTTGTTAAAACTGGTTGTCAAAGGTTACATGGGATACTCTTTGAAGGCAGGGGTTTTTTAGTGGTTTATGAGAATATTGAATCTGGAATGTGCTGAAGAATTCACAAAGCCATATCCTTCATATACCAAAAATTAACTCCCAGAGTCAAAAATGCATTGCCAGCACTGGTATTCATAGGCAGTTCCTTGGACAGCTCTTCCTTGGGGCTGGAATGTTTGGTTGATTGACCAGCTAGAGATGAACCACAAAAGCCCCTTCTGATTGATTGAAGGGTTTCTGGGATTAACTGGGAAACAGATCTTTTTTTCTTTAAAAATGTTGATTATTTTTAATCCAAGTGCTAAAGAACATGGGGGAACACTGTGATCATCAGAAAGCACTGCGATCAGGAACACAAAACCACCTGGCCCTCCCTGGTCCTAAGGATGCCAGGTTGACATTGACCAGGACCAGGGTGTTCTCCCTGGTGGCACCGACATACTGGAATGAGCTCCCTGGTGAGATCAGGGCCCTACAGCAGTTCTGTAGGGCCATGAAAATGGAGCTTTTTCGGAAGGCATTCCAGTAGGAGTAGCACCCATCGATCGAGCTGAGGCCAATCTGCTCGCTGAAGTTATTTAAAGTGGGCTGCACCACGGAACATGTTTTAGATGCACTTTACTATATTGTGCCGCCAATGATGTATTATGGTTTTACACTGATTATGTAACTATATTGAAATCCATATGGTTTTATTGATTTTATGTAAGCCGCCCTGAGCCCACTGTGGTGGGGAGGGCAGGGTAAAAGCTGAATTAATAAATAAATATAAATAAATAATAATAAAATGGGGGGAGAACAATGTATGTGATCCTAAACTCCTTGATAAAGGCTGGAATTTTGAAAAAGGCAATAGATGTCCTGCGGATTCTTCATAAGAATAATTTGCTGAGTATGCAGTGCTCTGAACTGACATGTTCAGAGACAGTCAGCCTCTGAATCCCAGTGTTAGGAGGCAATGTCAAAGGAAGGCCTTGACCTCTATGCCCTGTTGTCAGCCTTCTAGAGAAACTGGCTGGCCACTGTGTGAGACAGGATGCTAGACTAGATGGACCACAGGTCTGATCCAAAAGGATTCTTCTTATGTTCTTATGCAGTTGCTCTTGGATTTACCCAATGTCAGACGGGAACATTTCTCCCCACCACCACCACCAGCAGCAGCTTTTCACCTTCTCTCCCTGGTTGATATTTCTCTTCTTTTTTTAAAAAAAGTGTCTGCACATTTTTGGTGGGTACTGGACACCATGTTGCAGAAACTGGCACACAATGTCAAGTACGAAGAGGACTATGAGGACCGCCACAATGAGAGCAGCAGCAGTGGACATTCCAGATTACCCCACCACTCCACTGTCAGCCAGCACTTGTACAGCCCAGCTCCCCTGCTTTCTCACTCCGGGAACACAGATTTCCAGCCCCCTTACTTTCCTCACCCCTACCGGCCTCTGCCTAACCATCAGACCAGCCAAGACCCTTCTAGCCTGTCCCACCATGCACGGCCCGGTATGGTCCCCACCTGCCAGCTCCGGCAAGTGGCTCTGCTGGGGAGAGGAGGGAAACATATAGGCGATCTGAGCTGCTCCTGCCTCACAGCCACAGTCTCGTTGCCTCCAGCCTGGCATAAAACATCAGCCTGCATGAGATGATATATTCTTATGCTCTGATTTCACATTGAATAATTATGCATTAATACTCCCAAACACCCAAGAACAATGGCGTAGCTCAATCAATTTTTGAGGAGGTAGCATCTTTACTAATCCTTGTAATTCAAATTTTAAACTATGGGAATTAACTTGTAAAGGGCCTCCTGTATGATAAGAATATAACATGGGCAATTGGTTGCGGCTTTCCAAATTTCAGCACAGTCCTAGTTTTCAAACAGGTACAGAAAGAATTTTGAAATATCCGTGTTGGTATTTGGAACAATACATTTTTGCATATTTATTTATTTTGTTATGAGAATTACTTTTCAGATAAAACCTGTTTCCCAGGGCAACTCATAAAACCAATGAAAAACAAATTAACTATTATACAAATCTTTAAAAATCCCAGTATAAAGAACTAAAACTTTAAGCAGTTAAAAGCTATTAAAACAGCAGAAAAACATTAAAAAAACATTAAAAGAGTAGATCAAAACACTATGGTTTCAATGGGGGAGGAGAGAATAACCCCCTTTTAAAAGTGTGAGAGAACAAATAAGTCTTTACCCAGTGCAAGGTATCAAATCCATACCAGGCAAACATCTAGGATATTCCAAAACTGGTGTGCCCTCCTAGGTCTCACCAGCCTCACCTCTGTGAACAAATGGAGGAGGACAGGCAGGGACATATGGAATAATGTGATCCTTTGTTTAAACACTGCTTTTCTCCCCAGCAGCAACACAAAGCATTGTTCTTCCCTCCTCCATTTTATCAGCCCAACCAACCAGCCCTATGCGTTAGGTTAGAGTGAAAGACAATGACAGGCCCACACTCCCGTGGCAGAGTGAGGAGTCAAACCTGGGCCTCCCAGATCCTAGCCTGAGGCTCTCACCACCCTACATGTAGGTCTTCTGAAGGTACTAATCAGCCATGTAGGTCTTCTGAAGGTACTAATCAGCACTTTGAATGTGGCCCACAATTAAGCATCCAGTGAAGTTGTTCCAGCACGGGTGAGACATGATTTTCTAAGCAGCTGATACCAACCACCTGCAGATGCATTCTGCATCAAATGAAGTTTCAGAGGCAGTCCCATGCCGGGTGAATTAGTGTGGCCAGTGCATCTATAACCAAGCCCAAATCTTGCTCTTCTAGGAGGAGTAACATCTAGTGTACTTCCAAATAAGGCCACTGCTCATGACAGAGGACCTGCATCTACCAGCACTCGCAAGCTATGAACCTGCTCCTTCAGAGGAAGTCTGACCCCACCTGTAACAGGCTGATACCACAATTCAGGACAGGCTTCAAGAATGACCCACAGCAACACCTGCCCATCTATAGTAGAACTCCCCTGCCCTTCCTCTCCCCCTGTATTTTTTGTGCAAAGCTGCCAGAGCAGCTACAGAACAGAGGGAATCTGGGACAACAAATAGGAAAATCTACACAAGAATCAGAGGAAGGGAGAGACTGATGCCATCAATGCTAGAAAGTAAAGTCATCCAGTGAAATTGACTGATAGCAAGTTCAGGAGCCAAGAAAGGAAGTTCATTAACCAATGGAATTAACTCCTAGAAGACCTTGCAACAGCCAATCACATTGTAACTGTTATAAAATTAAATTGATCTATCAATGGCTATTGGTCACAACAGCTCCTCATTCTGGGAAACTGCACCATCAATTACCAGCTGGTGGGTGTTGTATCTCATGTCCCGCTTAAGAGCTTCCCAGGGTCATTTGGCTTTGTTGAGAGTATGCTTTTGGCCTGATTAAGCAAAGCCATTCTTATGTCTTATCACAAATCTCACTACAGCTACAATCCTAAGTATGCTTATTGGTAGGAATAAAGTCCCACTTTCCTCAGTGGGAACTCCCAGTAAATACGTTTGGAGTGGGGCTGTGCACAGATTTTCCATGCTCCAATTTTCCCTTTCTGGCTGGTAAGAAATGGTTCTAGAAGGCAAGGATTAGGAGCAGCTGTGCTCTGAAGGGCACAGTAGGACAATGAAGAAGTTATCTGTCATTCGTTTTCTTTTCTTCCCTGTTTTTCTCCTTTCCCCTCATCTCACCCATGGGAAACAATCAGTCATTTCCAGAAACAGAGAACAACCCCCCACCATCCATAATCCATCTCTTCCAAATGCTTTGGCAAAGCTGCTATAAATTCCAGCTACCTCAGCACTGCTGGAAGTCTGAATCTGCAACAGAGGACATAGAGATGCATGACTCCTGAATATCTACCCGGCCGTTGAGTAACTTGAGTTTCTTGATTGACTGCTTCGGAAGCACTCAATAGACTTCCACTTCTGCTCGAATGCATTTTTCAGCTTCTCACAATGAGCTTGTAGACTGAAGTTCTGATTACACTGTGGGTTTCCCCCCTCCCTCAACTCAGCTTTAGGGCAGAGATGCCAGTCTGAAGGACTCAGCATGGCAGGGATACATTGCCAATGATTTATGCAGCTCTGCTTCCTTGATGATTACCCCAAATAAATCATGTTGGTATTTTCCACAGTGATTTAGCTGCCCTTTACATTCATATAAATCTTCAGGCCAAGGAGAAAATTAGCCAAGTCCACACATTGATCATGTGAGGTAAATTGTACCTCAGCAGCGGGAGAGGGGGTGCTCCATTGGTAAGCTACCATGCAGCTCAAATAACTTATCAGTTTCCTTTTAATCAATGCTACTTCTTACAATGCAAAGGGTCTAAATCACAGAGCCCAAGAATTGTTGTTTTCCAAACCTTTTAATCTAATTGGAAAAATCTTCCTTTCTGCCAGTAATAAACACTCACTAAACTGTCTGCACCTAATTGAGCTGCAGTAATTTATGGGTGCTCCCTACTGTTTTCCCACTTTTTAATCAGACAGACGCCTCTCTGTCTTTAACTAATGAAATCTAAGAATTCACCCAGTAGATCTGATCAAATGCCACGGAGGAATAAATCTTCATTAGCATTGGTGTGCCCCATGTTCTCTCCCTTTGTTCCACGCTGTCTGACGCCAAGTCTCATCCACCCCACGCCACTGGGAGAACTTTATAGCTAATTAAGCATTCAGACAAATGAAAAAAAGGCCTTGATTGCTTCTAATTCACCCAGAACCCACGGTCAGAAGAAAACATATTCTGGGTCAATACACTGGATCACACTATTCACATCTTGATGGCAACATCCAGGCGACTGCCCCATTCTTTGAAGCTTTATGTAGGTGGAATGCCAGGCAACCAGAGATGGGAAATGGTCTGGAATATAGTGCTACTACAGAAGCTAAGAAGAAGAATTGGATTTATACCCGGCCCTTCACTCAGAGTCTCAAAGCAGCTTATAATCTCCTCCCCTTTCTCTCCCTACAAAGATATCCTGTGAGGTAGGGGGGTTGAGTGAGAAAACAGCTCTGAGAGAACTGTGACTGACACAGGGTCATCCAGCTGGCTGCATGTGGAGGAGTGGGGAATCAAACCCAGTTCTCCAAATTCGGGTCCACTGCTCTTAACCACTACTCCAAGCTGGTCAGGCTTCCTATGGTGCCTGAAGGAGAGGCCCTGTGCTGGCCACACACTGCTCCAAGTTCCTCACAGGAACAGTGAACAAGATTTAGGGAAGTTTCCACCTGACATTTATTCTGTCTACTGACTGGTTAACAGTGTGATCCTATACAGAGATACTTCAGTCTAACACCACTGGAATAACTCAACATAGGATTACACTATAGAATGAGAAGGCCTGCAAGACTGCCATAACAGCTTTAACAATCTAATTTCTATGAAACCCAAGGGGGAGGGGGAGGAAGGCATTCAGGAAAGGAAAGTTATGTGAAGCCTAGGAAGAACAGCTTTTGAAGGACGGTAGAATGCTGTTTTAGACAGCGGACAACCAGCTTCTTCTAGGCCTATCCTCAGAGCATGGAGGCAACAGCATTCTTCTGCTGTTGTCCCTCCCCTGCAACATACTGCTTCTCAACTTCAAAGGTCCAGTTAGTCTGTCACAAGCAAGCCATCAGGAGCTTGGGGGCAATGAATCCCATCAGTAAGGTGCCATAATTGAAAATGGATAAAATTGGTACAGTCAAATAGAAGGCCCAGATTTGAAACAGAAATTGGCTACAATGGACTCAAGCAGAGAAAGAGAGCGTGTGTCTGAATCTGAAGGAGAAGGCAAGGTAAAGAAAACAGAGGGCCAAAGTAAACATGACAGTATTCTTGAGGCTGCTGTGAAGATGCCATCAAATTTGGTTTAGTCCAGAGATCATTAAGAAATGTAAAGGGATTCCATGAGGACAAGAAGGCTAGTAGAGACTGGGGGGGGGGGAGATATCGTCAAACCATTAGGCAGAGAAACTGAGGCAAACATAAATGAACTTTCAATAGACCGGGAGACTAATCCATCACTTAGGATTCTATAATGACAATACCGCATTTCTGTTTCAATTGTGGAAATGAAAACACTATTGACTACCTATGCTAAAAGGATTTCTTAAACACCAGCCCATTCCCTCCCCCTATATTCTGCTTGATGCTCAATCAAATTCGGTATGCTAGAGCACATGGGGCATTGCTTTGGGCCTATGGATTTCAGCTGATGCCTGTTGACCCCTTTCTGTCTTACCACCACTGTCGTGGCAGTCCTGCATTTCCACTGCACTCTTCAGTCAGCGCACAGGGCTGCACATTTGTTAAGGTGGCACTCCTGGTTATGCAGGAGTTTCCATATGACAGTCAGAGCATCAGATTTTATGCAGGGGTATTTATGTAGTGAGCGAGATTCCAGCTGCTGGCTCAAGGCGGGAAGCCACATGACGCTTCCGTGGCTCTGTCAAGGTTTATAAAGCAAGCTGCAGTTCATAACCATTAATTTCACAAGAGCTGCTCCAAGGTCTTTTTCATAATAACATTCTCACTCTGGTTCCACTAACACAATACTGAAATCCTCTGGCCAACAGGGATGCCAAGAGGCATCTGGTCTTTCTGGCCTTTCCCCAGAAAGCAGAAATAAAACGACACCTCCCCAGGGCCAGCCTGAGGGCTTCTGCTACCTCAGGTCAGCCAGCCCACCAGACTCCAACCAGCAGGCCTGCTGCTCCCGCACCAGCTGACTGGACACGCCAGCCAGTCTGGGGATGTTCCAAGCCACAGCACTGGCCTGGGCACCCACACACACACCAGCTGGGTGCACTTCTGGGCGGTCAGGCAGCCCGAATGCATACTCCACCTGGGCCTGGTGCCTGCCCCCCCACCCCACCGGCCAAGCACTCTCCAAGCCGCATGGGTGGGGGTGCCCTGAGCCGCTGGGCTGCCCAGGCCCCTCCGTTTCTTATGGAGGCGAGGCATTAAAGCTACCAGACTGTCACTGTTCCCTCTCCAGAACTACGCACAGAGACAGAAGTGAGACCGGGGGTGCCTGGCCCGCTTTCCCAAAGCAAAAGTTTCTCAAGGAAGAAATTAGTATTGATGCCAGAAGTGAGTATTGCAGAAATCAGAAAACCTTGTCACGGTGCGATGCACTCAGGAGGAGACTGAGCATCTACATGCTCCTGTGTGTTATTAACTCCACCTACTATGGATTGACAATCCAGAAGAGACCGCTGACAATTATTCCAGTGTTTTAAGAGCAGAGTGCCACAATCCCCAGTTACTAATCTTTTATCGATCAGTTCCATGCTTAAGGAGGTCTTGCCTCAGAATGCTGCTCTGCCTATGGTTGATTTATACCCATCTCTATCTATCTACCATCCATCTGCTGGTTCCTGATGGTCCTGTCTGGCAACCCAGCACCTACCCCTGCCTCTTCATTAACCATCATATCTCTGTGCATCAGCATCACTGCACACATACTGAGGCCCATGTGCCAGTGGAAGTCCCACCGACCAGCAGACATCCGCCCCCCCCTAATTTCTGGGCATTGGCAGCTGCTGCTGCTGCTAGGGGTGTGTATTGAGGGGGAAAGATCATTATAATTCTGGGCTTGGGTGGGGAAAGTTTTACCACAATTGCTTATTTTCTGGTAGGGCATGATCATTTCAGGATTCATATTTGTGTGGTTTTCTGTGGGGAAGGGATATAGGCTGGGGCAACTGTTTATAAAGATAATGCTACCAAATTTGCACACAATGCAGTCCTCCCTCTAATGTTACACCAACAACTGGGGATTTGTATTATTCTGGGAAATAACTGTATCCACCCAAACCAGCCATTTCTATGTACATTTTCAGCCTATCAGTTTCATTATGTACACACCTATTTGCTGCTCCATCTTGCTGCTGCCACCACCATGCCTTTGGCCCATGGGCAGAGAGTGAATGGGGGTGAGCTAGCAATGGCAGCTGCTAAAAGGAGGAGAAGAATTAAGCATCAGCCCCCCCATTGTGCCAAATCACCGTTACCAGAAGGGTAGCCCTGTTGGGCTGTGGTAGCAAAGCAGAAGCCCACCCTTCTCTCTGCCTCACCGTCTCCTCCCCTTGTCTCTTCTGCAATTTTCCCTATTTGAACTCCCCAAACTATTTTTCTTTGCCCACCTGAAGTGGTGAGCTCTAACCTATGAAAGTTCATATTGCAATAAATGTTGCTGCTAGCCTGTAATGTGCCACTGGACTTGTTTTATTTTGCTACATAGAGAAGACATGCAACTCTGGAAGAGTATAGGGTGGAAAATTATTTGTGTTTTCCAGGTATTGCAGGTTTTCTCTCTGTTGCTCTCCACACTGTCTGGACTCGGCTGGCGTGAGCGGGAATTTTCCTGTTTCTGAATTTAAACCTTTTCTCAATGGTTGAATGTTTATAGTTCCTTCATCCCATTGGCCATTTCTTGCCCTCTAGCCTTTGTCCTTCTGTGGGTCTGGTTCCATCTTTTCTGGGGGGGCGGGGCACATTTTTACATCCCAGTCCAGGAGATGAAGGCACTTGAGTCACAAACTCTCAGAAAACACCTTTCAGTGCAGTACGCCGCAATCTTGTCACATCCAAATACCATCTATTCAAATCAATCCCCGGGCATGCTGCCATCTATTATTTCCCCTTGTTTTGAGTAACTCCTGGTGAATAAAGTACATGGCATTCCTTCAAAAAGTAAATACCCTGGTGGTTAGCAAAAGTGGGTCTTAGACTTGTTTGCCTTTTCATTGGGAGTGCTTGTCATTTAAGGCAACAATTAACATTTGTTGGAAGCAACCTAAGTGTAAATGACTCCTACTATTACCCTAAATACATTTAATTATGATTTATCGGTGCATAGCAACCTTTTGTAACGTTATAGGCTAACAGCCATTTCCACTTAATTAATCTCATTATGAAAGCACTTCACTGCAAGAAGGGAAGCAAAAGAGAAGGCAGGAACTGGGGGGAAATTCACACTTAATTTTTTGGAAAATAAGGGTCATAATAGAAAAAACGTGTGATATTGATCCTATCTTATTAATTCTTATTGTTACGATTCAGTTAATTGCATACCCTGAAGAAAAGGACTGGAAAGAAAGCCTGCATTCACAAGCAGGGTTCCTTTCTGGAGACCACAGCAGAAATAACAAAAACACACAAGGGCATATTTATACAGTACTTAAACAGCAATCTCCCCTCCTCCCAAGGAACTGTAGGTCTGTGAAGGCAGCTATGGATATCCAGTAACAAAATCTTCTTGCCACACTACAGTTCCCAGGATTCTTTGGGGGAATCTGTGGCCATTTAACTGAGCTAAAACTAATAACTGCTATACTGGAGAGACGTGTGGATATGTATATGCAGAGTTTCAAGACCAACATGTCACAGGGGCTACAACGGATACATAATTTTAACCCTCCTTTGCTCATCGTGCCATATCTTTCTACCCTACTCTCTTTTTCGTGCCAAATTAAAACATTTCTTGATACCCAAGCTTTTAAAGAACTGGTCTTTTAAAATTGTTTTTACACTCTGCTTCTAGCTTGAGGACTGCTTTATGAGGCTCATTTTAGGCTGTTAAATGTTTTACAATGTTTTTAATGCTGTGGCTGGATTGTAGTAGTTTGTTGATTTTTAACTGTTTCATGCCATTTTATTCTATCGTGTTTACTTGATACCTCACGCGTGTTCCTTGGACAGGCAGCATATAGATTCCCTCAATGAATATATAAATCTACTGTGTATTGAAAATGGTACTTTTACAAGCTCACACAAAGCAGTTGACATGTATCCATAAAATGAGATGTACAAATGGTACAGACATGGCCTGCCACCTGTATTAAGACATGCACCACAGACTTTGACTTGGGCACTGGAGACTTTGGCTCATAAGAAGATAAGAGAAGCCACTGTTGGATCAGGCCAGTGGCCCATCCAGTCCAACACTCTGTCACACAGTGACCAAAAATACCAGGTGCCATCAGGAGGTCCACCAGTGGGGCCAGGACACCAGAAGCCCTCCCACTGTCTCCCCCCAGCACCAAGAATACAGAGCATCACTTGCCCCAGACTGAGAGTTCCTATCTATACCTTGTGGCTAATAGCCACCAATGGGCCTCTGCTCCATATGTTTATCCAATTCCCTCTTGAAGCCATCCATGCCTGTAGCCACCACCACCTTCTGTAACAGTGAATTCCATGTGTTAATCACTCTTTGGGTCAGATCCAATCAGCTTGTTCATTGGTGAAAAAAAGAGGAAGGGGTTTCCTTTGACCCCCCCTTCAAATCTATGCTGAGGGTCATGAGACTGGCAGAGACAAAAGCCATGTGGGGTACAGGCTGTAATAAGTGAGCAAATTGGGAGATACCAAGTGAAAAAAGATGGCTGAATCCAGCCCATGCAGTTCAGCACATGGACTTCTATAAAGCAATGCTCAGCTCCATTTCCTTAAATTGTTTGGGAGCTGCATGCAACCCACACCCATCCACCATCCACCCCTGCCATGAGACCAGCCTAAGCCTGGTGCAACCCATCTCCAACTGTATCCATTCCGTGTTCCAAACATACCCGTTTAAAAGAGGCAGCATGACATGCCATTAAAAACCCACATCAATCCTCTCTAATCAGCGGGTGGATGGATAAAGCTGGTACTTGAGGAATGATAATAGCCAGCCTATAATTGGGGTAAGTGTCCATTAGGCTTCCCTTTGTGACGCAGAGACTGGCAGGGGGCAAACTGAAGTAGAGATGGCAAAGATTAATGCAACAGGTATAGATGCCACTTTGATCAGATAGGCTCACTCTGGTAGCTTGCTCCTGTGATGGCAGAGACAACAGAAGCAATATAGAACGGCCCTCCTTCTTCTTGGGCATGAAGAAAAGTCTTTTTTCCCCAAAGGAGAAAGGGCTGGACTGAGCAGATCTTGATGCACAGATTTATGCATGCAGCAATTGACCCATCCTACCTGAACAGCTGGGGTTACCTCCTTGTTGTCTTCTCCTGTACCATTAACAGGTGCCTGAGATGAAAAGACTAAGCAAAGTTTTCCCCATCACTCCATTAGGACAAGACTCAACTGTTTATCAGAGCAGGACCAGAAAAAGAGGGGGAAGAGAGTGTGCAATGGGACATGCAAGCTTGTGTGCTTTTCTGTGTTGGAATATGTACAATCTCAGACACTTTTTTTAGTGGGGAAAAAGACAGCACAAACTATGGAGGAGCGGTGGCTCAAGGGGAGAGCATCTGTTTTACATGCAGGTTTCCAGTTCGATCTCTGGCATCTCCATTTCAAAAGCTCACATAGTAGGTGATGTGGAGACCTGTGTACATAAGTGCTGTCAAGTTGCAACCAACTTATGGTGACCCCAGCAAGGGTCTTTCAAGGCAAGTGAGAAACAGAGGTGGCTTTCCATTGCCTTCCTCTGGAGAGTCTTCTGTGGTGGAGTCTTCCTTCCAAATACTGACCCTGCTCAGCTTTTGAGATCCGACACCATCAAGCTATATGGTCAGGGTCAGACTTCCCGCCCCTGCACTTACCTCTGAGGAGATGGCCTCCAGACTGTGCCAAAGGAACCAATTCAGGGAGGACCACAGAAGCCCAATGTGGTCCTGCAGGAGCCGCTTGCCCAGAGACAATGGACGGGCTGAACAGCAGCCAACCCCCGAGGGACAGCAGCCAAGGCATGAGGCAACAAGGGTGCAGAGGAGCAGCAGAACCTGCCACAAGGGATGGCCTGTTGTGGGAGCCAGGAAGGCTTCTTTGGAAGGGCAAGGCAAGAAACAGGCTGAAATGACCCCCTTAGGCCAGCGGAGACCTGAGGAAGAGCCCTATAAGCGTTCCCATAGCAGGGGCAAGGGATATGGAATCCCAGGCAGGCAGCTGCCCATTGGGCCTAGGACCCACCACTCCCATAGGCCCATCCCCCAGGATGGATGGAGGGAGGGAGGGAGGCCAGAGTTGTCCCACCCCCAGGCAGTCCTTTAAAAGTTGCCCCTTGGGAGAACCAGAGAGGAATGGCCAGACCTCAACTAATGCAACTAGGGAGAGGTTACTGGCAGGAGTGGGAGAGGGTGCTGTGATCCCCCCTCGCTCTTTTCTGAGGTCTTCCTCAAGGCAGGTCCTACTAAAGAAACCCTGGGGGAGACAGCCCTGGCATCCAACCCAATGGTGGAGTCTTGACACTATACCATGGTGCCTTCCCTCCTGTGATGTGAAGAACCTCTGCCCAATAACCTGAAGGACTCCTGCTGGTCAGTATTGAGCTGAATCAGAGGCAGCTTCATGTGTTGTTAAAGGCAATATCCAAGTCCAAGCTTTGAAGATCTTCGGCAAGCTGTGCAAGAACTATCCTTACTTACCCCCTTCCTCCTGTAATCCAAGTCCACGTAGGCATAATAACACAATTTTAAATTGCCGCATTCTCTAGATTCAGCTCACCCTCACCTTTCTATTTTTTCTTTCCAGCAGCTTAGAATGAACCATTACTTAACTCATGCTTCATTGCATACCTCATCTTTGATTCCCTCATCCATCTCTTATGTTCCTAAGCCTTGTTTGGACTGACCACGCCAAAACCATCGCATTTTGTTGCAGGACCTTAAGTGTCCTGAGCCAGCCCAGAGTGATATGCCTGGATAAGTCTTCAGAGGGGTCTTGATTCCTGCCTGCCGCACTGTGAACCAACTCCTTGAAAGGCTAATGACCACCACACACACCTGAACCTTCAAGGAGGCTCCAGCCCTGACTGTCGCAATTGCCAGCTCACACATTCTGTTTGCTTCCATGAATGGAAATGGAATGATTCCCTAGGAACACAAAATTTGCCCCAGTGAGACATAAATTCCATAATCACTCAGCTCTAATGAGGCATAATGACAAGGGGCAATTGTGCTTGTCTTCAGAAGGACGTGCACTTTATTAAGCGCGCAGCTTTGAGGGGAGGAAGAGAAAACTCTGTCTGGGGTTGCAGGCCCAAGTCAGAGAAGCCTTATCAATTCAGGCCAAGAAATAAGCGGGGGTGGGGGATTGTCTCAATCGCAACCCTCTCCTAGGGGTTGAACTTTCTCCTACTTACAGACTTTTCACCTAAATTCAGATGTAAAATTAAGCCTTTCTCCAGGACAGGGACAAGTTTGTCCTCAAATGATTTTGAAGACACACAGAAAACTATTTTTAAAAAGAGTCTAAAATGAATGACTGTTAGCAGCCTCGATCTATTAGCAACCTGCATATCCATTTCGGTTCAAATCAGAGAAGATTCCTGACATAAGTCATCATGCTGCATTCAAAACACAATGGATTAAATAGAGACTTAGATTTTGGTCCAATTGCCTATTTTCCATTGTCAAAATGGGGTCTATTGACAGCTTTTCAGTAGAAACTGCTGTTCCTAGAATGATGCTGGTGTTCAGGTATTTGCATTGTGTGGGAAATTTGGGGGGGGGGGGGGATGGTAACTAAACCAAATACTGGGAAGATCCGATTGTGAGCCTTCCCGGTATCTTTTGAATAGAAACAGGAGCTGTGCCAGTCTACAGTTTCGATCAGGGCTGCATGATCAAAGGTTAACTCTTTCCTGGCATGATACACCAATCAAAACTGACAAGCCCCCCCCCCCCATGTATTAGCCTCGGTAAATTTTTTTAAAGTCACAAGAGGGGTAGTGATCTTTAACCTTCTGATAGCAGCACACAGTGTGTAGTTTCAGTTGGTAAAACCATGGGGGAGGGATGAAAAAGTTAAACCTCTTTCCCCTGGACAGTCCTGATCCACACCAAGTCGCCACAAAATTGTGGTATCTATAAAACATTTTGAAGATGTGATGATTGATACCTAAGTGTCCCACCCAGCTAGTTAATTTTGATTAACTTTTCACAAGATCTGAAATTTGTGAACCCTTGACCAAAGTTCTTTGGATAAAACAGGGTCACCTTTCTTATCCTGCCCAGCTTATTGTCAGGGATTCCTCTTAAACAGTAAGAGCAGAATCTCATGAACTTTCTGTACACATTAAAGTCAGCAAGTAGACTTTTCCCGGTGTGTTAAGCCAGTCTTCGTAATGCTTAAAATAGATATTCAGATCACATGTTCTCAACACATCTTAATTCAACCCGCTTTCTAGAAACATTTCAGGATGGATTGAGTTGAAGTCTGGATAGGGGCTGAAATTCATCACTGAAGACCAACGCACAACCACCCCATCCCTCCACCCTGGTCAGTGTTGGCAATTTGACTTTTTGTTGGAATGTCTAACAACCGCGGGCATCATAGGTTACAAATATAAACAGGGGATTCTTCAAGAAGGGAACCAATTCCCTACTCCCTGAACCTCTGCAGCAATTATGGGCAGTTCATCTGCAGCTGTGATACTAATATCACAGCTCTGAGTCTCATGTTTCTGGCACTCCTGATCCTAGGGAGCCAGTCCTGTGTCCCTACCTGCTACCAAGCTCTCAGAGTTGCTCTACTCCTTCTCTGTGAGCAGTCTGTCTTTTGAGGAAGAGCACCAGGCCATCTCTCTGCACTTTCCCTACTTACCTCTTTGCTGCTGACTTGCATGCTTGCTTGGTATCCTAACTGCTCTAGATTGTTACTTCCTGCACTATGGAAGAAGAGTCTTTGGTCTCTTCTGCACGGTCATTTTTGTCACTCATTTGTCCCTATTGCTTCAGGGCTCCCCCTGCCCCAATGTGTTTTGCTCTCTCTCGTAGTCCCAGAGGGAGCAAAACACATGTGGAAAAGGGGGGGAACAAGACCCAAAGCAACAGGGACCGCGATATGCCACAAACCTAGACTTTAATACCGTGAAGCAAAAAAAAGTCTTCTGTTCGAAACATATATTGAATAGTGCCCCAAATCAGTGAAATGACTCAAAACAAAAAGTATTGGTCTTCAAAAGGAGGTATCTTTTGCACATGATCAGACGAAGTTTGAATTCCTGCTAACTACTGTGATTCTTACAATAATTTCCACCAACATTCTTCTGAAAATATCAACACATTTTGAACTGAATACACGTACGGCTATGAAAATCATTAACCTCCCACAAGTCATGAACTTGACCCTCCATCCAATGACTCTGCTGTCAAAATTTAGTTGGAGGACTATTAGAAAGAGGGCCTTATCTGTGGATGTATCGTACCTGTGGGACTCTCTTCCCCTGCGAAGTTGGTCTGCTGGCAGGCAAAGTCTGTCTTTATCCAAAATGTTGGCAGCGTGAACTGTCCTAGATGCTCGTTGGACAGAAATGTGGCATTAAAGTAGTCAAAACTGAACATTAAACAATCTCCCTCTTCTGAAGCTATTTCATTAGTGGTTACTGCCCTGTTGGAAGGTCTGGGCAACAAAGATCACAGAGCTTGGAATTTAAATATTTCTAAAATAAAGTCAGAGAGACATGGGTCCCCATCATGAGATGAAGTTCAGTCAGGGAATGGAAAGCATCCCAGAAGTTATTGGCTTTAATACTGACCAACATTTCAGCTTGATGCATGTGTAGAGTTAGGGTTGCCTACTCCAGATTCAGAAATACCTGGAAATTTGTGGGTGGAGCCTGGGAGAGTGGGGTTGTTTTTTTTTGGGGGGGGGGATCCTCAGTAGGGTATAACGACATTCAGTCCACCTTCTAAAGCAGCCATTTTCTCCAGGAAAAGTGGAATAAATGTTTTAAATTTAAAAATAAACACATAAGCAATTTATGTAGTGTGGAGATCAGTTGCAATTCTGCGAGAACTTCAGCCACCACCTGACAACCCTGTGCACGTGCAAGCTAGTAAAATACCGGCAACGTCCGACTGACAGGTCTGTGGCATTATGACTCCTTCTGTTTGAAAATTCACAACCCGTTCTCCCCCCCTCTCTTCCATAAATCACAAGGTCAGAATTAAATTGTGTCCTGTACTTCTAATGCACGTCTTGTACATATCTGCTCGCTTGTTCGGTAACAGAGTCTTGTACCTGGAGGCCAAAGATAAGTGCACAGGGATTACCTTTAAAACAAATCACTCAGCTCTTCTGTCACTAAGGGCAGAAAATCAGAGCAAATGCTAACAAGCTTAACACCACAGACTGGCCAAATTTCAAACAACTGCGCAATCAGAAATGAGCTCTTGAACATCTTCATCACAACTGAAACAAAGTTAAAGCAACCAGGCAGCAAGGTCAGAGGGTGGCTAATCTGGCAGAAATATCTCCTCAGTCAATCCCACTGCTGAAGACTGGGAGGCTTCAGAAAGCAAACCAGACAGCAAAATCACAACCCTGCGCCTAACCTGACTGGCTGAAGTCCCAGGGCATATATAACTCAACTGCAGCCCATTTCCATTTAATTCACTTGCCATTCCATTTTGACTCTCTTGCTTCATGTGACCTCAGTTATTGTAGGTGGTGGTAATTCTAGGCCCCAAATTGGTTTGGTTCACAAACAAATCTCTTTAGCAGCCTTTGTCCCCCATCACGAGGCATGTCTTTTCTCACACCCTCCTATTGGTAATACTCGTTTTGCCCATCAATTGTTGGCAAACCCTCTTGCCCCAGAAGAAGCATCACTGGTGGAAGAGACAGGAGGGTGATCCTGCCCACTGCCTTCTCCACACTGCAGCTACTTGGTTAGCAGTCAGATCCCTCTTCTTACAGAGGGGCAGTTTATAGCTTATAAAGGCAGAAACACCTCTCCATATATCACCCCAATATTTTAGTGCAAGACACTGCTTAGGCCAAAATGGACCAAGATGGATGCCAGCCAAGCATCAGCCTTGGAAAACAATTTCAAAACTCAGGTCAGGGCAGCTGGCTGGCTACTGCCCCCTCCTTGCCCTGGAGAGATGCATGACTTTAGAACAATGTGTCACCCAGGACCTATGGATTCACTCAACATGATCCCATCAACACCCCAACCTCTTTTCCCCTCACCCATCGCCCCTTGATTAAGCAGTAATTAACCAATGCTTAAATCTATTTACCTTCCTGATTTGCCCTTCCTGTCCAGTACTTGTGGAACCATTAAGCCTTCATGCCTTTTTTGTCTACTATCAGTTAAGCCATTAAATCATTGTTTTCTAACAAGCACATCATCCCAGCCTAAGGATACATTTGGCCATAAAACAATGTCACCCTGCTGCCCCAGCAATGTGTGTGTGTGCTGTACAACCAGATACACCCTCACTTTGTGTTTTTCTCTCCTTCACAGAACAAAATGCTGGCTGTTTTCTCTCTAGATCTGCTGCTTCCATGGACCTCTCCAAGACTGGTAATTATTATCCCACCTTTCCCTAGAAAGCTTTCTCTTTCCTCCCTACCTTTCTTAGTTAGCTCTTTTGTATGTTTAGTGTGTGCATGCTTTTTTGACCATTTCTATTTTCTTTTTAATAAAAAACTTTCTGGTTAAACATCTGCCTGGCTTATCTGAGAGTTCTCTTAAAGGGAAAAATCCTGGTATACATAGATGGAAAATCCCACTTACCCACCTCTCATTCTGTCTCCTTAGCTAATTTCCCCAATTTAATTGGAGCCTGCCTCTTTGGGTAACAACTCGTGTGTCATGGGTGACCCGTGTCTGTGCAGGTCTACCAATCCCCAGCATCAATCCTTCAGGTTGCTCATAGGGGCTGCTAGAAGAACAAGAACATGGGAAAAATTTGTTTCCACCAGTATCCTGCACTGGCACAAAGGATCCAACTCAATTTTATTTATTTATTTATTCATCTAATTTGTACCCTGCCCTCCCTGCCATGGCAGGCTCAGGGCGGCTTACAGACAATATGTTGAAACAGTTAAAACACCATATTTAAATAAAATCACAACAATACATAATAAAACATTATGCTTCTTAACATGATTTTATCAGTTGGCAGCAATCCTAGCAAAGGTTCAACATCTGGTATTTTTGAAAACTGACAAATGAAGATGGAAAATTCAATGCAGAATTGTTACCATAACATACCTGTCATCAAAACAGGGTGATCCACAAGGCTTTACAAATTAAGCCTTGTACAGAAGACACTCTCCAAAAGTCATTTTCATTGCTCAAATATATGGCTCAAATAAAAAGGGCCAGCTTGCTATTATAAGCAAGGCCAAGCCTGGGCTTAAGAAAAACGCTTGTTGGTGCAGTAAATGCTATGATGCTGCCAGCCGTATTTCAGAATTATAAGTCTGGCATTTGTGTGATAAATATAACCAATGTGTCTGTTTTCAAGATGTGGCCTTAGTTTAGAAGAAATTAAATAATTGAGTTGTGGAAGGTTTAAAATTAGCTACTAATTATGCGCAGTAGTTAACTTTCCTACCATTTTAAGCAATGACACCAAGTATTATTGATATAAATGGGGTATTGGCACCGTTCCCTGTCATTCCACTTAGCAGTGTCACAATCTTTCTTACTGCAGATTTTATGACTACAGTGTCTCCCATTCATGGGAGGGGGGCATAGAGAGATTCTATCATTATTCTAGCTGTTGGCCAAACTAGTGTTCTTTTGGGTCAAGGACAGAGACAACCTAGGCAAGAGAAAAAGGAGTGGGAGAGAGCACTTGGTATCTGATTTTCAGAGGAAAAGCACAAATGTATGTTCACACAACTTCTACTGGTTTCTATGAAGTTTGTGCAGAAGGTATTCCTGACAGATTGTGTCCATCACTGGTTTAGAAAATTGGCACCATTCAAAAAGTATTACTTTTATTGGATTTGGGTTCATATTCCCCCTCCCTTTTTTTTTTTGCAATTTCAAAATGTGCCCCTTTGGGCTTTAGTGCATCAAGAGAAAAGGTTTCTTTTCTTAATTTTTTATGCTTTAAGTAGTAGGACAGCTGCAGATTTTTGTTTCCATTTTTAAATGTGTGAGTGGAATGAACATAGCCATGAATCATGCTGTCTGGTGTATATCACACGGTTAATATTGTAGAGAACGAGTCCATCATAGCATGCAAGTGAGTAGCTCTGCATAGTCTTTATTAGGGTGTGATAAAAGGAGTTATCAGTGGATATAGCGAATTTAAGACACTTTATTGCTGAATGTAGCAGTAATATATTGCAGAACGCTTTTTAATTGGTAGTTAGCTTCTGGTGTTTTGCTAAGGCCAGCAGTTTGCATATGTATACTACCCGCATAAAATTGGATTTGAGCCGACACTTGAGAGTACAAATTACACATGCTTCTCGGTTTCAAGATCTTCTTTAATTATCTTAGTTCTGGTGTCCATCAACAGCCTGTTTCAATATTAGGCTTTAAGTCATCATTAAGCTAGAGGAATGTCCAGTCCCCCATGAACACTGAAACAGTATTACCATGTTGTCATAAGTGGCTCTCAGAGCTTCTCACTATGCTACTTCTGTTGAGAGCTGAATACAGAACTGGGAAGAAACAGAAGGGGAGTGAGACTATGGAAGCGGGCAAAGTTGTAGGTCAAATTTGTGATGCCATCTAGTGGTCACAAGATTTTAGTGCCGTGTTCTATGCCAAATCCTATCTTTTAGTCTATTACCATTGGCAGACAACTTTAAGAAGGCTAAATCAGTCCCTTCAGACTGATCTAAATCAGTTTCCACTTGCCCCATAAAAGTATGGATTGATAAACATATGGAGCAGAAGTCCATCAGTGGCTATTAGCCACAGGGTATAGATGGGAACTCTCAGTCTGGGGCAGGTGATGCACTCTATCCTTGATGCTGGAGGGGGCAGCAGTGGGAGGGTTTCTGGTGCCCTGGCCCCACTGCTGGACCTCCTGATGGCACCTGGTATATTTTGGCCGCTGTGTGACAGAGTGTTGGACTAGATGGGTCATTGGCCTGATTCAACATTGGCTTCTCTTATGTTCTTATGTACTCCATGGCTTCCTTGCAATGGGAGGATTTATATCATGACCTGGACATGATTCAGTCTGGGTTGAAGGCAATTAGGAGTTCAATAAACTAACATATATATAACATATAAAGGTGCCTTCTACAGAGACAGGCCATTGGTCCATTCAGCCTAGTAATATCTGCTCTGATTAGAAGTTGCTCTCTCCCTTCCTAATTTCTGATGTAGTTTGTTTTTTTTACACAATGCCTTAGTTTTTTTTATAAATTGCTGAAGTTAAAATCTGTTGTTCTAGGAGACCCACAGATTTTCACTTTATTAGAAGTAAAATTAGCACAAAACAGGAAGGTGAGAGGGAGAATGACTATGGTCCCCAAGATCACTCTTTCTTTGGATGCCTAAATAATGGCTTATAAGAAATTATAAGAGTCAGGGCTTGCAGACAAAAAGTTATTAATGCCATAACTGTAGCCAGATTCACTCACACAGAGAGTATAAGTTAACATGATTCTAGCTACTCAGAAGGTATTAGAAATCTAAGGATACGTTACAGTTATATTATGCATGTGTTTTTCACACCTTCTTCCACCATAAGGAATCCCTGGCAACTTATAAATGGCTAAAGTCATTGATAAGGAACAAGGAATGCGGAAAGCCCAGATATACCAGTGGTAATGGGCAGACTATGATGCACTTTTAACAGACAAGTTTATAGCAAATGGTCTCATGTGGCTGTTTGGGTTCTTGTGGTTATTTGTGCAATCAATAGGAATTTATAGATACCTGCAAATGTTATCATGAAAACTACGCTGTTTACCATTTGCACTGGCTGGTAGTTCAGGTTTCCAATAAAGGCACTGATTTTCATACATATCATCATGAGAACATCTTAGTTTTCATACATTATCCAAAACTCTGAACTTCTACATGCTGAATGGGTTACATTATCTTGCAAAGGATGAAAAAGTGGTGGAGAAAATCTAGCTGTTACCTACTGTAGATGTTCAAATAAAAAATATCAGTAAAAGACAGTAAAATAATGAAGGAGATATGCAATACGAGGAAGAGAAATCGAGAAATAACGACAAAGTTGCATCTTATAGGATCACAGTTTTAATATATTTTAGGGTTACAAATCACAGTACTCATTTGAACAGTTGATGGAGGATCTCATCAAACTGTAGTCCTTTCTTCTTAAGACGGCATTCTGAGGAACTCACTCATCTTCACATACCTGGTACTGCATCATTTTTCCTTGCTGGGAAGGGAGGAGGGGAGAGACAGGCATACTGCTTAATACAAATGAAAAACGCACCTCTGCAGCATCCCTATCCTTACTGTACACCCAGTAGGGGCCTATTATGGATTGAAGACCTGATGCCTGAGTGATGTGGGAATCGGAAGGAATGGGGAAGAACATCTAGCCCTCTTAAAAGCTCTTTGCAGATGCTCTTGAATGCAAGTCTCATAATTCTCAGGGCAGGTTAAGAGCTTGTGGGGTGACCATGGACCCTGTCTTACTGTTTGACAAGTAGGTTGGCGTGGTGGCCAGGAGTGCCTTCTATCAGCTGCATTTGATTTGCCAATTTTCTCCTTACCTGGACTCAGCTGATCTGACTATGGTGATAACCTCACAGTTCGATTACTGCAATGTGCTCTACGTGGGGCTGCCCTTGAAGACAACCTGGAAACTACAACTGGTCTAGAACGCGGCAGCTTGACTGTCAGGAACATATGTTGCTCATTTTGAAACAGCTACATTGGCTGCCAGTTTGTTTCCAAGTTCAATTCAAGATACTGGTTATGACCTTTAAAGCCCTTCACAACTTGGGACTCACATCTTTGAAGGGCCATCTCCTTCCATATAACCCAGTCCACCCGCTATGGACATCAGGCAGCTATGTGTTGACTATCTGACCGCTTAGGGCAGCCCATCTGGCATCAACCAGAGCCCAGGCCTTTAATATTGTGGATTTGGCTCCTTGAAGAGGTGAGAGGGGCCCCTTCCCTGGAGATCTTCAGGAGGTGCTGCAAGGCCTGCCTATTTACCAGGCCATCTGAGAGTGTTTGAACAGCAGGCATCTTTTAAAGGAAGAGAGATTTGGGGCTTGTTATTGTATCTTTGGTTTTATCTGGGGATGTTTTAACTGTTACTGTAAGCCATCGTGAACCAAAAGGAAAGGTGGGATATAAATGTTTAAATAAATAAATAAAGTTTGCTTGTACCTGCCCACCCAAGAGGCCCAGAATCATGTTTTATGATTACCAAGTCAAATAAAGTCCAATTCCGCTCTTGCATTGGAACAGTTTAAGCAAAGGGCATGAGTTGAAGAATGAAAGTTATGGACAAGTCTTCATGCATACCCTTCAGCTCTTAAAACACAAACTCTTAACTCTTCAGCTCTTAAAACACAAACTCTTATTCGCTTTAATCCAGAACACAGACTATCACACCAAAGTACATGGGTAGATTTCCAATAGACTAGAAGACCGCATTTATTAAAAACTGTAGGTAGATGGCCAGCTAGATAAGTAGCTATACTTACTCTTTCAAGAGCCTTTCACTAGACACACAGAGGAAGCCTTCCCTGTCTATATAAGGTTTGAAACTCTCCTCCAATTGAATCACAAGAGGGTTATTCAGGGTGGAGTTGTATGTTCTCTTCAGAACTGTATCTCTGAAGAGTGGACTCAGCTGTGAAAATAAATATAATAGTCTATATTTATTACAGATCCAGCTTGCATATGAGATCAACAATGTAATACCAAAATGAGTTGTCTCTGAAAAATATATACTTTCTAGGAAAAAGAGATTCTCTTAACCACAAAGGGATTTTATTTCTCTTAGCAACACACATACTCTTTCAGAGAAGTTTTCAGGACAAATCTGAAGATTTCTGTATTAGGTCCTCCCCATGGGGGGGGGGACACATTGCTGTGGAACAAACCCCACCTGTGTGCACTTGCTATTGTATAAATATAACAAATTAATTCATATTTGTGAATAAATAGGCCATGGCCCTTGATTGGTTTTTTTCCTTCCAAAGAAACCTGTTTGCTATTACTATGTAGTGTCTGTCACACTACATCTCCACTTCTCCAGCAAGTGGTGAGTCAATAACAGGATTTCATTGAATAGGTGATCCAAAGGACAATTTACACACACCATTTTTTTCCTAAGGAAAAATCTCATTGTTTATGGAGAGAAAAAGGCATCCTTGTACACAACCATGTTTGAAAATGGGTAAATGTTTATTGTGCCATAATAAGTACACATTTTAAGCCAATGCACTGTTAACAGAACAAAAAACAGATTATAGAAAGGAGGCTGGATACCCCCCATTGACTGAATAATAATTGCTAACGGCAAATAAGCAGTCACTAGATAAGCCTGGAGGAAAAGTGCTCCCCCAATGGCATTGACATAATTTTTCAAGGACTGTGGAAGACAGTGTCGCTGGTCCCCCAATTACCCCACACAAACTCTATGCCTTTACACAGACCCGCTACCTCCATTCAGTTTCTTGCCTTTGCAGAGGAATATGCCCTTCAAGCCATGCATGCCCTTCTAGAGTACCCCCCCCAGTTCTACAGTATTTCAGCTCCTTAAATGCCCTATAAGGGGCTGCGGTGGCTCAGAGGTTAAGACGCTGAATTGCAGACTGGAAGGTTGGTAGCTCGGCAGTTCGAGACCCTAATGCCGCGTGACACTCCTGTCTCTGGCCCCAGCTCCTGCCAACCTAGCAGTTTGAAAGCAATAAATTGCAAGTAGATAAATAGGTACCACTTTGATGGGAAGGTAACAGCGTTCCACGTGCCTCAGCGTTTAGTCATGCCGACGACATGACCACGGAGAAGTCTTTGGACAGCGCTGGCTCTTTGGCTTGGAAATGGAGATGAGCACCACCCCTAGAGTCAAATTCGACTGGCTTTCAAGCAAGGGAAACCTTTACTAAATGGGGGGGGGGCCTTTTTCAAGACACATCTTTCTGAGCCATGGAGATTCCAACTAGCACACAATATATAATGCTGCACTTTTCCCTACTGGATTTCCTTATTGCCCGGACCTTTTCCTCAGAGTTGAATCCTACGGTAGGTAGCTGTATCTGTTTCCCTCCTCTACTTGCCATCTTTCTCTCTTTCACACATTTCTTTCTTCTACTTGAATGAATAACTTCCTTGGAATTGTGGTGCTTGGAATCACTGTGTTCTGCTTTGATACATTGCATGATCATTCTTTGGAGGTTCTCGCAAGGGAGTGCAGCTGTTGCATATCCTTGACTGAAGAACTACTTCTACCTGGGATAGTCATCCTCTTCCACCAAGCGTTCACCTTCAGGAGGGACATTCATGGAGTAGTGAGAGAGGCAGAGGACAGCCGCCTAGCCAGCCAGATCGGCCAAATCAACTCTGGTGATCAGTGGGGTGACAGATGTTGGAGCCAGATCATCCTCACATCCGCATGGTCACTCTTTAATAAACTGTGTTTCTGATTCCCATCTTATTTGGCTTCTCAGTTTGCCTTCCCAGTTTGTGGCAGTGCTTCACCATCTAATCACAGATCTTTATTCCTGATTTATGGCCATTGCTCTGGGCACATCCAGTATTCAAATGCAAGTTAGCAGCTCCCTAGACATGTGAGGCTAAAGAGAGGAAAGTAGCTTTCTTGCACTGGGCTATGCGTGAGTGTGCTGTTATTGGAAAGTAGGTCATATTTACACAAGCACCAGTATAGGGTGCCCACATTCTGATTATTCAACCACACATCATCGCATAATATGAACAACTTAAATTGAACTGAGGTTAAGTACAAGGGCTGTGAGAGAATAAAACCAATACTGCAGTGGCAGTTTCTGCCAAAACAATATTATTTTAATCTGCACAGTCAATAAGATCTCCAATGGCCAATTAAACACCATGCTGGGCAGGACACCCTTCAACCCCACCCATTTTCTTAAACACTTGATGGGCACAAGGAAAGGTATCAGCAGACACCATTTTGGGGACCCATGCATTAATGAATCTTATTTCCTTTGCATACTTCAGTACAGTGGGCCGGATCCAAGCAGGGATGAGAGCTGTAATAAAGATGGTGAATCGGGGGAGATTGAGTGGGAAAGCTAGCTAGATCCAACCCAGTTTATTGAAATGTATTCTTGGTGTTTAAATTCTGGGGCATTGCTTCATCTCAAACCCCTAATTTCAAATACAGAAGATAAATCTGAAGGACCACCTCCTCCTCTATAAACCCAAATACTTATTGTAGGCTCTGTCCTCAGTCAGTCTGCCAGGTGCAACCTTCCTCAGCTAGAAAGGAAGCTTTCCCTGTTATAAAACTGGTCATCTGGAATACACTTCCAAAAGAGGTGGCAGTGTGGAACAGTCATTATAGGGTTAGACTGGGAATGTGGAGACCCAGGTTCAAAACCTCAATCAGATATGAAGCTTATTGGTAACCTGGGGCCTCTTAGCCTACGCATCCTCATGGGTCCATGGTAAAAATAAAACTGAGAAGAGGAGAAATCTGTACTGCACTGAGCTCCTTGGAGGAATGGCGAGATAAAAATGCATTAAAGAAACCTGGACAGCTCCTTCTTCAGAACCATTTTGGAAGATGTCTAAGGCAGTCCCTTCTCAGAGAGTGTTCTCTTGTTTATTCTAGTGATCTACAGAGAGGGAGAAGCACGCTGTATCTTTGTTTTTAATTGTTATATTTTAACATATTGGTATCTTTAATGGTTGGATGGTTGGTTAGATGCCTCAAATATACTGAAAGATAGGATATAAATTGCACAATATCCCCAAAATAAATGAATGAATAAATAAACAGAGCCATTCCTTTATGGGTGTGGTTTTTAAAAAGTTCCAGGGAATTTTGGGATACCTCAGAAGCTTATCAGGGTTTCCTCAGTTAGATGATCAAAGATGATAGGCATCCCCAAAACTACATCTTGGCTCACCACTGCTAATCTATTTGTAACATTCATGCAGGCATGTCTTAGCTGGCAAATCTATGCAGTCAGGTAGAAAGGGCTGTAAAGCCATCACTCTGTGGTTTTGAAATGTGGACATATGTGGACATATGCCGCTCCAGTGAAGTACAGAATGCAGTTCTGGCAGGTTTTGCCTTTATGCGGAATATAAGCTGAAAGTTAAAGACGGATGTCTTGTGATTAACAAGCAATGGTGGTTATTTGTGTAAAAGGCCAAGGAGGAAGGGCACAGATTAAACAGAAGGGCAACCCAAGGGCAAAATTCATGTTGATCAGCCTGCACAGATCTAGGCAGCAAGCAACCCGTGTGTCAGAGAAATCAATAGTCCACAGAAAAAAGCTCTCAGAAGCACTGATCCAGAGATCGGAAGCTGAGGTCAGCAGCTACATGTCCAAAGCGAAGAGATCAATTCAGGCATGGAATCGTGACATAAAGCAAGTGGCAGAGCAAGGGCTATAACAAATGAGATCCACAAAAGCGGGGATGGAGGGAAATGCTACCGCAAATGAAGCCAGTTCATTTCAATTAACCGTACTGAACAATTTCTAGTATTAAATTATTTTTCTCCTTATTGAGATGCAAATCCAACTTGCAGCCAGGTACAATGATGGGTTGAAAGTAAGCCCCATGAATTTCAATGGGACTTACTTTCCAGCATATGACTGCAATCTTGATGAGTTCTGATGTTTCCTTAGTAATACGTGAGGAGCTGCCATATGTACTCCTCACACTTGTTCCAGTAGCAGGTTCTTCAGTGTATGGAAAAGACCATAACATGGAGGCTTCCAATAACATTTCTTCTCTTGGGCTCCTCCCTCATAGCAGAGATCTTCCAATGTTTCCAGATCAGTATTGGAGGGGCATGTGCTGCTCTTGCTTCTGCTAAGGTAACATCAGGAGAGGTCTAAGTTCGTAAGTCAAATGCCGCCGTACTTGTCCAGAATGAGGACATGGAATCAGCATCTGGCTGATCTGATCATTCCATAATGAGGCTATTAACAGGATTTCAGTTTATTTCCTCCAAATAAGGCAAAATGATCCTGTGGCTATAAAAAAACCCTACAGGATCCTGGTTCACATCTCTTCAGCCTCAAGGAGCCCGCTACAAATAGGCCGCTCTTTCATAGAAAACACACAATGCTGTGAAAACTCCACAGAAACTTCAAATTGCTCTTCAGCCATCAAAACTGTCAGAAGAGTCAGTGAATGCATCTTAAGATTCCACACGGCTGCTAAATGCTTTGTTCATTCAGTGTCTCAGGCAATGCTCCCTCTAAGCTGTGGAGTCTTGTGAGCAAAAATTCTACTTTGTGAGCTACTGGCATTAAAGTTGTGAGCAAGCGATTTGGCTACTGCATAAATTAGTTTGTTCTGCAGCCATCCTTCCTGAGCTAAGACAAAAATCTGTGAGCTGGAGGCTAAAAAACTGTGAGCTAACTCACACTAACTCAAGTTAGAGGGAAAACTGGTCTCAAGGCTTGAGGATGGGCCATAGAAAGAAATGCACACATACTGAATTTAAGATAGATATAAAGGTAAAGTAAAGGTTCCCTTGCTCGAAAGCCAGTTGAATCCGACTCTAGGGTTGCGGTCAGCTAGCGCTGTCCAAAGACGTTTCCATGGTCATGTGGCCGGCATGACTAAACACCAAGGTGCACGGAACGCTGTTACCTTCCCACCGAAGTGGTACCTATTTATCTACTTGCAATTTCTTGCTTTCGAACTGCTAGGTTGGCAGGAGCTGGAACTAGACATAGGCGCTCACTCCGTCATGTGGCACCTGGGTCTCGAACTGCTGAACTACCGACCTTCCACAGCCTGCAGTTCAGCGTCTTAACCACTTGAGCCACCGCAGCTCCTTAGGATAGATATAAAATATATTTAAAACCCAGGATCAACAAATTAATGTATTCAAACAAACCGTCCCCCCCAAAGACCACAGTCCAATGAAGTTTGCATAGAAAGCCTCCGCTAAGTTCCACACGAGCATTCTATTTCTTTAATTTTGTGGCAAGATAAAGGTTATTAGTCAAATATAAACTTGCTAAGACCCTAACAGCAACACCCACACACACACAGTGCATTGTGCTGCTACAATAAGATTCCTTTGCCACTGTGATATTCCTTATTCCTATTAAACAGAACCCAATCAAAAAGCAGTTCATGAAAATTCAGAAGGATCCGAGATGTAACCTCTCCAAGATTACAGCCTCAGGCAACACAATTCTAGTGGATGCAAAAAGGTAACAGGGTTTGGCATTTGAATTTAAAATTGTTTTTAAAAGCTTTTTTTCCATTGAGCTTTATTTAAAATGGGAAGTAAAGATGTAGCACATACATATGAATGTTCTGTTAGCAGCACTCAAGTTACAAAGGGGGGAGGAAATCCAGCCAGCCATTGAATATCTCTGTTTCCAAAGGTTTCAGTCTGTTTGCCTGGCACTGAACAATGGCTGCATTTGGCCCATTAGTTGATTTCAGAGTTTATTTTCTTGCAATGGTTCATTCTGTAAATGAGGAAGAATTGCCGCTGTATATATTTCCTGCCCATTAACCATTCCGTGGAAGTAGCCCTCTGTGATACTTTAGATTGTTATTGGATGAGACAATGCTAAAAGGGACAGTATTTGGGGATGAAACCAACTTGATATAAGGCCGGTTGGCTGTTTTAGTCCACTACTTATGTGTAATGGGTGAGGCAGAAGCTTACTTCCTTGATACACATACAATGAAATGAGCAACGCCAGATATGCAGCGTACATCTATAGATGCAATGCCCTGGAATGATCAGGGAATTAGCCATATGCTACACCGTACATATGGTGGGGGAGAGATGTGGACTCATTTTTCTGCCATATGTTCAGAATTATCCACTCCCAAACATTTTTAATGGGGTTTATTTGCTCTGCAGGCACTTTTCTGAAATGCCTGAATATATAAAGCAATCTTATACCAAGTCACACCTCTAGACCATGCGGCTCAGCATTGTCTATTAGGTTTGGCAGCGGCACTTTAACATCTCAGATCCTAGGTCTTTTCCAGGCCTTCTGTCAAAGAAAACAGAGCTGCACGTACCTGTAACAGTTGTTCATTGACGTCTTCAGTGTAGACACATATTGGGACTGTGCTTGCACAGGCCAGCCATGGAACATTTTTTCCTAGCTTACAAACTCCAAAGAGGGGGCACCTCACCCCTGTTAGAGCTAATGCACGCACAAGTCTCCTGCCCAGCATGTCACATGATCCATTGACAGGCATCCCCTTCCATCAGTTCCTGCTAAACCCCCGGGAGTCCCACTTCCATGGCACAATAGGCCCTGTGAGAGTTCATGGTGGGTCAGGAGGGAGGGAATGTGTGTCTGCACAGAAGAAGTCAATGCACAACAGTTACAGGTAAGTGCAACTCTGTCTTCATCTTCCATCTGCTCATGCAGCCCCACATTGGGACCATTAGTGAGCTACGCACCAGAGAAGGTGGGGTGACTCTCTCACTGGAACACAGCCTTGCCCACATCAGCGCCTTTTCTCACCTGCAGGTCTAAAGCACAGTGCTTCACAAATGTGTCCTCTGTCGACCAGGTTGCCACCTTGCAGATGTCCAGCAGGGGAACTTGTCAATGAAACACTGCAAATAAACCTTGTGCTCAGGCAGAGTGTACTTTCATCTCAAGTGAAAAAAGCTCTCCAGATGCCATGTAGCAGGAACAGATGGCAAAAACTACCCGTCTGGACACGGACTGGGGAGAAGCAGTTTTGCCCTTTTGGGGGCCCAATAATAGTGCTTTGTCTTTATGGAATGGCTTGGTTCTATCTATATAATAAAGGAGGGCCCATCAAGGGTATGTAGGGCCATTTCCACTTCCAAGCCTGGAGCATGGGAAAACACAGGTAGTACAATTTCCTGCACTATGTGGAACCTGGAAACCACCTTAGGAAGAAGTCTAGACTTGGGTATAAGACCACCCACTCACTGAATATCTTGAGAAAAGGAGGATTAGCTCTGAGTGCTACCAGTTCACTGACTCTTCTGGCTGAGGTAGTAGCCAATAAATATGCCACCTTCCTTGAGAGTAAAGCTAAGGAGGAAGAGGCTTGAGGCTCGAAGGGCAGTTTTATCAGTCTGGCTAAGGGCAGTGACCACTGTGGGACAATACAGGATATAGGAAGGAAAATATTGGACAGCCTTTTTAAAAAGCACTGAGTCAACTTGTGAGAAAAAAACAGAACTTCCCTGCACCTCCCCATAAAAAGGAGCAAAGGCCACTAAGTGGGTCTTCATTAAAGACACTGCTAAACCATCCTGTGCTAATGACAACAGGTATTCTAAAACTGATATTAGCGGGCAGGTGTAAAGGCATTCTCCTCCCACAGACACCCAGGACTCAAATCAAGCCCACTTCCTGTCATAAGAATATCTGGTTGAAGGCTTATGGGCTTGAAGTAAGGTATCCTGTACCCCAGGCAAGAAGGACTGCGCTACGGCTGGATCCTCCATGCTGTCAAGTGCAGCTGCTCTACATCATAGTGCAACAGCAGGCCAAACATCAGCAGGTCCAGGGTAGTAGGGAACGGTCTGTAGTCTGAGCTTGCTAAGCAGAACAGCTCTGAAAACCAGATCTGGTGGAGCCAGAAGGGAGCCACTAGGATACAATCTGTCCATTCAGCCCCCATTTTCCCTATAACCTTGCTTAAGAGAGGGAAGGGAGGGAACACATAAAAGAGTGTGCCTGACCAAGGCATCAGGAACACATCTCCCAGGGAAGTCAGACTGCCACCTGTTAGGAAGCAGAATTCTGGTGCTTTCTTGGACTTGGCTGTGGCAAACAGGTCCACCTGAGCATACCTCCAGGTGACAAAAATTGCCTTGATGTATTTGTGCTGCATAGACCATTCATAGACCCTGCTTAGGTTGACCTGAACACCTGAACACCATTGCCTTTTCAGCTCTGTTTGCAGGCAAAAAAGCTATCCCTGTAGTAGCATCAAGGGAGGAACCAATGAATTGTACTCACTGAAAGGGTTCAAAGCAAGACTTCTCCCAGGAAATAGTGAGATGAATGTGGTCATTCAGTAGGTCACAACTGGGGGCCACAATAAGCCAATCATCTAAGTAGGGAAATATGAAGCAGCCCTGTGAGCACAAGCGCACGGCCACTACAGCTATGTAGTTAGTGAAAACCCTTAGTGCAGTAGCAAGGCCAAATTGGTGGGATGCATACTGGAACACCTCTGAGCCCTGTCTAAAGCATAAATTCTTCCTATGAGGTTGCTGGATTGATATATGAAAATAGGCATCACGAACCACACACCCAGGGTAAGAAACTTGATCACAAATGAAACAGAGACCATTCTGAACTTTGAAATTTTTAAGAACTTGTTGAATTTCCTGAAATCCAGTATGGGCCTGTGTCCACCATCTTTTTATCCACAAGGAAAAATCTTGAATGGAAACCCTGGGAATGAAGCCTGCATGAGACCTGTTCCACGGCATCCTTCCACAAAGGTTCCCTTAGCTGAACCCTGAGCTCCAGGTAGGGGTTATCCACAGAAGTCAAAGCTAGGTGGCAAGGAGACTGGGACAGCAATTCTAACCTGTAAATTTCCTGAACTATAGTCAAAACCCAACTATCAGAACTAATCCGGCACCAAGCCTCTGCAAATTGTGCTAGCTATCCTTGAAACTGGGACATCTACAGCTAGTGGGGCAGATAGTCAGAACTTTGCTGGCTTTGGCCCTGATCCCTCTGGAGGTTATGTTGAGTGAGCCTCAGTCATGGGGTACCCTTTTGCTTTACAAACGGGGATGGACTATAAAGGGCATTGAAGATATGAGAACAACGGCTGGTGATGCTGTCTCTGACCCCTATAGAAGAGGGTAGCAAAGCCATGTTGCATTTGGGAGAGATGTTGCCTCTGGGCCAGGGCTGAGGAAAACACACTCAGAAATCTGGCTGTCTGGTGATTTTTCTTTATAGTGGAGAGGAACTCATCCATGGATTCTGAAAAAGTTGATCCCTCGAAAGGGAGATCTTCAACTTTACAGCAAGTCTCCAGAGAGAGAGCAGTGTTGCATAGCCATGACTGCCTTCTGAGGACTATGGCAGAGGCCATTGATCTGACTGATACATCAGCAGCATGCCTGCCCACATTAATCTCCTGTTAAAAGAGCCTAATCACCTCGGATTGGATAAATTTAGCCAGAGACTTGGATTCATCAGGCAATTTGTCCAGATACTGGAAAAGACTCTCCCAGAGGAAAGGTTGGTAGCCTCCCATAATCACTTGATAATTTGCTACTCAAAAACTGGAGTGGAGGATGCATAAAATTTTCTTCCCAAAGCATCCAGATGGTGGCTTTCCCTGCTGGCTGGGAAAGAATGCTGGCCAGGCCATTGGCTTGCCTGCATGTCCCCCATAACTAATGTAGACGGTGGTGGGTATGTTGTCAGAAACTCACAGTTGTCCTGCTTTACTCTATAAATTTTGAACTATACGAGGTTTGGCTTGAATGGAGGTTGGTTTCTGCCAGATTGGAACCATGAGGTCAGAGAGACCCTCCAGAATTGAGAATGCAACCATCCCTGGAGCATTGGAATAGAGACGGCTCAAAATTCTGTCCTTCAGACGGTTGTCTGAAGTGGAAAAATCAATTTCAAGGGCTTTTGCCATTCTTAGCATTTGTTCTCTGTAAAGATGGAGGTCTTTGCTAGGAGACACTGGGGCTGGGTTGCCCACAGTATTGTAAGGTGATGGGTCCGAGGCCCTCTTGGAACTATGACAAAATGCTGCAGAGACCTCTTTGTCAGGCTCACAGTATGGAGACTGGAATGGAACCAAAGTGGAGTGGGCATCCATGTATCCCCATGCATTTAGGTCATGTCCCTCCAAAGCCTGAGGATGATGTTCAGCCCATCTCTTTAATTAGGATGGTGACATACAGTAAAAATGCTGAGGGGCCATAATAAGGGAGGTCCCAATTCTGAGGATACCAGTTGTCCTGCAGGGATGCAAAGTTGGTCATCATCTGCATCCAAAAAGGAGCCCATAAAGGAAGTGAGATGTGGTGATGGGGTGCATGGGGGAACTAGGATGTCATCCTGTTCATCCTCTGGACCTTTAGAAGACTTGACGCATCCTGATTTGAGTGTAGACTCAGTCTTCTCCTTATGCTTAGGTTTTTTGTTTCTTTCCCTCTCTGCAAGCCTTAGGGAATGCTGACAAACTGAACAAGCTCCAACATTGTGGGCCTCTCCTAAGCACAGAAGGCAGAGTTCATGCTCATCACTGTGCGTCATTTTAGTTCCACATTTTGCACATCTTTTACACAGTGCCTTGGATACCATCAAATAGGGAAAGCCTGGGCCTGCCTGCTGTGAGATAGACTCCCAAAGGAGTGCAAAACAAATCCTTGATGGACAAAAAGAATCTTCTTCCAGCCACAATGATGACGAAGAAAATTAAGAAGATGCATGCTAGAAAGCTTCCTATTCTTGCAGCAGCATAAAAGGAATTGAGGGAAGGAGGTGCCTGCCAATGGAGCATGTGACATGCTGAATCGGAATCCCATGTTTGCATTATCTCCAAAAGGGGTGAGTCACCCCAACTTTGGAGCTTGTAAGCTAGATAAAAATGTTCTTCAGCTGGCCTGTGCAAGAACAGTCCCAATGTGGGGCTGTATGAGAAGATGGAAGATGAACCTTTAACTAGAAAAGTTAGGGATTGAACCCTGGAGCTTTTGCACACAAAACCTGTGCACTATAGGGGAGTCAGAGCTCTTTCTTCAATGCATATTTTGCAAGCATGTGCTCACTGTAGTTTACACTGTGCTAGATGACTGAACCAGAAGTTTTTTGATGGAGGTTTCTAGTTACTTTGGTGGTGGAAAGTGCCATCAAGTTGCAATCGACTTATTCAGATTCTGCTATAGGTATGCATTTAAGGAACCCTAGGTGTCTAGTCAGCTTTCCTATACCAGAACATTTAACTCCCAGAGAACTCTCAGTAACACCTCAGTAAACAATGTTCCTTCTAATCCCCACCCCCACCCTACTGAGTGGAGCAGTTCACATCCTGAGCAGAATATAACTGATGTAGTCTTAAAATGGGTGATGTGCAGTGCAAGACCCTGGGCGGCTCTAGACTGCTGCTGAGTGGGGCTTCCTGTGTTAATAAGCAGCCACTCATGTGTACAGCTTAGAGGGAACACTGCCCAGTAATGCTGTAGATTCATTCTGGGTATAGTACACAAGTAAATACTGTAGAGAATCTCTGCTTCCATTCTAAGTATTTTTATTAAAGCGTATCTATTGTATTCTTAACAGATGAAATCCACAAAGCATTATATCCATTCATCCATCATCATTACATAGATAAAGGGAAGTTGGAGGTCAAGGGGGCGAATCAGTGAAACGTTTCTCCCCATCCATTCAGGGAAAATCTCCATGGGATCCAAGCCTCTGAAACACGTAGTGAATGCATGTTTCTGTACAACAGTATTATCGGCATCAAAATATGGACATATTTTAAAAATCAAAACTTTGAAAGTAGAAGATGGATTTATCACAAAAAGTGACTGATTGATTAATGCACTTTCTCCTGCTCTTTGTCATCCTCCAGACTGAAATATTTTTTCTAACCAATGAGATAACAAGCCATAATAATGAGCCAACTATGAGGATCATGTAACATATTGGATGGAAAAAACCACACTGTATTTCCAGTGGATATCACATTATGTAATTAGGTTAATTTTAGCACTGCAGCTCATTAGGCAGCTTGACAAAAGTATTTGCATAAAATAAACATCTAGTAAATAATTTTCTCATCTGTAAATACTAAAAACCAGAGTTCTCCGTGTAGCAATTTGGCTAAGTAGGCCTAATCCTTCTAATAGCTCCAATTTCAATACCTATTACTTCCAAGAAGGAGGACAGGAAAGCAGTGGATGCAAGTTCTCATTTACAATTCAAATGACCCAAAAGCACCTGTATATTAAAACTGCATGTAATCAAATATTCCAAACAGAACAAAATAAGATGCCAGGTTTGTGGTTATAGCGGTGATAAAAAGCACGGCTCTCTGCCAAGTTAGGAAGTACAAGCAGGTTGACTATGGTGCTAACGTTAGAAAACACTTCTGAATTTGATGTACTGTATTTGTTCAGACATGTTGCCTGGTTCTTAACAGCAACAACTTATAGGTTTTTCTAATGTCTTGGAAAGAAACCGTCCCTCCCACTAAGGCTGGATGCTTAAAAAAGCCACACACACAAGCCCCACCCAGGAAACTCTGATCACCGCACAAAAGCAGTCCAACCAATGCCTACAGGTTTTTCTCCAAGAGTCATTTATCCAACCATAACTATATTTTAATGTAATTATCTGTTTTTATGTGAGCTGCCCTGAGTCAGCTTTGGCTGGGAGGGCAGGGTAAAAATCTGATAAATAAATTCAGTCACATATACAACTTGGGATGCATCCGTTTGCAATTTGGCTTAGCACAATTGTCCCAGCATTCTGGAATGAGAGTCATAAGTATTCATAAGCAATGCATGCTGGCTCCCATGATATTCAGACCCTCCCCCTAAAGTAACACTCCAAAGAAAGACATAGCAAAAACATTAATCTTACTGGTGGGAGCCATGTTGGTCTGAAGCAGCAGAACAAAGTTTGAGTCCAGTGGCACCTTTAAGACCAACAAAGTTTAATTCAAGGTCTTAAAGGTGCCACTGTACTCAAACTTTGTTATGAATCTTACTGACAGCAATTGTTTCTTATTTGCTTATTTGTGAGTCTGGTCTTGTGTGACTGGTCTTGTATGTTTCAGTAAAATAGCGCCACATAAGTGAGAGGGGCCATGACTCCATAGTACAGCTCATGATTGTATGCAAATGATCCCAAGGTCAGTCTTTGGTATCTTTGATGAAAGGGTCTCATACAGCAGGTTTAGGGAAAGACCTTTCTTTGCCTGATACCAATACCAGTCAGATTAGGCAAGTGTAAAGGAAACAGTATAGTGAAGAGTTAAGAATGCTGGACTGGAATTCAGGAGACCAAAGTGCAAATCCCCATCTTACCATTAAGTTCACTGGGTGATCCTTAAGCTTCCCACTTACCTGCCTGGGTGGAGAATTACCAGCCCCCAGCTGCAATTCCCCTTGAGGAATTGAGGAGCAGGAGAAAAAATGGCCTTCACTTGGATAATTTCCCTTAGTTTCTGCGGTAAAGCCCATCTACCCCTTATGAATCTTTGTGACCACTATGGGCATCTTGAGAGGGCCTGCTTCAGGTACCCCCACCTTCTGAGATTAGGCAGTTGGCAATCTGGGAAAGGTCTTTCTTGGTTGTGGCCACAAAACGTTGGGACTCTTTCCCCAGGGAGATTCTTCTGTCCTCTTCTGTCACCATCTTTCACCAGTGGATGAAGCCTCTTTTTCATTTAGTGTTCCCTCAGTGATAGGGTTGCCAGGTCCCCCCTGGCCACCAGCAAGGGATGGGACAGTAGGGCTGCCAGATCTAGGCTGAAAAACTCCTGGAGATTTGGAGAAGGAGACTGGGGAGGTCAGGATCCTCAGTGAGGTACAATGCCAAAGCATCCATTTTCTCCATGGGAAGTGATCTCCGTAGTCTGGAGATAAACTGTAATTCCAGGGGATCCCCAGATCCCACCCGATGGCTGGCATGCTGACTTAATGATCCCTCCTTCCTGCACAATGTTTTAATTGTAATGTCTTTGTGCATATTTTAGTTCTGCTTTTAATTGTTTTCCTGGTGTGTTGTTCTTTTTGGTTGGTGGTGTTGATGGCTTGATGTAATTTCATGATGCATGTTTTAATTTGTTAGCTGCCTTGGTGGCCCTTGTGAGGGCATAAAGGCATGATGCAAAACAAATAAAATATTTCCAGTTCTAAACTTGGCCCCATTGTGCAAATCAAAACAAAAACAAAAATTCTACTTGGTGGAGCCATCCCTAGGATAGGGGCAGTGTTCTCTCTAAGTTGAGTTAGTGTGAACTAGCTCACAGTTTTTTAGCCTCCGGCTCACACATTTTTGTCTTAGCTCAGGAAGGATGGCTCCAGAGCAAACTAATTTATGTAGTAGCCAAATCGCTTGCTCACAACTTTAATGCCAGTGGCTCACAAAGTAGAATATTTGCTCACAAGACTCCACAGCTTAGAGGGGACACTGGATAGGGGAAGTATTTCTACAAACCTAGAGGAATCTCCATATTTATATATCCAAAACATTTACACACATATATACACACGTAAGTGTATGTACGTGTTCACATGTTTATATTTTTTAAAAATACTTAACATAAATCTATCTGCATTTTAACATAGTTTGGATTGTTCGTTGCCTTGGGGACCCTTAGTTAGGTAAAAGGTGGCATACAAATGTTTTAAATAAATAAATAGGGAAGGCAGTGAAGAGCATCACCTAGAAGTGACATCACATCCTCCCGAGGTTCTGCTCCCCAAATTTCCCAGCATTTGCCAAGGCAATTTTGAGAGCCCTTGTCACCATGGGTCACTCTTCCAGCATAACCTGTGTCACAGGACTGCAGAGAGGACAGAGTGAGAAGGGTGATGATGAATACCACCTTGATAGAAAGATAAAAAATACTTGCTACAAAGACAGACAATACTGAGCTACGTGGCCACATGGTTGAAAGCAGCTTCAAAGGTTCACCACAGAACTTTCCTGGTTAGGCAGAATGCTTAATCATCAGCCAGTTCACTTGACCAAATGTGAGCCTACATCAATAAAAAAAATAACTAGCATAAATAAAATAAATAACTATGACATGCTGTTTTTGCTGAAGATGAGCCAATTCCAACATAATTCCTCTGTCATACAATATAGTAATAAGCTTAGTCAGAACTAAGAATGTAATTCATACCCCTCAATTGCTTCTTGCACATAAATGGTTGCCAGCACGCTTATATAGTTTTTCCATGGTCTATGATAAACCCCAGGAGAATGGGAGTATAATGTTATTATATTATATGCATTTCAATGGGTTTATTGAATGCATTAGGAAGTGGATAAAATAATATTGTCTCCAAAACATTATCATACAACTTCAGAGTAATTTTTCCCGATCATACAGTATATGAGCTATGTACAGCATGAGAAGCAATTTAAAGGTTGAACAAACTGTGCTGATAAGAATCTACAAGCTGTCAGCAGTTTTTGAAATACAAAAAAGGCAGTTCATCGTCTACATTAATTCCAGCATTTACTTTTTCCTTTGTGCATGTCATTTGCTGCAGGTTTTAATCTCTAACACAAATGTTTCAGGTAATGACTCTTTAAAGAGAAAGACGCAATCTTTTCCATCAACACATATATATCATCGCAAGAAGGGCAGGAAAAAATAGCATTCTTAATTGTATTTTTAACAATTAAGTTTTGAGCAGCCCCCCCCCAACTGAAAATTAAAGTATAGCATCTGAACACCAATTCCCCTGCTCCCGCAAATGGAAAAAATAAAGCTACCTTGGAGAAAGAATTTATTGAACATGCCAACCGATATCCACATTGAGCTCAGAATTACACAGCATGCACTCTCTCTAAGAGAGACTCCCGATCTGACTTGCCAGCCATATATTTCCTGCTTCTGAAAATTCAAGCTGAGCACCAAACAACAGTTGCACTGGAGAATTATTACACTGCCATGATTAAAAGGCAAAATATATGGCAAATTCAGGGAGTCAGCTGGAAGGCAGTGTTGGTTTTAGAAGATGGATGGTCTCAAGAGTGAGAATTTTGCACATATGTTCTTCTACATACGTATCTTTCAAGCTCACCTACATATTTAATCAAGAGCACAAAAGCAGACTTTATTCATTGCATGTGGTCCACTGTTACTGATACTCAAGTGTTGTTTAACTCAGCCCTGTTCAGATTTCATTTATCATTTTGCAGCCATTCTCAAAATATTTTCCAAGGTGTGGGGGAAACTTTTCCAGATTCCAGTTTAGTGCCAAAATACACTTTGCAATCCAGCTGAGCTTGGCATGCAGTTCAGCACAGATAACTCTTCAATTTTCTTTACTGTGTAAGCAGGAAAAAATGAAGATCAGCCATTCAAAGTGTGTACAGTTGAATATAGGGGACCATTATTATACTCTCTGGCCCTATCCTGGACATCACACATACACATAAGAACATAAGAGAAGCCAATGTTGAATCAGGCCAATGGCCCATCCAGTCCAACATTCTGTCACACAGCGGCCAAAAATATCACGTGCCATCCGGAGGTCCAGCAGTGGGGCCAGGACACTAGAAGCCCTCCCACTGCTGCCCCTTCCAGCACCAAGAATAGAGTTACACAGTTATTTTGTTATCTTATTTGTTGGGTTGCTATTCTGTCTTCTTCTGGGAAAAAGCAAAATCCCCCCCCCCAAAAAAAAAAAGTTTACACACACACACAGAGACAGGCAGGCAGGCAGACAGGCAGACAGACAGATAGATAAATTTATCATGTGAAGGCCACAATCAGCTTTCTAAAATTCTGTTTTCAAGCCACAAGACAACTGAAACAGAACCAAGAAACATAAGAGAAGCCATGTTGGATCAGGCCAATGGCCCATCTAGTCCAACTTTCTGTGTCACATAGTGGCCAAAACCCAGATGGCATCAGGAGGTCCATCAGCAGGGCCAGAACTCCAGAAGCCCTCCCCACTGTTGCCCCCACCCCACAAGAATACAGAGCATCACTGCCTCAGACACAGTGTTCCATTTATACTAGAGGTGTTGAACTCATTTCTTACGAGGGCTGGATATGACATAAATGTTATTTTATCACACCAGGCCATGTGTGCCATAAAATGTAACATGAGGTACCAGAGATATAAACTTTATAAAGATGATTTCAGAAGCATGTGTGATTGGATTAGGTGTGATATGCAGAGGGGTACTAGGCGTGAAGATATCAGCATTGGTAATGAGACAGGAAACCTAGGTCTCAATTTGATACAAGAGGATTCAGTCCAGGAGGATGCAAAGAATAAATGGAAATAAGCCTGAGGAAGTGAGCAGTGACTCATGAAAGCACATACCCTACCACAAATATTGTTTGTCTTTAAGGTTGTACTGGACTCTTACTGTTTCTACTGCTATCAGAAACCACAACATTCAAAACCAGTGGGGGAACATTTTAACCTTTCAGCACATTCAGTTGCTGACCTAAGAGTAGCAGCTCACTTACAAAGGAATTTCAAAGGGAAATTAGAGAGACTGCTGAATTGCAACTGATAATGAAGCTCAAGGCAGTGTATCCTCCTGGACTGCATTGAAGCCTAGGTTTCTTCTCTCATTACCAATGCCTGCTATTATCATTTGATGTCTGAAATCACTTTACCCTCCAAGATATAAGGACAGATGGACTCACATTCTAGCTGTATCTAAAGGAGTGAGTAGTGACTCATGAAAGTTCATGCATTGCCACAAATTTTGTTAGTTGTCAAGATGCTATTGGACTCTTGCTCCCTTCTACTAATAATGAATGCAAGCTGTGCTCTTAGGTTTCTCCCCCCCATCTGTTAGAAATGGAATGGGGGACCTCTCCAAGTGCTATGGGACTCTCTCTCTCTCTCTCTCTCTCTCTCTCTCTCTCTCTCTCTCTCTCTCTCTCTCTCTTTCCCTCCCTACCTTCCCCTCCCTCTCTCCCTCTGAAGAAGTGTGCAGGCACAGAAAAGCTTATACCTGGAATAAAATGTTGTTGGTCTTAAAGGTGCCATGGGACTCTGTTTCTCCCTCAGGCTCTTTCCCTCCCACTTCCTCCTCAAAGTGGGAGAGGAGCCCTCAGCCAATCAAGGGAAGGGAGGCTTTGCTTTCTCTCTCTCCTTTGCAAAGCAGGAAATAGGAGAGACTGGGCAAAAAGCTGTGATGCAGGAAACAGGAAGCCAGTTGCTTGCGGGTTGGGTCCATATGTTTGACACCCCTGTGTTCCATAAGTTTATCCAATCCCCTCTTGAAGCTGTCCGTGCTTGTAGACACAACCACTTCTCCATTTTGTATTTTTGTTATGTGGCTACTTTGTATTCGCTACTGTCTATTATATGTTCTTGAGCACTTTGGCAATTTGTAAGTAGTGAGTCTGTTTACTACACTTGTTTTTGCCTTCTATTATTGGATTAGCGTAGTGTAGTGAAGAGTGTAGTGAATTCCATGTGTTTTTCATTATTATTATTATTATTATCATCATCATTATTATTTGGGTGAAGAAGTACTTCCTTTTATCTGTTCTAAACCTACTGCTTGGTAATTTATTTGAGTGCCCATAAGTTCTTGTATTGTGAGAAAGGGAGAAAAGTACTTCTTTCTCTACCCTTTCTATTTCATGCATAATTCTGTAAACCTCTGTCATGTCACCCCTCAATCGCCATTTCCCCAAGCTAAAGAGCCCTGATCTCTTTAACCTTTCTTCACAAGGAAGTTGCCCTTTTCTACACCTTTTCCAATGCTATATCTCTTTTGAAGTGCAGTGACCAGCACTGTACACAGTATTCCAAATGAGGCCACACCATCGATTTACACAGGGGCATTATGATACTGGCTGATTTGTTTTCAGTCTCCTTCCTAATAATCCCCAGCATAGCATTTGCCTTTTTTATTGCCATCTTCAGTGAGCTATCTACCACTATTCCAAGATCTCTCTCCTGGTCAGTTACCACCAGTTCAGACCCCATCAGCTTTTGGCTCCAATGTGCATTACTTTGCACTTGCCCACATTGAACCTAATTTGCCAAAATAAATAAAACTGTTGTTGCCTTGCAAGAAGCTTATAACGTTCATATGGACTCATGCACCATGACTAATAACTGGACTGTGCAATAAGTGTGCCAAGGGAAATGAACTGTATGGTCACCACGCACTGATACCAGCTACCTGGACTGCAGGCATGTGCCCAGCTGAGGGAAGACTCTTCCTGAGGCAGTATGCCAGACCAGAAATGGATCCGTGGATTACCTGTTGCCTCTCACCTGCCTCCCAGTAAGAAAAGAGCCAGTCTTCCTAGCCACACAAGTACACAGAAACCAGTGACAGCTTGCTGAAGAACACCATGCCTTGCAAAGGAACCTTGAAGATCTTTACAGAGACTCCATAAGCAGACATCTCCTCCCGCATGCAGGTATCCTGCTAATGCAAAAGTCTCTATTCCTTTCTGTCTAAATTTCCTAGCTCTGTGTTGTTGTATGTATGCTTGGATTTTATTGTATGTGTGTGCAATTTCCTAGTAAAGAAACCATTTCATTAAGATCTGATCTCTTCTGGAAATCTGGACGAAGTGGGACTCCTGTATACAAAGGTTATTTCTCCCTTATATGCCTACTGCCATTTAATAACTATATATGATGTGGCATAACAACACATCAGAATTGATGGAATCCACTTGTCTTGGGTAATATCCCCCCCTCCGAATAACATAGTTTAAATGCCCCACTATAACTTTAAAAAAGTAAGGAGTAATAATAACAAGCAGGCCAAGATGTATGAATATAGGGAGCTGAGTTGGGCCTTTGGTCCACCTAGCGCAAAGCTGGTCATTATGGCTAGAGTGGTTCTCCACAACTACAGCAGCCTTGCTATACTTGAGATGCAATCGATCTAATTTATTACAGCAAGAGCCAGTAAAAAATTCTGATATAAGAAGGATTAAAACAGTAATAACATAGGAATAGTATAAAAACATGAACAAGAGAAAATTAAAATTAGTAATAATGTTAGTAAGAGAATCATACAATTTTTTCATCTAAAATAAGTTTACATTTCCTAATAGCTAAGCAACAAAATTTTGCCACAGCATAAGTCACTTAGTTCTGAATGTCTTCTAAGAGGAATTTACAAAGGACTTCTGGCCTAAAGTCAAGCTAAGACTGCAAAGGGCTACATCTAGACAGAAGGGGTAGTATAAGATGATCTTGTTCTTCCTGATAGAATCTGCAGAACAGGAGGATGTGAGTAATTGATTCGACCATATTAGCCATGCATGGGCATATACGTTCATGCATTGGAACTCGAGTGAATTTACCTTGCAGTACAGTGGGAGTGCCTCAAAATGGGCTCTGGAAAAGGCCCATCTATAGTGCTCATGTTAAATAAATAAGGGCATCAGTAAAATTAGGCCAAGATTTTATATTTCTGAAGTTCTTGGGTAGCGAAGCTTCTTCATTTTGTAATTCAATATCACAAAGCCTCTGCATGACAACTGTTCTTGCCTTGTATAGGCTTCCGTAGGAGAGATCTTCTGGGAATAGGCCAATCCGATTTAACTTATTAAGAATTTGTGTGGCCCAAGCAGGGTAAGGGTCCAAGACTAAAAGTTAAGGTATTAAACCCTTTGGGTTGTAATGAATTTTTAGCCAGAGTGTTATAGCCTGCTCCAACTCTGAGTAGCCCAGCCTCTTGCCTAAGTGTTACATTAGAAGTGCTTCTAGGAACGCCAAACAGAGATCTAAGAAACTTAGACTGAACCCTTTCAAGGATCTTTAGATTGGCAAAAAGTCCGATTTGTGAGCCATACAGGAGTTGAGCCAATGATTTTGCCTGGAGGGTTTTAAAGGCCATGGGTAGAAAGCCTGCACCTTTCCTTCTAAATAATCTAAGAATGGCATTTGCACTTCTCTCTGCCAGGTTAGCTGATGAGGACAGATGTGCTGAGAATTTGGAATTATAAGAAACGGTAATGCCTAAGTACTGAAAGTTCTTAACTTGATCTATGGCATTTCCTTTAATATTACAGTTGAACTTCCTGAGTTGCCAAAATGGACAATTTTAGTTTTAGCAAAATTAATAGATGGTAATTCGGTGTCACATTGCTCTTTAAATTTTATCAGGGCTCGCTTCAGGCCAATCCTTGTCTGGGATAAAAGAACAGCATCGTCAGCATACATTAAGAGCAGAACCTTTCTGCTACTTGAGAATGAGGGAGCATGAGTGTAAATTGAATGAAGGCATGTGATTAAAGAGTTAACATAGATGTTCAATAAGAAGGGAGCCAAAAGGCAACCTTGTCTGACTCCTTTTTGCACTGGAATTCTTTTTGATAGTTTCCCATCTTGTGTGAGCTCTTGAGATGCTTGGAATTGTGTCTGGCACCTTCTACATTGAATTTGGAGCAAAGAGCTGGGAAGTGGTGTTGCCACTTTCTTGCACTACTTTGACAATTGAACACACACACCCCAGCTGTTACTTGCCTTGTTCAGGAAAACATACAGACACCATACAGACTGGATCAGGTACTGGTTCCCTGCACCACAGGGGCAGCTGTTTATGTGTGGGCATGGCTGCTAGAACAAGCCAAGAAGCATGGACAACAGTCTAGAATTCCCCTGACCAGCAAAATCCACCAAAATTAGAGGGTCCATTTGCCCAGGCTGACTTTTGCTAGCTTGCCTTGAAGCTCCTAGTTGCCAATGGGGTCTAGGTGTTGGGGTTGATTTCCCAGTCTGAATCCTTCCCTCTGATCCGTGAGCTCCTGTCTTGGCCTCTGAACCCTTCTTGCAGGGTTAAGCGGGGCGGGGGGGCAACCCGCCTGGGTCAGGTAGGCATCATTCTGGGCCAGGAATGTCCCCTTTCAAGTCTCCAGGAATTTTGATACTCTCCAGTCAGCAAAGGTTCCAAGCCTGACTGTCTACTGCACCTTCCCAGCTGACAACACCTGCCCTCTCTACCTCCTTCAGATGGGGCCTTTTCTATGTCTTCCCTTGGCCATTCCTAGTCCCTGCTTCCCTGCTCTTACGCCCAAGTAGGCCTTTATCCCAGAAGAATAATTTGCTCCATAGGGAGCTAGTAACTGGCTGGCCTTCCTCCAGGCTGCTCCTCCATTGCTCTTCACAAGCCCACCTGACTCTCTTCTCAGCTCTGCAACAAGACTGTTCCCTTCCTTAGGGCTCTGACCCTACTCCAGCCCTTCTCCCCCAAGGGTAGGTGCCCTGGGCTGTGACCATATGTCATTTCATTCAAAATCTGAGTGCCTGCCTGAAAACAAAACCTTAATGTTTGTTTCAACATTTATTGGAGGCCTATTTTCAAACAACAGCTTCCATTTCCTTTCCTGACAGTAAAATACTTAAATAAAATCCTATGGGTCTACACAGTCTGATCCTTCACATTAAATGGATTGACATTTCCTAATGACCCATGGTGTCAAAAATAAAATAAAATCCCTGCACTTCAGGAAAGCAAACCATGTGGGGTCAATGAAGCCAATAAGGAAATGATGCAGCACAAAGAATGATGTTGCATCATTAGACACAACATCAAGATATCTCTAAATGTCAGGAAGTTTTCCAAAGGACTGTGGAGAATAGGGATGTGCACACACACTCACAAAAAGTAGGATTTTTCAGATTCGGATATATTGCACCCAAAAAAATTGGGATTCCTGAAAAAACTCAAATTCCTATACCAATATGGTATTCAGATTCAGGTTTTTCCCCCTCAGAAATCCCATTTTTCCCAATTCCATTATAGCCTTTGGGACCATTATAGTCAATGGGGAATCTATCTGGGGCTATCCAGTGGTATGGGGGGCCCCTAAAGAAGGAGCCCCATTCTCCATTGTTTCCAAAGGTGGGGGGGAAACAGCAAAAAACCAAGGAGTGATGTCAAACCAGACTCTTCAGTAGAAACTGAAGGTGGGGGGATTTTTCCAAGCCCAGCAGAACCAGTGCATGTACAGATTGTTTTCAATGAAGGAAAAAGAGAAAGCATTTAAGGGAAGGCACCAGGTTTTGCTGGGCACTAGTACATAGCACTACTCCTGCTCGGCACTCTGTACATGCCCTGGCTATGCTGGGCTTGGAACCCCCTCTTGCTTGGATTTGTTGATCTGGCATTGTCACAGTGACATTGGTTTTTCTGGTCACTCTGTACATGCACTGGCTGTGCTAAGCTTGCAAATAAAACCACGTACTTGGATTTGTTGAGCTGGCATTGCCACAGTGGCATTGGTTCTGCTGGGCATGCACTGGTTCTGCTGGGCACTCTGTACATGCACTGGCTGTGCTAGGCTTGCAAAAAAACCCCACACACACTTGGATTTGTTGTGCTGGCATTACCACAGTGGCACTGGTTCTGCTGGGCACTCTGTATATGCACTGGTTCTGCTGGGCACTCTGTACATGCACTGGCTGTGCTAGGCTTGCAAACCCTCTGTCAGAGTCCTGCAGCAATCAATTCCCAACAATTCCCATTCAGAAGAGTGAAGTTGATTGAGTACAATAAAGGCAAGCCATCTGTGCATACATTCTGTGTTAGAACTGATTGCAAGCGTGCACAATGGGGAGTGATATATAATTCAAAGGGTTCCCCCTGATGAATCTGGGCCAATCAGGGAACAAGCAAAAGCCCACCTAACTGCACGTCTACATTCTCAGAGAAAGCAGGAACAAGGTAGCAAGGTCACCGACCTAGGCTAGAAGATAAGTCAAGTCAGGAAGAAACAAAAGTTAAGATTCCATTATAGCAACATACCATCCATCACCCCCCCCCCTTTACCAGATATGGTAGCAGCTTAGCTGGTAAACCCCCAAATACCCCCAGATAGATTCCCCATTGACTATAATGGAGCTGAAGGCATTTAAAGGTGCCATGGCATAATGCATTTGTGAAGCTGTAGCTTCACCTGGAAGGGCATTTAAAGAGAGTGCACTCTCTTTAAACACCATTTAACTATGAATTTCCAGTTTTCCCAATAATCCCATTTTTTCAGGATTATCCTGGGTTGGCTATGCTTGACAGCCAAAAATACACACACACACACATTTATATCCAGCAGAACGAATAGCCAACAAATACCAATAAGGTCTTTTCTGGCTATTTTTTGGCTCATATAGAGCCAAATGCACACCCCTAACGGAGACCAAACAATGTAAAAAACACCCAAATTTCAAGGCACCAAACATAAGCAAGAAATGTACAACAATTGGGGATAAATCCAAGAACCCTGGGAAAATTTGGGCTCAAGTCAATAAGGTACTGAAATGGGATTTTACATAAATTCAGGATCTGAGTTTTCAAAATCTGAAGTCAGAACTGTAGAACATACAAGATTCATCAACCACATCCAATTGTTTAGGGGAGATATTGTAAGACTGGACCTTTCAAGCAGTCCCGTCCCCCCAATAAATTAAAGACACTTACAGTGAATGATTGCATTTTACAACTGACTCTTCCATGTTTTCTTAGGTGGAAAATGAAATGTACATTACGTGGAACAACCTGAAAGGTCTTCTAATAGAAACCTGTTGCTTTGTCTTACAAAGCAACACCCGCACAGCTGCATTCATCTTTTTCCACTGATATGCCAACAGCTTGTTGCTAAGACACCGAAAGTCATGGCTGAGATATGATATTCACCCTGTTAACCAAGGGAATCATGAGGAAATGTGCTTATCATACTGTTTGCTCAAAGTAGCTGTCTCAACAACTTTAGGAGCTTTCCTTCTCATTCTTTTGAATACCATCTAATTGCCATGTTTTGTTTTACCTTCTTCCATCCAGGGACATCCCGTACAGCAACCTGGCTCAGGCAGCATGAAATAGCAGCATACTGTTAATTGATTCATGTATTATTATGTAGAATTGCCAACCTCCAGGTGGCACCTGGAAATCTCCCGCTATTACAATTGATCTCCAGATAACCAAGATCAGGTCCCCTGTTGAAAATGGCTGCTTTGGAGGGTGGACTCTATGGGCATTATACCTCACTGAGCTCCCTCCCTTCCCCAGTCCCCATCCTCCCCAGGCTCTGCCCCCGGAATCTCCAGGTATTTCCCAACCCAGATCTGGCGACCATAATTATTATAAACCTCCCACTTCTGATTAGAAATTATTATAAACCTCTCCCATAAGTTCAGCCCTCTCTTTCTGAGACAAGTCTGCTTGTATATATTGATGAGTATCACAATAATTCGCAATATGATTACCATCAGTGATAATTTGACTTTGACTATAAAACATAACAAAGGAATGTGGAATTCTGGCCAAGGCAATTATTTCCATTATTCCCTTGACTTTGTTACTTCTCATTAGCAATTGCCTAACAGGGAAATACTAAGTATGTTGTCTTTGTCAATTGTTTACTTATTCAAACAGCTGTTAGCCATCTACTAAAAATGAGGTGGCCTGTAAGTACAAAGCTTGTGGAGCCATATATCAGGAAGAAAGTTTTATAGCTTAAGGGTTGCTTACAAATCAATTCCTTGGAGTGGGCTACCATTAGGAGCTTTTACAGCTGCCTAGAGCTGTGTCATTCAGCGGCTGTTTTGACACATTAATGCATTAATGGTATGTGCAAGGCTGACATAACTTCTCTGAGGTGCTATTATTGTAATTATTAGAAGTCTTCCACCAGGACAGCAAAGTTAAGAAAGGTGACAAAAAGAGTATGTAAATAGTGAGACATCCTTTAAGCACCCATTTGTCACTGACAGCACATAATTAAGAATCTAAAGAGAGAGAAAAAACAACAACAAGAAGATAAAGATTGTCTACCAGGAATCTTGTCAAAGACAATAATCAAGAGCGCAGAGACAGTTGTATGAAAAGGATGACATGTGTACCCAACTAGTTATCTTGTCTCCTTAAAACAGGGTTGAAAAGCCATAACACAGTGAGGAATATCAGGCATTATGCTCCATTAAATGTAGATGCAGTTAAAATGTTAGATTCCTGATTAGCTATTACTAACATGTCCATTACAAGCTATACGAATCAAGCCAATGTCTAATGAGGATTCTATTTCGTATAATTTGTCATGCCAATGTAGAGCTATTCAGTGGAATTTAAACTAGAGTGATTATAGCCAAATACATATCTATGAAAGGAAAGTAATTTGCTGGTGGCTAAGAAATAAAATCTGAACCAACTCCAGCCCTATCCCTCTTATTCAGATAGGCCAAACCTGGGGCATTAGCTACTGACTTTATAAGATGTAATGCACCTATTTATCTTGAGCAGCTATGTAAAATTACAACCAACTAAATTCTACAATTCTTTTTTTGTGTGTGTGCTGCTGATATGGGTAATGTAATTATTAGGGTTCCATGATCTAGTGTTGTGTACTAGTTAAGAGTGTCCACCTAGGACCTAGGTAATCGAGGTTCGAATTCCCACTCTGTATGGAATCTTGTTGGGTGACACTGGGCCAGTCACATATTCTCAGCATATCTAACAGGGTTGTTGTGAATGTAAAATAGAAGAGAGGTAAGCTGCTTTAGGTCTCCATTGGGAAGAAAGGTGGGGCATAAATGAAGTAAATAAATAAACATGAACACAAATCAGTACATTGTGTACATGTGAACACTGTGGTGGTGAACCATCCACTGAAGGTATGCAGATGCAGTGCAATCATAAAGACAAACACCCTCTTCCAAGCTCAATGATTTAACAGGGTGTAACTCTGTTTAGGATTATACTGTAGGTTGGGCATTCTCCACCTTTCATGTGGAAACTTCTACCAACATGATACTAAATGATGCTGGGCGTAAAAAGCCAACAAGTCATTGATAAAAGTAACAAAAAAAGAATAGTATATAAGCTGTAGTTTTTAGGCAGAATTTTCAGCTTCTGGCATTCAACAGAAACTTGAATGACCTATTAGATTTTTTTTAAAGGAGTAACACTGCTGGTTCCAAGAACACTGAGAAACTGAGAGACTTCCCAGGAATAGGGCAACTTCCCTAAAAGGAATAGTCAACAGTGTCCAACAGTGGACTAAAATACCATTAAAAATTTTCACAATCTGGGTCCTACATACTTAAAAGACATGGCAACTTTCCCCTACCCAGCAAACCTCTTGAGGATTTGATTCATTGCTGCTCACTCACAAGTCTTTTCTGTGGCTGCTCTGGTCCTCTGGGATAATCTTCCAAAGGATCTTAGATCCAGAGGATCTTAGGAAGTCCTCTGTTCTGCTTTAGTTCTGTAAGGGTTGTACAACCAAACTCTTAAACAAGGCCTTTGTTAATTGCTGATATTTTTAGGACATGAGCAAGCTAGTGGCCATTGGATGGTCTTGATGGACTATTTGGTTTGTTATTATGTCTTTAGTCACACGGTTTTATCTTTGGATTGTCTGAACGGGCTTTATTCTGTTGCGTGCCTTGGGTCTTGGCTATCTAGGAGAAAGGTGGGCTTATAAACCTTTTAAATAATTTTAAAATAAATATTATCCTTCAGAGTTTTCTTTTGCTCCTAATTCTAATAGGTAGCTTGCGATCTACCAGCAACTTGCAGAATAGCTTGTAGAAGACAGGAACAGATCACAAGATCTGCTCTAGGCTTTTCTTTTTTTCCTTAGGCTTTTATTTCACAGGATTTCTCTTTCTGCTGCTTAGCAGATGGCTTCCTTTCTGCTGCTTGTCCTAGTCCATGTTCTGTTTTGTGAACACAACAAAACTTGGTGACATGCTGGTGGGAAAAGTAGCTTGAGATCTTTTTCATTACTGAGAAGTAGCTCTTAAACAAAAAGTTGGTAAACCTGTTCTAATATTTTTGGACTGAATAGCTCCTCTCCCCTCCCCCCCAAAAAAAATCTTGATAACCTTTTGTTATTTGACTCAAGAGATCTACGTCAACTGACTGTTTGCATTTTTAGTCAAAACTGCTGATTGTAAGTTTCTGAAATGGGAGCAAAAATGTGTAGGGATTCTTTTTCTCAATATGCTGTTTCTGGCAACCTGAGAGTTTGTATGATATAACATATTGGTGAATCGGCAAGTAATATTTAGCTTTATGAACAACTGGGCTGAACTGTCACTGTGCTTTTTAGCCGTGACAGTTTCTCTAAGAGACTTACAGATGATCCAGCTATTAGAGTCACGATGAGGAGATTGAGGCTGCGTGATTGGGAGGCTTTGAATAATTCAAGCTTTCCCATGTAGTTTATGCGGGCTGGGGTGGGGAGAAGTGATGAAAGCAGGCTGGTTAATGGCTTTTTTAAGGAACTGAGGCCGGAAAGTTTCCAAGTCAAGTTAGGTGGGTCCCATTAAATTAATACCACTTCCTGCAACTTCAGATGGATGTTGAGCTGCAAACACAGCCTTGTTCGGATGGATTTTTATCTTGCTTCATTGTAAAGCTCCCAAATGGGACCAAGATTAAAAGAATTTTAGAAATGTAAAAAAACAATAAAATCATTGATAAAAGGCGTGGTTGTGGAAAGTGCCATCAAGTCACAGCCAGCTTACAGTGGCCCCATAAAGTTTTCAAGGGATGAGAAGAACAGAGGAGGTTTGCCATTGGCTGCCTCTGCCTTGCGGCTCTGGGCTTCTAAGATGATCTCCCATTAAACCCTGCTACGGTTCCAAAACCTGATGAGAATGAGCTAGCCTGGGCCATTCAGGTCAGGATGATAAGAGGCATACAACATCCCGTATTAATCCACCATCCGTTTCACCTGGCCATTATACTCCATAGGCTTAAAGGGACAAGGTTCCAAATCCACAGCAGTAGAGCACCTGTCATGAATGCCTGCCCGTGCTGTCTGCATCAATAGACCGGGAGCATGATCGGAATACTCAAAAGGAAACTAACTGAGGTACCTCGAGAAGGTGAAAATATCCTATACGCTCTGCAGGCTCAGGACAAGACCGCTACTCATATGGCACAATGGATGAGTACAGTTTTGAAGTTATGAAGGCATAAATAATATTCAACAGAGGAAAAACTAAAAAAAGAAAAGAACTATGGAAAAGTTGATAGAGCACTTTTTGGCCATCTGGAAACAGAAAAATTAATGATGCATCCACAAGGACCACAAAGCTGCAACTCTAACAGACCAAGGTAGACCAAGTATTCTTGGTTTGCTTGAATGCTTTTCAGTTGTCTCATTTGTACCCCCCATCTGTAGTTCTGGAAAGCCACAGGGTAAGTATTCATTGAATACACAGATTCTTCCAACATAATATTTGGCGTTTTGCTTCTTTTAATCACACACTGAGTTCCAATGCAAGCCTTTATGGTTCTTTAGACTGATCATTTTAAAAGACAGTGTGTCCCTGAACCTAATTTGCACACTTTGTTTACTGAATGCTGACACAGGTTGCTTTAACAGCCACTACAATAAATGACTTTCTAGAGGGATTAGTGCATAGCTCTACAGATAGTTACTAGACATGACAGCCAAAATTCTCATTTTAAGCCAGTTACAGGAACATTTTTTTAATCACCATGCCGCATATAAAAGCCCTCTCTTTCCTCCCTCTGGCTACAGAAAGTTGAAATAGATGAGACTTAGCAGTCCAATTCTTATATTTCTAGGGGTGCAGCATGAAGTGGTGACAACCATCATGTGTGAATGAGAGCCAGTGGGTATAGTGGTTAAGAGTGTTGGACTAGTAACTGGGAGTCCCAGGTTCGAATCCCCACTTGTGCCACAGAAGCTCACTGGATGACCTTGGGCCAGTCACACTCTCAGCCTAACCTGCCCTGCAGGGTTACTGCAAGGATAAACTGGAGGGGAGAAAAACAACGTAAGCTGCTTTGGGTCCCACTAGAAAGAAAGGCAGGGTACATATGAATTAAATGAATAAATAAATAAATACGCTATCACAATCAATAAGATACTCCCACCACAAGAAAAAGGATGAGGAAAAACCTGCAACTGATTCCAAAAAGCTGAAGACAAGAGCAGCTGAGGTATATGTACGTACAAGTGCTACATTATAAATTCAATAAATTCTAAACTAAGTACATATATCCTTTAATAAATATACAGAAAGTGTAGCAAAATAACCTTAACATATAAAGATTGTCATGTTGTCAATTATAATAGAGAAGACCAAACATGTTTTGAAAAAGCTGTCTTCATCAGTGGTCAACCATAAAAAATAATTTCTTTATTCACTTACTTCATTTATACTCCACATGTCTCCCCAATAGGGACCCAAAGAGGCTTACATTGTTCTCCTTTCCCCCACTTTATCCTCACAACAACCCTGCAAGGTAGCTTAGGCTGAGACAGACCAGCCGAGGTCACTCAGCAAGCTTCCATGATTGAATATCTTTTCTAAAAGGTACAGCCAATTCCCATGCCAAAAATATGTGTAAAACATACACACTTTTTTTTGTCATCAAGTCACAGCCAACTTATGGTGACCCCATGGGGTTTTCAAGGCAAGAAACACTTAGGAGTGGTTTGCTTTTGCTGCCTCTGTGTAGTGACCCTGGTATTTCTTGGTGGTCTCCCATCCAAATACTAACCAAAGCCAACTCTGCTTAGCTTCCCAAATCTGATAGGATCAGGCTAACCTGGGGAATCCAGGTCAGGTTGACATACACACTACTGCACATAATATACCCAGAATTAAACATCAAGAAAAGAAATTGTGCAAGTGTGCATTTTAAAAATATATATATATATTTATATAAAATTCACACAGTCTACTTCGAGACATTAAGTTCTGACTCATCAAACAGCGAAAGAATAAATTAATTTATGTGCATGTTTGAAACAGACTTTGTATACTAAGGAAGAAGCCTGGAATGAAAATCTGAGTGTTTTCCTTTTAATTACTTCTATATGTTGCTTTGGTGTTTAGCCAAACTAAAATTAAAATTGAAAACAGACAGGACAGCATTCTTTGAAACATTACAAATGATCTAGACATTATTCTCAGTGGCATCTGTTCTAAGTCCCAGTGATTCATTTGAAATGGTTGCTTTGTAAACAGTAAATGATAGTAATGGTCCATTACCAGTTAACCCAATTAACATTTGGAGAAATGCTTTAAAAGGAAGTAGAGAGTGTCATTTTGTTCCACTGCATTTCATTGTCATGATAAAGATTTATGATCCAGTAGGTGGCTACGTAGCTTTGAAATATATTGGATGTCTACTTCGATTAAAGAGACCCTAGCTTGCCTTTTGGCAACATGATAGGTGTTTCTTCGCACATTTACCGCCTTTGCCACAAGAACAGAAGAAATCCAATACAATATTTACTTGTTAGATTATTCCAGAGTGTCAGAATCTTTATGCAGTCTGATAGTTCATAAAAAGATAAGAAAAAGGTCACTTTTGTAAGTGACAAACAGCATCATGTTAGAATGACAAATATACAGTTGGCAGTTTAAAGCAGCACTCCCAAACATCTGGCCCTCTCAAAGGTGACCTACTGGGTTTTTTCCATGGCTTCAACATTTCTGGAAATTTTATGTCTCTGGACGTAAAAGAGCTGGATTTCACTCACAGTATTCCAGTGTATAAATGAAAATATAACTCACATTCCACTTCCCTCCCCTATTCCAACAACTTATTTTTCATCTCTTAAATTTGGAAGTACCAGAGAAACCTGAACTCTTAACCTTAAACAGAAGTGTTACTCTGAGGAAAGACAATACATTTTGAGAATGACGTAGGCCTGCAGTGTGGAGCACTAAAATCGAATTTCTTTGCCTTAAGAGGCAGAGTGGGAAGATTTCTTAATGTTATACAATGGGGCTTAATCACGAATGACTCACACAGGGATAGTCCTGTTGAATTCAGTGGAACGAAGCCAGTTTAAACGGCCTGCTAATTGTTCCCACTGTCACAATTGAAAGCTCAGTTAGTAGGAAAAGGTAAGCCCAATGCAGACATGGTAGGACATTTAAAGAGCATATATAATTAAGTTATGAGTAAACTCACCTATTTTATACCAAAGTACTAGCAAAAGTTTGTAGAGATATTTTGCATTAAATAAATAGGGAAATGTTGAAAGGACAAAATAAGCACAGTCAAAATCTACCAAAGCCGCTTTTCTTCAGATATATGAAATAGCTGGAACACAGACATTTAATAAAATGAATGGATACAACTGCAACAATTAAAATGAGCTGCAGAACTGCATGATCCTGGTGGTTCAGTCATCCTCCAGGTCACTGACACATGAACAAACAAGGTGGGGAGAATTTCCAGAGTAACTCTTTAAAAAGACAACCTTGTGGTAGGTGTCAGTATAGCATTTTTCTATAATATAATATAGAATATATTCTATAATATAATCGCTACTATCCCTGTATATTTAAGACATGCTTCATGATCAGATAGTTATGTTGTGTTTTCCACATCCATGCCTTCAGTAGGACATCTGTCATTAGTCCAAGTAATGCAGCAATCCTTAATGGGGCACCCATTGGTATGGAGATCCAACAGTGTGTTTCCTGGCATCTGCTTGCTTCTCCATTTCCTAACCCCTTGCACACTTCATGGTTTTAATTTTGTTTCTTTGTCCTCCTTCAAACCCTTCACACTGACTCCTTTTCCGTCCTCTCCTTTGACACTCACATCCCTTCCCCTTTCCTTGTCCCTCTTTCTCTTTTGAGTCTCCTAAAATTACTTCTCCACCTGGCTTCAAGGTGTGCTAAATGCAGTGGGAGGACAGAGATGTTGTGCTGCTGGCACTAGGACTGGCAAGGGGGACCAAATACCACCCCCCTGCAAAATCCAAACAGTAACCAACAGATTCTCTCTCATGGATTGCTGCCTTGACGTGGCGAGGGGGTTTGCATGGTTCAATGAGGCTCCTAGAACTAACACCAAAAAAAAGATGTCCTTATCATCATAGGGGACTAGAATGCTAAAGTAGGAAGTCAAAAGGGAACTGGAATAATGGACAAGTTTGGCCTTGGAGAACACAATGAAGCTGGGCAAAGGTTAACAGAGTTTTGTCAAGAGAACACACTGGTCATGGCTGACACCCTCTTCCAACAACCTAAGAGGCGGCTCTACATATGGACATCACCAGATGGGCAACACCGAAATCAGATTGATTACATCATTTGCAGTCAAAGATGGAGAAGTTCCATTTTTCTGCATTGGCGCATGTGTGCTCTTGAAACAACTTCACCTTTTATGCTCCACCACCAGCAGAACGGAGGGGGACAGGACCACTCACTGTGAAATATGTAAGTAAATAACAGAAGAGCCAGAACAGATGAGGGAAGGGAAAGAGGAGAAGGGCAACAGAGGACACACTCCCAGCTAAGGAGATTTACTTCATCCTATTAGCACCTACCACATCCAGAATACATTCACCCCACTCCCAAACACATTTACTATACAGATGGACTATATTGGTTTCAACTGGATACCTGTATCAGTCACTGATCCTGCAAAGATTTGCAGATGGCAACTAACACCACTGATCCCAATTCCTTTCAACAGAATAAATAGTTATAAACTCAGTTGCACCATTACCTGAAAGCTTTCTTGGGAACCTTCAAAAACTGAACTCTTCCAATCCTACCTCTTTTATTTCCCCAGTAAATTTTTGTCTTCTCAGCAGTCGTTTTATGACAACACTTACTATCCTTTCTCTAAATTCTGAGAGTACCCAAGACTCAGCAATGTCGAGAATCTGTGATCTAATTTGACTAGCAGTGACTCTCCCAAAAACTCAACTAATGGGTCTTCATGGCCTCCTGAGAAGAGGAATTAGTTATTAAACCCGGGGCCTTCTGCCTATCACTGGCCCAAAATCCTCCCCCTTCACATTAATTCAAAATGGATGCAGTGCGATCTAGCCACTGGATCTATCTTGGCTCAGTTATATCCCCAATGGAGGATTACAATAATCCCTAATGAAAGCAATGAGGTTTGCCTGTTGAGACTAACCTTCTAAGGAGGAGATCAAGCTTCTAAAGAGCTAAAAAAAGGCATCCTAAGTGGGTCTACTGAGAACCCTACTCTGTAATCAACTGGGCTTACTTCCAGGAAAGTGTTCTTAGGATTGCACTGAAAAGAAACCAAGCCATTTACTCATCACTTCTATTTCTATAGTCTCAGTACTGCAAAATCAATGGGACCACATTAGAGAAAACCGGTCACTGTGCAGCCCAAAGTGTTGATGTGCTAAACACAAAAGGGGGAAAAAACAGAGATTGGGGGGAGGCATTCAAATGACAACCTCTACACAGTTTGAAAGGCTTTACCACTTAAATCATACCATACACTCTTTATGGCAGTGCATCATAATTTTCTGCAGCTGACAGAATGCACATAAAGTTTTAAGCAGTATTTAATGAAGATGACACATGAACTGCACACAGAAAAGCAATATTAATAAAAAATGTCTAATGTATTCTGACATCACAATACGGCTCTTCAGTTCAAAATATTTCTTTCAGTAAATAATATATAGTTGAGGTCATATCAATAAAGCCACATGATATATTACTGGGAGGTGGGTTACTTTCAGCTTCTTGGGATATGCCATTTCATAGACAGCTCTAAAATCTCGACAAACACTAGTAACACACGGCTGATTTACAGAGCCATTTTTAGCGCATAATAACTGCAACCGTCATATGAGAAATTGGAAGCCATATCACCGACCAGATTTCCTTGACAGAGCTCTCTCGTCACAAGGCATCAGTACCCATCAATGGAGACACACTTTTCACAGCTGACTAACACTGCGGCAACTTCTGTGAAATGGCATTGTGTTCAAGGGTAGTCTTAAGAAGATTTTAAGAACATAAGAGAAGCCACACAGTGGGCAAAGCCAGGTGCCATCAGGAGGTCCACCAGTTGGGCCAGAAGTCCAGAAGCCCTACCACTGAAAAACTGATTGAAATCAATTACAGCTATTTAAACTTTTACATGTAACCTTTCAAAACTACATGTAACTTATAACTAATGTGGAAAATTGTTACTCAAATCAGTCCCTGTGTTGGGGCTGTCACATAAACAGCATCTCCTATATATGAAAAAACTAAAATACCAGTTGTGCGGTAAAAAGAGATTGTTAGATAAAACTCTGGCTACATGTGATCATTTAGCCACCCCCCCCCCGAAAAAAAAAAAGAACTGTTGAATATGCATTTGAGTTTATGGCAAGTTTTGCTAAAGGGAAGCGGTAAAGTTACTACACTGTAACTACCTTCTGTCATAAGTGAATATACAACCAACCCTGAAGATCATTATGATCTACTGCTTAAATTAATAAAACCAGTCTTCAAAAGGCAAGCACAAACATCCAAATGCAAACGAACAAACAAGAACTCTTTTGGTACAAAACTTGCAGTAGCAGGCCAGAATTGCGTTAGGCATGCTTAAGACCACTAATATACATTTGCTTAAGTGAGTCTAATTCCAGTTTGGATTGTGACCAAGAATGAAATACACACATCACTTAATGTGACTTATCTACTTAATAAACATCAGGACACTTAATTAGTTAAACATATTTACTAGGAATTTTAAAAATACAGTCATCGCTATTTCCATTAACTGTGTAGGCTCTGAGCATGCTCAAAAGCCTTTGCTATAGACAATGAGGAACCGCAGGAACAATTTATGAAAATTTCTCTCAAGTGCCATTTTAATTCCCACCTTCACCTTGGTACATTTGGGAAAGTGTGTGAGGGGAGAGGAGAGGATTGGTGTTGAACCATTATGAGCAAGATTGGGCTTGGCTTGCAACTTTTTCCCTAGTCTAGGGGAAAGTATTACTAATAAACTTCCATTTCTGAAGTTCACTGGTATCATTAAAGATGGGCAGTGGAAAGTGCCATCAAACTGCAGTCGACTTATGGAGACCCCATAGGGTTTTGAAGGCAAGAGACAATCAGGGGTGGTTTGCCATTGCTTGCCTCTGCATTGTGACCCTGGTATTCCTTGGTGGTCTCCCATCCAAATACTAACCAGGGCCAACTCTGCTTAGCTGACAAGATCTGATGATGTCAGGCCAGCTTGGGCTATCCAGTTTGGGACATCATTAATGATGGTAGGGGAGAAATCAAACATATTAGTATTTATAATACCAGAATTCTGTCTTCATCCTTAGAGAGAAATAGCCAAATCAGACACATTTTAGATGCATTTATTAGAAGTTTCTTCCATAAACATATTCAGTATTGTAGAAATTAATTCATGTTTTGGCATGGCTCTCCAATAAGAGGTAATCACCTTACATGTTGCTATTAAGTAAATAACAATATTTAATGCAAAACGAAGAATTAAAATATGTAGCGAAGTATGAAAGCTCACCCCCTCAAAAAGTTAAACTCCAAATCTGCTTTTATGCAGAATCTGCAATGATAATTACTTTAATTATTACTCAGTCACATTTCAAGGGGAGTAGGAAATGTTTGTGTTTTTCAAGTGTGATCCCACAGGAAATGTAGCATTACAATTCTCAATTCATGCCCTGAATATGTATGTAGCATAAAGCATTCCTCTGGAACTTAAGATAATTTAAGTCAGCTTGTTGCACATCTGAAAAAAAAGTTTTACTGTACTATTTGAAAAGATTACCCAGAATGTTTTACCACCCAGAATTATTTGCACTGATTATTAATTTATTTAAAGATAAAATACTAAAAGTATATGTTAACTGAGCCGTACTCTGGCATATCTCAAAGATACACTGGTGTATCTGGAACTCCTTTCTGGGCTCTCTGCCCTTGCTTAAGGGACCCTGGGTAAGCTATGGCCATGCCCTCCCACTGTGTTTTACCATTCCCTGTAATCCTCCTTGACTGTATGGCTGGTGACAATGACCCAGCTGCTGAGGAATACCTAATGCTTTATACTGTATCGGGTTCCTGTCTGCCCAGTTGGGTAAGTGGCTAGATGACTGTTCCTCAGTGGATGAGGAAGGAAGGTGCTAGAAATACACACTTCTCCCTGGCCGAAAGCTGAGCCTTAAGAGCCTTAACTGTGATCCAAACCCATGTCTCCCATTTCCGTCAAGCGTACTTTTCCCGTGTAAGCTACTAGAAGGGCTGACTGGTGTACTTTCTGTGATGGTGCAGTTGTATTTCCCCCTCTTGTTGTCCTGGTGTCAGCCTCTGCCTTGTCTGGCAAAAAAGTCTGGTAATCCTTAGGCCTCTCACTTCCACCTATCCCTGGACCTGAAGTCCTGTGCAAGAGAAGTTTCTTTTGTCAGGATTGTCTCCAGCAAGCCAGCTACAGGCATGTGAGTGCAGCAATCACGCTGCCTTTCTTCTGAGTCCACAAACCATAAACAAGATTCAGAACGCGATCTGGTTTGAATAAACCACAATTTGTTAAAGTGCTCCAGTTTGGAATTAACAAGCCATGGGTCTTCAAACCAGAAAGTCTTCAACCTCACGCTCCCACATGAGAGGAAGGAAGGTGAGAAAGTATTCAAGCCTAAGAATGAATCAGACTTATTGTTAGCACAAACAAGTTGGAGTTTGTCCTGCAGCAAAATTTTATTCATGTATCTGCAGAGATTGGCATAAAAAAAGATAAATTATATAGGCTGTAACCAATGGTCCCTCTAAGCTATGGAATCTTGTGAGCAAAAATTCTACTTTGTGAGCTACTGGCATTAAAGTTGTGAGCAAGCGATTTGGCTACTGCATAAATTAGTTTGCTCTGGAGCCATCCTTCCTGAGCTAAGACAAAAATCTGTGAGCCAGAAGCTAAAAAGCTGTCAGCTAACTCACACTAACTCAGCTTAGAGAGAACACTGGCTGTAACTAAGCAACAGTCACATCCAACGATGATCCCTAGATAGGTTTGTATACTTCTTGACCTCCACATTTAAGAATGCATGCAGACAATTCAACGGAGCTGGATGAGCACTGCAGTGGAGAAGAAGGGTATATATCCAGATGCAAATCAGCGTCCACATCTGCTGCTGCACAGTGATATCCCATGCTAAATTGGGACAATTATTAATTTAATTATGCAAGGATTGTGATTTAAATTTTGAGTATAATGTAAAGTGACTAGTAAGAGCTCCAAAAAAAGTGAAAATGTATTTGGATGCACAGAATATGAAGAGCAGTTCTCTCTCTTTCTGTTTAAACCAATAGCTTCATTATTGTGAAACTTTTTTTTATTAGAAGTATACTTTTAATTAACTTCGAAGCAACCTTTATATTCATATAGGGAATTTGATATCCACAGGAAAACATCAATCATGGTTTTAGGCTACAAACTGAAGGTAACTGTAGTTTAGGAAGAATATATTCCCACAGAACCATCTAAAGTTCTTGTTTCTTGTGGACTGCATTGCATTAAAGAGGTTTAATTACTTTCAAGACAGACATTTTTAGAGGGTGACTTGAGAGAATGAATCCAACAGCATAAAGTGGAACTGCAAAAATGGGAGAGAAAGCAAAAATGACTGACAGGGCTAAATAGACAGGCCTCTAAGCAAACTATACAACACAGTCTCCTGGGATTCTAACTTCAAATCACTTGTAAAGTGCAAAACCATATTTCACAGCAGTGCTGAGTGTATCTATTGGGAAGCAGAAGAGACTTAGCCTTAGGGGCAAAACAGACATGCTATGGAAATGGGCTGATGTGAAAAGTGTACCACATTCACACTGGCATGTGTCTCGGGTACAAATGGAGGACACCTTTGTTGAATGCTTCCCCCCCACATACACATGGCTCACGTGTGAAAACCACAACAGGTGTACTCTGCCTCGTTTCCTGAGTAAGAAGATACTGACTATATTCCAAAGAAATCTATATAGCACAGACAGAAACACAGAGCAGAAGACTGTGTAGCATCCCGTGGGAAACTGATTGCCTCATCATGCAACAGCATTTTATCATAGATCGTGATTCCTTGGCTCAAATTGAGATGGATAGCCTTGGCACTGTATGGGTTTGTGAAGATTCAGGGTAACAATCCACAAAAAGATGCAGCCTGAATGGATTAAGAAAAAAAAGTTTATTAATCCCCAAACTAAAGGCATTGTGGAAACTTAGGTGTCATTTCCACCCACATAAAACTAATACTAGAAAACTAAATACAGTAAAAGGATAATGTGCCACTACAAATCCCAGGATTATGACCTTCAGCACAAACTCCTCTAACATTTGACTTGAAGTCTCAAGATTGTGACAGTCAGGATAGAAAGGCAGTTTTCCCTTTTTACAGAAGCAAAATAATTTCCATGACATGGCAGCAAGGAGGGGGGAGCTGATGGTTGCCTCGAGGATATTTTTGCCCTGACCTGGATAGACCAGGCTAGCCCAATGTTGTCACATCTTGGAAGCTAAGCAGGGTTGGCCCAGGTTAGTACTTGGACAGGAGGCCACTAATGTTCCCTCTAAGCTCCACAGTGTTGTGAGCAGAAATTCTACCTCGTGAGTGAAAAAAGGTAGTAGCATTAAAGTTGTGAGTGAGTCTACATTTGACTATCGCGTAAATTAGTTTTTTAGAAGATTACTTCCATAACCTTGTAAAAATCTCAGAATAAATTATTTTAAATTATATTTAAACTATATTTTAACTAATTTAACCTACCAGTCAGTACCTTTTAGCCTATGAAGATCAATTTACTCATCTAGAATTGCCTCCCCATTCATTTCCCTCGATACTGCTTCCAAACACATGAGCATAGACCTGGACTTATAAGATCCTGCAATGTGGGTTGGATCACATATGAAAGCCACAACAGGTGTCTTCTGCCTTGTTTCCTGACTAACGAGATACTGACTTCATTCCTGAGAAGTCTATATAGCACACTGGCTTTTAGACAAAAACAAGGGGGGGAAATAAAATACAAAGAACAGAATATTATTCCTGAATTTAAAAGAAAAATGTACATATTTTAAAATATAAAATAAAATACACTAAAATAACAAGATACGGTGTCATAGCCTGATCTCCAGTGGTGGGCTTTTGTTTGTACTCACTATTGGTGGTTCTGGTTTGTGATTCAAGCGCATTCTTGTTATTCACAATAGCTGTTACATGAAACCCTATGGCCCCGTTGGACACAGAATGGGATCTATGGCTCAGATACAGGGATGGGCATGAACCAGACAAATGTGGTTTGTTTCTTACTTACTTATGTTTATTAGCTTCCAAAGGTCTTAAGCTCAACATGGATATACAACGTTAGCCTCAAATACGAACTTTACAATAAAAATTTATAGTCAAAAGTGGTTTGTTTCAGTTCGTGGTTCATGGCATCCCCATTTCATGAGCCACAAACTGTCATGAATTTAAATGAACCAATTTGGTTTGTGATGTGGTAGAATGGCCCCTTGGTGTTTTAGAGACACCAAACTCGCATGGGATCTCCAGCCGACTCTCCTCTATCTGCCCTCTTAGTTTGGTGAGGATTGGACTTATAGGGTCCAAGTTAGAGCCCCCCCAAAAAAGGTGTCCTCAGGAAAGTGCTTTCTGGGGAAATGACAAGCACAGGTTCAGGAGGTTCAGGAGTATATAGAACAGAGTCTGTGCAAGCTAAAGACATCAAACTTGCAGGGGTGCCCTCTCCTGATGCTCCTCTACATGCCCTCCAAGTTATGTGCAGAATGGACTTATGGGGTCCTGGTTATGGCACCCCAAAGAAAATGCCCCTAGGAAAGTGCTTTTGGGGAAAATGTCGAGTGAAGGTTCAAAAGTGTGCAAGCTAGAGACATCAAACACACAGGAAACCTCACTCTGCCTTTGAAGTCTGAGCAAAGAGAGTCTGTCTGGAACTGTATTCATTCACAAACCACCACAAACCACTTGAAAGTTTGTGGAAAGTTTGCGCCTGGTGACTTGCCACAAACTTCAGTTTGCAAACCACAAACTAGCCAAAATTCATCACAAATTTTAGTTCGTGAGCCAGTTCATGCCCATCCCTACTCAGATACTTAATTCTGCATGGCAGAGCTGATTGGTTGCAAAAGATAAAAGAGAAATGGAAGCCAATCCTGTACTGTCTCATATTGCGTTCAGCGCTCTGCTTTAGATTTAATGTGGCACCCTAAGGCTTCTAGGATCAAACAAATGTGAAAAGCGTCCATACCAATAACTGAGAATATCATTACTTACGCAAATGATCCAAACATTTAAAAATTCAATTAAGGTTGATGTATTGTCAATTAAAATTTCATCAAGGCTTTCACTATATTATCTTTCCTGACACACAAAGGCCGCAATTTGAATTTTAGCAAAAAATATCCTCACATATTGCTATCAAGGAAACCGTATCAAGAGCTGATTGGATCCATGATCATAGGAGTATATCAGGGTATACATTGGATACAGATTTGAGTCCACAGCATCTTAACATGATAAAAACAACTTTTTTTTCCTTATAAATCTGCATTTTTGCCATTTCTAATAGTCTTGTGGCAGGCAAGAACACATTTAAAAATACATTTTAGAACACCTCTCAATACCAGTAACTTTGGCAACTGAAAGCAAACATAAAGCATAAAACATGTGAATCAGACCAGGGCAATTTATTTCCTAATTCTCAAAAGGGGACAATCCCACCCACACCTCCTGGTCCTCTAAGGTCCACAACAGCTATCTACTATAATTATCTGTGTCCCCCCCCTTTATATACGATTAAAAGTCAGTCATTAAAAGGCTTCTAAAAAACATTAATTAAAAGACCATCAGTCTACACATTCAAAAGAGGGCATAGACTCCAGATATTTCCCTCTTCCTCCATTGTAGTTTATTACTCCCACACCGCAGTTCAGGAACCAGACAGGCAGTTAACCTCAGTCATCAGCGGTGAATGCATGGGAATGCTAAGCAATGCACCTCTCAGGGCCTGGAGAGCTTCTTGTTAAAACTGTCATCAATATATGTGGTGAGTGAGAGGCACCTCCCCTTTTGCTTATCCTCTGCAATGTGTCATGTCTTACCAAGAGTGACAGGTTGCCTAGATTGGCATATTTCAGCACCACTCTTACAGTCAAATAGGAAGAACACGAGGGAGAAGATCCTCCCATTCTTGCTTGGTCCATACAAGCAACTGCAGAAGTGAGAAATATTTTACAGTTTTTATAGTTCTAGCTAGCATTTTTTTAATAAGATGCTCCCAAAGTCCAGAACATGGATTATGAATGTGTTCTTGTGTGGAACTATCTTTCACCAAAACCTGTCCTTCTGCTGCCCTTGACTTCTATGATCAGGTGAGAAGTGACAAGGACAAGGCCTTCCTTCCTTCCTTCCTTCCTTCCTTCCTTCCTTCCTTCCTTCCTTCCTTCCTTCCTTCCTTCCTTCCTTCCTTCCTTCCTTCCTTCCTTCCAGGAGAAGTCTGCCATGTTTGGCTGGGATTTTAAGATATAAGTTCTTTTCTCCCTTTCTTTCCTGTTGTTCCTTCCCCATATATATGGCACTGGTTTGGATTTAATTGTATAGTTTATAAACTACTTGGAATCCTATGCTGGAAAATGGCATGAAATTGTTTCTTAATAAATAACAGTTCGCAAAACTGAGGCTCTAACAATTAGCTAAATTTTCTTCCTGTGAACATTTTGGATGACATAAGCAATCGTCTTTGTCATTACCACACATGAGCACATTGAGTCTGATCATCTTGTGGATGTATGGCTTAAAGTGGAGCTCACTAAAACTATGAAAGATTGGTAAATTTACAGATGAGGGAATATTATCATTTTCTGTTTATGCTTCAAAAATATTCACAACATCCAAATTGCCCCCATCTTTGTTTATTCTTGAGTCTCCTTTGAGTCTGAGCAAACCCAATTTATAAAATAAAAAGAGAATAATTTATGAACTGGGAATACAGTGAATGTTCCATTTTAAATATGTCTTTTGTGAAAGCATGCTTATTCCCAATATCAGTGGGGGGCCTATCAAAGAGGGCCTTTTCTGGAATTGGTTCTCCTCAGGCTTTCTTGACTCTCTCTCCAAGGTATTGGCATAACATATGGGGCAAGACAAGGATATACAACAGTAATGGAGAGTTAATTCTCAAGGTTCTCATGAGAATTGTACAACTGTGGGAACCAGATGAGTCCCAGTCACGTTTAAAGCCCACCTGGCAGAAAGAAGCTGCACATGAAAGATTGGCTGCAGCAGCAGTTTAAACTATCTTGGATTTCAACAGATCTTCAGTGATGGAGGTGACAAAGAGAATGAGATCCATTGTCTAGTCATGAATGACAAACTTTTGGTTCTCCAATATAAAGGTTACTCTGACAATCCAAAAAATGGCTGGGAAAGTCACCCAAGGAGAAGGTATTCCCTCCATCTGTTCTTGCTTTTATTAATACAGGAGATTCTTGCCCTGTGTTGTGTACAATCCAGGTATTTTATATTCCGTGATACATAAGCAATTAGGTGGACCTCTATTTGAGTCACAGACAACTTCTATATGACTTGTAAAGAGCTAATCACATTGGCACCAAAAATATTATGTATCATCATATAATGTTAAGATCACGTCTGATAAGGAGCTGAGGGGAACCCATGATGTAACACGTTCTATGATCTTATCTTTAAATTGTTATTTTAAAAGAGACAATATAAAAGGTGATGGAAAGTATAATCTGCAGCAAAATGAGATTTAAAATAAAAACAAAACATAATCTCGTGGCTTTATGAGAAAACTAGTTTTGTATTACTGAAACCCCTCAGGAAGAAGAAATCTTTATTATAGAGAGAAAAAAATATGGACTCTTCCAGTGTTCAGACACACAAAAAAAACCCAGACCACTTTCTTCAATATTATTACATCCTTCAACACAGAACTGATCAATGCAGAGGCACTGATTTTATTTTCTTATATGAGAAATTTTTGATTAAATATTTTTATGGAATGTCTTGCAACCCAGACAGATGAAACACATACTATCTCTTTAGCTAGAAATCCCAGCTGTTTACACTTTTAAAAATAATGCATTTAACTACTAACTCATAACAAATGCTGGGCAGCCTGGATCTTGACCCTTACCTCTAAAGTTGCTACTGTGGAAGCGGAATGTCTTACACCCAGAGCTGTATAGGCACCATATGGAGGTAAATGGGATGGAAGTCCAAAGTGGCTCTTTACAGAAGCTTGCAAGCTCCCTGTGTTACTAAGGAGAAGGGCAGTTTCTATAGACTTCAGGATGAAGTACTGGGAGGTGACGTTAGTCCTGCTTCCCTTCCCAGTGGCAAGTTCTCACCCTCTTTTCCTCCTCAAAACCTTCTTTTATAGCCCTGTTCCTCCCCCACCCCCCAATACAGCAGGCTTTTGCTCCTTGTCTGCATAGGATCCAAATCTGGTCAACAAGCCTGCTGAATGCTTTTTGGCCTGTCTACCAAATATATGTTAAACACATGGTTGGGTCTGCATGGACCTCTGGCATAGGGTTGCCATCTCCAGACTGGGAACTTCTCAGAGATTTGGGAGTGGAGCCTGGGGAGAGTAGGGTTTGGGAAGGGGAGGGGATTCGGTGGGGTATAGTGCCATACAGTCCTCCCTTCAAAGGAGCCACTTTCTCCAGGGGTCGATCTCTTTAGTCTTGAGATCAGTTGCAATTCCGGGAGATCTCCAGGCTCCAACTGTAGGTTAGCAATCCTACTCTGCATCAGATTAAAAGATAAATTACGCAGAGCTTGAAATTCCACATTTCAAACTTAAAAGCAGGTCAAGAAAATACAGGGAATCTGCAGTGTTGTAATTGGCTCTGCTGAGTTCTCGTGCTTTAAAATAAAATCTAAAAAGGAAATAAAACCCTAGGTGGGTCTACTTGGAATCCTAATTAGGTCTATTAAATGGGTCTTACTCCCAGGAAAGAGTTCAGTTGCACTGTTAGGCATGAAAAGAGTCCTGAGAATCCTCTGGAATTCTCATGACATATTTTGCATGAACTCCTGCAATCGATCCTTGGGGCTTTTTATGTCGAATAGCACAAACTCCATCTAGAATTCTGTCCCTAGCAAAACTGTCTTCTTCTCCTTCCCGGTTTAATTTTTAACAGGTTTTTTTCATTACATCAGCCTGCAATAAATTTTACTCTTTCACCTATCTAGATACACAAATAATGATGCCATATTATATTATCAGTGTGTTCAAAAATTATTATTTAGAGAGAGAGCAAAACAGTCAAGATTTCTGAGATTCAAAAAGCACAGTGTTTTGAACTCATGGTTTTACACAGAAAAACTAATTAAAAGAACAAATCATATTTTCAATTACTTTATTTTCAGTTTTAGATAAACTGAAAATAGATAAAAAGCCAAACTGTTTTCCTCTCTAGAATAGAAGGCAGCACTTTCCATGCCAAGTTAAAGAGAAGCCTACTCTGAAGTCATTATTGAACAATCAACTTATAAAGATGAGATCACAGTCTCTGCTGATGCTGTTACATCCTCAAGTCCAGGAGCAGATGACTGTCCTCTCTTCCCACCCCCCTAAAAACTATGGAAAGCTAAAGACCTTTGGGCTCTGTTATCCAAACAGAATCACATAAGACCATGGTTTAATTAAATTAGCAATGGCTAGCGTGAGTGTCCACATGACGGCTACTTCTCCACTTTAGTTACAAAATGTCAAACCAAGATCTGAAATAATGGTTTGAATTTGGATGAATAACTACAGTTGGTGAGCTATAGGCTTGCCAGCTCAGGTTTGGGAAATATCTGGAGATTTTGGGGGTGGAGTCTGGGGAGGGCAGGGTTTGAGGAGGGGGGAGACCTCAGCATGATGTACTGCCTGCCATAGAATCCACCCTCCAAAGCAGCCATTTTCTCCAGGGGCACTGATCTTGGTCATCTGGAGATCAACTGTAATAGTGGGAGATCTCCAAGTGTCACCTGGAGGCTGGCAACACTACATGATGTATGAATGTGGATATCCTGGTTTAATCTTGGCTTGTCTTCCCATACTTCAATAGATGCCAGGATACCTGTCAATTCTCTGAAGGTAAAAGGCAGGTAAAAGAGTGAAGAATTCTGGTTTTTACATGAGAGCAAAGCAAACCCTTAGTGTTCATTACTAGATAGATAGACAGACAGACAGACAGTAAGTTTATTGTATGTGGCCATTGGCCGTAACAATGTAAAATATTAGTTGCTGTAGATTTTCCGGGTTGTGTGGCTGTGGTCTTGGCATTGTAGGACCTGACGTTTCGCCAGTAGCTGTGACTGGCCATCCTCAGAGGTATAACACAGAAAGATGAAGTACTCTCTGTGTCAAGGTGAGAAGAAGAAAAAATGGTAGGCAGGTAATTTATATCTACCACAGAAGGTGGGGTAGGGCTGAGTCATTATCTTGTAGGAGTTCTCCAGGCTATGAACATGCTAGTGGAGGAGTTTTCCTGAGGAGATTCTTTTGTCAATGGATTGTTTCCTGAGGAGATTTCCTGTTTCCTGAGGAGGTTCTTTTGTATGTGGAATGGCTATTGAAATTCTAATCTAATCTGTAGTGCTATGGTCAGATGTAATTTGAATTTTTCAGGACAGGAAATTATGCCCTTTTTATTTTTAAACTCTCTTCTTTCCTGTTGAAGTTGTGTTTATGTTTATGAATTTCAATGGCTTCTCTGTGTAATCTGACATGGTAATTGGAAGTGTTGTCCAGCCTTTCAGTGTCCTGGAACAAAATGCTGTGTCCTGTTTGAGTTAGGCTATGTTCAGTCACTGCTGATAAATAAGACGCCCCAACATTACATGGTGCTCATATTATTTAGGGGAAGGATTTCTACTCTGACTTTGCACTAAAATGGCACTTAAGCCACTTCACAGTTATAAAAATAGAACAGCTGCAACATAAAGTATTAAAACACCAAATTTCATACACGCAGGGAATTCTGTTGGGTATGGAGGATTAGTAATATGATGGGGAAAGCACTATACCTCAGCATGGGGGAGAGGCTGTGGCTCAGCAGTAGAATATCTGCTTGGCATGCAGCAGGTCCCAGGTTCAATCCATGGCATCTCATGTTAAAAGGATCAGGCAATGTGAAAGACCTCTGCCTGAAACCCTGGAGAGATGCTGCTTGATGGACCAAGGGTCTGATTCGGTACAGGAAGTTTCATGTGTATTCATAGCGATGAGAGGTGTCTAAAGGCATTTTTATGAAAGTAAATTATTTGAAACATGCATTCTCTTCTTATGTGTATAGGTGGTCACCTCTCCAAGGAATCCAACACTACATCCAATTTATTCTCGCACTCACGATTCATTTAGTCTGTCAGCAATGCATCTGTAATATCATTCCTCACAGAAGCAATTGGCATGTTCAGTTCTAGGGAAGAGGAAGAAGAGGAAGAAAAAGAAGAAGAAGAATTGGACTTATACCCCGCCCTTCACTCAGAGTCTCAGAGCCGCTTACAACCTCCTTCCCTTCCTCTCCCCACAACGGACACTCTGTGAAGTAGGTGGGGCTAAGAGAGCTCTGAGAGAACTGTGACTAACCCAGTGTCACCCAGCTGACTGCATGTGAAGGAGTGGGGAATCAAAACTGGTTCTCCAGATTAGAGTCCGCCACTCTTAACCACTACAGCAAACTAGCTCTGTGGTATAATTCTGTGGACACAGTGAGGTAGCTGTACATGTAGGAATATTCTACTAATATGAATATGTTGTATTGACACAAAGTTAATGACAATTTGATACACAGAGATAATCTAACGCCATCTTTTTTTTTCTTTTGGACAATTATTTCTGGTAGCCACATTAATCTATAACAGAAAAAAATCCAGAACAATAACAACAGAATAAGTCTTACTATTACATAATATAATAATTAGAAAATAACTTACTACAGCCATCAACAAGTAATAAAGAGCAGCCTTTAGAATTCCCCAGAACTCTTCTTCAGGCTAAATGTTCAGTGTAATGTCTTCATAGTAAAAAAATTCAGCCAGAAAAAGAGTCCTGAGAACCTCAAAGAGTTCTGCTTGGTGATGTTTTTATTGGTGCTTTTAAAAAGCCATTATACTACCTGTATTTCTTCGATATCGTCTACTGGGGTTTCAAGGAAGCCCAAATGTGATTTGTTTTGACTTCAATAACAGTGTAATCCTTAGCAGAGCAACACTCTTCAACAGGTCTGGGTATAACTCGCTTTAGGTTCTTGCACTGTTAGATTTTTAAGTATGAGTAAGTGGATACAGAGGAAGAAAAGGTGGCAAGGTATAGCTTGATCTGGTCAGATCTTGGAAGCTAAGCAGGGTCAGCCTTGGTTAGTACTTGGATGGGAGACCTCCAAGGAAGGCTCTGCAGTGGCAAACCACCTCTGCATCTCACTTGCCTTGCAAGCCCCTTGCCGAGGTCACCATGAATTGGCTACAACTTGATGGCACTTTACTCACACACAAGTGCATATGGAATTTTAATTTTACTCTTAAGCAGTTTTTCATTATCTTGTTCTATGTTGTGAGCCTTTTTTCTAAGATGTGCTCTTGTTTAATATTACTTGCCTATGTACTAAATGTGTGTTTTATTTCAGAGATACTGCAACACCCATAAACCTGCAAGATCTTTTTCAGTAATGTTCAATTTCAAAACTAAGTTTGCACCAAAAGCATAAAATAACAGCAAAGGCAATATCAAAATCTCACGGGATTGCCATGTTAAAAGGCGCAAGAATGCTCATGGCCTTATTAGAGCACATGCTGATAGATGCAATGTCAAGGGTATCTCTGAACAAGAGAGAGAGTACATTGAATTTTGCGTAGAGGGAAATATGTACTTTACTTGACATTGCACGTTTGCACTTCCCGACAGCTGAATTGATCTCCTGCTGGAAACTTGTCCTTAGAGGACTCAATACAATATGCAGATCAAGCTACTGAAAAATCAGACCCATATAACCCAAGCTGCCATTTACTCATGGATGTCAAATATCCCAGCGTACTGAAAGCCCCATTCAAAATGTTCCAGTGATTTGACTTCAAAGATTGGACTAGTTATTAAAAAATATTTTCACAGTAGGTAATTGTACAAACTGACAGTCTGGCTGAATCCATTACAGAGGTGTTGAGAGAGGAGGGGGCTGGGGAAGAGCTCCTTTTCCCAGCTATTGTGTATGGGTCATTCACCAAAAAAAAAAATCTATATTTGCTTTTTAAATTTCCTTAGGGATGTGCACTTGAAAAAAAAATGGTATTATTCAGATGTGGATTTCAGGAATGGGCTTTATAACAATATTCTGGAGTATCTGGGTCCTCCCATAACATTTCAGACTTGTGATTCAGGGTTGCTGTTGCTGTTGTTTTCAGAATTCCAAAAATTAGGGGGTCCATTATTCCCTCTGGAGGAATCTTTCCAAGGGCTGGAAACACTATTTTTCAAGCAAATGAACCTAAAATTGCAGGTAACCTAGCCTTTCTTGGCCAATAGAGAACCCCAAATTTCAAGTAAACTGGATCAAGGGGTCCAGTTCTATGGGCCCCAGAACAGGGTGCCCCCAGCCATCCTACTTGTCTTCCTTGTTTCCTACGGAGGAAAATGTTCCATGCTTTCAACAAGGCAAAGAAACCAGTAGCCAAACACACAAGAACAACCATTGGAGGGCTTCTAGTGTCCTGGCCCCACTGATGGACCTCCTGATGGCACCTGGTATATTTTGGCCACTGTGTGACAGAGTGTTGGACTAGATGGGTCATTGGCCTGATTCAACATTGGCTTTCTGATGTTCTTATTTGCTAAAAGCCTCCAAACGCAAACAGGACCAAAAAGCCCAACAGAATCAATGTCAAACCAGACAATTTTACTTCAAAAATCCACACACACACAAATACACACACTCACACACACCCCAAGCACAAACCCTTAAAAATTCAAATGCACAGCAATTAAATATTCTAAAACAAACCAAGAGAAGAGACACCAACAAAACAGCACAAGCCTCTTAAACCCTTTAAAAAACAGCATAAAACAAAACCAAGGAAAGAATCAGAAAGAAAACAAAGGGTATCCTCAAATATAACCAGCAGGCACACATAAAAATGTAGAGAAAAACTTGAAGTAATATTTTAAGTACTATTTTAAAACAAAGGGCAGACCAGTCCTGGCACAGACCAAGAAGAGAGTCTCTTCCCAGGCAGGGAGCAGCAAGCAACAAAATTAAGCAGAGGCAGAGACAGATCAGAGCAGACAGAGGCACACCAGCACTCCAAAAACTTCTTGCCCTGAAATGGAGTCAAGCTGCACCCAGGCCTCTTTTTATCATAAAATCATAGAAAGTTAGAGTTGGAAGAGACCTTGCGGGTCATCTAGTTCAGCGCCCTGCACTCTGCAGGAGCGTAGCCAAAAGGTAGCCCTACAACATACCCGAAAGATGGTCATTCAGCCTCCGCTTAAAAACGTCCAGCAAAGGAGCATCCACCACCTCCCTAGGCAGTCTGTTCCACTGCTCAACCACTCTTACAGTTAGGAAGTTTCTCCTGATATTTAGCCGGTAACAGCTCCCTTGTAATTTCCACCCATTAGATCTAGTCTTGCAATCCAGAGCAAGAGAGAATAGATCTGCTCCATCTTCTACATGACAGCCCTTCAAATATTTGAAGACTACAATCATGTCCCCTCTAAGCCTTCTCTTTCCCATGCTAAACGTACCCAACTCTTTCAGCCTTTCCTTGTAAGACTTGGATTCCAACCCTCTCACCATCCTGGTGGCCCTCCTCTGGACACGCTTGAGCTTGTCAGCATCCTTCCTAAAATGTGGTGCCCAAAACTGGACACAGTACTCCAGGTGAGGCCTGACCATAGCAGAATAGAGCAGAACTACCAACTCCCATGATCTGGACACAATGCTTCTGTTAATGCATCCGTCCTGAAGAGCTGGACAACATTCCCTCTTCTCCAGTCTTTTGGCACAACACCAGTACTCCAGGACATCTCAAAGATTAGAGCCAGAGGCTCTGAAATAACATCAGCAATTTCTTTTAGCACCCTGGGATGCAAGCCATCCAGCTCTGGAGACTTGAAAGTATTTAAGGCAGGTAGATGCTCTCTAACCATTTCCTTACTTACTCTGGACTGGCAGTTCCTCCTTCCTTCATATGCCCTGCATTCTTCAGTTTGTATACAGCTCGCCTTACGGTTAAAGACCGATGCAAAGTGACAGTTCAGTGATTCTGATTTGTCTTCATCCCTTGTTAAGGCTTGACTGTCTTCCATTAGCAATGAGCTTACCCCATCCCTGTTCTTTTTGCTCTGAACATAGGCATAGAAATCTTTCTTGTTATTTTTAGCATCCCTCGCAAGCCTCAGCTCCATCTGTGCTTTAGCCTTTCTGACACTATCCCTACAGGTTTGAGCATGCTTCTTGTACTCACCCTCAGTAATTTGTCCCCCCTTCCATTTCCTGTACATTTCCCTTTTTATTTATTTTATTTATTAGATTTTTACCCTGCTCTCCCAGCAAGGCTGGCTCAGGGCAGCTTACACAACCAGTACAAAACACTGCAATATGACAATAAAATCTACAATATAAAAGCCATCAATACACAATTTAAAACTATAAACATTACAACACATTAACATATTAAAATGCTAGTGGTCCGTCCTCGGCATACAGCCAGGTTCTTGTTATTCCTCGAATGTCCAGGTAGTCGGCTCAAGCTGTAATTGTGGGGCCCAGGCAATAGGACTTGCTCTTCGTAGGCTCTCCATAGTCTCAGCTGTCCATAGAGTTCCTTGTTCAGCCACCTTGGCCTCATTATCCATCTCCCACCTTTCTTTCTCACCGGGACAATTTGCGATTGTGCCTTAAGCACTTCATTTTTCAGCATCTCCCATCCTTCCTGTGTAGATTTCCCCCTCAGCATTTCCAGCCATGGGATCCTACCTAGTATTTCTTTGAGTTTTTTGAAACTCATCTTTGCCTGTGCTCAGAAAGCTATGGGCTATGAGAGAATCATCATGACCAAAGCTCCCTCTAAGATGTGGAATCTTGTCGGCAAAAATTCTACTTTGTGAGCTACTGGCATTAAAGTTGTGAGTGAGTGATTTGGCTACTGCATAAATTAGTTTGCTCTGGAGCAGACAGTTCTAGTGCTCCCCTTAACATGCGACCCCCCTTTTACCTGGGAGAGAGTCCTCCCTCACTCCCCCCACAATTGCTCGAAAGCCCTGTTAAATGAGGGGGGGAAACAGGCCAGAGATCCTTAAAATGCTGGCCCCAGAAGTTCCCAAATATTTCCAGATATATTCAGGACCCACATACTGGTATTTCTGAGAATCCTGACTATCATCCAGATACCCAAATATATTAGAAAATATTGATAAGGCATTTTTCAGGTATACATTTAGACTGGAAATATCTGAACGGACATTTCTAAATTTCTTGCATTGCTATGATCACATCACCCAGAGGATCACTGGCAATGCCCACATGGCACAATTTTCATCCTACTAAAAATGCCCTACTGTACATGTACCATCTTCTAATAGAGTGGTATCCATTCCCAAAGGACAGAACCTAGATACTGCTTTTGTATGACACAACTAGCAATCCTAACCACCATTCAAGTGTGTCTTTACAGGCAATTTCACAAACAGTTTATTTATTAAAATATTTCCAACCCTTTCCTTTAGAAGCCCACCACAAAATATCCAGCATTTCTCCCCAAAGGAGAACCAAAGATATTTATGACAGTTTTCTCTAATCCTTCATGTCATCCTCACAACTACAATCCTCTGAGGTAAGTTAGGCAGACAGAGTGTCTGCCTAGGTCACCCAGAAAGCTTCCATGACAAAGCACAAATTTGAGCTTGGGCCTCCCATATCCTAGTCTGACACTCTAACCACTACACCACACTGCTTTGTAAAGACAAGAAAACAAATAATCAAGTAAGTAAATCAAGCAAAATTCAGCAGAGACAAAAATCTCAGGGCCAGCTCTACCTTTAGGCTAACCTAGGCACCCACCTGGGGCGCAGACCTCAAAGGGATACCACAAGCCCCTCCCTCACCACCAGGATGCCAGTGCCACCACCTCCTCTGCGGAGGGCCCTTGGAAGCCAGCTGCCCCCTTTCTCTGAGCCTGGGAGTGCAGGCAGCTCACCTTGGCCAAAAAGCTACACACCATGGCTGCTTCTCTGGGGCGCCCCCCAGCCTCTCCCCCCTAGCGGCATCATGGGTCTCCAGTGCCCTCTTTGCTTTGTAGTCGCCCAGCTGAGCTCCCCACCCATCCCAGTGAGTCAGCCAAGTGCTGTAACTCGAGCCCTGCCTACCCCCTTGGCTAATTCCCCTCCCCCTGGCTGGCCTTCGCAGCCTGCTCCGGTAGGCTTGTAAGTTGTTTCCGATTGCTTCGGATGACCTTCCTTTTTCATTTGCCTTAATTTCCATCCCCCACCCCCCCATAATGTTTTCTGAGAATGACTGAGCAGTGTGGGGGGGGGTACTCCGGAAGCACAGTCCTGTGTGGGATTACTCCCAAGCAGGCCCACAGAGCACCAGAGGGCACCGCTGGCGGCAGCCTGGTTGAAGTCTGATCCGCCTGTCTGGGAGCTTTAAACAGGATGGGAAGCATTCTAATTTATGTCTTGCACTGAAAGGGTTAAAGAGGCAAAGTTGTTTGCTAGAGAGGCCAAGCAAGGAGGGGGGCCTAAAAGAAGAAAGGCTCTTCAGCTGGGGGGAAAGAAGCCTCTGAATTGCCAAAGAGAGGGAGAGCTTCTGATCCGCAAGAGCAGGGAAAAGCCTTGCAGCCGGATCCAGGGAAATAAGGTAGATCTTGGAAGAGCGGCATGCCACTATGTTTTCCACCACTATGTAAACAGGGTTGGGGGGAGGGAAAATCTGTATCTTGAAGTACAAGAAATATTTAGTGTATGAAACTGATGTTCAGTTGCCTGTGGTTTTAATTCTGCAAAGAAAGATGCTGCTATCAATCCTAGGGTTGTCAACTCCTGGATGGCAAATTCCTGGACATTTTGCGGGGGGAGCCTGGGGGAGCTCAGTGGAGTAAAATGCCATAGAGCCTACCCTCAAAAGCAGGTGTCTCCCCCCCTCCCCAGAACTGATCTCTGTTCTCTGTCAATCATTTTTAATTCTGGGAGATTTCCAGTGCCCTGCCTGGAGACTGGCAACCCTACTAGGTGTCAGTTTTACTCCGCTATATAAGTGGGGTTGGGTGGGTGGGTGATGAATCCCATCATTCATAACTTTAAAACCTCTCATGTCTCTCCTTAGTCATCTTTTATCTACACTGAGCAGCCCAAGACTGTCCTGTGACTTAAATAGCCTTCTCATCCACACATTTACCAGATCACTTTTTTAAAAAAAATCACTGGACCTCTCCATGAAAGCTGAGAAACAGCTTTAGGGAAATGGATGCTGCCAAAATCTGTCTGTTTCATCCTTTGAGATGCTCAGAAACCTTTGTCTGTTCATTCCACTTGTATCCTGCCACACTGCTTTAAAAATGCTCCAAGGAAAGCAACATAAATTTAAAAAAACAAAACAAGAAGGCAACTAACAGCAGGGTTTCTTTACAGGGGGCTGGCAAGGGAGAAAACCAAATGTGCTGCATTTGTATTAACGGTGTGTGTGTGTGAAGTGCCCAACTTTGCATTCTTCCTAAAATGCATTTATGTTTGAAAATTGGGGGGTGCACGGGGGGCGGGGGCAGAAGGTATCCTCACCTAGTGTGCAAAAAAAACCTGGGGCCGGCCCTGAAAAATCTTCATAGAGTTCAAATATTAGCCATTACAATTAAGCCCTGTGAAAGAAACAGAATTATTTGTGGCTCTTTTCACCTGATACCTAACAGTACAAAGGAAATCACTAGATGGAAATTCCACACTCCTGAGACCATCACTGGAAAAGTCCTGTTTCACAAAGCCACATCTGCTGATGAAGGAACACACTGTTTGGGGAGCATACATGAGATAAACATAATAGCATAAAGGATGCTTTAAGTGTACAATTAAAACTCAAAGTGTCAAATATATGTTTGCGAAAGTAGAGCATACTGGTACACTTATTTGACAGCTATGAATGGCTACAGTTCTACATTTGTAAATCTGGCATGATCTATATAATGGATGAAGTGTTTTAATAGTGTATTCACAAGAACAAGAGAATAGATATCAGTAGATCTATTACAACAGAATAATCACATCTAGCAATTATACTTGCCAGTTCCCATGTTGTGTAATAAGCCCATCATATAAATTTTTTAAAACTTACATTATGGTCAAAAATACATTCTCTAGGACACTTGTGAACACTTCAACAAAGTGAGTGCTTTGTTTTCTCAGTATGAGAAATGATCCTGTATATACTGCTTTACAACAATATTAGACACTGCCTTTTTGAAATTAGGCCAGAGAAAAATAAATTCTGGCTCCAGCATTTTTATAGCATATCTTCAATGGTACATTGTTCTTCTCCGCACAGGAAAAGCCTGCGCTACAAAGCAAAAATACAATCAGCAAGAAGAGCTCCATGAGCAGCCAGTAGCTGAAAACTTCTTGGAAATTTTCTATTTATTGATAAGGACACAGCCAATGGAAACGATAAAGGTGTTGTCATCCCCAGAAGAAAGAATCTGAAGTGATTTGAAATGAATAGCATATATCTGTCATAATCAACTTCATCTACTGCCAACCTTCAGAAAGCTTAATTCATCTCAGTTACCAAGAATGCTTTCATATGAAAGTGCTTCACAATATTAGTATAATTTACATCAAATGCTGTTGAGAAAATTACCTAATACAATTTTCTAAGCCATTTCATACTACGAACTTAGCAACAGAAAGGGGGAGGGGAGGAGATGGCGCTTTGTGATGTGTAGGCAACTAAAAATACTGCATGAGAGAGTTCACACAATCAGGCATTATCATGCTCTTCGGGGAATAAGAACTAAAGATTTAGTAATCAAGAGAACTACACACTAGGCACAGGAAAATATAATTCTCCCATCTTCCCAGATCCCAACATCCTTATGCACTTTTTAAACATAACTGAAGAAACCAAAACAATTATAATGCCTCCCCTGTTTAAACTAAGCCCGGCATTAAAGTTCCTTCTTGTCTTTAGGTGACTTGCTCTGAAAGAAAACAGTAGAGAAACAAAATCAATTGCTGATGTTGTTTTAAACATCCTGGATCAATGCAATCAAAGAACAGGACTTGGCTGAAGTGAAGCCAATATACTGAAATCATGTGGGGATGTTATTAACATTTTTGCTTTTTGAGCAGGCTTGCCTCAGATGAGATTAATGCAAAAATGAATAACCCTGTCATGAACGAGTGACATACAACTGCTATTAATACCCTCACAGTTGCTGAGATCTTTAACTTGGAACCCCTATTTTCTATATCTTTACTTGACATGTGTCAGGTAGATCAGCACGTGTTACTGTCAAAGCATTTTTGGACATCAGCTCTCATAGTCATGCTTCAAATCATTTACAAGCAATATGTTCAGGTCATACATACCTATGTAAGTGCCATCTTAGGGCAATCCCAGCAAAGGGGCTTTCAAGGAAAGTGAAAAGCCGAGGAGATGTGCCAAGGCCTTCCTTGGCCGAGTGTTCCTTGGTGGTCTCCAATTCAAGAACTGACCCTGGTTTAGCTCCCAAGATCTGACACAATTAGGCTATACTACACTGCCTCAACTCCTAGTTCAGGTCATACTTCTCCAATTTACACCGGGGGGGGGGCACACACATATTGAACAATCATGAGAAATACTTGTCAGCATGTTTAGTTCAAGTTTAAAGCGAACCAGGCAATTGCTTGGGACACTCACCCAAATCAAGAAGGGTCACAGCTCAGAGGCAGAGGGCATCCTTTGTATGCAGAAGACCCTAACATCAGTCCTTAGCATCTCCCATGGAAACTACTTCAGATACAGCGTTCGGAATAACCCTGTTCTGAGACCAGTGGCAGCCAGTATTTCTAACAGTGATTCTGGGAGAACAATCATCTGACTCAGGATAAAGCATCTTCATACACTAACAGAGTACTCTGCCATGTCATGGATGATACTGACCAGAGCCTCAGATTATGGCAATGACAATGAATGAGAATTTGCATGGCTATTGCAGCTGCTTGGAATGGCAATAGTCTTGGGCTATCCCTTCCTGTCAGGGACAAGTTTGTATTAATGGTTATTTGTTCACGAATACTGAACGATCAACACGGGAGAGAATGGGTCAGCTGCTCAATATACCTTCTGTCCATCCACAGCACATACCTCAACATGAACCATCCCCAATCAACACAGCAACCACTGAACAATGGTTATATAACAGCTTTATCTGTTTTCCAAAGCAGAGATTTTCATTATGAAGAATAATCAGAACAGTATTTAGATTCAGGTGGGCACACATGTTGGTCTGAAGCAATAGAACAAAGTTTGAGTCCAGCAGCACCTTTAAGACCAACAAAACTTAATTCTGGCTATAAACTTTCATGTACATGCAAACGTCTTCACATACAATTCTTTCACATTTGAAAATATAAACAGCTCCAGTATTAGAAGTTGTAAAAGAAAATGAAAATCGTATGAATGAGCCATTTTTAAAGCTGTAAAGGGTCATTTAAATAGCTAACAGATACAATTTTCTAGACAGGTGCTTGTTTAATCCCAAAGTAAATGACTAATAATGCTATAAAACCAGCTTGCAATATTTTATACTAACTAAGCAGTTTTTAAAATATTAGAAAAAGCAAAACAGTCAACCTTTGCCATCAAGGTCAACAAATGGCAAAGTCAGCAAGCATATAATTTGTCTTTTGACATGAGAGTGGAAGAGTCACACTCCCTAATTCACATAGTCCTAGGAAACATAATTTTCTATTCCTTCAGGGCAGAAAAGATTTTAGGGTTATTTAATTGCTGCATTATTCAAAAAGAAGCGGATGCCAACTTCCAAAATGGTTTCCGAATACAATAATGTTCAAGCTAACCAGCTTTCAGTATATTACACTGTTATTTTCTGATTTAACACTTTTCCTTCCTTTTGCATAGCCTTCCTCTCTCTCTCTCTTTATATATATATCAGAACGTTATGCAATTGGAAACATGACAAGCGTATTAACACCGTAATATTAAGAATAATTGAGTCTCCATAAACGAACTGAATTCAGTACTGATTGCAACAGCAGTCTCCGAGCATCTTAAAAATTGATTATTATTTTAAATGAATTGAGAGATCACTTCATTTCTATCTGTTGAAACCAGCAGCATATTTTTAATACCATTCTTTCAAAGAGACTTATTTTCTCTTGTTCAGCTCTGAACAAGAGAGTTTGGACCAATGCTCCCTCTAATCTGTGGAGTCTTGTGAGCAAAAATTCTACTTTGTGAGCTACTGACATTAAAGTTGTGAGCAAGCATCCTTCCTTAGCTAAGACAAAAATCTGAGAGATGGAGGCTAAAAAACTGTGAGCTAGCTCACACTAACTCAGCTTAGAGGGAACACTGGTTTGGACTGTACCCCAAATCACATCCCTTTCCCACAAGTTTAACAAAAACATGGGCCTTTCTAAACGACACTGAAATATTTAACTGGGAGCTGCAAGAAATGTCTCATTTTCCATTTTCAACATTATCACCCTGAAATACCAAAGAAATGCTGTCATTTCAAGACTCAACAAAATTTTTCTCAAATATTATCGAAGTCTTATTATCATTTACTAATACACTTACACTAATTACCATTACATCTCTGTCTGACAAAGGGAGTTTTGACTCGCAAAAGCTTATAGCCTGGTATTCAAGGTGCTACTGGATAGGGATGGGCATGAATTGGCTCAAGCATTTAAATTTGTGACGAACTTGTGGTTTGCAAACTGAGATTCATGCTGTCCTGCTGCCATGAACCTCCCATGACCCTCCCAGGTGCTTTAGAAGGTTCGTGCAGTTCATGTCAGCAGACACACTGGTGCCAGCAGCGGGGCTTGGAGAAGGCATTTAAAGAAGGCATTTAAAGGTCTCTTTAGATGTCTTCTCCAAGCCACACCACCACAGCAGCTGTGATGCAGCTTGCAAAAGTCATTTAAAAGGAACCTTTTAAATGGCTTTTGCAAGCTACGCAGTGCACATGTGATGTCCAAGCAGCAAGGTCCCTCGGAAGCGGTGATCCAGAAGCCACGCCACATCATGAACCGTGAACTAGTTCATTAAATAGGAAGATTCATGGAGGTTCACGGTTTGTGAGACCCCATGAACCACGAACCTTCAGGAACATCCATTTTCCCGTTTCACGCCCCATCCCTACTACTGGATACAAATCTAACTGCAATTACACTGCAGAGTCACCTCCGTGCCCAGTATCTTAGAGCGTAATCCTAACCAGACTTTTGTGCACATACATTATTATAGAGTAACGAAGTTCAAGTCCAGTGGTACCTTTAAGACCAACAAAGTTTTATTCAAAGTAAAAGCTTTTGTGTGTGTCTGAAGAAGTGTGCATGCTGGACTCAAGCTTTATTCTGCTGTTTCACATGACTCTATTATAACAGAGTATCAGTGTTTCCTTTGCCTTACTGCACTGTGAGAAAATGTTTCCATTTGTGTGACTAGGCCTACAGTCTGTGTCTTGGCTCACTTCCATGAATAATTCATAAAGCTTATGTTCTAGTTTTTAAATGTGTATTGTTGCATTTTGGATTGTATCACACTCTGTGAAGGACTGATACAAGTTGCAGATGATAATCGCTTAGTGGCAAGAGGCTTATCGCCACATACACAAGCAGTATGCCTGCACATGAACCAAACATTTCTGGGGACATTTACCTTCTAACATGTCAGAACCAGCCCTGGACCCAGGCCAGATGTCAGAAGCTTTACTTCAAGAGCCAGCAACATTAACATTAGACCAACATGCCTCACCACAAATTATTTTTGGACCTCTCTTCAGTTTCCAAAGTGGTTTGTCATGTACCACATATGGCTGCCATTTGAGTAATAAATGACTTAAAACAGTAGTTATGCAATTCTTGGGATATGGCAGTATCATATGCCTAAATTGTCTGCATTTGTCTATTAGGAGCCTGCCTAACCAGATATTCAGCAGAAATCTCTGCAAGTGCCTTCCTGCAAACCTGTTGGGCACTGGGGGCCTGATTCCAGTAATGATTGCAACATTCTACTGCATATTCCATGACTCAGTATGAATAAATAACCAAAGATCTAACTGAGACAGTTCAATGAAATCCATAATTCCTTTTATTGTGCATTCCGTCTTTCTAGGTCGGTGTGTCTGCTGTTTATATATTAACAAGCAGAATGTCTGCTATTCCAATAGGACAGACGTGCACATGAAATGAAAGCTAATTCAGTTTGCTGGGTCACCTGATGTCATGACCGGAGGGCAGATTTCATTCTCTCTATAACTGCAGCCCCAACTGAGTAAACAAGAGAATGATGGGAACCATTGGGGGGAAAGTAAAAGGGTACACTTGGAGCCACCATTATTATTGAGGCAAACTCTACCTGCCCTTGCTGAATCCAGCCTTCAAGAAACAAGCTGGCTCATATTCGTGGCCCCATTCTCTTGTTTGCTCATCCAATTTTCAGTTCTTCTTTTTGGACATATTTGGGTATAATGGAATGTTCAGAACAGATTTTTCTATGTGTAAATGGAATGAATGAGGAACTCTGAGACCAACATTTCAACAATGCATAGCAGCAGCATGTTAAAAGTAACTGATAATTATTCAGAAACAAATGGGCTGTTAGAGCATATAAATCTTAACTAGATATCTTTTATAGGTATTTCAGGAAACACAGTAATCAATAAAACATGCTCTAACTTTTATCACTTAATAATGTCGATAGCAATTATAGCAAACAACCTGCTATAAAACCTTCAAATGTAAATAAATACCTTTGCATTCCTCCTTCTTTAAGCTTTCTAGTTCAAAATACAAAGGGAGGGGGGAGAGAGTAAAACAGGCAAAACAGGCAGAATTGTCTGCTTAGGTGAAAATCATTTCCAAAAAGCTCAAGTGAAAATCATTTCCCAAAAGCTCAGAAAGACAATGCAGGTATAGAAAGTCAAAGTGTTTCACTTTTCAAATACTTTATTGCTTAGTGAAGTGGGGATAAGTGACCATATGAGTCTGCAAACTTAAGTAAAACTAACACTATCAGTCAAGGAAAGACAGTAGGGATGGGCATGAACTGGCTCACAAAAACAGGGATGCACTTACCTATAACCTTGTTCATCGAAAGGGCTTCTGTGCAGGCACACATGGGACTGCAGTACCACAGGCCTGCCACCAGGAGGAAGTAATGAGCTTATACTAGAACTTTCTTCCCAAGAGGGCTAGGCTCCTCACCAGAGAGTAGTTTCCCGCCCAAAATCGCATGACCTGGGAGGAGCCTGCCCTCTTCCCTCAGTTCTCCCTCTGCCGCCACCTTGGAGCAGGAGACTCCCACAGTGGGGAAGGAGGGAGGGATGTGTGCCTGCACAGAAGCCCTTTCAATGAACAAATATTACAGGTAAGTGTTTTCATCTTCAAGGCTTCTGTGCAGTCTCACATGGGAGATTAGCAAATTCACTCACATTGGAGGAGAGAGTGGGAGGCCTCAGCGAAAAAGAGACTGCAATACAGCCGTGCCCACTGCCACATCTCTCCTTGCGTCAATGTCCATGGTGTAGTGTTTGACGTCTATGGCGTTGACCACGTAGCTGCTCAACAGATCTCTTGAATAGGAATCCTGGACCAGAAGGCTGCTGAGGTGGCTTGGGCTTGAGTGGAGTGTGCAGACAACACTAGAAGGCACTGCCTCCCCACCCCCCGGATAAGAGATCTGGATCGCCTTACAAATCTGGTCTGGGACTAAGTGGCCTGTCCCTTGTTAGGGCCACCAAAGCATACGAAGATTGACATCACCGCATGAAAAGGTCAAGTCCTATTGAGATAGAACAGCAAGGCCCGCCAAACATCTAATGAATGCACTGTACGTTCAGCCAGCGAGGTGTGATTTGGAAAAAATACAAGAAGCACTACATCTTGTGTCAGGTGAAACCTCGAAACGACCTTAGGGAGGAAATCAATGCATGGTCGAAGTACTACTCTGTCCTTATAAATACGGAAGAATGGTGACTCTATGGAGAGTGCAACCAATTCCCCCACCCACCTAGTGTAAGTAATTGCAATAAGAAAAGCAAGGTCATATGATAAAAACGACAAATCACATGTAGTGAGAAGCTCAAATGGTTTATGAATTAATTCAGCCAACACTAAAGTCAAACTCCATTGAGGTAAACGCAACCTGGAAGGGGGATGCAAGTTATTGAGACCTCTGAGAAAACGTTTAGCATCCTGAGATGCAAACACAGTAACACCCCAATTGGAATATGAAGTGCTGAAATGACTGCCAAATAGACCTTTAATGAAGAGTTAGCCAGGCCTTTAGTCTTCAGATGGAGCAGAAACTCAAAATGAAGTGTAACTCACATGATCATGGTTCCAACCCCATTCTGGGCCCAGGCAGAAAAACAGGCAAACTTAGCAACATATGAGCGTCTTGTAGACAGCTTCCTAGCTGCTGTCAAAACCTGCACCACTAGAGGGCAAGGGGCAGTTTGGGACGAATCAGCCACGCTGTTAGCTGGAGTGTCTGCAGGTCTGGGTCGGATGGGAGATGTCCCATTAAGAGGTCCTGTGAGATAGGGAAGGTGTGAAAACTGCCCCAGACATTGCACACAGGTTTGGGAACCAGGGCTGCCTTGGCCAAAATGGGGCTATAATTATGGCTGTAGTACCATTGTGGTGGACCTTTGCGACTACCTGATTCAATAACGGGATCAGAGGAAACGTGTAAAAAAGGCACCTGGACCAGTGAAGGTATCGCCTGACCCCCATCCTGTTGCAGCACAGGTACAAAACAGATTGCATTTGGCATTTGCAGGGGTAGCGAATAAGTCTACACCTGGAGTGCCCCACTGATGGAAAAGCGGTTCTAGATAGGCATCTCCCAGAGACCATTCGTACGCCGTGTGAAACACCCTGCTGAGGAAATCGGCTTGGGTGTTCAGACAACGTGCTATGTGCAGAGCCATGAGATGTGCCCCCATTTGTATGACTTGATGCCAGAGATCGATGGCCTCTGCACAAAGTGTTGCAGAAACAGTACTCCTTTGTTTGTTGACGTAATACTGCACAGTAGTGTTGTCTGTATGGAGGAACATCCTGCGCCCCTGCAAAGCATCTGCAAAAAAAGAAAATGCCCATCCTATAGCCTGAAGCTCCAAAAGGTTAATATGTAACCTCTGCTCTCCTGGGAGCCAGTGACCTTGGGCAATTTTGCCATTACAATGAGCAGCCCAGCCCAATAGCGAGGCATCCGTGTACAACTGCATCTTATGGGATTGGAACCCAAAAGCCCAGTGGATAAATGTGTGTGATTGGTCCACCATGAAAGAGTGCGGAGGACCGCTCGGGGTATTGTCAGTCAAGCATATTGGCTATCGGTGTGGGCATGGAATACTCTGATGAACCAATTCTGTAAACCCCTCATGTGTAAACAGGCATAGGGTACCACCGCAGTGGTGGCCGCCAGGTGTCCCAACAGGCATTGAAAAAATCTGGCCGAGCATCTGCGTCCAGACATTAATAAACGTATGAGTGCCCAAATACGGAATGCCCAGCCCTCAGGCAGAAATGCCTTACCTGCACAGGCATCTAAAACGCCCCCCACAAACTCTATCCTCTGAACCGGACGGAGGGTAGACTTCTGGAAATTGACTAATAGCCCTAGAGACTGTAGGGTCATCAAGGCAATCAGTACATGAGAACACAAGAGGTCTGATGCATCCGCCACTAGCAACCAGTCATCAAGTTAGGATTGACTGAACAGCCATGGAGGCGGAGACAGGCCACTACCACTGAGAGGCACTTTGTAAAAACCCTGGGGGCAGAGGCCAAGCCGAATGGCAGCACCGTGTACTGGAAAATGGCTCCGGCACAAAGGAAATGGAGCAGGTGCCTACAGGACTTGTGAATTGCAATGTGAAAATAAGCATCAGTCAGGTCAATGCAGGCAAACCAGCAGCCTGGGTGAAGTAACAGAATAAGATGTAAAGACAGCATTCAAAACTTTGGCTTAGGCAGATATTTATTCAGATCCAAAATTGGCCTCTGACCCCCATCTTTTTTGTCAATGAGAAAAAAATGGGGAATAGAAACCTGGGGAGGCAGTGAGGTTTGAAACCCGATGAATGGATCCTTTTTGCAAAAGGGCCTGCACAAGCTGTGGGATGGCCCCTGGCAATGTGGTTAGCAGAGGAACAACCCAGCAAGGAGGAGGGTAGGAAATGAATTCTAAATAATAACCATGCTTTATTATCAAGAGGACCCAAGGGTCATTAGCAATTGCTAACCATCTGTCAAAGAAACAGGCTAACCTGTCTCCAAATGGTGGCGTGGGGCCTAGCCACTGTAGGTCAGCACCCCTAGCCATCTGGTCTCTATGAGGCCTCCCCACAGATGCCTGCTTCTGTTTCGGGCATCTGTTCTGGTAAGTGGAGTGATAGGGATGCCTAGGAGGAGCCTGGTAACTCTGACCCTGATACCTCTGTTGTGAGTACCGGAACGGGTGTGAGTAGGGGAAGCGTTGCGATGGTCTAGACCAATACCTGGGTCTCTGCTGAGTGCTCCCCACAGCTGTGATCCCAAAGGATTTTGCTTGGAGCTTGTACTTTCTAATATGTTCTAGGACCTCATCTTTTTCCTGGCTAAATAGCTCTTTCCCCCGAAGGGTAGATCCTCAAGCTTAGCCTGGGAATCTAAGGGCAAGGCAGAAGAGCGAAGCCAAGAGTGCCTCCGCAGCACCAACACTGACCCCATCGCTCTGCTATGACAATCCGCATCATGGCGTGCAGCATTAACCTGTAATTTCCCCAGGTGCTTGCCCTCAGCAGCAATCACCCTGGCCAAATTCTGCTTGTCCTGGGGCAAAGCCTCTAAGTAAGGAGTGAGCTTTTCCCACAGCAGCCGGTTATATAGTCCCATTACAGCAGAAAAATTACAAACATGAAGGCCCATGGTGCCAGAAGAGTACTACTTCCTATGGTGTCGAGCTTGCGCCCCTCCTTATCATTTGGGAGCCGTATCTAGTACGAGCTGGAATAACTTCAGAAATGAATGATTTTGGTGGCGGGTGCTAGAACAGGAACCCACAGTCTGAGTCTATAATCTTGTAGAGCCCCTCCAGCTGCCTGGCTGACGGAGCAGTTGAAGCAGGATGCAACCAGGCCGCAAACATCACCTCCTGCAAACCCTGCAGGAATGGCAAAGCAACTGGCCCCGTGTCAGGCATAAACAGAGCCTGCATAAGGGGGTCCTTAGTCTTGGGTTCAGAAGAGGTGTGTTTTAACTCTAATGCCTTCGCCAGACTATCTGATCTGCAAATGAGGACAGATCCTCCGACGGCGAGACCATTGTCTTCTGGCCAATGGTGTCGTCTAGTGATGGCACCAATGCCGGATCCAAACCAAAGTCAGATGGTGCGTCCGGCGCTGAAGGTGAACTTGGGTGGTCATAATCCAAAAGCCACAGATGATCTCCATGGATGGAACGGGAAGATCTGGAACATGAGCAGCAACAGGAGCCAGAATTCAGCACTTGGCTGCAGGGACAAGGATACCACAGCGGAGGCATCTCCAAGACGTCGAGCGATGGCATCAGGCTCAAAGGATCAACCAGTAAGACATCGGAGGACAGCAATCAATCACGGTGATGGGATGTGTCTGACCGCGGCGAGCCCTCGGTACTGATGGTCAGTAACAACGGAGAATGGTACTGAGCAGAGTCGGAGCGATTTTTGTGCCGTTGCAGTGAGCAACCCCTTGACTCCGACCGATTCTTGGTCCCAGGAGATTCTAGACGCCAAGGCGATAGTGAGCACCGGCACCGACTCGACACCGACATATTGGGGCCATCAGTGTACTTCGGAGCTCTCGGCGGTGAGGAAGAGTGCTCTGGCACCTTATGCTTCTTCTTAGCCTTTTTTGCCAGCGGTTCCGATTCTGCTCGAGGCAGAGAACCGGGCATGGTGGACTGAGCTTGGGCCGGTGTCAGGACTGAAAAAACAGACGGCGGGTGGGAGGTCTTATCCATAGGCAGTGCAGCAGTCGTGTGGGAGCCCGAGGCGGAGAGAGCCCTCTCCCATAATGCAGCCTTCAACTGGGCCACTCTGCCCTTTCTAGCCCGCAGAGTCAGGGCCTTACAGGCATTACAAGTGGAAGTGTTATGGGTTTCCCCCAGACAGAGCACACACGAGGAGTGCTCATCCGACCATGCCATCTTAGCATCACGTCTTACATATTTTGAAAAGGGCCACCTTCTCCTTCGAAGCCATTGTTCGTCACAGAAAAAAACAAGCCACCTTGAAAACTGTCTTCAGTCAAAAATCTCTTCAGCTCGCAGAAACAGTCCTCTTTTGGTGGCAGCAGAAAGAGAACTGAGGGAAGAGGGCAGGCTCCTCCCAGGTCATATGATTTTGGGTGGGAAATTACTCTCTGGTGAGGAGTCTAGCCCTCTTGGGAAGAAAGTTCTAGTATAAGCTTGCTACTTTCTCTCGGTGGCAGGCCTGCAGTACAGAAGCCTTGAAGATGAACTAAAGTTCATGATGAATTTTGGCCTGTTTCTGGTTCCCTAGCTGAAGTTCATAGCAGGTCGACCACCATGAACTTTCCACTAACTTTCAAACAGTTCATGGTGGTTTGTGAATGGATACCTTTCCAGACAGACAGTCTCCACTCAAACAAAATGTCTACCAAATTTCAAAGTAACTTCAAAAAAACAGGTGTGAAATTCTCCATCCTTGGAAATACCAATAGATTCCCTGTGTGTCTGATCTCTGAAGCCTGTACTTTTGAACCTGCACCTGACATTTCCCCCAAAAGCACTTTCCTGGAGGCATCTTCTGGGGGGTATTACTTGGAATCCCTAAGTCCAATCTGCCCATAATTTTGAGACCATGTAGTGGAGCATCTGGAGGAGGTCCCCTGCAACTTTGATGTCTCTAGCTTGTACAGGATTTGTTCTATGCATTCCTAAACTCACACCTGTCATTTCCCCAGAAAACACTTTCCTTGTGTGTGTGTGTGTGTGTGTGTGTGTGTGTGTGTGTGTGTGGGGTGGTGTAACTCGGACCCTGTAAATCCAATCCTTACCAAACTTTAAGAGCAGGAGCAGGTAGAGGAGAGTCAGTTGGAGATCCCATGTATTTGGTGTCTCTAGCATTCCAGGTGTGTGTGTGTTCTACGAAGTCATAAACTGAACCAGTTGCTTTGGCCTCTAAAAGTTCATGACGATTTGTGGTTCACAAACTGGGCATGCCACAAACTGAATGACATTTTCCTGGTTCATGCTGATCCCTAAATATGATTTTCTTTTGGCTCAGGAAGTCACATTTTCAAAAATGTCACTCCAATTTCAAGTTTATGTATGGATGGTAGCAGGAAACAGAAGAATCATGTGAGCGTCTTCTGGTAATGGAAAGTGCCATCAAGTTGCAGCTGACATATGGCAACCCTGTAGGGTTCTCAAGGCAAGAGACAAACATAAGTGGTTTGCCATTCCCTGCCTCTGTGTAGCAACCCTGTACTTCCTTGGTGGTCCCACGATCCAAGTACTAATCAGGACTGATCCTGCTTAGCTTCTGAGATGGGGCTAGCTTGGGCAATCCAGGTCAAAAAGTACCTACCATTAATTTATTTATTTATTTAATTAATTAATTAGATTTATATACTGCCCTCCCCAGATGGGCTCAGGGCAGTGTACAGCAATTAAATAATACACTTAAAAATTTAAAATAACAATTTACATATAAATATCATAAAATAACATGCAGCCATAAAACGATCAGATGACCAAGCCAACTCAGGCCATTGATGGACAATTGGCCAGAAAAGGTGAGCCAGAAAAACTAAGACCAGAGAAGCTGGGGGGGGGGACATCTGCTGCTTCAACCAAATGCCCGTCAGAAGAGCTCCATCTTGCAGGCCCTGTGGAACTGTAGTAGGTCAGAGTGTGAAAGAATGTCAGAGTATGAAAGAAATGGGCCATGGCCTGCAGAGGAAAGACACTACCAAGGGAGATAAAAGGACTGTTACAGTAATGTTTCTCTGTTAATTACTCCACAATCTGGTTGACAACAATAGTTAAGACACCACAAGTTACTTCCAGTTGGTTGGATCCTATAGTGGTGCCACTGGAAGGTGCCTTTTATTAGTGAATGTTTCCCTATCTTTCCCACAGCAGCCCTGTGCAACTCCAGGGTTGTGGGACTCCCATGGAAAGTAGGCCCATTGTGTACAAGGAAGTCAAGTGAAGTTACACCCTCACACTGTTGTGCTAATAGAACTCTTGCTCTGCCATACTTCCTCCTACAAACTTTCCATTGGCACTTTCACTAGATTCCCACTTCTCACTTCTGCTCTACATGCCAGGCACTTGTCCACAGGAGTCCAGCAACCCCACAACAGGGTAACAAAGGGCTGCTGGTGGTGGGGGGGAAGATGAGCGTGTTTTTCTCAGAGAACCACAAAATCCAGTTCCGCGTACATTTGAAATTCATGAAGGTTCTTTTATCATTTTTAGCTACTGACTCAGTTTGACCCTGTCCAACAAGAATAGGTCCCTCCTCTTCTCTAGAACATCATAATGTCATGACAGGAGATGAGATGCTGGATGAAAAGGATTCACAGAAGATGTCCAGAATTCTGACAGAGAGGCTGAGGGATAGTGGTTCTCATCTTCCCCTGTAGCATATGCCTTTTCCCTATAAAATCCACATCGTTCATGAAATAAAATATTTATAGAGTCACAAAGGTGTCTGTAGAAGGAGATGGGTCAAGGAATGCTACTTATATTCTAATATCTCACTCTCTATATTTTTTGTTTTTAATCTTACATACATATCATGCAGTTTCCTCAGATCAGTATATCACTGAATTGTGCTACCAGTCACCTTCATATTATTACACACAAATCTGTTTGTTCAACTTCACAGCAACAGAAAGTGCTTCAAGAACATATGGGAAAATATGAATATATGAAATAGAATATATGGAAAGGTATCTGAAATCTTGCCATTCCTACAAAAACTCTCATGTTTTCCATTTCTAATTACAAGCCTTGGTGATGTGTAACAAACAGCAAAGATCTCAAAGGACATACTGAAATCTCCAGGGTCTAAATATGATCTGTTTAGATCTTATCTCTTCCAACTAAAACAGCTTGATTTAAATATTGCTGTTTGATGGTCCCAATATCAAATGAATGCCTCCTGTTGAGATGAAAAACAATGTTTCCTATGGTTTCTCCTTGTTTCTCCTCAAGTTGACTAAATTCCATGGAGAACTGTGCAACCAGGACTTGTACGTGCCAAACACAGAAGACCATCTTCTCAGTTATATCAAGCAACATAATCGTGTTAGTAGAATACTTAATAAATGTACTCACTGTACATTTCAGAATATGATTAAAAGGCTATTTTATTGCTCTCAACAACAATATTGAATCGTGTCTCTCTCTAATACCTTGAATAATTTTCATATATTGCCTCAAATCTGATTGCATCTAGGACAATATTTCATGTGGAAGCCATGTTTGTCTGCAGTAGAACAGCTAGATTTGAGTCCAGTAGCACCTTAGAGATCGACAAGGTTTTTGGTGTATAAGCTTTCGAGAGTCAAAACTCCCTTTGTCAGGTATCTGATGATAGCAGCTGTGACTCTCGAAAGCTTTATACCCACAAAAGCTTGTTGGTCTCTAAGGTGCTACTGAATTCAAATCTAGGACAATGTTGTGATAGCCAGAAGCAATCACACCTCACTAAACATTTGATAATAAGAGGGATACCTGTGAGAATTCCCTGGGGAGAAGAACCCCAGTTCCCCCTTCCTCCCCTCATGACCAGCTTCACTGAGTCCAGCTGTCCTCCCTCCCCCCTCTGCAGCTCTGGCATACCACCTGCCTCTGCTGCCTCACTCAGTCCTCCTGCAGGTTACCTCTGCTACCTCTCTGCTGTCTGTTCCTGGCCACCTTCAGCATTCAAATGCTATTTCAGGTTCTCTTAGCAAACTGAAGTGCCACCTGAATGCCAGTAGTTTAGTTATCACAATGGCTACACACAAATTTTAAGGTTTTTAAGTTTAATTCCAAAATCAGTTGTACTTTGTTAGATAAGAACTCTCTGCAAATCTGAAGGTTACCCAGATTTTACAGAACTCTAATTGTAACTGTGGACGGTTCAGTTACATAGATTTGCTGATTCAGATAGGAGCCAGCCCTTGGTTTTTAGATATAGTGATTATGTGATGGGTGTTTTGCCAGACTTGGAACCATGTTCTCACAACTAGTTATGTAGTTACCCAGACTTAGCAAAGGGGAAATTCTCTAAATCATTAAATATCAGTCAAGAAACCCCAAAGATTGGGCTAATTCAGGACCTACGGAATAGTAAATTAAGATATCTATAGTCTATTTAATTACAATGTTTATAGTCTGCCTCTGAAGCAGTTTTCTATATCACACCTTGCATTTTCTAACAGATTGATTATATGCATGTTGACTTGGAAGTAAGCCCTACTGAACACATGAGACGTGCTTCCAGTAAATACACAACAATGAAGCTATAAATATCAGTAACCGTCTTTACGTCCCTCATCCATCATTTACAAAATAAATACATTATCTGACTAAAGTAAATACCCCAGTTCTTTTACTGTGGCTGTTAGTTCTTTTGAGAAAGACACAAAAGAACTGAGAACACACACACTAGAGAGTTAGATTCAAAGAGGCTTGAGAGCTGACTCTGTTTGCCCACATCTCAACAAACATGAGGCTCTTAAGTGAGTTTTCCAGTGACCTGAGACCTTACAGGAAAACATATGAGAGTAGGCACTCCAAATAATCTGGATCAAGACAGTTTAGGCCTTTTAATAGTTAAAACTGAGATTCTGAATTTGACCTGGAAGTAACCACCTTAAGAATCCCTTGCATTCGAACATACTGATGTTCAGTTCTTGGGCAATTCAAAATATGGCCCTTGTCAGCTAGCTTCTGACAAGGGGCCTTGGATGGCAAATGTTATGATATAGAAGTGAACCTTGCTGTATTAAATGGGCAAAATGATCTGGAGATTATAGTAGCTGGATGAACAGAAGCAGACCAGTAATGGAGAGTTGGACCAAAATATGTTAATATATTGAATACAAACCTGGGCAGGAGTCTCAATGATTGGAAAAGAAGTCCAAGGTATTCAGTATGGTGTTAATAACAATTGCATGATTTGTCTACAGATGGTTGTCCCTTAACCTATTTTAATGGCACCATAAAACATAGTTGTAGATGGATGTGATTGTATTTTCCTCTTTCCTGCCTTTCCTTTTAGACCCCTCTACTTCACTTCACATACACTTCATTTTTATAGATTGTGACTCAATAGGGAACTGGCCCTTTTTTATATTTGTATAATACTGTTACCTGCTCTGAGCCCTTGGGATAAGGAAAACCACAGATCTAAATAAATACACTTTAAGCAAAAAATAAAACACACACAAACACCATTGTGCATGCTCCAAGCACAATTTGCCGAAATGCCTTAAGGCTGCTGAGGTTATAACTCTCATTCAGAACACCCTATAAAAGCTTAACCAAGCAAACAGCTCTGAAATCCCAGTATATCAGGTTCTACGCGGGTTGCAATAATATGGCCAGAACATTTGCTGTGAAGCTCTGTACCAAAAGCTGTTCTTTAAATAACATGGCCTGCAATTCCCTCTGCCTTGCTTGGAAATACTCAGAATAGAATAAGTATGAAAACAATATTCACAGCATGCTTCAATTCATTCTGACCTTTTCTGAACCAGGAAGTGCATGAGGATCTCTAAGCGTGAGCATAAAAGAAGAATCTGCTATGTCGGCAGCCCAAACCTATCCCCCTTCTGTCACTACTATGAGACAAACAACTACTTCTGTTGCAGTGGCTACCTCCCTAGTTTGCTGCACTGTAAAACGGCCCTTGCATGGGCTCCTAAGCAGCAGACCTCATCTGCTGTGAAAGCCTTCGAACTTATGTATCAGTTATTTATTAAAAATATTTCTATCCTGTCTCTCCAAAATATGTCTAAGGTGACTCCCAATTTATTTAAAAACAATAATGGGATTGCAAAGAAGAAGAAGAGTTTTTATATGCCTCTTTTTTCTACCTTACTGAGTTTCTAAGTGGCTTACAATCGCCTTCCCTTCCCACAATAGGCACCTTGTGAGGTAGGTGGGGCTGAGAGAGTTCTGAGAAAACTGTGACTGGTCCAAGGTCATCCAGCAAGCTTCATATGGAAGAGGAGTGGGGAATCAAACCTGGTTCTCCAGATTAGAGTCTGCCACTCTTAACCACTACCATCACGCTAGCTCTCAGTTTGTCAGCAGAAGAACAGATCAACCACCTTATACAGCAGCAAGTGAAACTGACATTCAAAAGATAAAAGGCAGCAAAAAGAACCAGATTAAACACAAACAAGGGTCAGTAATAAAATACTCAGTAAAAACAACTTAACTAAAGGCTAATTTAGTCAGAGTACAAGCCAATTTAACAGACCACCAGATGCCATCACAATCCCACTTTCTAAATTGGTGACTGCTACTGTTTGGTGTAGGGGTTAAGTGCACGGACTCTAATCTGGGAGAACAGGGTTTGATTCCCCACTCCTCCACTTGCACCTGGCTGGATGACCTTGGGCACGCCATAGTTCTGTCAGAGCTGTTCTTGAAAAAGAGCAGTTTTTGTCAAGAGCTCTCTCAGCCCCACCTACCTCAGTTGTGGGGAGGGGAAGGGAAAGGAGTTTGTAAGCCGCTCTGAGACTCCAAGTGAAGGGCGGGGTATAAATCCAATCTCCTCCTCCTCCTCCTCTTCTTCTTCTTCTTCTTCTTGTAAGGGTAAAGCTAGAGGTCTCCTTGCGCCAATTCTTGCAGACCTGATTCTAATCCTGTGCTCCCCCTAGAATGTGCAAAAGTAATAAAAGGTGTGGGGGCACTTAAATGGGCAAGGAACCAGTGGGGAATGCTGGGGGTTAAAAAGACATATTGAAGAAAACAAGTTTACACAGCTCTCCAACGAAATGCTCCGCCATACACCACCATCAGAAGAAGGGGGAAAAACTATACAGAACAATGACATATATACATTGGTCAGCCAATCACATCAGTGCTGGCTCATGGTTACAACAGGCCAGGTTGCATCAGCCCATGCCCACACTGGCTGAAACCGGTTTAGTGCAACTCTCCAGCTGTCACTTAGAGCACCATGATCTGGATGCTGAAGCTTACATACCAACAAGAACCCAAGTTTGTCAAATGGGTCCACTCCTATAGATCTAACATATGGCTTGGATCCCAGAGACCTGCTTCAAATAATAGTGGTGTCCTCCTCCAGTCCAAGGCACCTCCCTCCCGACATAAGAAGCTATTCTCCTAGAGCAGAAGAGGCTCTTGCATCAGAGGAAGGTGCCACCCTATGTAAATTAGTCCTAAAATGTTGGTTCTGATCCTCTTTCTTAATTGTGAAATTAAGATAAACTGTTTGTTGACTTTAATCTGTATTTTTGTATGTTTTAATCTGTTGTAAATCACCCAGAGCACTGTGTACTCAGGGACTGGGCGATTCAGAAATCTAATATTTCTTCTGTACACATGGTATTGAACTACAGTTAGTTGATAATATCACACTAGTCAGCTATCTCATGTTGCTATTAGACCCAGCTTTATTGTTGGCCCTTAATTATTATGATCTGCTTGCCATGCTATCATGTTCATATTATAATGAATATATGCACATGTCAAGCTCTTAGATTTTCGCTAAAAACTGTATTACAGCCGCAGCAACATTATACCTGCAGATCACTTTTAATGTTGGAGCTGTCAATATTTCAAATGTGAAGGTTCGTTAAAACCACAACTGTATAGTTAAACTTAATAAAATGTATAGTGTTTGTCATTTATCAGTAGGTTTTAACACTAAATAATTTAAAATTACTTTTACCAAAATCTATATTATATAAAAAAGAAGATTTTCTTAACTAATGTCAGTTGTAAAGTCTCTTACTTGGTGAAAAACTTAAGCATCAAATCAGCAGGGACATGGATGAAATTTCATCTTTATAGCAGCGATTTACCCCAAGTGCACTTTAATTTAATGACATTCTAAAGTGTTGTTATAGAGTTCTAATGGGGGAAATGTCTTTTAAAACGCCTGCATCCTTTGAGCTTTTCAGTACATTCCCCCCTACACAGGGCTCCTTATGTTACTCCACTGTGCTCATTCTATTTATGCTTGAAGTTCTGTACATTCCATACAGAGGAATACTTACTGATAGATAAACAAGCATGCAGGTCAAAATTTGGAGAAGCAAAATGCTACCAAAGTGGTTATATTGTTTTATAGATGAAAAGCGAGAAAAGCCACATAAGAAACAGTAAGGTACTTCTGAAGCATTCAATAAAGATTTTATTTCAAGTTTTGTGAAAATTATTTCTTTAGTCATGAGGAACCACAGCTCAGGTGCATAAAAACCGTTATTGGTTGGTACATTAGATAACTGGTGTTATAAAAGTCTAACCATCTACCTAGCAGGTACAGGTCTTTACTATTTGGGTCACTGCAGAACATTTCAGATATATAAATGTGTATGAAAGGCGTTTTTCAAGAATACAACATAAGCCAAAATCATTATGGGACTCCATATATCTTTGTCGTTTTTCTACAAATGGTCATGGGTAGGAGTTGACTTAGTAGATTAGAGGACTCCTACCTCTGCTCCTATTATTATATGATCAAAGTCATTTACCAAGGTGTGACACCCTGGCAAGTCAAAAAGATATGTCTTTACCATATGTAGTCTTTTCCTATACAAACATAAAAGATAGCATTAATCAAAAAGGGTCACTGCAGCCTTGGGAAGGGAGAGGTCACCTCACACATGGAAACGTTTCTATACAGGTTATCACTTTGCCAATTAGATCTTTCTCCTGTAAGACCTAACAAACATGTATGCATTCATACAACCCTGTATACACGTTATATACGCACTGTCTGAAATGGACAAATGGATGTCAACTGTAACACAGGTACACCAGAATGAAGGCCTGATACACTGCCTTGTCTTTTTATGGATCATTTTACCCAGTTTCCATGATGGATCTATGAAGGCCACTACTTGTACCTGTGATTCTTGCCCATCATGGCTGCTAAAATCATATAAGACCCACATCAACAAATCTTCAGTATCTATTATAAATAAGTCTTTAACTAAGGTCACCTGCCCTCAGCTACTCAAAGAGGCAGTTATGAGTCTACTACTTTAAAAAAATCCCTACAGAAAAAAACAATGTAGCCAATTATAGCCCAGTCTCTAATCTACCCTTCCTGGGCAAAGCAACTGAGAAAGCAGTAGTGAACCAACTCCAAGTCCTCTTGGATAACTCATCTTATCTGTTTGAGACCCTTTTCAGTCTGGCTTCAGGCCAGGCTATGGGACAGAGATGTCTCTGCTAGCTTTACTTGATGATCTCTGCCTGAGTGTACACGAAGGCCATGCCTCTCTGTTGCTCTTACTGGATTTATCTGCAGCCTTTGATACAGCAGATCATGCTGTCTTGTTGAGGCATTTGGAGGTACTGTGTTAATCTGGTTCGAATCCTTCCCCATGGATTGGACTCAAAGATTTACTATTGAAAACCAGTTGTCTTCAGCATAGGGCCTATTGAGTGGGGTTCCACAGGGGGCATTTCTATCCCTCATGCTTTTCAATCTCTATGCAAGCCTCTTAGGACAAACCATTCACAGTTCGGGGGTTGGTTGTCACCAATATGATGACAATACCCAGCTCTACATATCATCCACATATTCTGGTAATGCTGTGGCTTAACTGGCTTAAAGTGAACAAATTGAAACTAAACCCTAAAAAGACAGGGTAATGCTGGTTGGGAACATGGAGGTCTTGAAGGACACTGTTCGCCCCAGTTCTGATGGAGCTCAGCTGACCTTTCCTGACTTAGTCCTACTGGATCCAACCTTATTACTAGAGAAGCAAGTTAATGCAGCTGCAAAAAAAATGCTTTCTACCAACTCAGCCTAGCCTGTAAGATGGCCTCTTACCTTGATAAGGTTGACTGGCCATTTGGATCCACACCACAGTAACATCAAGTCTAGACTATTGTAATACACTGTAAATTGGGAGTTAGACAGATCATGCATATTACTCCCATTCTGCAGACACTCCCTTGGCTGCCCATTTGTTACTAGGCTCAATTTAAGGATTACTTATCACATACAAAGCCCTTATTGGTCCCTCTTATCTGTAGGACTGCCTCTCTCCCATGCTCTGCCATGACAGCTTTGCTCATGTCAGCAGGGGCTCTGCAGGTACTAACCTGCATAAGGGCAAAATCAACAGCCGCCTATTCATGTGCTTTCTCTGTTGTGGCTCCGACCTTCTGGAATGGTCTGCCTAATGAAGTCAGGAAGGCTCCCACTTGCCTGGCTTTATACAGACCACGCAAAGTTGAATTATTCTAGAGGGCTTTTCTGCACAGGTAATAGGGTTGATCAGTACAAAATGGTACACAAACGTACTTGGATAAATGATTAGGGACTAAGGCCTATACTATTCTGTATATCTTACTGTACGTAGGATCCTGTTATGTTAGTTTTGTACTGCTTAACATGTCATGTTAATACTTATCCTATGCTTCATGTCTTTCTGATTGGTTCCAGACTTCTACAATCCTAATGTATGGGTTATTGAATGTCCCATTTTGTTGACTGTACTGACTCACTATGTGTAATACGCCATGAGTTCCTGTGAGACAGACGGGATACATACAATGTAAGTAAATAGATTAATTGGTTATTTGTGAGGCATCCCATAACCAGGGCAGGAATATGAAATGAGGGGAGTTTAGGAGGCCGTGAGGGAGGACAGAGTGGGATTCTGGAATAAGAAGAACAATACTACAAGTGCCTGATGAGTTACATCAGTTTGACCCTTCAAATGCTACTCTGCTTTACAGGAACTGCTTTTCTGTAAATGGCTCCTCAGTGGCAAAGTCATGCGTAAATTACAGAACTATATGGATGGAGGCCAACTGTTTGATTCTCTTCTACACCATTAACACACCCCCATGGCAGGGCTGCCTGATTACCTGGCAGGGGCCTATGCAATGGCTGGGTTCAGCACAAGATGCCAAAGGCCAACAGAGGTACAAGGCCGTCAGAGACCATGCAGACAAAGGGGTATGCCTTGGTCTGGTGTGATCTTTTGTTCATTTGTGGAAAATGTAATATTACTGAGGCCAGTAGTTAATTTTATTTTATTTATTTTTTAAAGGAAGAAAACAAAACCCTCTTCTCAAATATGCATGTGTTAGTTCTTTTTAAAAACCACACATACCCTGAAAATTATTGAACCAATAATTTAAAATCAAAATTGGGTGTTCTTATCATCTTGACTATGGACACCAGAAGCTCTACTCAATCGACTTAGGAATGAATATTGGTGGAAACCTATCTAATGTGTTACCTCCCTGCTCCTGAATGTACATCATTTTATTTCATCCTACACTCATACCGCGATTGTGATACTTTACAATGGAAAACATTATGGAAGACATAACAAGCTAAAGGGCCTGTTTGCATTGATTTATTAATCTTTTAGATCCACTATTAATGGTGAAATGAAATGACTGCGGTTATGATCACCGCATGTCAATCTGCTGCAGCCTTACACCTCAAGCTCCTTGAGTCATTGCCATAAAACTTCCATTATGCTAGAACTCTATTAGCTACAATTCAGGAGAGAAAACGCTGCTCAATTTTTAGCAAACAACATAAATTACTTTAAAATATATTGAAAACATGACACCCCCTTGAAGTCTAGTGTTATATTCCTCCCATCTGTCATTATTAATTATATAAGGAATGAGATTTGCCCATCTGGGTTGGTTTTATTTATGCTTCTGTTCATCTCACTACCGTGTCTACTCACCCCTTCTAATTTCAACATCAATCTGAACCTTTAAGTCAGAGTGGGAAACAAGACACAATTTTAATACTTGCCATGGAATATATATACACAGCCAAAGTGAGGCGAAGGGAAAAACAGGCACACAAGAGATATGGTTGTAAAGCCTACAGACGAACATGTCTTGTCCAACAAAAATAATGGGATATGAGAGATGAGAATATGGAAAAGAGTGTACAGGGGAATATCATGGTATTTCTTAAGGCACATATTCTAAAACATGGCAGGATACTTGCACAATAGAATTCTACAAGTGGGAAGCCTGCAAGACTCGTGAGGAGGAGAATCCCACCCACCCACCCACCTCGCCATAGTAACTCCAGGCCCCACCACCCACCTGCGGCAACAGCAACTCAGAGCAGCTCCTGTCATCCTCCAGCACCGCAGCCAGTCTCAGAGGCTCTCCTGGAGTCCTCCACCATGCAGTTGGGACTGGAGTGGCTCCCAGAACATTTTATTGTGGCAGCTAGGAAGGGAGCAGCTCCTAGAGTGGCAGCTAGGAAGGGCCCAGAGCCTCTCCCAGCATCTGCCATGGTGACAGCTAGTCTCCAAGCTGCTCCTGGAGCCTGGAGCCAGGCTTGTAGCCACTCCTGGTGTCTGCCACAGTTACAGCCAGGCCCCAGGCCATTCCCGGAGTGTGCAGCAGTGGCAGCTGGGCTTGTAGCCACTCCCAGAGTTCACAGCCATGGCAGCCAGACCCGTAGCTGCTCCTGGCATCCTCTGCCATGATGGCCAGCCTGGAGATGACACCAGCAGCCACTGCTGCCACCAGCTCAACTGGTAAGTACGTTGTTTGCACATGTATTCTGTTCTTGGGAAGGCACCTTTAACATGAATACAGGTAGAAACAGAAGTGCACATATAATTAAAAAATACAACATCACATGAATCATGACTTCTAGACTCTACTTGGAGGCCATGAGCAAGAACTGAATCCTACACACTTTATAGACTATATAAGAGAAGAGTGGAAAAGGTGGTTGGTATGAGCCATTGTCTATTTCCATAGCTGCTTTTAAGCTGTTTTATTTGTTTTCCATCAAATGACCTTCTGTTTGCAAATATACATCATTCTGGAAACAAGGAAGCAATGCAAACTGCTCACATGCCCAGGGTAGCTTTGGATTTGTGCTTCTCAAGTGGCAAACCTGTCTGTGCTACTTCACAAACCTCTTGGAAAACTTTTGTTCTTTTTACAAAATGTAATATGGTGCAGAGTGCGAAGCATTCAAAAAGAAAACATTAAACAAGTCTGTGGGGCATGCCCAAGCCCTAGGGTGCATCTGAAGTGGATACTAACCATGCATATTGTATGACAGTTAAAGGCTATGGAAAGGGCTTTTGCTTTTATCAATGATCCCAAAAGCAGATTAAGTACCAACATGGAGTATTGTAGTGCGAGGCAAGTGTCACAGCTTATTCAGAATCCTATTCACATTATGTCTCGACAGAAGAAATTCAGGGCCACAATCCTTTGCAACTCATTTACCAGCTGAATGAGACAGTCCTGATTAGAAATCGTATTCGTCTGCAAGATAAAATTGGCTTGAGCTCTACCACATATTAGCCTTTTAGCTTTAATGAATAATTAAGCAAGCATAATAGAAAGGTCTGAAAATTAAAAATACATAGCTGTCATTTTTCATGGTATCCCTGTAATTTCGGATTAATAAACCTCCCATTTTAGAAAGGGTGATGAGTCACGTTGAGTCATTTCAAGTGAACAGTAATGCTGCCTCCCCACTTCACCCAGCCTATTTGCTCCATCCCATCACTCTGAACGTAACAAAAAATGGATTAAGAAAAGAAGCCCAAACTTCTCTCAAAATCATCACCAATGCTCCAAAGAAGCTTTAAATTAAGAGAACAAAGGCTAGGAACATCACCTGGTTGAGGAGGGATGTTGTGGTGAGATTGCATTAGGTTGGTTGAGCTGTCAAAGTAAGATAAATGGAGCTCAGTTGTACCATTAACCTGTGACATTTTTGACAGTGCAAGGCTGTGTACTGTGAGAAAAGGAGAATATTTATTCCTTTACTTTGCTTTCCATTTGGAAATGGAATTTAGGAAGACAGACAGAATGAAGGAGCAACAGCAGATTAATGTATCTAGATAGCTTTTTAAGATTATTAGACATAACAAAGCTGCCAGCATAAAGTAAGCTGTATCTTCCACCCAAAATTCTGTAAAATGGTACCTAATTTGACAGTCAAAAATCTGCCCATTTCAATAACAAAAATCACAATTCCCAGTAATAATATACTTTTTCTTTCATAAGGTTAAGCTTTAAGAAACAAGTAGGAGGAGGAGGAGGGGGAGATTGGATTTATACCCCACCCTTCACTCAAGTCTCAGAGCGGCTTACAAACTCCTTTCCCTTCCCCTCCCCACAACAGACACCCTGTGAGGCAGGTAGGGCTGAGAGAGCTCTGACAGAAACTGCTGTTTTCAAGGACAGCTCTGACAGAACTATGGCTTGCCCAAGATCATGCAGCAGCTGCAAGTGGAGGAGTGGGAGAATCAAACCCGGTTCTCCTAGATTAGAGTCTGCACACTTAACCACTACACCAAACTAGAAAGAAATAGAACATTATATAATTATATTTTATACATGAATTATTTATGTTTCCAGCGTTCAATTTTCCATATCTTTTAAGAAGTAATGCTTAATGTATATAACATCTATGTAGCAATGGCCCAGGCTAGCCACTCTCATCAGATCTTGGAAGCTAAGCAGCTTTGGGCCTGGTTAGTACTTGGCTGGGAGATCACCAAGGAAGTTCAGGGTTGCTATGCAGAGGCAGACAACGGCAAACCACCTCTGAACATCTCTTGCCTTGAAAACTCTATGGGGTCCCCATAAATTGGCTGCAATTTGATGGCACTTTCCACCACAACAGCAATTATGCAAGACATTATGGCTTGCTCTATTTAAAAACAATATACATGATCTGTGTTGAAGCAAAAACCACAGTGGAACACTTCTTAGACAATCAGTTCAATGACTTGTACACTGATGGAAACAGTTTCCTACATACAGGCTGAATTAATGGTGCTTGGAATGGGACTCTGTTCCAGTGTAAATCCAAAACTGAAGAATACACCAGCTTCAGCGCCTTAGCTGAACATCTTGCTAGGAATTAAGCAGTGAATCTGCCTTACACTGAATCAGACCATTGGGCCATCAAGGTTAGTATCATTGCCCTGACCTAGATAGCCCAGGCAAGCCCGCTCTCGTCAGATCTCAGAAGCTAAAGCAGGGTCATCTCTGGCAAGTACTTGGATGGAATACCAGCAGTTGGGAGGTGAGGGCAAGCTTTATTTAGCCACCTCTCTGAATATCCTCCAGGCCCCCAGTAGGGGTCAGTCACTAGAAGTTGTCATGACTTCCAGGTGCACACACACTCACACATACGCATACACACAAATACAACTCCCCCACAAACCCACAAATATACAAAGACGGCTGTTCTTTTCCTGTAAACGGTAAAGTGCACATGATCACAGGTGCAACTTAGATCAGGGCCAGATGGGAAAGGGCATCCAAATGACAGAGACCAGTTCCCTTGAAGAAAATGGCTGCTTTGAAGGGTGGACTCTATGGCATTGTACCATGCTGAGGGCCCTCCCTTCCCAAACCCCGCCCTCTCCTGGATCCACCCTCAAAGTCTCCGGGTATTTTTAAACCCAGACCTGGCAATCCTATTAGGGTTAGATCCCCTATCTCTTTCCTTAGTGCCCTTGATCTGAATCAGAACCACACATGAAATTTAACTTTCACAGAAGGGCAGAGATCCCTGTTCTCGTCTTGTCTGTTTTGTCCCAGGTACAATTTGCTGAAATTCAAAAAACTCCTCGTGTTTTGACAGGATCACCATGCAGCCATTTGTTTTAACAGTCAGAAAATGCTGGCATGTTCTAGTCTTGATCTGGAGAAACAAATCACATCAATTCTTCAACTTATGTCATCATTTACAATAAGGGCAGATGCTTCACCTACTGGGATTGTGCTGTTATATGAATTTCAGCATATTACCAATGCCACTTTAGGACAAGATAATAGCGTCAACATGAAACAAAGCAATGCCAGAAAAAGTCTATGCAGGAATGTTGTCAAAGTAAAATGGAATGGAAGGCTGTTATCAATAATTGGCAGTCAAGGTCAATGCATAACCCTGGTGAAGGACTGGTTGTAATGTAATGTGAACAATTAAAAACTAGCTGCTTGAATAGTAAGTGGAGTTACTGGATTCTCACTTAGCCTGGTACTGTGCTTTCTACTGCACCAATTAAAAAATTAGCCAATTATAAGGCCAACTGTTAGGAATAGGCTTGGCTATTCAGCAGCTGCCACTGAAGTATGTGTCGTTCTGAACAGAGTGAAAGAAAACACACACACACACACACAAAAAGACTGAAAGCTGTTGCCATCAAGGTATGCATTAACTACCTACAATGGAAAACTGGAGACATAATAGAGATTGCTGGCTGCAAAATCAAACGCAAGACATTTTGATGCTGAAAATGGAACATCACCACCCGGGAAAAATATAATATAGAATAAGTGATGGTTTGTTGCCCTTTAAAATCTGATATCTGAAAGTGTCACACTCTATTTTGCCTAGCTATATTTATTTAGATATTCACAGCCCACGTTTCTTCCAATGGAGACACAAAGGGGGTTACACGATTGTTCTCCCTTCCTCCATTTTACTCTCACAACAATCCACCTGTGAGGAAGGTTAAGCAGAGAAAAAAGTGACTGGCCAAGAATCACTCAGTGTCCTTCAGTGGCAGAGTAAAGATTCAGACCCGGGTCTTCTAGATCCCGGTTCAATGCTCTGACCACTACACCCCACTACAACCCCTGAGTAACAACATGGAGGGTTAGATGGGACCAGATAAGATCTAAGGCTTAAGAAGATTCTGAAGACTTCAAACAGCCAGGATAGAGTCAGAGCACAATTAGAATGGGGGCATTTGCTTTCTACTCAATCCTATTTATACTGGTCTTATCCTTCTTGTACAACATGTTGTCTTCAGCTTGCTCTTAAAAGGCAGAGATTAAAAGCATTTTTGTAATTTTCCACTTCATTATTTCTTTGACCACTTGACTCTGTGATTCTATGACCTTTTACTTTTTGGATGTAACTGATCAGGGGTGGGTGGGGGGAATCAGCATAGTAATATAAACAGATGAAAGAAACCAGCTTCCAAAAAAAAATTGTTCATGCTTCAGAAACACATCCTAAATGAAATATAAAAGGAAAGGACACTTTCTTGAATGCTTCACAAACATGATACAGTGTTGTGTCAAAGAAGCTTTTCAATCTGCCAACCAATTGCCTTTTCCCTTCCATTTCTAATAGATAAAAGACATTTGCTTAAGACCAAGCCATGCATACTGAGCGTCTTTTCCTTTTACGCCTTTATTTCATGGTTCACTGTGGGAGCTGATAGAGAACAGAGAAGTTACAAGCTCATTTTCTTTAAAAAGAAATGATTAGGTTCACACGATTATATGCCTCTCCTTTCGCCATTGATTTTATTTTTAACTAGCTAAGGTCCAACCAAAGTATCACTAGCATTTTTCTGGTCTTATATGCTAAAAATTATGAATAACGGGAGGGCCTTAAGTGTGTTTTCTAACTCTCTGCAAGACACAAAACTACACTGAAAGAAATTAATTGGGTGAATACGATTAACAATGTTGTCTCTAAAAACATCTGAAAATTACTTTGATTACTCTGATTGTGCACAGAATTACCTAAAATATGTAATGCAAAATTCTGTATTTTGGGGGTCGGTTGCTACAATCAGAACAGGTCTGAACCACTGGTGGCTGGCCAAGCCCAACTCAGTGAACCAGCAATGCAGTAAGGGCCGTTGGATGTACAAAGACCTCTTTGCAAGGTGCAAGACCCTTGCAACATCCAATTAGCAGTAGATTAATTCCAATCCCAATCAAATCCAATTAATTTATCAAGCCCTCTGTGAACACCATACGTGGCTGGTAGCTGCATTTGGCTTGGTGAGTCACACAAGTCGTTCTGCTCTAAGCCACCACGGGAGTCTGATGTTGCTATTATACCAAATTGTTGCTGTAGGAATGTTAAACCTGGCTAGGAACAGCTCAACAATGTGGTCATTACATGCCAAGCAGCAGAATTATTACATTTCTGTTTATTTGCCAGTGTAGCCAGTATAAGTGAAACAGAGTCAGCTGCAAGTGAACTGGGACAAGTTGCACGATGATGCCTACAGCTCAGCTGACCAATACCTGAGACAATTTTAGCCCATCTTCCTGCTGTGAATGACTCAAGGTGGCTAACAATGAAAGTGACAAACAGTACAAACACAAATCAATTTAAAAATAAGACACCCAGTACTGCCAGAAAATACAGAACAAAATGATAAGAAATATGCATCTTTGAGAATGCATATGAACTTTCAGTTCTCTCCATATGCCAAAAATGGTAAGAGACATGTATAGCAAATACGAAGTTTCCACAGCTGGTCTGTATCTGCAAGAACTCCATTTTTTAAAAAATACTTTGTGTTGTGTAAGAGATAAACATTGGCCTGGATCCACAGAACTAAGCTTGGCATTTAGCAACCCACAGGAGCAAACTCTTGCCCTCAGTCCCAATCCCCTGCCTTTGAGAAACTGAGAAGCGGGGGCGGGGGGGGGGATGGCTGGAAAATGGCCTCTGTAGCACTGCAGGAATTTCCCCACATCTCTATGGACAGAGATTAGGAAAAATTCCTACAGCATCACCCAGATTAATGTCGGATTTTCCCCAAGCTCCACCCTCCCCTGGCACCACCCTCAAAATCTTCCAAAATCTGCTGAGGCAGTGCTGGCAACTCTACACGGAACTGTATGTCTACTGAAACCTGTGTCCCAAGGGGGTTTTGAGCTCACATTGTTGAACACTGTTCTTCCTTGCTGCACCATAAGTTCCTTTTCAAACTGTGGACCTTCAAAAGCAGTTTGTGATTGGGTACTGGGGGACAGTCAGCTGATCAAACAACAATAAAAAGAAGAAACCACACTCTACAAGCCTACAGAAAATATTTGACTCCTCAGAATTCTGAAGATAAAGACAGGGAAGCCTGTAAAATGGGCAGGGAGTGTAGGGCCCATAAGACCATTTCAAAGCTTTGATACTGACATGAGGCAGCCCATCCACAGGCCATTCATTACAGTATAAAGAAAGATAGGGAAGCTTTCTCCCAATAAAAGAATAGATAGGTCTTATACAGAAGGCCTATCTTGGAACTGCAGATAAAGATCAATCAACAGATCTTGGAAAAGAGAAAGAAAGAACAAAAGAAGTACCCATCTTTTGCTCTTTCTCCTGTAGAGGTACTCTTTGGCAAATGCATTCTTCATGTTAATCACAATGAGGTTGAGAACAAAAAGGAATCAATTATGGCCACTGATTAAGAGGTTTCATCCCAGATATGCCCAGGCACCTCACATCAGACAACAAACACACACATTAGAGAATCTGCAGCAGGTTCCATGCTTTCTCCTTCATCTGTAATCTTCACAGTCAATTGTGTTTAATATCTGAGACTTTATTTATATAATTGTAAATGGATTTGTTTGCTTCCTATTGTCACACTGCTCTAAAAAAAATGCCAAAAGCTATCCAGGGAGTGACAAAGATATTTTTGCATCTCTCTGTATAAGCAGGAACCTTGATGTTAAGTAACAAAAGAGGTTGGAGGCTAAAAGAACCACGATTATAAGTAATGACACACAACCCAAATTCAAACTAAACAAACACAGCTGGTTCTCTAGGACATCTGTGGCCGTGAAAACTGGCAAAGCTGTGATGGCAGAGCAGCTGCTTGAATGCATCTATAATTAAAAGTGGGGGTTTTTCTGTTACAAAGACTGGCAAAACCCTATCATTTCATTAAAGAAGAAAATGATCTGAGACTTTCTTTGGAATACATGGATAAGGAGCTTAAAAACTTATTTCCTGTTTACTGCAGGTGCCTTTTATTGTAGACAATTTCATCTTCCCCAGGACACATGAATACAATGGTGCGAGATATACATTAAGAGTAATGTCCAATGCTTCAAACTGTTAGCTTCACTAAACTAAGTTCTGTTTATTTCAAGGCTGAAATCTATACTATCATGGTCCTTTGCTGTTTGTACCCTCTTCTAACAGCAAACTAGAGGTTTTTTCTGTTTACGGAAGAACACTGTAACGCATTTATGAGGGATACTGGCAAATGAAAAGATATCTTCTTTCAAGAACTTCTCCTTGCTTTCTTTTATTTAAAGGGGAGGGGTGTTATAAAAGGCATGCCTCTTTTGCAGCGTTCATTATTCAGGTCAGAAGAAAATATGATAAGGCTCAAGAAGATTGACGTATCTGTTTGCACAACTTACCTCTTAACCTTGCCTTTGATGATGTGATCTTTGATAATTTTCTTTAAAAACTAAAAACAACATGATGAATGAAACTAGCAGTCAAGATGGAAGAGATGGAAATATGACACAAATTAAGGCTGGATATATTTCCAAGCGTCAAGTCACACAAGATGTTTTCCACATGTTCACTGGCCAGATCACAAACTTGTCAGGTTGTATGAAGCTTAATGTGATAGTCATGTTATGACGACCCCTCACACTCCCTCCCTCAGAGGCAGATTTTCCCTCTCACATTTTGTTTCCTTTTATGACTGAGCTGCCCCAAGTAATGTGGTTTTCTTCTTTGTCTTTAAACAACTGTCTGTCCCACAGGTTTCCTGTCTTATTACTGATGCTGATTTCTCTATAGCTCTCTGCATATCACACCTAATCTTTCAGAGATCTTTATTATGGTATGTAACCACCACAAACAGTCCAACCAAGCATATATACATCCATCTCAAAATAATTCAAAATCATTTTCGAGATAATACACTGCATTAGCCTAAGAGTCTTTAAGTTACGCTCTTAAGAGATCTTTGCTAATTCTGTAGGTTGCTGCCAGAAATTTGGCACATCCTAATGTCACCTGTGGATTGGCATCTATCATAAGCAAAATACTAATATTAGAATCCGAAGGGCCTGAAAGCCTTTCCTGTATGGGTTGGATAAATGTAGCTCGTATATTTTGATAGAACCCACATGCAAGCAAAATATGATTGATAGTATCAGCCTCACCAATACCACAAGGACAGATACGCTCAGCCAGAGGTATCTTCTTGTAACGACCTATTACGACCTCAGAAGGAAAAATATTACAACGAGCCAAAGAGATGGCCTTCCACACCTAATCCAATCACACCTTCTATTGTCATTTGCCTGCTAATGTCATTTGACATCTGAAATCATTCCACTATCCAATATATAGGACACATGGACTCACATTCTAGCTGTACCTGAAGAAGTGAGCAGTGACTCACAACAGCTCATACCCTACCAAAAATTCCTTAGTCTTTAAGGTACTACTGGACTCTTACTCTTTTGTACTGCTACAAACAGACTAACATGGCTACCCATCTTGATCTTTGTCTGTTCTGTTTTCAGAGTTTAAAGCATGCCTGAACCATGTGACCCCTACACACAAAATACAGCCTATCGGCCATCAATTATAGCCTGCTAGGTGCTTGCCAGTCCCTCTGCTTTTGCAGTTTTTACTAGTGAAGGCCTCATATATAAGAAAGCACACAGCTGTACAGCAACTGAAAACAACAGAGGGCAAGATCAACACGAATCTGAGGACCTAAAAGTATGAACTCTCAAAAAAAGGCTTGATTGTAATCTCAGAGCTTGTTTGGTTATGAGGTATTACCCTAACACATAGGTTCCACAGTGTTGAGATTTAACTGTCCCACTGTCACGTGGAACTGCTGGGGGAGGGACACAGGAAATATCCCTCGTCCTTGCACTGATGGATCATGGGATGCAAGCCAACATCACATACAGAATGGAGTTTTGTCAGGAACAATGGACAGAGGTTTATGCACAGTATGCATCAATTCTCACAGATTCTGTGGCAGTGTAAGGCTGGGAATTCTTCTGAGGATAAAGAAATCAACACCATGGAGCTTTGATGAAACACTGATTCAATTCTGGCATAACAGGAAAATCAGGATGTGTCTCTATGAGAACCAGGCTGGAAAGTACTAAGGCTCACAAGCTTCCTTCCCTTACCATAGTCCAGAAATTTAAGCAGTCCTGAGGAAATTCACAAGCAGGCCTCAGAATGTTTTAATGTGGCTTGATAAAGGCTAAGAGGCGTGACTTCCTTGGGTGTGGTTCACCCTGATCAGTACTTCTCCAACCCTTTGGCTCTATCCTGCAGTACATGTTCCACTTTCACCCATTTTATATGCATCTCAATAAGAACATAAGAGAAGCCAATGTTGAATCAGGCCAATGGCCCATCTAGTCCAACACTCTGTCACACAGCGGCCAAAAATACCACGTGCTATCAGGAAGTCCAGCAGTGGGGCCAGGACACTAGAAGCCCTCCCACTGCTACCCCCTCCAGCACCAAGAATAGAATAAGCATCCCCCAGATTTATGTTTTTATATACACACAAAATTCCAAACTATGAAAAAGCTAGGCAATGGGAAAATAATGAAAATGAATGCAAAAATTAGAAGTCTGAACAGAATTTCTTTTGTATTGGGGAAACACCAGTGTTGAGGAAAACATCTGCACAAATGTGAAATGCTAAAAAAACCCTTTATGTACATTGTCACACCACAACCTTCCACAGTGCAAATGCCTGTTCTGTGCATCTCTAAATGTAAACCACTCTTTAAAAAAATATTTTCAGTATGATTAAATAATGATGTGTGATTTATTTTCTTAGGCTTAAAAGGTTTTAATGGATACCATTTCAAGAGGTTGTTACAGAAGTGTTATATAAATGCTAAAGTTTGGAGCCATTTATATTATTGAAACTTTTCCAGTACATATAAACCAAATGTAATTTAATGCCGTAAGTGCATACGGAAAAGTAGTTACTAAAAATCTTTTCTATGAAACAGCTTTTATCAGTGATTGAAAAGCAAAGCTAATGCATAACAAAGTACCATGTTGAGAATACTATTTCTTTAAATGCCGGATTCCATTGCTAATGGAATACAACTGAAACAAATGAAGTTTTACATATGAAGAAGATACTGTTATTAAGAGCTATTACAGAGAGGGTAGGAGAGATGTAACATCATGAGTTGTTAATTAATAGAGCACATTGTCTGTTCAATCAAGGGTCAGAATCACTGCTGCACCACAGGTTCTGCCACACACCCCTACATTGTTTACCTTTATTTGAACATTAGATGGCTGAGTTCAAAAGGTGCAAGAAAAAAATCTCATCCCCTTAGATGAGTACTGTTAACTTACTGCTGTCACTCCTGCTATTAACAACTGTCAATAACACACCAGGCAAGGCCCTGATGGACCAACAGTCTTCATCGGCTGGACAGGAACAAGAAAAAGGAGGGAATTTTGGAACACACAGTGAGCGATGCGCTAATGGCCCATGGAAAGGCAGATACAGGTTGCTTCAGGAACGACTTGCGTAAAATTCAAAGGTGCAGACAAATCCAACTCTTCCAGGATAGTATCATTTCATGGTGAACGTGAGGCACTGCCATTTTCAGCGTCTTCCCTCCACTACTTTCCTATAGAGTCACAGTTCAACCCTAACACAAAACTGTGGTTTATTTTAATTATGGCTAGTTTGTGAAATCAGGGTTCAGCTCACAATCACTCAAATTCTGGCTTATTTTGACAAATTCTGCTTTATTTTCCTTTTAATTATAGCTGGGGAGGGAACAGCCAAGGAACCAGGTTGTCTGCATCTAGACATCATACAAAACCACACTTAAGGCTAACTATACCGGTTGGATAGACCCTAACTAACTACATTTAAGGGAGTGGCCTGCATTGAGACTATCATACTAACTGTAGTTAGTTTAATTGCACAATTTATGAACTAAGCCACATACATATTCTCCCCCATACATGGAAAGCCAGCATGCATGCAAACAATTTCAAGCATACAAAGCAACAAAATATTAACAGAACTTCAGACACAGTAAATTTAAGATCCACACATGATGGGTTAGTTCACACAAGCAAGTTCACTAGTAAATGGCTGAATTCAAGCTAGAGTTCCCAACACTGCCTCAGTAAATGCTGGGAGATTTCTGAGGTGGTGCCTGGGGAGGGTGGAGTTTGGAGAGGATGTGATATCACTTCCAAGTGATACTCTAGGGGAAATACCTAGAGTGTCACTATGTGGAGGCCATTTTTCCTGCTGCTCCCTAATTGCTCAGGGGCAGTAAATTCCCCACCAAGTTGGATAAATGGCAGGCCTTCTTCAAGTGATCTCTTTGCATGTGTGAATGGGCCACACAATGATTACACCTCCGCATCACTTCCAACACAATATTTTAAAATGGACTCAGTTCAGTTAATCTACTAAAATATTGACAAATTAAGTAAAGTACATGCGTGTGCAGACCACAATGTATTTTCAGGTGAGCAACACGTCTTCCACTTATAACTGAAATCAAGAGTATGAGTTCTTTTAGTAACCCCCTCAATCGTTTTTATGTTGTCCAGGAACATTGGTGAGTATCTGTACACAGAAGTTTTAAAAAATATGCTAAAACATTTTCTGCAGAAGCCGTTCCAAAACACAAAATTACTGAGCACTGTGTAAATGAGTGCCTTCAAAAGATTTAAAATTCAAATATGCGGAGCAGGGTCATGGCTCAGTGGCAGGGCATCTGTTTTGATACAGACAGTCTCAGGTTCAACCTCCAGTTAAAAGCATCAGGTAAGTAGACGATGTGAAAGATCTGAAATCCTTGTGAGTCTCTGCCAGCCAGAGCGGACAGTACTGACCTTGATAACACCAAGGCTCTGACTCAGAATGACAGTTTCGAGTGTTCATGTATAGAGGGGGCCCATGCTCTTAGACCTATTAGATTATATTCCAGTTTAAAATCCCTAACGTTTTTGTTTAGTATTTTCCAATGCCACCTGCAAGTGGCAGCTATTAGTGAACAAACACAAAATAACTTCTATCTCTAGCTGGAATGAACTCCAAGTACTTAGGACATTATATCACTGTGCTGGATCAGCATCCCAAATTCTGACATTACAGCAGTATGGAAAGGATGTTCAAGCCAACCTGTAGGCAGGTGTGCTGGGCAAGATTTGGGGTTTTAAAAATTTTTTATTGGTTTACTGTAAAGCAAACTATCACACTTGCTTGCCAGTGTCCAATTAATACTGTATTCCAAATAAGCAGAGAGGTTGCTGATTTATCCAACTAAACCAACAATTTTATACATGAACAAAAAGATAGTACAACAGACTTTTTTTAAAAAAAGGATTCAGATGGTAATTACTGCAGTGACACATGTTCACAAGTACTTCTGGGAATATCAAAGATGCGAGTCTGCCAATGAGCAATACATTGTTTTGTACTGCTATTAAATCCAAAAAAGCCATTAGCAAAAAGAATATTCCTGTAAATGTTTCGAAGGCAAGCTGGATAAAAGCCTGGAAATATCTTTATGTGGACTTGTCCCATTCTTTTGAATTGATCATTCATATTAATACAGTGTAGCATCTGAATATTGGAACATTTATTTCTGCTGACTTTATCCCATAATTAAAGATTCATTCCATAGACAAATGCTTTTGTTGAGCTCATCGCATTTTTTTTAAACAGCTTTTGGGTTTATCTGAACCAAGATTGCTCCTGACAAATGGAGTACCTAGAGTCTTGTACAAACAAGCCATTCAACAAGACACTTTGTTTTCTCTTATATTTCTTTCTCCTTTTAGCATGCCAAGCACATTACTGTTCTCACCCATCAAATTTAGCCTTTATACAGTGCTGCAACACAGTTCAACACAGTCCTGAGCAAAAAAAAAAAAAATGGGTTATTTCCCATGATTTTCTGGTGTTTTATATATATTTTTTTCAAAGGGTCTGAAACTGTTTGCAAGTGAGGAGGTGCCATGTGAAAAAGAAATGTGTGATTATGCTAAGGCCACTAGCCTAAAATTCCCTTGCCCTCGACCAGTCACAGGTAGGACCAGCCAGCGCTGTACAGCATTCCTTTGCCCTGCACTGTGTTCACTACAAAGCACAGCCAAACTCATGTCCTGACTGGAATTCTACACCACCACATTCATTGTAAGTAAGCACAACTACAGGTGGATTGGGATGAAACACTTGCTGCATGATGCTAGCACATACTTGCTATTGCAGCGTGATACCACAGGGAGCATCAACCCAACAGCCTTGGGAATGGGAAGGGATGTTCTCTCCCCACACCTTCATTCCGAGTGAGGTTAATAACAAGAGTTTTATTTACAGTCATCATCACCATGACACAACCAAATCTACTAAGCTCGATAACTTCAGGCAATTGCTTAAATAGTCTCCTCGTAGCTGGATGCAAAGAAGTCCTTTCAAGTTTTTCTTTAAAAAATGGCACCAAAATAGCAGCAAAATGGCCATGAACCAGTAGATACCAGGGGGTTCGATGTCCTTTTCTTCTCTCTAAAGCAGTTTTCACATCAAAAAAATGAGCTTTTCAGAAATTTGTGTTTCATATCCATTATCTCAGGAATAACAACAGCAGTATTCCAATAACCTGCCTGACACTACACAAACACAACACTACACAAACACAACCAATAACTTCTACTTTAGCATAAACTATAGTTTAGACTTACATCCAAATGGCCACAATGTGGTTTGCACTCTCTTTACCAACCATGACTGCAAACCAAAATTGAACAGCAGTTTGTGATCTCAATTTGAAGGGGAGTTGAAAGCCATATTTTGGCTATTCAGACGTAATGCCAAAGCATAGCTTGCACTCAACTGGAAGTCATGAATTAATTCTGAAAAGCATGATGAAAGAGTAGATGCAGGCTTGTTCATGTATATCTGGAACCATCCAGGGCTTGTTCAAGTATACATGGAACTATACATAAGCCACAGTACCATATCACATCCATTTGCATCTCTGCAAGAATTCAGTGCCATTCGTTTGTTGTTTTGTTTTCTTAAGACAGCAGAACTAGGGATTGTCAAATAAAGGCAACCATCAGTCCAACAAATGCTTTCAGGATTTTCTTTTCCAGAGATCAGATTACTCAGCGCAGGTGAATTCTTCAGGGCTCCTGAAGCCACTCAATGCCCTTGCACAGCATCCCTCGTCTTTAAGAGAGAGGACCTGCAGGCCCAGCACAAAGCGTACAGTCCACATAAAGAAACAACAGAACTGACAGAGGAAACTCTGTACTAAATTCTGTCTTTTTGGAGGAGGCCTGGAATCCATGATATTTCTTAGACTTTCTGTTTGAAACAAAAGTACCAGTCTTGAAGTGTGGGGGAGGAATCCCATGCAGAAGGGGCTTCAAAGATGTAGGGCTAAATTAAATAGCATGGAAATCCTAGTTGGATTTGATAAGGAAGTCACAATATTAGACTTGGCCAACTCATCTCCCAGCTCTTCTTTGCAACTCTTGCACCCCCTCTACCTCCTCCAACATTTCTAGCCCAAATCCATCTCTTATCTTTTGGCCTCTCAACTCCTGCCACCTCCCTCACCTTCCACTTCTATTGCGCCTCATCCCCTTCAAGCCTTGCTCTCCACAGCCTCACCAGCAGGCCCTTCAAACGAAGGGATTTCTCTCCTTTATCTCCATTCCCATTATCCATCTCCAGTAAGGTAAAGGTAAAGGTTTCCCTTGCTCAAAAGCCGGTTGAATCCAACTCTAGGGGGTGGTGCTCATCTCCATTTCCAAGCCGAAGAGCCAGCGCTGTCCAAAGGTGTTTCTGTGATCACGTGGCTGACATGACTAAATGCCAAGACACATGGAATGCTGTTACCTTCCCACCAAAACGGTACCTATTTATCTACTTACAATTTCTTGCTTTCAAACTGCTAGGAGCTGGGGCCAGAGATGGGAGCTCACTCCGTCACACGTCACTAGAGTCTCGAACTGCCGAGCTACCAACCTTCCGGTCTGCAACTCAGTGCCTTAACCCTCTCACCTCCTCACCTGGATGAGCTCCCCTTGGACCAGCTTTTGGACCAGCAGGGAGTGACACACATCTGTGAATTGCTTTATTTATTGGTTGATGTCATTTTTTCAACATGTTCTGACTGTTGATTGCTGCTTAAATTATTTGTCTTTCTTGCCTTTCACCTACCTATTTTTAAAGTCAACCTAGTTAAGTTTCAATGCCTCTCTCCTCTTCTGGAGTATTACTCCAACCCATATTTGTTAAATACGAGGAGCAGAAAGATCCTATCTATTTATATTTTTCATTTTTGCCCTACCTTTCTCCCCAATGGGGACCCAAAGCCGCCTGCATCATTCTCCTCTCCTCTATTTTATCCTGTGAAGCAGTTTAAGCTGAAAGTCTGACACATCCAGCAACCTCCCATGGTGGAGTGGGGATCTGAACCTGAACCTCCCAGCTCGTAGTCAGATACTCTAAACACTACAGAACACCAGCTATTTGTATTTAAAAGCCTAATTGCATTTATTTTCAATAAATATTCCTGGAGCTGGGACAACTGATCAATTAGATGTTTTAAACTGTAGGGAATCAATAAAGTGTCCAGTCCAAGAAGTGGGACATTCTGCTCACTGGAAATCTCCCAGGCAATTCAAGCATAGCAAATGGCCTATCCTCCCTGTGGCTCGGGACCTAAAGAACACATTGGGGACAGCCCAGACAGAATAGCCCAGGCCAGGGACATCAAGCAAAATAGCTCTGGGAATTGTGAATAGTCTCGTTAACTCCGGACTTTTCCAGGGCACATTTGAGTATTTCCCCACTACTCCGTTTATGTAATATAGTTTCTCGTTTTCCCTTGTCACTGAAGCCAGTGTGAAAGCATCCAAGATGCAACACTTTCTCCTCTCTCCCCATGCCCGCACTTCAGGAATGCTTAATTTCAAGAAGGTAATGACTTATTAGTGGTTAACATGAGAAAAGCCCCAGTTAGGTACTAATGATTGATCAACCATAAATCACATCTCCAATTGGGGAAAATAAAAACTGCTCTCGGCAGCAGCTCTCTATGCAACATTTCATCTCCAAGCAAATGTTTCCAGCAGAGTTTTAAAAATCCTGAAAATGAATTTCTAGTGAAAATGCAAAGGGCCCCTTAGAACACAACGGCGCTAGCGGGCACTACTAAAATAAATAGAAATCTTGGTCAGTGCCAGAAAATAAGCCCACATTACAGGCACTTTTCTAGAAGCTTTTTATTATATCTGGATGATAATAATCTTCCCACCAGTGGGGCCTGCTGGGTTCTGGCACACATCAAGCTAGTCAGAATCATTTTACACACTGCAAACAGCAGGCACAACAGACAATAACAGAATACAAAGGAAACTTTCACAACATGTTGCAGGTCTTCACTTACTTCTAGCACAGAAAAAAATGCTATACCTTGTACTAGGCTAATCTGTTTACATTAGGAATATGCAAGCTTATTGATGGCACAATGCCTGGAAGCAGACATACATGCTTCCAGTACAACATCCTAAACTGGAGTTGTCTGTGCCACTGGTTTCCCATCCAAAGCTCAGCGTCAACTTTCAAGGCAGATGAAGAGCTCTCTGCCGCTGCTTCTTAAGACCCATTACCACCAGGGTGATTGCCCATTGCAAACGCTACCTTGGCTGTGAATTGCTTACATGCATTAAAAATCATGGTCAATCTGACACTGGAAATAGGCAACAGCACACGTGGCAGTTAGAAGTTCAGGGCCCTGTTGGGGCCCATCTGCAGCTGCATTCACGTCTGCAGAGCTGGAGTAGAGTGATGATGGAGGGTTTCTTTGCCAAATGGTTTATCGGTTTCACCATTTCTGCAGCAGCAGGATTCTCAGGCCTCACACACCAGCTGGGGGACCAGGTTGTACTCCCCATTTTCCAAACAAACCCCCAAAGCAAAGGGAAGATAAGCCTGGGATAGGGAAATGAGCAGCTACAGAGAGCTCCCAGAAACAGCATCAATTGAACTGGGAGAGAGCTCCCAGAAAGAGCATCAGTTCATAGCTTCGTGACTGTAGACACAGAAGAAAAGTCAATGCAACCTACAGGCTGCTGGCAAAGGTACCACTTCCATCCTAGCAAGAATGCAAATAATGGGCAATTAGCCTGGCCCAACTGGAAATAAATGCTCCTTAGAATCCATCTCTTTGTTTTTATTAGCTTCACACTTATTTCTCTACCACTATCATTTCCCTCCATTACATCTTCCTAGAATGTCCGTCTGTAAAAGGCTGACAGCAGGAGCTATGCTGGGGTCCCAATCTTTTTGAGCCTGCAGGCACAGCGTGGTGGGCACAGCCATAAAATAGCTGCTGCAGGAAGTGCAACCAGCCACAATATGGCTGTCATGGCTTACTTCCAGTTACATAGTGAAGATCCTTACGCTGTGGTGGTAGCTGCAGCCAAACCAACTTTTGAAACAATCTGTACAGCCAAATCTCCAGTGGCCAATCAGAAATCTTGCTGGGCAAAGGCCCCATCCGGTCCTCCCACTTACTAAAAGCACTTGGCAAGTACCAGGGAATGTGTCTGTGGGCACCATGGCACTTATGGGCACCTTGCTGGGGACCCCTGATCTATGCCTTACTTTTTCATCTATGTACAGCATTCAGTTCTTGTGAATACTTCAGTAGGCAATGTTGTGCTAAAACATGGGATAAAAAATATAACAAAAAGTGAACATAAATACTACATTCAAAACCACAATTTATATCCATATCATCTATGTTGTCAGTGCAGCAATACTGTTCAATACAAGAAAATTTGCTGCTCATCCATGAATCTTCCCCATGTTCATCTCCATTTCTGCAGCGCGTTGTGACCCCTGGAAAGAAAATTCATCGGGTAACATCAGCTACACAGAGGAACAGTTGCATTGATTTGGGGAGTGGAGCAAGAAGGGACAAATGGATTAAATCACCTTCTTCTCTCAGTAGAACTGTAGTTAAGGAATTTCACGCCTTGTCTGCCTTCTTGCCTCCTCGCAAACTTTCTACTGGGTTTCTCCACACAGATCCCATAAGCCCAGAAATGATCTTTCCAGGGATCAGATGGATCAGCAGGAAAGGGGAAGAATGCAGGAAATGAGTTCCACACATACATGACTAGATACCAGCCATTAGTTTTAAATAAACCACAAAAATACTAACACAAAATATTATGTTACTGCTTGTTCACACCTACATTCGTTAGCTATTTGTTGCCAGAAGATTTCTGAAAAAATGGCCCCCCTGATTGCATGGAGAAGATTTTCGACAGCCATGAGGGAATGAGGAAAATTATTTACTTTACAAGTCTAGCCTAGTCTACCTTTTGTTTTAAACATATCTCAAGAAGGAAAATTGGGATAGGTTTGGATTACCAAATGAGAAGCAGCAGCCTTTCTGAAGAGCCATTACCTTTGAACTAGACACTGTTTATGGTTACTATTCTGCACTGAGCCAAGAGGAAAGGTGGGGTACAAATATTTAAGTAACGTGTTAAATAAAGGAATAGGTTAAGCCTTTCATGCTAGTGGATGATCTATAGTCTTCAGGAAATTCTTGCTTTTGATGCAGTTTGTTAAAACTGCTAAATAGTACCCTTGATGGAAATCCCAACTTCCCCCATACAGTCTGCCAGTCAAAATTCAGCCTTAGGATCAACAAGTGGGAGGCCTGCAAGATCCATGAGGGGGAATCCCATCTCCCCCTCCCCCCATTGCCAAATTTAGAGCAGCTCCAGAACCTACCACCCACCTCTGAAGCCAGAGGCAGTATCTGGGAGAAGGGCATAGGCAATGCTTTTTTATGGGGGGGAGGGTTAGTAAAGGTAAAGGTTCCCTTGCTCGAAAGCCAGTCGAATCCGACTCTAGGGTTGCGGTGCTCATCTCCGTTTCAAAGCCGAAGAGCCAGCGCTGTCCGAAGACGTTTCCGTGGTCATGTGGCTGGCATGACTAAACACCAAGGCGCACGGAACACTGTTACCTTCCCACCAAAGTGGTACCTATTTATCTACTTGCAATTTCTTGCTTTCGAACTGCTAGGTTGGCAGGAGCTGGAACTAGAGACAGGAGCTCACCCTGTCATGCGGCACCCGGGTCTCGAACTGCTGAACTACTGACCTTCCAGAGCCTGCAGTTCATTGTCTTAACCACTTGAGCCACCGCAGCTCCATAGGGGGAGGGTTAAATCCCCTAAATTTTTCTGATTTTTCTGCAAACCTGAGGGGTCCCCCAAATTTGCAGGAAAATCTGTTTAGTGTCGGTGTGGCCCGGATCCGTAGTTTTAGCTATCCGCAGATGGGGGCCACATGTTGTTATTAGATATATAGATGTGGCATAACTGTTAGTGTGTCGGTCTAGGAACTGAGTGAGTCTGGTTCAAATACCCACTCACAGCAATAAAGTTCATCGAGCAGACCTTGGGCCAGTCACACCCACTCTCAGACTTACTTCACATGACAGGTGAGAGGATAAAATGACAACGGTGACAACAACATTTGCTGCCCTGAGCTCAGTGAGGAAAGGGTGGTATCAAAATGTGACAAAGAGATAGATAGCTCAACAACGTACAGCTCTCCGTCAAAGTCAGAGATTCAAGTACATGCACAAGACTGAGAAGCAAGTTCATTATAACAAAGTCAACAGTAGCATAGATTAAATATTCCAGAGACGATATTTTGAGGAAAGGCGATAGTAAGGGCCAATGAGACAGATGAAAAGAACCAATAGTGGGTAATGGGGACAGAAGACTGAAAATTTTCTTGTCAGACACATCACTGAACATCAGAAATAACAATTACTCCCATAAGTCTATTTCTAACCAGCTATGACAGGAAGGTTAATACACAGATAAAAGCAGTAAGCAATGTACCACATATCCTAGTTACATATAAACTGACATCACTCTGGTACCATTATCCCTTCCAGGTCATCCAAACTGATCAACAGCTCAAATTCAAGGTAACCCTGACAGGAGAAAAAAATGGAACCCACCTCCCCAAAGGAGGGATCATATACACCAGGAAAAAAATCCCTGGGGATTTTCACTGAACACAACACAAGCTAGAAAGAAAAATAATCTATACTTCATTAATATTTTCCCTTTGGCAGCACAGCAATAGAACAGTAGCAAAAACACCAGGGAGAAAATAAGAAAAATATAATTTTATCATTTCCAGCCTACATGCCAATATAATTTTCTCTTTCAGTGCCACTGAGGGTAAAAATGACCTCAAGGTCTTCAAGTCTGCAGGGCAATTTACAAAAAAAAATGACAAGGAGGGGGCATGAAACACCAAAGGGCAATTGACCATATTAAGACTGAGTAATCCATGAGACTATGAAGCTGGAGACAACTGAAAACAAAGTTTATTAATTTCTCCCCCCCCCCCATTTCTTGGGGTTCCACCCAAATTTCTGTATACTAACCACAAAAAACCTATTCTCCTATTTCCTTTGTATCTATTATTAACATGTTATTATTATTTTGAAATACATGTCTCAGAACAAAATCCTCCTATAATACTGTCTATGCCCATACATTACATTCAAGCTCTACTATAATGAAATAGATTATTACATCAATAAAACGATACTAGTTTGACACTAACAGTCTGCCAAAACAAACAATTCCAACTGACCAACAAGCACCATAAATATTACTGACATCATGAATTAAAGCTGTTTCCAAAGGACTGGGAAAAGTTCTTTGATACAGTGTTATAATGCAGCTGTTCGCTATTTTCTAGAACGAAGAATCCTACTGAGTCTGATTATTTCTCTAATCTGATGAACAGAGCTGAAAGGCATGTGAATTTCCTCAAAAACATCCATCTTCCCACCTATAGACACTTCTATAACAATATCCTTAACATATTAAACATATAGAATATTTTCCTCTCGTTTTTTTTAAAAAAACTAAGTCATGTGCATCAGGTGCAGAATTCCAAGTCTCTTTAAGAAATAGTCAAGATGATTTCAGAAAAGCAGAAAGAGTCAAAGCAAGGTTCAAAGGCCTGCTCTTTGATTACATCAGCTGTGTTATCTGGGACATGGCAGCATTTGCACAGCACATCTCTGTGAAAATTTGAATCCAGGCCTCCACATCAGATCAGAATTCTACCTAGGCATGGACAGTGAGATACTTCCATTCCTAGGCTTCTTTGTCAAGGCTTACATCATGTCAGTCTTCATCATGCAACCTTTCTGAAGATCCTGAATCCCAAAATGTAAGATGTATTTACTTTTCTGACATCAGTTACACAAGCTGCAGCTCTAAGCTATTTTGCCAACCATCCATTTAGAAACTGGGTGTGAAGATACTACAAAGCCAATAAAACCAGGCTTAAAACCAATTTAGAAACCAATGAAGTTAAACTACAAACAATGCCTGTAAGACTTTTTTTTTACAGTTCGAAAACTAAATATCCACTCTTTCCATGGGGCCTGTGTACTTCACATATACATTACTATAATGTCTCCCCCCCCACCACCGCCACTTTTTCCTAAGCCAAATTTTGAGAAATGCATACACAAACAACTCATTACTATCCCCAGGACAAAACAACCAGTGTTATCCTATTAGACCAACTTTATGCAGGACCACCATTCTACAAATCTCTTTTCCAAGCAAGAAACTTAAAAGTGCCTAGTAAGTTTTTGGTTAAGGTACAAGCTTTCAGGTTCATGAAATTCATGACTTGTTTTTTCTAGAACCAAGCAAGTAACACAAAGCAAGCCAGATTACAGCATTTTTTGACACTTGGGTCCTTAACACGAGGATGTCATACATTTCACAGCAAACTGGTTACAAGACTCAAGTCTGAACATAGTTTGTGGTCACTGGGGCACCAAAAAGATATAGTAAAACATCCATGTCTCATGTACAGATCTTTTAATAAAGAAATTATAAAGCCAAGCTTAAAACTACAATTCTGTTAATACTGTCCAGTAATTTCCAAGGTGTGAGTGTGTTTTTTTTCCCCTGGCAATGATTAGAATGAAAATGGTGGTTTTCCATAATCATATTTATTTATAGAATGTACTGGACTATCAAGCATTTCGTTTGTTTAATACACACTGGTGATCTATGATACACAGCATTGTCTGAAGCTGTTGAACTCTTTCAATTTGGATAGTGCATCCAGGGAAACATTTAAGTAAAATGAAGAGCATTAAAATGCAAAATATCTTGCTATGGTAGATTGATGAGTTAAATTACACTGACATTTCTTCCTACCCTGATAAATATCTTCCTGACCTTAGCCATTACTACATAGCAGACCACTGCAGGGCATTGCTACTAATACAGACATCATCAGGCCTAGAAAATATCTCCTTTGTGTTACAAGTGCGTGCGATTTTCTGTCATTACCGGGATGGCATGGATTGAAATTGAAAGACAGATCTGTTGACACATTAGATAACCAGACTCTGTCCAAAAGCTACATGGGGTAGCTTCAAAAGAAAGGAAAGAAATTTCAGAACAGGTCCCATGTCATGCCATCAATTACAACACTGTCATATTAATGGCTAAGGGGAGGCAGGGGAGCGATGACAATAGGTGCATTCATCTTGCTAGTGCTCTGGAAAAGGTGCACCTGTATCCCAGTGCACTTTGTCTCCTGCTGTCCCCTGATGCATCTGATAGTGAGAATGTTACCTATCTGTCATCCGTTCCTGCTGAAAGGCACCTTGACTACAGTTAATGGCTGGAACAGAAGTAAAATGCAGCTGCTTTCCTCTTCCACGCAGCCCAGGTTCTTGGTTATGATGCTCAAAATTCAGAAAGCACAAAGTGTTGAGATGGAAATACAAAGAACAGTCTACGCTATTAATTATTCTGTTGGGCAACCGATACATTTGACCATCTGAAAACTATCAGGATTTAGGAAGACTCTCGATTTTGTAGTAATGAACTCTTAACACTGTACCCCAAGATCACATTCTTATATTCTGGATTAATTTGGGAAAAAACAGTGTTGTCTTATTCAGGGGTGGGGGGAGAGAGAATCTACTCTTCAAATACATAAGGATCTCCCAATGGCAAATGTGAAAGGCTAGCTAAGGTATGTTAAAAACTTAACCCCTACACTTAACCCCTACAAGGGCTTAATATCCATACTTTAAAAAAGGGTTTTTATAGCCTGCTCTTCTCTACCTTAAGGAGCCTCAAAGTGGCTGACAATCATGTTCCCTTCCTCTACCCACAATAGGCATCTTGTGAGGAAGGTGGGGTGGGGAGAGTTCTAAGAGAACTGTGACTGGCCTAAGGTCACCCAGCAGGCTTCATGTGGAGGAGGAGTGGAGAACCTCAAACCAGATTCTCCATACTAGAGCCCACCGCTTTTAACCACTCCATTATGCTGGCTCTCTCCAGTCTCCATATGAGGGACTCCAGTCTGCCTGGAAATCTTGCCCTAATCTCAGATCTTTGGGAGTTAGTTGCAATATTTGTTTTCTAATTGCTGTATCTTTCACAGATAAAGACAGCCATTTCATAAGTATGAATACTGTGACATTTGAGCATGCATAGAAAAAATAAGCATTGCTTTTGAATACAGCCTAAATAAGGAGTATCATAACTCCGTATGAAGAAAGAATTAAAAGATTTGGACTCTTTATACATCAAAAAAACTGCTACAGAGAGGATGCAATGTGCAGTTACAGAGACAGGATATAAAATCATGGTTCAAGACATAAAATCCAATAAGGAACAGCTGTTGACCACTTTACATAAGTGGGTATCCAGTAAACCTACCAACAGCTTTAAAACAGAATCCATATGGAACTGGAATCTTTCATTGTGTGTTGAAATGGGAAAATGGATTTCGGACACCAGAGCACTCAATGACTCATACTGGTTACCTTGAATTATGAACTCAAGAACATATAAAATGCTTATGTTTTAGCACAGAATGTTCCACACGAATGAAACACAGTACCATCCTGAGCAGAGTTACACATTTCTAAATCAATAGGCTTAGAATGGTGTTATTCTGCTTAGGACTACACCAAGAGTCTCTTAACATTCTAATATGAAGGGGTGAATGGAAAATATATTCCTTTATAAACCTACCCATTCACTTAGGCCATCTACTGAGACCCTGCTCCATGTTCCATTGCTGTCAATAGCATGGTAGGTGGCGACAAGGCAGGGCTGCCTCAGTGGTGGCACCAAGGTTATAGACCTGTCTTCTGAGAGAGATCTGCTGTGCTCTATTGCCTCCTGGACTTCAGCTGTTCAGATAAAAACATTCTTTTTTTCCTGAAGGATTTGTAATTGGCTGGCTGCTTTCTTTAATGTGTTGTGCTGCTGATTTGATTTTTGCTCTGGATTTTTGTTGGAATTAGAGCTTTATGGACAGCTTTGTGGTTTGGGGGCAAAAAGAATTATTATGCATATCCTAATACATAAATAAATATTTAAAGCTGTATATGCTTGACTCAAGGACCTTTCTTTTTACTGAAGTCATATTACCCAGTGAATGATTATACAAATAGAAATACTCTATAGCCACCATGTAGGAAGCTCTGAACATTATTTCTAATCTTTGTGATGTCTGCAATATATTAATAAGGTTAAAATAACAGGAAGACACAGAGAGTCTACCTAAATTGTGTATGTGCTGCTTGCAAAACTTCTGAGGCACCTGGATTCGCCACAATCACAGAAAACATCTTGTCTTCATGGTCTCACTCAGAGTGATTCTTATGTTTTTATTTAGAAGTGTATATGGAGGAAGCATCACCTTGGTCCCTGGAACTTTCAAGTCAGCACAGCACAGGCCAGGTTAATATACAGGAGAGCATCTGAAATATAACCTTTGGTCTCCCTTGATGGTACACTTTTCTCTGCTTCAAATTGTGTCCTCTGGAACAAAAAGAAAAGGTGCATGCATACTGTGTTCCTGGTATAGATCAGACATAGAAAGGCAGTAGGAACATACCCTGTTACTCTTTTTTACAGAGAAGTTGCACCGTGAGGCCTGCAGAAAGGCATGAAAGGTTATTAACTCTCAAGGAAGTCGGTCAAGTACATGTTTCTCTGCATGGGCATGAGATGCAAACATATAAATGGAATAACTGGACTGCAGCAAGACGTGGAGCAACGGAGTGACTGGCTTCCCGTACTTTGGACAATGATGGTTTTGTTTTATGCTTGTCAGTGGACATGGGAGACGTTTTCTTCCCTAACTTTCCTCAGGAGGACTGAATAGATAGTCTACAGACAATCCAGCAAGCTTCTCTTGTGCTTCTAAGATGGTGCCACAGAGACGGTTGTAATGCACATGAAGACTGACCAAATTCAACTCTGTGGGGAACACAAACCTCACTAATTTTAGGTTACACAAAGCGTTAGTGGGTATTCTGTTGCACTGTGACACTATAAAAATCTTAATTTCATCCAGTACTTATTAGAAAGCTTAGCTCAGAGTTTCCACTGGCACAGGGTACAACAAATGTAGATGAAACGAGAGAGAATGCTTATTTTCATGAGTACATTTCCCTCGTAATGATAATAATGATTTGCCCCATCTGTTTAGTGGTAATTTAATGGAGTTTGTGAGTGGCTGAAGATGGATTTTAATTAATTCTCATAGTTGTGTCTGCCTGTATTTTAATTCTTACAGGGTCAATTTTAAACTAAAATGGGATTTTTGAAGAGGTGACGTAAGAGGGCAGCTTGGGTTAAGCAGTTAATTTGGCACCTTGATGCAATCTTACTTGGTCAATACAAGCAAGAGAAAGTTAATAGTTTCCCTTCTGTTCACAAAGTTTATTTGCATAATGTGGCACACCACATCCCATAGACTCCAAGAAGCTCTCAGGGCAGTTTCTGGGCCAAATAGAAGTGATTAAGGTTAACCCAGAAGTAAATAAACCTGTACAGGAAGGAATTCAATTTTGCAGCACACAAATGCCTCGTGAATAGGTCTATATAAAGGAAGAACCAAAGGACCCTGGAGGCAGTCCGGAGTGGACAGGAGCTCCATGCTGCTGGTAGGGCAAAGGGGCCAGCAAGTTCTTGTCTCACTCCAAATTTGACTGTCCAAAGACAGTAGGAAGACAAGGACAGGACTATGACAAGACCTGGAGGTAGCTGTCCTGGCATTTAAGGCTGGAGGACTCTGAATGCACAGAACTGTGACACAACAGCTGCTATTCCCAAATCCCTGAAAGAGGCAGAGCACAAAGGATAGAAATGACCAGGGATGAGCAAGCATATGTTCTGCATTATAGTAAAGGTAAAGGTTTCCCTTGCTCGACAGCCAGTTGAATCTGACTTTAGGGGGCAGTGCTCATCTCCGTTCCGCTGGCCAAGCTGTAAAGAGCCATGACGCTGCTACCTTCCCACCAAAGCAGTAACTATTTATCTACTTGCAATTTCTTGCTTTCGAACTGCTAGGATGGCAGGAGTTGGGGCCAGAAATGGGAGCTCACTCCGTCATGTAGCACTAAGGTCTCGAACTGCCGCACTACAGACTTTCTGGTCTGCAGTTCAGCGTCTTAACCTCTGAGCCACCACGGCCCCTTCTTCTGCATTATAGGCAGGGCAAATGTAGGACCCAAGGCTACAACTGTGCCCATCCAATGTCTCTGGCAATGACACATAATTGAATGCTATAGAACAGGGGTCCCTGATCTTGAGAGTCTGTGGACAGCTTTAGAATTTTGAAGAGAGGGAATGGACACAACCACAGAATGGCTGCCACTGAAGACTGTGGCCAATCAGAAAATGGCTCTTACAGTATACTGGGGAAGTCATAAAATGTTGGGAAGTTGTAAGTCAAGCATCCTCTTACTATTAGGAAGAGAGACCCATGCATGCCATCATGGGCTCCTTGGGGGAAGGATGCGATAAAAATATGATAACCTAAATGGAAGTATGCCTAAGATTGGGGTTTTGGGGTCCAATCCAACATTCCTCTCAGCTCTGTCACTTCCTCTCCATCTGCTATCTACAGCAGCCACTGGTGTTCTCAAGGGCTCCTTCCTCACAGTAGATGACCAGGGTTGAAATTCTGAGCTAAAAGCGATGCACATTTTTACTTCCAAACAGAGCAATATCAAAGTTTCTTGCCAACTGAAGTCAGAATTTAGGGGAAATCCACTACTATTTCTAAGGCCAAAGGGTTTCCATCCAATTTTAAATGAAGAAAGTGGGTACAAGCAAGTTTACATGTGATCCGATGGCTGAAAAAATTAGCAGAATGATTAAGGGCCACATTATTCCAGTATCTCTGGCTTTCTGTCAATATTCAAATATGTTATAAGTAATAATTCCAGCAGAAGATGCACAGACATGATTTTGAAGAAATACAGTCCAAAAGGTTAAAGACAATACTGCGGTGAGAGAAATTAAATGTGTGCTGTTTCAGACTCAAGTCCAATGAAATAATTACACTGATAAACTATTGATTTGGACTCTGACTTCATTCTCCTGTCTTGCAGACTTGCGCATTATGCTACAGGGAAACTCTAAAACTTGGCATGCTAGTCACAATAAAAGCCTTCTCTTGCTACTTAGCTTCAGTAAATGATTTTTCAAAGTTTAAGGTTGAACCTCATCTAAAATTATTTTAATGAGACTTAAAAATAGTTAATGCACTAAATTGTTGGAGGGAATGGCACAGCTCTCACTGCTGGAAAAATAATAATTCCACCATTTTCTTAGCCAATGATGCAATACCATTTACAACTATTAGATCAATTTAATCATGAAAAACAACAAATGAGGCCTGGATTATAAATAGGAACATGATCAATTTTGTCGCTTTTGTTTCTAAAATGGAAAAGAATGTTAATATTGTAAACCCCTGGCATTTCTCCTAAGTTAACTAAACTGCATTTGCTACCTAAGCACTAGTGGGGAAGACAAAGGAATGACAAATATTCATCATATTATGTAAATAACTTCTCCTATTCTTGATAAAAGAACTGACTGAGCAGGACATAATATGTAAACTCGCAATCACATAATTTTGGTGAAGTCAGATTTGCATAGAGACCTGTAAACATGAAGGAATGGAAGGTATTATCTGCAATGTCAATGTCTAATGAATGATAATGAGTTCCACAACCAATGTCTGGCAGAACTGAACGACTGTTTGAAATTCAGGCTCCTTGCCCTGGCCACCAACAGCTAACAAGCCCTCAGGTCCCAAAGCTTCCACAGTCCGGCAATCTCTCTGTCCCCATTTCACATTAAACAAAATAATTACTTGTCTCAAATTGTCTGGTTCCGATGATCTATGAGGAGAGGCACCAAGTCATCTTAGGAAATTCCAAATGTGTGGGATTTATGGTTATTTTGTCATTGAAGAAAGGCAGTGTACATACAAACATTCAGTTGAACCAGACTTTCTCTTTCTTTCACATATTCCAGGACTGTGCCCTGAGAAGGTTCTGAAGAATGGATCAATTCATCCAGCCCATTCTCCAAGTGATGCCTTTCCACTCAACAAAGCCAGCCTTGAACATCACACAGTATGTGACAGAGCCACCTGCCCTACCAGAATGTCCGTAAGCCATGCATCTGTTCTGTGGCCAGCTGCCACTTGAGAGTGGCTGCTGTCACTCTACAAGTGAGGATGGCTCTGTACACCAATGCAAGAGCAGCCACTGTTCCTCTGGGCAGCATCTAACTTTTGATGGGCAGTGGTCATTCTTTCCATAGGTCTGAGAAGAAAACTGAGGGGGGGTAGAAGGGGTGAATGACATTGTTCAATATGGTCTGGGATGCTTACTGATTTGTATAGGAAGTGTTCTCTATATTACAGGTATATTTCCACTACTTGTTTTATGGCTGCCAACTATTTGATCACTATGCAAAACCCTAAATATAGACGTTTAATTTTATTAGCAAGATGCAATTCACTTCCAGCAGCCGAAGATACCAGAAGGATTAAAATCATTTCCTGGGTGGAAAGGAAGTGTTCTTGTGCTTCTGGAGCAAAAGAAACTGTCTCGCACATATTGTTGCATTGGCCCTTGTTTGTTAAAGCCAGGTACTGGGAGCTTTTATTAATTCTGATATTCAGTGTTCTAGTAACTATATTACCTTCATATTGTTGTTTTCTAATTATAGGGCCTGGTTGCAAGCTGTTGCTAAATTTCTTGCACATTTTTAAATAGTTGTAATAGGTTTTTTAAATTTTTATTTACTGTAATGAAGTCAACAATAAGAAAAGCAAAAACATACAAACGCACTATGCAATACATCACTGTTGAATAAGGTAAATAGTTAACAAGAGAGATGTAAAAAATTAGAAAACGTTCATTAACAATAGGAACCTAATAATCAACATAGTAAGACAACTATAGATGGTACCATGTTAAATACATTTGAACTGTGAACTATGAAAAATAGTTGTAATAGTTAATGATTTATTGATTTGTTTTGTTTTTCCTTTTTCTGAATTCTACCAACCTGTGGTTCACTAGGAAATTTATACATATATACATACATATAGACACAGACAGATAGATAATGTTCAATATGCTCTTCAGACCATGCAAACCACAGAGGTTTCAGCACTACCACAACACCTCAGCCACTGCCAATTCCAAGAGCATGCAGAGAGACTGATGTCATACATTCCCAAAAATGGCATAATGGAAAAGAAACTCCTTCCTCGAACTAAGGGCCAATCTGCATTTAGCATTTTTACCAAACCCACACTGGAACAGAAAAAGATGCAGTTCAAAACCACATTCAACTATCCCAGGCCAACACTGTGCTGACTGCGGAATCACCCCCGAATGGCCATAAAACAGCCATAAATCTATGTGGACAGCTGCCATTAAAGCAGAGATCAAAGGAAGTGAAAACAGCATGCAGTCTGGATGCTGCCATAAAATGCGACACTCAATCAAAGTGAAAGTGGCATGTAATGTAGATGGGGATTTCTGTTCCAGCGTGGATTTGGTAAGACAGTGGAGCAAATGCTAGATGTAGATCGGGCCAAAATATAATGAACAATATTTTAATATTAGTGAGAAGGCCCGTTGTGGGACTAAAGAAAACGGGCACTAGCTCAGCCATGCGGCCACGGGCCATTGTCTCCATCCCCAGCGAAGCTCCCGCCCACCTGGCATGGTAGAGGCCCCATCAGGCCAAGGCTCCTAGCCTTGTCCCTCCCCCCACCACCCCTGCCCGGTTGAGCCACCCGGGCTTGTCCCTCTTCCCACAATGGATGCCAGCCTGGCCAGTTGGCTGTGGGCCTCCATCTCCTTCCCAGCCCCCCTGCCCCAGCGAAGCTGCCCAGCCCCCCGCACGGTCAAGGCCCCAGCAGGCTAAGGCGGCTGGCCTCGTCCCTCCCCCCGCCACCCCCAATTGAGGACCCGGCAAGTCAAGGTGGCCGGGTTTGTCCCTCTCCCCGCAATGGGTGCCAGCTTGGCCGGCCAGCCACAGGCCTCCATCTCCTTCCCTCCCCCCCTGCCTTGGCAAAACTGCCTGGCCTCATCCCTCCCCCCGTGTGGTCGAGGCCCCAGTGGGCCAAGCTGCCTAGGCTTGTCCGCCCCTGCCACAGCCGTCTTGGTAGGCCAAGGCCTGTGACTTTGCCCCCCCCCTACTTACCGTAGAGGTGATGGGACAAGCTGGGCCTAGCTCCCCACCCAGCCTCGGGACCAGTGGCATAGTGCTGTCTCCCCTCATCCCCAGACCGCACGGGGGAGGCACGAGGGAAAGGGCCGCTGCTGCCTCCGCACTCGGCCACCTCCAGGGCCTTTCCAGGCAGCTGGGCAGAGCCAGCGCATGTCAGCCTGGCCCTCCTCTTGGCCAGTAGTGTTTCCTGACTGCCATGGCTCGGCAGTGCCGCCACCATGGCCCCGTCTGGGGCCTGCAGGCCAAGCAAGGGCCCCTGGCTTCTGGTGTGTCCGGCTCGTCTGGCGGGTCGAAGTGAAATGCGGCCAAAACACTGGTTGTGGCCTCCATGGGTGGGACCATGCCAATGGAGGCAGCAACGTGGCCAGTGGAAACTGATGCCCTGTGGGTGGCACACCAGGATGCCAACCAATTCCAGAGCATGTGGAATGTTCTAGAGAAGTGCCACCACCGTTCAGCTTTTATAATATAGGGAGACGGTGCTGCTTACAGTAGAATGGGATACTGTCTGTGGGAGGAGATTTGATATGAGACTTGAACAGAACACAGATTGTGCCTGTACCTAGTTTTAGTACAAATGCTAAATGTTCGTGGGAGTTACTCAAAACAGATCCAGAAATGGAACTCAATTGTTTTTCATCTTCAGCAAGGATGTCACCTGCTCAAGAAGTGATTCATTGCTTCAAGGCACTTTGAGTCTCTACCCTATTGTGATTATTTTGGGGGATCAGCAACATTCCTAGCAAATTGCATGGCTGGTATAACATACTACGCTGTCAAAAGCCCTTCTACCCACCTTTCAACAATTCTGCACCGGTTGTTGCAAACACAGAAACCCTTCTCTTTTGCAGACTGTGCAAAAGATATTTTTATACCACCTCAGCACAGCTCTACAAGCCTCATGTTTGTATTAGCATGTCAAAGAAACCAACCCTTTAATATTCAACTAATGGTGCTGAAGAGAATCTACACCATTATAAGAGAGCCTCGGTCATATTGATGCTATCATTCACTCTGCTTGCAAAGCTCTGTGCACAAATAACTTGGCCAAGGCAAGACACTGCTGATGGAGATATAAACACAGAGGCTCCTGGCCAACAGCACAGCTGTTACACTGGAGACACACAGCTTTTTGATTCATGCTGCATGGATGTGGTCAGATTCTTTATCCGTATAATAAAGTCATCTTCTAGACATTAAGCTTGTGGTCGCTGCAGCACATGGCAGTTGAGATCTGGAGCCTCAGCTGGTCTCTCTTTCGGTGCCTCATCAGCATCTCACAAGCTCATCTTCTGAACCTTTATAGCATTCACAATGGGTTTATTTGCAAAGCTCCAATCACAATTAATTTGACACCACAGCATTTTGGCATACGCTGGCCAGTTGAACAGTGTCATTAGAATCATCTGCTGGAACCAAATGAATAATTTACATGCCTAGAAAAGCAGAAGCTAACATCTCAGCAACATATGCAACTTGAATGGCAGAGAGAGCTCTGCACATTCCACTAAACCAGTGTTTCTCAAACCAATTGCCTTCAACATCCATTAACCTACTCTGGAACCCTGACGTTTCTGCCAGAGGATATGATTGTACTCTAGGGCCTCACCGTTACCCCATTTGAGATGAGAATGCAAGCTAGTGGACATCCAATATTGTCCTGAGGTTGCTTAACTGAAAGGGGAAACCTGACTTTCAGAGAACCCTATCCACCTTATTTAGGACTCCCAGAACAAAGTCTGAAAACTGCTGCATAGTTTTAATATAGTCAATATGGTAGTTTTAATATAGTGTTCATATTAATACAATTGTACTGCAACTAACAGTCCAATCCTACAGTACTATTCCAATCTAAGATCACTGAAACAAACTAACTCTCTATGCCCTGATGTGGATGGCCCAAACCAGCCCAATCTCATCAGACCTTGGAAGCTTAAGCAGGGTTAGTATATGGATCGGACACCACTGAGAAAGTCCAGGGTCACTAGGCAGAGGCAGGCAATGGCAAACTAGCTCTGAACGTCTCTTGCCTTGAAAACCCTATAGGGTCGAGTCAGTTGCAACCTGATGGCACTTCCCATCACCACCTCTCTGAAAGACTGCAGTACATCTTATGGCCTATTTGAAAACCATTCTTATCTACTGTACTTTTACCTTGCTGTTTTCCCCAAGAAGGGTGGTGAGGGCAGATGGTTATTCTCTCCTGTGTGGTTTGGAGGACTGAAAATGAGCTATGGGCTCGTATGCTCCTTTCTCCTCCCTAGAAAGTAGGCCTCTTTTGTGTTTCTTATTTAGCATTTCTAGAGGTTGCCTGACATCTGAACTGACAAATGGTTAGTTACCTTCCTTCAGACCAGGAACTCATTTCAAGCTATGGTTTCCAATTTTAGTTTGGAACAAAAGCACTAAACTTTGTTAACAGATGTCATGGAGAACTATGGTTAGTGGTAGAGATAGGAGAGCTCTCCACAATCCAAGCTCTTTACTGAAACAACATGGATAGACAATGTTGATTACAAGTGCTTGGACTGCTCAGGACTTCCCCTTTTCTTCCCTTCTTTGAGCCCAATCCTGAGTGAGTTTAGTTGTAACTAAGTCCCACTGTGTTCTATGGAGCTTACTTCCAGTTTAGTGTCCATCTGCTAAATTGCAGTTTCTCTCAGAGAATCCATCTGGCTAGGCACATCAGCTTCCCCCCACCCCCAAATCTCCCATGCATACAGCTCAGACATTAAGACAGATTAGAAAATGATTACTTAAAATTTACAAGCTGAAGAGCTCTTGGGTAAGCATCATACCTCCTCAAAATATTTCTGAATTCAATGAGAATGGCAAAACTATATATTAAGCTACAAAGCAGGAAAAGTTCAGTGGCATCTCTACTTGGTGCTAAAAAGGAAACTGATACCGGCACACAACACATGGAAAATGTACATGAGACTACAGCTTGAGTTCAAACCTCCAAACTTTGTTTTTTCCTGCACTGAGTCAAAGTAATATCTGACTTCCAAGAACCATTCATATTTGGCTTCTGGTGAAATTCAAGAGAAAGCAAAACCCAGACTTGGGGAACAATCACTAAGAACATTTGAGTTAAACCTCTTACTCCCCAGACATAATCACTATGTGCATAGTAGGTGTACAGGTTTCTCGAACCTTCTCATCTCCAGTCCAGGAGATAAGAAAGGTCCAACTCCTGATACTATGCCAGCACGTGGAGAATCTCACGTCTATCCCACGCCCCTCCAGGAGTGAGAGATACCAAAGACCCACATGCTTCAGGAACACTGAAATCAGTATTCTGCCACCAGGACCTATTTAAGGACGTTCCCAACTCAGACAGGAGCATAGGTCCCACCTCCTGCCAGGTTTCTGGGAATTACCAACTTATCAGCTCTGGGCTAGAGCAATTAATTAACACACAGTAGTAGACCTCAGCTGAGCAGCCCCAGGCCACGAGATTTAGCCTTAGAGATCCAATTACAATACAGAACTCAAAATTAGATGAGTTTAATCTATATAAGATCTTTATTAAGCAAAGCAGTTATATGACAAGAGACTTGCAGAGGTAGAAAACAAAGAACAAGGCCTATAGCTTTACACAGCTCTTACTACACATAGAGATATTCCATAGTTACCAGTCCTTCAGGGTCCATTGACAAGGTAGAACAAAGTCCATTGCCCAGGGAATCTTAAAGAGGAACCACATGCTTGCAGTAGGCAATTAAGGCCAGCTTGTTGCCCACTAGCAAAATTCAGTGTTTCAGGTTTGTAATCCAAACAGAGACTAACTCTTAGAAAGGGGCCCTCCTTCCAAGAGAGTTCTGTGTCTTTTCTCATAGGGTGAGGATAATCCCCTCCTACCCTTGTCACAATTGAGTATGGCCATTTACCCAATCCTGACAGGGTCGAAAGGCGTGCCCAGTGGCCATTGTGTATGTGCTGAAGGCACGTTCGCTGTGCTTTGAAGTTTGGGAAGAGTCTCAATGTCTGGTCTTCCCCTCAGAGGTGCCAAAGTATTTTTTGAAATGGATATCTAGGCCTGGCATCTGTGCATGCCATCTGTGCAGGTGTCAAAAGTCACAGGGAAATGTTCTCAGCTAAGCCATTTGGGCCTAGTATGAATGAACCAGGAAAGTTTTTTCCTATACAGTAGGCACTATATATAAAGTTCTTGAGCCAATGCCTTTCTAACTGTACCACGGTCTTCAGGGAAAAATTCAACTTAGATATATGAAGGTTCCTTTGTTAAGAAATGAGCCTTTTTATTCAATGTATTTTTTTCCAAAAATATTATATCCTACCTCATCGACAGAATGCTCCTGGGAAAGATTCTACTTTGGATTGCCAGCCAAGCACTAGCAACCTGCAGGAGCTTTGGGGGGGCACAGGAGCATGAGGCAGGATATAATATTTTTGAAAAAATTAATAAGCCTTGTGAAGTGACATTTAGTGTTTTGGGTAACCTAGACCACACATGCTCAAGCAACTTGCCTAAGAAGGGGATATTAGCTACTAGTGGTTTATAGCATTGGAGCCCAAGGGGGCTTCTTTGAAAGGAGTTTCACAACAGCCTGCTTCAACATTATCAGGATGCGAGTGCACCAGAGAAAGTGAAACAAAAGGAGGAATCCCACAGACTAGTGGAGAACATAAGACAACCTGAGGCTTCAATCCAGACAGCTCATTTAGGTATACCTAAGGGCTTCTATGCACAAAGGAACATTATGACCACTTCCCACCACCCCCATTCACTCCTACGTGCTATAAACTACTGAGTTCCAAGCCAGCATGACTGCTCCAGGCTTTTAAAAAAAGAAAGCATAATGGTCTTGAAAAACTCACTTGAGGACTTACTGCCATATGCTATGACGATGGCCACTAGTGCAGATGGCTTTAAATGGGGATTGTACACATTCATGAAGGACAGGTAGGGTGGCCAGCTTTGGGTTGTGAAATTCCTGGAGTTTTGGGGGGTGAAGCCTGGGGAGGTTAGATTTTGGGGAGGGGAGAGACCTCAGTGGGGTATAATGTCATAGACTCCACACCTTCCAACGTAGCCATTTTCTCCAGGGGAACTCATCTCTTTTACCTGAAGACCAGCTGTAATTCTGGGAGATCTCCAGCCACCACCTGGAGACTGACAACCCTAAGGACAGGTCAATGAGTCATCATGACTAAAGGGAATCTCCATGTTCACAGGTAGTGTCCTGCTTGCTAGAGAACTGCAGGAGAGGGCTGTTACCATTGTGTCCTGCCTGTGGCCTTCCAAGGGGAACCTAATTGGCCACTGAGGGAAACAGAATGCTGGATACAGTATAGATCTATGATATGATTCAGCAGAATTCTTTTAATGTTTTTAAGTCACAAACACATAGTGTCAGTTTCACAGTTCTCTAGATGGCCTAGCCATGAAACTTAACATGAGCATTCCAGCTCATGCCCTTCACTTTTCAAGTTATTCTCAATTCATCTCATTTTCATAAACATACATAAGTCCTCAAGGATTAAAGATAATGAATAAGAATGAAGACCCTGTTTCACCTTTCAGTCACAGCAATTTGAAACGTACTGCAATGAATCAGAATCTCTGTGCTGAGTGACAGCATTAGATGAAATTCTCAACAAGAAATCTAGGCCACTGCTTATGACTCCGCATCTCCCGTTTAGGTTGCTATCTGACTACCAGGCTCATACTACTAACATTCAACTACTAACTTTAAATAAAAACATTATGTGATACATTATAATATTAATATCAAGCTTCTCCAGATTTGGACCACTTCTTCCCAAAGGATATATGAATGCCCAACTGCTTTGGCTCACTTCTGCTCACCAGTTTTGACCAGAGAAGTGGTTTTTTGATGGGCTGTTTGTGAGCAGTTTGAGCCTATTTGCTGGGTTATTTTTCATGTATTCAAAAGTACAGTTTAATTGATGAACTACTGTTCATTCATGCAGGCTCTTAAATTACACAATCCAATCAGAGTCCTAGTTCCTCTCCGCTTCCAAGACATGATCTCACTCCTCACCACTCAGCATCTAATTACATAAACCAGGGGTCCCCGTCGTGACACCTGACACTTTTCCTGGTGATCAGCAAGCGCTTCTAGAAGATGTATGGGGCCAGGCGAGGCTTTTGCCAGCTTGGCTTCTAACTGGCTGTTCAGAAAGTTGCTTTGGCAGCAGCTGCCACCAAAACACAACACTGTTCACTGAGGGACTGAAGGTTACCTGTATGTCTGCAAGAAAATATTTTAAAGTAATATGTTCACTTTAAAAGGTACCTTGCTAAACAGAGCTTCTGACTGAAATGCTGAAAAGTTACTACTAGAGCTATGTGTAACCTGACTCCCTGACATTTTGTGGTTAGCTTTACCTCCTGTAGCAGCCATTCCAAAAGTGCCTGCAGGATCAAAAATGTTCAGTATCCCTAATATGGATTAATAGTGAACAAACTATTCTGCTGGCCTATAATTATAAATAAATGGTTTTTTTGCTTTTTAAAGAAGTCTTACCATTTGGTGTTTAAACCCACTGTACGTTGAGTTTATTTTGTGCATGTGCTTTCCCAGCCATTCTTAAGGGAGTTATAGTATCCCCCCTCATCATTTAATTACCTGATCCAACTATTCATAATCCTGGGGGAGAACTGTTTTCACCTATTGCACAGATATGAAAGCTGCTTGCAAGGCAGAATGCAGTGAAAGTGAAATGCCAAAAGCTCCTGTGCAGCCATAAAGCTATTCTGTGGATGCTGGAGGTGGATGGCAATTAGGCAAACAGATCTGAGGATCAACTCACAGGGGATCACAGTTGCAGGACATGGTATATTTGCCTGCTGCAGCTGGTTGCTACAAATTTCAAAGGATCCTTACTTGCTACTTGAGTTTAGGCTATGTACATAGTATTTTATTGGAAAGAAAAATATAATCTACTTTCTGTAGGTCACTAAGCAACATTTTAGATGACAGAGGAAAATATTTCTATACACAGCTATTCTAATTGTATTTTGCAAGTTCTAGTATTACAGCCTACAGTAGGCCAAGGATCAGGTTAATAATACATTTCCTAAGGTAGAGAAATAAAAGAAAATTTTGCATTCTAAAGAGGAGGAATAGAAAGATTTTGTCATACTACCAAATTTTACCCTGTCAAGTTAAAGAAGAAACTATCATTCAACATGACAGAAATGTCATAAAATTGGCTAACATAAAAATTGTTTTAAATGATGCATTAATTTGCATGTACTGTATCTGAATTGACTGTTGCAGCTTGGGTTAACATATCCGCATATTTTTGGTAAAATAAAGAATAAATTAAGCCATTGAATTTTCTGCAAACAGATCGGTCTTTATTGCTTTGAAACTGGAAGGAAAGTATAAAGAATTAATTTTTTTTAAGGGGAGTAGAATACTACATGATTCAGAAATTTGGCTATGTGACTAATATAAGGTTGGAAATGTTATTTATTAAATTATCAATTCCATCCACAAGGGACCATTCTGGTGGCTTACAGTGGGCCTCAGCATAGCCTCAGCAACATTTTAAAAATAAATAAGACCACAGAAAAATTCATTCATGGAACATCTTGTTACTTCTGTTGACCTTGGCAGGGTTTGTTATGATGAGTCCTTGCAAAATATAATTGAAATAAAAAGAGGAACATATAGAAATCACAGACAGAGCAAATACAAACCAATCAGTGTGGAATCCTCTGAAGGGCCACTGGAATGAGGCAGTCTCACCCTACTTCTGGAAGATCAGAAATCATCTAGACCTCTATAAGCAATGAACCCTCCACAGGCAAAGCACTATCACTGAAAAGCTGTGTAATATCGTTTCCTTTGGTCTTCAGTCTAAAAGGCATCTTTGTTCCCTGTTACTAATTCCTGAAACAAAAAACTTCTGTATACCATAACATACAGGCCTGAAATAGGACAGAAAGGAAGCTTGAGGGAACATACAAGCATTTTTTGTGTGTGTGCTATGCTTTCCTTTTCTGTCTGCAGTTCCTAGCTCTGCATTAGAAAGTAACCCCTGAGGGTGTTTTGAGTTTTGGCACCAACTTATCAGGCAGTTAGAGCAGCTTAGTTGACCTGGGGACAGGACAATTAAGCCCTGTGGCAGCACACATTTTTATTTATTTCAAAGATTACTATCTCGCCTTTTCAACATTGATGACTTCAAGACAATTTACAGCATCAGGATAACATGTCGTGTATAGGGCAGATTCTATCATAGTCTTTCCTCAGACAGCTGGATGGATGGAACTTGGAATCTGTTCAAGAGGTTGCTTGAAAGAACTGCTTTCCTCCCATGCGGATGACACTGGAATTTAGACTTGATAGTATAAAGTTTCAGGGTAGTGACATGGTAAAAACATGATCTTATAAACAACTTCTATACTCCTCAGATTTTTTTTTCTTTCCTTCTGATGGGCAGTAACATGATAAAGTACCAAAAAAGGGGGACTTTGGTGATGTGGTGAATTCACTACTTAGTGATTGGGTGGGGTGTGCCTTTGGTTCATATAAATAATTTGTCCAGTCAGAGCATGATGAGATTGAATTTCACCATATCCTAGTTCAGCCCAGCACATCCCAGATTTTTATTCTAAAATCATAAAAGTGGCTTAATGATTCTCACTCTGGTACAGAAATACATTTATTAATAATTCATGTTTCTTTCACACTTTTGAGCCAAAGACACACACAATAAAAATTGATGTCATATATAATAAAACTAACCAATCAATCATAACCAACCACTATAAATCCAAATATACCAAAACCATACAAAGTTTATACAGGGCTCATAAGATGTGGTCCATGGGGTCGCGAAAAGTTGGACTTGACTGTGTGACTGAACAACAACAACAACATAAGATAAAAGGTCAGAAGAGCAAACGACTCTGGAAGAGAAACATCTCCATCCTAACAAAGCTGAAGAGAACTCTGCAAGACTAACTTTTCTGGGTAGAAAATTCCAGAGACTTATAAAATGTGAAAGTCCATAAAGCATGCACCTCTGTTTCCTCAGCTATGAAATGGGGATGCATATCTTACGAACATATGGAATGTGTATTTCTTCGTTAAATAGGTGCAAATAAAGATTTGGATCCAACCAGCTTTGTGAATGGTGAAACAGGGAGAAAAGAATCCTCATTGACCCCCCCCCCAAAGGCTGTGTTGGGGATCAAGGGATCTGTGTGGACAAAAGTGATGTGAGATGGGCTAACAAAGACAATTTCAGCAATTGTGAGTGAAAAAGTCAGCTGGATCCAACCCAAAGAGACTGAGATCTGCTCAAATTCTCCCCCCCCCAAAAAAAAGAGCCTTATTAAGAAATTTGAACTGACCTGTTCATCTCAGTCAGAACACAGTTACATCAGGACATTCTGAGACTATTAATTTTTCCAAAAAAAAGCCCAAGCAAAAACAAAAACAAAATTAGTCCTGTTTTGCTCCAGCCAAATACCAAAGCAATGTTCAAAGAATTTTACTGTCATCTGAAAGCACCATCTTGCTTCCAGCTGCATAAATGTTTAAACTTGATAGTACCTGAGTATCAGATTGTGTCCCTACAACCCATGTTTCTTGTCTTACACAAACTGTGATATGAAAAGATGAGAGCAGACTACCCTTCATCTTTGTTCAGAACTGACTTGATCTTTATTTGCAAGCATTTTTGGTGAGCGTTTTGGATTAAAAAAAGATTTTTCCGTTTCCCAAGAATTTCCTCCCAATTCATAATGATGGTTCCCATGGGACTTGTACTTTGGTTTCACATGCTCTGTTCCAATCTTACAGCACCGGCAGCCACAGAGAACTACATGGAAATTCAACTGCCACCCCCTCCCCCAACACACACGCCTCCACGAACAGGAAGACAAATCTGTTTTAGATCAACATGGCAAATACAAACCACACAAAACTTCTGCCAGAAAGAATTAAAAACAATGTTAGAAATAGGGAAGCTAATCACCAAACAAAAGGCTACTCTATGGTCTGCTCATATAATGCACGACAATTAATGAGTCTCATCAAGATTGAAGGGTTTTAATTTAAAAAAAAATCTCTGTACTTCAACTACAAAGTAACTGGCTTTAGATACCTGGTTTGCTAACAACCACATGGGCAGAACCTACATTTTTATTACAAGCTGAAGGAATTTGGGGGAGAGGGGAGGACTGTGCTCATTTCATAATACGGGCCAGTATTACAAGCAGGAGATATTTTTATACCAAACCAAGTAATTACAAGTTCTGACACTCCGACTAGAATAATGTACCCTTCCAGGCTGGAAAAACAAGTATCAAATATCACCAAACCTGGTATGCTCCAGGACCAGGAGTATCATCCTTTGCCTCTTTGAAACGCTCCATCCGAGAAACCCATAAAGTAAGACAAGAAGTTGACTTCACAACTGGATTGTAAGCCCCTGGTCCTAAAAATGGGGGGAAAGGGAAGGAATAAAATGGAAAGTTGCAATTAGTTTAGAAAATAAACATTCAAGTCTGATTTATTGTAAAAGTACAGCCATGAAAGAAAGCAGAGGTTACAATCATATTCTATAAATATAAAAATATAAGTATTAATAAATACAACACAAAACACTGTTCTTCATCATTCCAGCATGCTACCATGCTGTTAAAGTGTCTTCTATACATTTATGGTAAATGAATATATATGGTAAATGAATGGAGGCATTCTTAACATCCCAGAACATTTTTGGTGCAGACCAGTATGCTTGCTCCCTCACTCTTCAATAAAACATCCAATTTTTATCCCACCATTCCTCCAAGAAGTTCATGGTGGTATTAACAGTTCTGCCTTCCATCAGTTTATCCTTTCAGCAAGACTGCAAGAAGGGGTATGCTGAGAGAAAGTGAATGGCCCACAGTTACCCAATCTACTTCATGAACTCTGGTCTTCCTGACACTAGTTCAATACCATAAGTACACCCAAGAACGGTGGCTCTCAAAACAACTCTTAAGAACTTCTAGAAGGTCTCCTACCCAGGCCATAATCAAGCAGATATCTGAATAGCTTTAGCCTGGCAACAGTATTATGTGACTTCATGCCGTCCTTTGGGTATGTTACAATACCATCTGTCCTAACACATGCAAAAATGAACAAATTGCTACACTGCCTAACACTAGCCTCTCTGTCCGTTGACCCGACTGTCTAGAAATAATTAAAACCCCTTTACAACACTGTTATAAGATCTCTTGATCTCACTGGCACCTTTAAAAAAGAATATGTGGCTTCCTGCGGCCAGACTAAGGGAACGAGAAGAAATCTTTTTTTTTTTCTTTAAAAATAAACGGATTATACTCTGCCTCTCCAGGTCAAAATCTGGCACATCCCACCGCGGCCACCATGTCATGACCCCAGGGGGTCGCCACCTTCTGCTGCCACCACCCTGGACTTACAGTCCCTTGAGAAGGCCCAGGGTACCCTCTCAAGCCCATCCAAAAATGCCCCTTTTACAGCCAAGAAAACACAGGCATGATGACCAGGCAAAGTACTTAACAATGGTTTATTAAGAACAGTACTGGGGCAAGGCTACCTATTACTCCTTAACTGTTACTACTTAAGGCCTACAAACCTTCTTACCAGGCCTCACTACCTGTACAGTCACTCTGACTAGTGAGGGACCTTCTCCTCTCAGACCAGCTCTTCTCCCTCAGTGACTCCGTGAGAGGGAAAACTGTAGCGAGACAGCAAGATCCGTTTCCTCACAACACAGAGAGTTTATCACAGTCCCCTTCAATTCACTCCTGTGTGAAGAAAGACACCACTTTCCACAGCCTACAGCTTAAGACACACCTCCACAAGAATGCAACAATCTCCCCCCAGAATGCCTGAACTCCCATTGGCTAAAACCATCCCCAAGCATTGTGGGGATTGTAGGCTGTCTGCTTTCTACTGCCAGACAGGCCCTTCCTATAGGCCTCTAGGCCCTGTCTCCGTCCTGCACAGATCATGACAGTGGGTCTTTCTCAAAATCTCTTTTGAACGTTTTAATGAGGCTTTCATTGGGCCCTTATATGTTTTTAACTGTCTTTCTGATAAATACATGTATTTTTGTATAAGTTACAACTAGGTTTTTAATACTGGCCCTTTATCAGACTTCTTTCTTACCCTCGTGGTTCTTGATTCCACCTTTGTTAGGCCAAACCTGAACAGAAAGCATTACAGATCTCTCCAACACTTTGCATTCCCTCTTGCAGGTGACATCTGCAGGTCCCTTCATTCAAGAGGAGAAGGCACAGTTGTACTCTTAGTGGCAGTATTGTACAAAAATGGGTAGCTTCCATCAACAGACTTATTCATGGGCTCTCTTGAACATGGATGTGCATTCACTGACCCCCTTCCCAAGTCACCTCTTGACAGGACCCAGCAACATCAGGCTCCTGTCTCTACTTTCCCTCTGAATGTGGCCCATAACTTGGACACATCCTAAAATGCAACCATTCTTAGTTGCCCCAGATCTTAGTTAAACCAGACAAACTCCTAAACTGGGTGGCTAAAAATGTGGGGTATAATTTAATGAATGGGGAGGGCGGAGAGTGAGAAAGGTATGTGAGCTTAATCTAATCTGACCTTAGACATCAAGCTGTTTTTTTTTTAATATATAATGGAATTTTTTTAGATTGGATGAAACAATCATTCACTTATAAAGCAACCTAATAGCAATCCTCTTGTTGCATATGTATATTTAGCACTGAAGAAAATTTCATTTTGCTACATAATTTTTTATTCTAAGACATAGTTTCCATTATACGTATCCTGCTTATGTGATACAGGTCAAAGACTCGCATTACCAGCTTCTTATAGCATTAGTTGAGGACTGAATTATGCAGGAGCTATTTTCTATTTATTTACCAAAATGCCACATTTTAATCACAGGTCAACAAAGAATAAAACTTCTTTCACTCCACGGCAAACACTGACAAAAAGCCTGCCTGCACTGTGATTGGTACGTAATGGGAAAATCAAGAGACGGTGATTCTTATAATTATATATTTTCTGGCCCTATGCAGGTTCACTCTCTATGAAATGTCAACCAATGCTATAGGGCAAACGCAGCAGAGAACAGGAGCAACGGGTAATTTAAACTGAAAATCTATGCTACTGGTCCCTCAGTGTGAACATTTCCGTACAGAAGAGGAGGACTGGAAAATGATTGCTTTACAAAATGGAGCTCTTAAATCCAAGCATAAATTTCCTTTGTAGTAGGAGGCGTGTTTGTGAATCCTGGACAATTCAATTGCCATCAACTTTACTACAGGCTGCTGTTATGAGCTTATTAAAACAAAAAAAAGAAAGCTGTTATTAAAAGTCCAGATTTGAGGGTGTAAAGGACATTGCAGAAAATGTGCAATGAAAACAGGAACTGTGGTTGTAAGTGGCTGGATGTCTCCAACAAGAATTTTCTTATTTTAGCACCACAAAAATACCAAGATTTTAAAAGTAAAAGTTATTGAAAGACAAGTTCAGTTTTATTAAGTATGAACAATGTGGAAAGGAGATGACCTAGTCTCAGGAACAGGGTCCAGGACCATCTGACTGACCAGCCAGACTGCAGGGCTTTCTGCTATCAGTAGCCATCTGCTGTTAAGGTTGGAGGATCAGACAGCCAGTTAAGCTTCAAGGGACTCTGGCTGAGCTATGCCTGCATGGCAACATCCATTCAATATAATGAGCCAATACAAGGAGCCAAGGAAAAAGACACTGCAGCTAATTGCAAGAACAGGAAAGGAAGGGACCACACGAGGGTGACCAAGGATGATTACTCCCACGGTTGACACACTGTAAAGAACATACGGGGGAGGATGAGAGCAATCTTCTACCCTTAAAGCTGAAATAATCCTACTGCTTCATTCTGACACATCACTCAACTCAGGATACGGTAGACTCTTACCAACAAAAACTCTTATTATGTTAGTTAATCTTTAATGGGCCAGGAGTATCCTTTGTCAGTTTTTGCTCCAACACACACAGCTATTTTTCTAGTATTTAACAATCAATTAACAATAATGGACCTTTCCAAGGCAATGTTAAGGTGACCCAATTTATTCCACAGCAACTGTCAAGGAACTCTTGAGAAATGTATTCACACGGCCTGTTACTCTGAAATAACAAAGGAGCAATGAGGCAGTCAAGAGAGACATCCATAGTGCGTCCGTGCTGCAACTGTCCTTTTGCACTCTGCCTATGGCTCATTTTGATATAAATGACACTTCAGATTAGGGTCAGAGAACTGTACAACCATCCAGCTATTCCTTCTCAACTCCTACTTCCAGTTATGCTGAGAAGAGTAATGACTGGAAATCGCAACACTCAGAACTGACTTAAGGTGCGTACGATTTTGTGCTTTAGTGTCTGTAACAAAACAAACCAGCAATCTACGGCTAAGGGCATGGGGAGGGGGAGAGCATTCTCTAGCCAAGCTGAGAAAGCAAAAAGGATCAGGTCCCTCTCTGGAATTACAAAGTCTAGCTCTCTTGATGAAAGACACCTGGGGGGGGCAAATATAGTAGTCAATTCATTGTACATTTGAACGTGTGAGTTAAGCGCTGTCAAGTTGCTTCCAGCTTATGGCAACCCTATTGATTAATGTCCTCCAAAATGTCCTATCATAAACAGCCTTGCTCAAGTCTTACAAACTCAGGCCACAGATTCCTCGACTGAGTCGATCCATCTCATGTTGGGTCTCCTTCTTCTCCTGCTGACTTCAACTTTTCCTAACATTGTTGTCTTTTCCAATGATTCTTATCTTCTCATAATGTGACCAAAGTATGACAGCCCATGGTCATTTTAGCTTCTAGGGAAAGTTCAGGCTTGATCTGATCTAAGAAAGACTTATTGGTCTTCTGGCAGTCCACAGTATCCTTCGAACTCTTCTCCAACACCATATTTCATACGAATCAATGGTCTTCCTGTCAGCTTTCTTCATTTGCGAGCTTTCCCACCCATACATTGTCATGAGGAATACTACAATCATCTTGATCTTGGTTGCCAACAACACATCCTTACACTCAAGGACCTTTTCTAGCTCCTTCATGGCTGCCCTTCCCAATCCCAATCCCAGTCTCAATCTCCTTCTAATTTCTTGGCTGCGGTCTCCCTCTTGATCGATGATTGAGCCACGGAATAGAAAATCTTTAACAATTTCAGTTTCTTCATCATCAACCTTAAAGATGTGTCACTCTAACTAGATGGTGTTTATTCTGACTTGCAGTAGCTCTCCGATGGCTCAGACAAAGGCCTTTTCTAGACATGAAGAACTCCTCCAATCCTCCCACTGAAAGGATACCAATTAGTTGGGCATCCAAACAAGTGGATCTATTGACCAGCAGGGTTCCTTGAACAGGAATGATGCACAAAAGGATTTCCATGATCAGCCCTAGTTGCAGTGGGCTGGACCCAGCCATTCTGGTCAAAGTTTGAAGCCTGCCTCCAGCCTAAGGAGCTTTCTTTCAACTTAAATGGTTCTGAACCACTAAAGATGGAGAATGGTTCCTTCGGCTGGAGGCAGGCTTCAGACTTTACTGAGCAGAGTGACTAGATCCACCACCATTATTTCCAACAGTGGGACTAGGGTCAGTGACGCAGAGAGTTGTGAGAAAGCACCTCATTGTCAGAACTGACAGAGATGATTTTCAATGGCTGTTGGTGCTTTGCCTTCTACTTCGCTGGTTTTACCAGAGCACCAGAGAAGGTGATCAATAACAATGCTTGTTTGGTTTCTTTGCTCGCTAGCATAGTACCAAGGAGCTAGGTTTGTTCTTTCCATGACTTTATATCAAACAGTTTGGTCCTGTAGGTTCTGGTGTTAGTGTAGGAGGTGCTGGAACCAAGGCACATGGCTTTTGTACAGCTGATCCTGATCTGCCTGTGCTGTCTCAAAGGATGAGGAAATGCTTTCCCACAGAGTGGCCCAGAACCTACTGCCTCTGCATTTCGCGTGTTTAGTAAATTTAAGGCAGCAGACATAGATCTCCAGAGTGTGCTGTTCTCCCAGACAAAATAAAAGACCAATCATGGCCATCAGTGGAAGACATCTTTCCCTCCCACACTGATGACAACTTTTGAAAGTGGTCTTCTTCACCACAGGCACCTGGGATCATAGAAGACTACTGGAGAGGATAAGAAAGTCATGAAAACTGAAGAGAAGAATAAAGGAACACAATGGGTTTTTTAAAAAAAAAACTGCAGAGAAAAACTAGCCCTCAGAAAAAGCAGCTCTGAAGACAGATTCCCTAATGCTGCAACAGCATCGCAGACTAAAAGGAACTGAACAGGAAGGTGTGACTCTACCGAACTGTGCCTCTGAAGGAGAGAATTTTCACGCCTCCAAGCCAGCGCTAAAAGTTTCTGAATCAAAGCTAGTACACATAGTCCACCAATACGGTGCAGACAGACCACAAAGAACCACAGAACATTCCAAGACCACCCACAGCACACATTTAAGAAGCAAGTCGACACCCTCCAACTTCCCACATGGTAACCACGTTGTGTGTGTTTCCCTGGGTCTTCTACCATCATGGCTAAACGTTTGGGATCTCTTCCTTGATAGGATGAATTACCAGCTCCTGTTATTAGTACAACTGTTTAGCTGTATGTTCCTGCTGCTGAAAATTTTGCCAACCTCATAGACAGTGAGACAGTGATGGAAGAAAGTAATTTCATGAGCAAAGAAAAGAAAAAGCCCAAAGTGATTTTAATATGATTTGCTGTTATTTTAAAACTCTACAAAGTTTTTTTAAAAAAACACATTTAGATGCAGCTTCTGTAACAAACAAGGCACAAGCTGCAGGAAGAAAGATTCTGGCTGTTGGCCTGCCAGGAGAACATTCACTCTCCTCACTTTTGTTTTTGCTTCAGGCACTTCAAAAATGTAAGCTGAATATTTAGCATTTCTTCTTGCCAGCTTGTGGAGTTCAAATGCTGAAAAATCTACTCAACATGAAAGGTAAGGGGGGAAGTTCAAGAAATTTACAAAAAAGAATCATAACAGCTGGGTGGTCCTCGGGTCTCCAGGACACAATCCAGTGTTAAGATCTCTGGCCTAAATCCCAGTGAAATGAATGGAAGGTGGTAAGAAAGAGCACCTCCGTGGTCTTGCACAGCTGTCATTCATTTCAAGAGACCCTGTGCAGAGAAGACCCCACTGAATTGTGCCCCCAACTGTTCATTTAACTAGAGTTTCAACTTTCCCACCAATTGCAGATATTCATGGTTGATAAGCACCCTTGATTAGGCCCATTTCCTACAGTTAATCAAGATAAAGGAATATTACTAAGTACCAGTAAGAGATTAAAAAATAGGGTTCTTTATTGCAAACGTTAGCCTTTTTTATGTGTTTCGAAAGCCTGCTGAAAGGCAATAAAGCCTATCTTCCCCAAAGGATGAAAAGAATTTGTGAGACTACTCGTGCTGTTAATTTAGGAAGCAAAATCAACAAAGAGGAGTTAAAAGCTTGCTTTCCAGAACAGTACTCCATAAATGCTGGATAAGTAAAACATTTAGGTTAATAGGACTCAGTGGAGTATTCACAACAGTCTGTGAACGGAAGGTAAGATCTAACCTGCTGAGTTCTCAAGAAAGCTCTGCTTTCCTCAGAGCTGCTCTGAAATCATGTTTGGCTCTAAGTCACTCTAGGTTAACTCCATAAAAGAAACGCTTAGAGACATTTTATGCAGCAGCGGCCTTGTGGAAGTGATGTTCAGTAGGATATTTCCGAGATAATCTCCAGGTAGCTCTTATACTAAATATGAATGATGGTGGGGGTGGGGAGAAATGACGATGCCGCATTAAAGATGAAGGACAAAACTATAATGTCTGCTGAGCCATTCTTTCCCTCTCAAGGTATGCAAACACATTCCCACCCATGTTAAAAGAAAAACAAGGTTTCAGACTTCAGCATTCAAAAAGTAGCTATAACATTAAAGTCTGAGCATCTCTGTCCAATGAAGAGTTTGCAATTAAAAAGCTCTTGTTAAGAATTTACTTTATCTCTGTGTATGTTAAGTGCCATCAATTTGATTCTGACTTATGGCAACCCTATGAATGAATGACCTCCAAAAATGTCTTATTGTTAACATCCTTGCTCTGGTCTTACAAACTCCTTGCAACTGAAAGCCAGAGCTTCTTTAATTGAGTCAATCCATCTCGTGTTGGATCTCCGTCGTTTCCTGCTCCTTCAGATTTTCCTACCATTATTTTCTTTTGTAGCAAGTCTTGTCTTCTCATCATGTGACTAATTTATGATAGTCTCAGTTTGGTCATTTTAGCTTTTGGTCATTTAGGGAGTTCAGGCGTGACTTGATCCAGAACCCACTTACTTGTCTTTTTGGCATCCACAGTATCTATAATACTCTTCTCCAACACCACATTTCTAATGAATCAACTTTCTTCCTGTCAGTTTCCTTAATTGTCCAGCTTTCATGCCCATAATGAAAAGATATCACCATGCTTGAACTTTTATTTTAATCCTAAAAAACAGATCAAATCTGTTCTAAATGATAGACAGGTGTGGTTAGGATAAATGAGAAGCGGGGAAGACTTTTTGAGCTTAATTTGAGATTCCTTTGACCAAGCCATCAAAAACATTTCAGTGGGAATATAGAGAGACTGAAGGGATGTATATGTTTTGCAAGTGTTTTCAAACCATTACTTTCTGATGTCAGGTAACAATCAAAATCCTTTCCCCTGGGACTAATATCACTGGCACAAGTGGGCCTTATTGGGCTGCACATTAGTGTGACAGGCTTATGAAAGTTTCAGCTGCACTCAGAAAGCGGCCATGCGAACTGCTTAAGGGGCCAAAAAACACCTGTTATTTATTCGTTCAATTTATGGATCACCTGTCCCCCACAATGTGGGGTTTAGAAGATGTACAACCAATAAAAATTAAAAACAAAGCCAAGAAAAACAACTACATTAAGTCAGGTGCCTTTAGACCATTCTTTGTTAACCCGCTCTGGACTGCGCTGCAAACTCGCAAGTAGGTGAGAAGAGGACCGAAAAAAAGATGGAGGAAAAAGAAGACAGGAAGAGAAGGATACTGGCTATGATGGAACCATCGCTGTCCTCAGCCAAAGGCCTGGTGGGACATCTCTGCTTATGGAATTGCATTAAATCCTGCAGGGCCCTGGTGGTATTTGGCAGAGAGTTCCACCAGATTGGAGCCAGGGCCGAAAAAGATATGAACACTGCATGACCAGAGATTGCATTGGGATGGCCAAAGCAATGTAAGAGACATTTGAGGTTGCACTGTTTTCTCAGCTGAGTAGAGGCCCCAGCAGGGAGCAGGGCAGGATTAGGGTCATAAGAACATAAGAGAAGCCAATGTTGAATCAGGCCAATGGCCCATCTAGTTCAACTCTCTGTCACACAGTGGCCAAAAATACCAGGTGCCAGCAGGAGGTCCAGCAGTGGGGCTAGGACACTAGAAGCCCTCCCACTGCTGCCGCCCCCCCAGCACCAAGAATAGAGTGCATCACCGGCCCTAGACTGAGAGTTCCTATCTATACCCTGCGGCTAATAGCCACTGATGGGACTTCTGCTCCACATGTTTATCTAATTCCCTCTTGAAACTGTCCATGCTTGTAGCTGCCACCACCTCCTGTGGCAGTGAATTCCATGTGTTAATCACTCTTTGAGTGAAGAAGTACTTCCTTTTATCTGTTCTAACCCGACTGCTCAGCAATTTCATTGAGTGCCCATGAGTTCTTGTATTGTGAGAAAGGGAGAAAAGTACTTCTTTCTCAACCTGCTCTATCCCATGCATAATCTTATAAACCGCAATCATGTCACCCCTCAGCCGTTGTTTCTCCAAGCTAAAGAGCCCCAAGCGTTTTAACCTTTCTTCATAGGAAAGGTGTTCCAACCCTTTTATCATTCTAGTTGCCCTTCTCTGCACTTTTTCCAATGCTATAATATCCTTTTTGGGGTGTGGCGACCAGAACCATGCACAGTATTCCAAATGAGGTCACACCAATGATTTATACAGGGGCATTATGATACTGGCTGATTTGTTTTCAATTCCCTTCCTAATAATCCCAAGCATAGCGTTGGCCTTCTTTATTGCAGTTACACACTGTCTAGACATTTTCATTGAGTTATCTGCTACGACTCCAAGATCTCTCTCTTGGTCAGTCTCTGCCATTTCAGACCCCATCAATGTGTATTTATATTTAGGATTTTTGGCTCCAATGTGCATCACTTTGCACTTGGCCACATTGAACCCCATTTGCCACATTGATGCCCACTCACCCATCCTCAACAGATCCCTTTGGAGTGCCTCATAATCCTCCCTGGTTTTCACCACCCTGAACAACTTCATGTCATCTGCAAATTTAGCCACTTCACTGCTTACTCCCAGTTCCAAACATTGAGGGTCACATTGAGAGAAGAGCCCAACCTCTCACAAGGGAGGGAACTCTCATGAGAAGCTGGAACTCTGGAGATCTTGCACAAAGCATTGTGCACTCTTCAGAAGGGCTTCCTGTGAAGAAGACACTGAGCTGCCCACTCCTGGCACCTTCAAGTAGGGGTCAGCAGAAGGAGGAGCTTGGTACAATAAACCCTCTCACTTCTGAGTTGAGGTCACAGGGCAAGCTGGGGAAGAATGGCCTTATGGAGGTGGACTCATAGGCCTTGGTCACCTCATCTCCCAGCATGGCAGAAGGGTTGGATTCTGTGGATCAGCGTCACTAAGAGAGGTGCTTTCCTCTGGCATAAGGTGACTTTTTCCATCCTAACAGGCTCTCTCACTTCAACAGAAATTTCTTCCCACTGGATGAAAGTTCCACCACTAGCTGAAGAGATCTGCAGGATCCAACTCAAAATGCTTCCAGGTATCTCTGTATATCAGAATAATAGCAAGGTACAAGAATCATAGGTTTTATTAACCTTATTGTCCCACCTATATCTGTAAACTGTCCATCATTTAATCCCTCTTATTATCCACATATCCAATTCCCACTCCTTTCTGAAGCTGCTTCGTTTTCTGAACTCCTCATCCCTAAATATTTCAGTATCTCTCCCTTTAAATAAGGAAGCAATGCAATCATAATCTTTCTGTGCCACGGTGAATCCTAGTAGACTGCAAAGTTTCAGAGATCAGTCCGGCTTAGCCTTCCACATGAGAGAAACTAACAATGGAATGTTAACTAAATATTTTACATGATATTTAGAGGTCTTAACACATCCCAAATATGTAAACACAGAGGGATATTTTTCAGCTGTTGATGTTCCCCAAAAAAGTCTGCCTGAAGCATACCCCAGGCATGGAAAATAGCAGCCCATGCAATTAATTTGTCTAAGTTAAAGTCAAACAGTCCTTTATAACAGCGACATGTTAATGCAAATCTAGTCTTATATCTGGGATATAATGTTGACATGCCAAGATGTTTTGGTTCCTAAACTGCTTAGCTGATTGACACTATACACGAATATAATTTTCATGTACAATAGGATGCAATTCTCTAAGCTGCGGAGTCTTGTGAGCAAAAATTCTACTTTGTGAGCTACTGGCATTAAAGTTGTGAGTGAGCAATTTAGCTACTGCATAAATTAGTCTGCTCTGGAGCCATCCTTCCTGAGCTAAGACAAAAATGCATGAGCCAGAGGCTAAAAAACTGTGAGCTAGCTCCCACTAACTCAGCTTAGAGGGAACACTGGTAATGAGTATCCTTTAGTCGAGCTCAGAAGATGGAAATCTTGAGAATTCTGTCTTTCACTTGAAATAAAATTCCAGGCCTCATGCTTCCTGGAGTAAATTACAAAATACAAAGGCAATGCTTGGATTGTACAGAGCTCTATGCTGAACAAGTTATCAACCTTTTAGGTGCCAAAGGCAACAGAAACTTGTTGTCGAAGGCTTTCACAGCTGGAGTTCATTAGTTGCTGTAGATTTTCCGGGTTGTGTGGCCGTGGTCTTGGCATTGTAAGGCCTGATGTTTCGCCAATAGCTGTGACTGGTGTCCTCAGAGGTATAACACAGAAAGATGTAGTACTGTTCAGCCACTGAACATAGCCTAACCCAAACAGGACAAAGCATTTGGTTCCAAAACACTGAAAGACAGGACAACACTTCCAATTACCATGTCAGATTACACAGGGAAGCCATTGAAATTCACACACATAAACACAATTTCAACAGGAAAGAAGAGAGTTTAAAAATAAATAGGGCATGGTTTCCTGTCCTGAAAAACACAAAATGCTCTACAGCGGACTATAGCACTACAGATAAGAGTTTCAATAGCCATTCCACACACAAAAGAACCTCCTCAGGAAACAATCCATAGACAAAAGAACCTCCTCAGGAAAGATCCTCCATTAGCATGTTCATAGCCTGGAGAACTACTACAAGATAATGACTTAGCCCTACCCCACCTTCCAGGGTAGATATAAATTACCTGCCTAACATTTTTCTGCTCACCTTGACACAGAGAGTACTACATCTTTCTGTGTTATACCTCTGAGGATGCCAGTCACAGCTACTGGCGAAACATCAGGTCCTACAATGCCAAGACCACAGCCACACAACCTGGAAAATCTACAGCAACTAAGCAACAGAAACTCTTCATGTCTCCTTTAACCAGCAGAAGTCACATACTTTCTGCATGTTACAGGCAGAATTATGTCAAATGAAGCTAAACCATATTCAAGCCACCTCTAAGATGACATAATGCTAGAACACTTTATTCTTTTGGGAAGGATAAAGTTTGGAAGAGAGCTACATGGTGGATGGAAACACATTGAGAGGGCATTTGCAAGCAATGGGTATCCAAGATTGTTGTTGTTTTTGCTATCAAGTCACAGCTGATTCATTGAGACCCCATGGGGTTTTCAAGGCAAGAGATGTTCAGAGGTAGTTTGGCCATTGCTTGCCTCTGTGTCAATACCCTGGTATTCCTTGGTGGCCTCCCATCCATATACTAGCCAAGGCTGACCCTGCTTAGCTTCTGAGATCTGATGAGATCCAGGTCAGGGCATAGTATCACAGGTTAAAAGATGAGGTCCAACTCAGTTTGGCCAACCAGTGAAGCAAGAATATAGACATGAATCTAAGAGATGGATCCATCCTGTTTATCAAGGTTCACCCAATGTTCCCCAGTTGGTGAAAAGGACACTTCAAGGTATTTCAGAATGCACAGCACCATGCCCACTTCATCATCGGCAAGACTACATTAGCTTTTCCGTGGAATGCCCACACTGAAATAATGGTGAGAAGTGCTGAAGAGAGAAAATTGTGTTTCCTTTCCTCACTGAAAACAAGGAAGCCTGAGAGTACAGTGGCCAGAGGTCTGCATTGTGGTAATAGCGAAGAGATTTTCAATAAAATAGGAAATAACGACAACCTACAGTTCTAAAACCTCAATTGAAACTTTTGAAGAATTATTTCCTATAAAAGATACTGAGGAAAAAATGCAGAGTCCTGTTTCATATCTAACAGAGTTGGTTAATTCAGACTACATTTTGGATTATTCCCCGTCTCACATCCTTGACATCACACCATTACTCCTGGAACACCTTTACTTTGGATACTAAGCCAGAAGCTGAAAACAGAATGTAAGCTGAAATGTGTATTTTCTTAGCGTGGCACCAAAATACATACCTTATTAAATATGGACATCTAGTGGTACCAAAAGTATAGGACCATTCTGGTTCCACTTTTTGTTTCAGTAATGCTTTAGAAAGGTCATCAGCACGAATAGATAAAAACATATTCTATAGGTAGACAGTTGGTTCTCAACAATACAAAGTCAATCTTTTTTTAAAAAACCTCTGAGAATGTTGGTTTAATTACTAACTTAGAAACTCAGTTATTGGATATGAGAGCTTCAGTCTGTACAATAGTAAACATGATTTCTGCAGGAGTCCTAATTGCACTTTCCTGAGAATTAGCCCCACAGAATGAGACTTACTTCCAAGGAGACCTACTGAAGATTCCTCCCTCACTGTACCAACATAAACCTGTAGTAGTAGTAGTAGTGTGTAGTAGTAGTAGTAGTAGTAGTATTTCTTCACCGCCAGTCCTGGATACCAGAAACATTTCACATACAAATATTTCTAGATAGTTTCATAACAGCAAAAACCTTATGTGCATGGGAACAGGAGCTAATCTATAGCACACTGGAAAATTCAGCTTTGCTCAGTCTTCATATTATGTGACAATGCACTAACACTTTTTCCTTGTGCTTATATAAAGTGCAAAATAAAGAGAGCATGGAAAAAAATGGAACTTCAGTTAGTCATCATGAACTTGTCCTGCTGATTTAAAGAGACCAAAACATAGCTTACTTTGTTAATTAGGGCAATATACATTGTGGAGAGGTGTCTCTGTGAACCTGTTATATAAATTACATTTTGCTTACCTGCCCTCTGTATTTATATACTATCTTTCTGCTGCTGCATTCAAACACTGTATCACTCAAAATAATTGCCTATGTTATAATAACCATGACAGAAAAGGGGAGGAAGAACAGAGGAGAAAAGCAAATCCAGGTGTTCAGGTTAAGATAGCTACTTATGCAGCTCGTCCTTGGAAATAGCCAAGTGGGTAGTAGCCACACCCAAATGATGAAGGCATCACACCTCTCACTCTGATGCTGCTTGGTGGAATTGCTCCTGAGGGGGGACAGTTTTGGGAGGAGGAGGGGGGCAAAAATGGTAGATGATTCCAGCCAAGCTTACATCCTTCTGCTGAGAGAAATGGTTCTGAGAAGGGGAACAAAATGGCAGATGGTTCTAACCAAGTTGACTGAAGGAACCATGTTATTTCACTTCTCCCAGCACTTACAGAATCCTACATGATCAAGTACACAGTTCCTTCCCTAAAGCTATTTAGTACCTTCTTATTCTCCTGATCCTCCAAGGATCTCAAGGCAGCATACATTTTCTCCTTTTCCAATATTACTCCCACAAACAGCCCTGTTACATAGATGAAGCTGAGAAAAACTGAGTGGTCCAAGACTACCCAGCAAGCTCTATTTTAGCGTGATCATTTGAACCCAAGTCTCCCAGATTCAGCTCTAACAGTCCAGACTAGCCCTGTCTCATCAGAGCTTGAAAGCTAAGCAAGTTTGGAACTTGGATGGAAGGCCGCCAAGGAAGACTGGGGCTGCTATGCAATGGATGGCAAAGGCAAACAACCTCTGCTCATCTCTTGCACCTTGACACCCCATAAGGTGGGATTTCTTGGGGTTACCATGAGTCAGTTGTGACTCGACAGCATGACTTAACTTTACCTCCCAGATACTAATAGTCTAACCCATAACACTACAATGGCTCTCAGTGGGCTGGCATGTTCTAAAAGTCTGTCACCCATACACTTCTCCAATATTACAATATCCATGTTGTTTGAAGAAAATCAAAGGCAGCTTCATTACTTTGGGGGGGTTGCTGAGTTGGGATAAAACGTCTGGTAATATTTAATATTTTCCTCAAAGCCTGAAAGCAAATCATTCACTTTACAATGAGTGACCTCTACTGGTAAGAGAAAGGCATACTTCTCTGCATACAGGCCAATTAGTTAATATTCTTCCAGGTAAAAACAATTCACAATTTATATTTGGAAAGGCTGTCAAATATTTATCCTCTCCATCTATTATTTGCAGAAAGATAACAAGTCCTGACATTTCAAATTCTGTAATATCAGCAAGAAAGTATACTACTGTTTTTGTTTCCCTGGCACTGCGTACTTGAAACATGTTCTCATTATTCAAAAAATTTTAAAAAATCCCAAAGGGATAACAGTATCTTCTTATTTTGTTCCCCCCCCAATATTCATGGGTTTTCAAGCACATTGGTTCAAAAGCAGTTCCAACTAGTATAATTATCACAAGACCAAACTTTTCCCACTTACTCTGCAAACCTGTATATATGCAAGCAAAATCTCACAGAAATTAATGGGACAGACTGGACTGTTGTCTTCTGCATTCTCAAAAACATTAATTAGAAATGAATACTATGTCCAAACAGATACACAAATAATTTATTATGCCCCATTCTTATCATATCTTTCAGGAGACAACCACTGTGGTGTAATGGACAGATGACTGACGTGGATGGCAGAGCCCAAATTAGAATCCTGTCTTAGACATGATAGGCATTGGGTGACTTGGGGTTAGTCAGCATATGAACCACACCTACCTCAGACAGCTGTCGCAAGCACAAAATGGGAGAATCCCCATGAATGCTAAGTAACAGCTTGCACAGCAATCTCTGTTCCTACAGAAGGCAAGATCTGGCCTGTTCACTTTCCACAGCTTTTCCATATGAAGCAAACTTCACCTGCATTTTATCCTTGAGTGATACATGTATGCAAGACCTGACTCAGCATCCGTAGTGGAACAGATTCCTACCATGTAAAAGACAGGGTGACACAGTCCCTCTGGGAGAGAAAATGATATAATTATGCTGCTATTTATACCTTTCCCTTCCAAAAACGTACAGTGATATATGACAGCCACAGCAATCAATTTGTTGACTAGGGTAAGAAAGATGTTCTCTCAGATTACAAAACACTGCAGTTCAATGCTGGGGGGGGAAAGATACCCTTCAATGGAAGCACAACTGTGACATCCTACATATGAGTGGCAGGTCTAAATAAATAAAAAATGCATATTTATTGTAGATGGTGCAAAACAACTCTTCACACTAAGAGTCAAAGCTGATGTAAAGGTGCAGTGATGGTAGGAGCTAAGCTTCCTCAGGATATGCCTGCCAGAAGCCTTTTGGAAGACCATGTACATGATGTCTACTGGATAAGTTTTATCCATGCTTGTTAACTTGCTCAAAAAACTCCAAAAGCTCAGGGAGGCAGGCCTTTCTTTTGCAGAAGCCCTGCTGGTCTTCTCTCAGTCACCACTGTTAATTCATTCTTTAACAACAGTTTCTACTAATTTACCAGAATTGGACCATTGGTCCATCAAGGTTAGTACTGTCACCCTGACCTGGATAGCCCAGGCAAGGCCGATCACATCAGATGTTGGAAGCTAAGCCAGGTCAACTCTGTCAAGTACTTGGATGGGAGACCTCCTTGGAATACCAGCAGTCAGGAGGTGGGGGGCAGGCTTTATTCTGAATATCCTCCAGGCCCCCAGTAAAGCTCAGTCATCAGAGGTTGCCATGACTTCCTGGTGCATATACAGTCAGTCACCAGAGGTCACCATGACTTCCGGGTGCACACATACTCACACACATGCATGCACACATATCAAAAATACAAAAAAATACCCTCCCCCCAAAAGATTAGTATTATCTACAGATACTGGCAAATGCTTTGCAGGGCCTCAGACACAGGCCTTTCACATCACCTACAACTTACTCTTTTTTTAACTGCAGACACCAGGGATTTATTTATTTATTTATTTGTTAAATTGGATTTACTAGGCTGCCCTTCCCGTTAAGTAGGGCTCAGGGCAGGTTACAACAAATAGTATACAATATCATACAACAACATTTTAAAAAATCCAATAAATAAAACTAGATAACAACAGTATATGTACCATATATAAGATGGCGGAAGGATCCATACTCTCCAGCCTCCCTGGGGGGAGGAGCCTTGTAGGGTGGAGAATTATATGAGAGTGCCAGAAGAAGTCCCATCGCTGTCCTCAACCAAAAGCCCAGTGGAACATCTCTGCCTTACATGCCCTATGGAAAGGTAAAAAATTCCCGCAAGGGCACAGATGTCTTCCAGCAGAGCGTTCCATCAGGCAGGGACCAGGGCTGGACTTCTCTCAGGCCGAGGACCACCAGCAAGTTCTCATTTCCTGAGTGCAGGACTCTTTTTGTAGCAGGAACTCCTTTGTATATTAGGCCACACACCCCTGATGTAGCCGATCCTCCAAGAGCTTACAGCAGCCCCTGTAAGAAGAGCCCTGTAAGTTGTTGGAGGATTGGCTACATTAGTGGTGTGTGGCCTAATATGGAAAGGAGTTCCTGCTACAAAAAGAGCCCTGCCTGAGTGTAATGCTCTTCCAGGGGCATACTGGGAGAGGCAGTCCTGAAGGTATATAGGTCCCTGACCGCTAAGAGCCTCAAAGGTCAGTGCCAAAACCTTGAATGTGATCCGGTGCTCCACTGGGAGCCAGTGTAGCTTGCACAGCACTGGTTGGATGTGTGCTGTACAAGGAGTCCCTGTAAGGTCCCATGCAGCTGCATTTTGGACCCACTGAAGCTTCCAGGTCAGGCCTGCATACAGCGAATTACAGTAGTCTAGCCTGGAGGTGACCATTGCATGGATTACCATGGCTAGGTCAGGGCAAGACAAGTAGGGAGCCAGCTGCCTGACCTGGCAAAATTGGGAAAGTGCCAGATTGGCAACATTTACAACCTGGGCTTCCATAGATAAAGAAGAGTCCAGAGTCATGCCCAGACTCTTAACGGACTGTGCCGGTGACAGAGGCACACCCTCAAGAGTTGGGGGCTGACAACCCAATCGAGCCTCCCCCCTACCCAACCACAAAACCTCCATCTTTCCTGGATTCAGTTTCAGTCAACTCTAACCATCTCACCACAGCCTTCGAACCCTTGGCTAGATTCTCAGGGACGGTATCTGGTCGGTTGCCCATCAACAGATATAGCTGGGCAGGGCTCTTTTTGTAGCAGGAAAGCTTTTGCATATTAGGCCACACACCCCTAGAGCTCTTCTTACAGGGGCTACTGTAAACTCTTGGAGGATTGGCTACATCAGGGGTGTGTGGCCTAATATGCAAAGGAGTTCCTGCTACAAAAAGAGCCCTGTAGCTGGGTGTCATCAGCATATGAACCCAATTGAACCTGGATTGAACCTGGATTGAACCTGGGACCTTCTGCATACCAAGCAATTGCTCTACCACTGAGCCATATACCCTTGCTTAAATTGCAATCTGTTCACTCCTCACATCAGTGTTTAGAATGCCAGTTAGTAGGGAACACCCAAGCTCCAATTTGTCCAGGGGGCTGCAATCAGATATTATGACAAACAGGAGTTTAAGTGAACACTTCTGATATCAGGAACTGTTCTGTAGTGCTCTGCGCAAAGAAGAGGAGGGAGAGACAGTGCATGAGCGTGACAAGAAGTCAAGTTTGTGCCTACATTAGGAAAGCTCTATTGTTTGTGACATCTGAATGCAACCAGTTAATGCCTGTATGTACAATGACCAGACCTAAAAAAGAATATTTATTAAATTATACTTTCACAGTATTATTTAATTGTGAAATCCTTACATGGGAAAGGAGCCAGAAAAGGGGGGGAGAAGGGAAGGGGGGGAAATGAAGAACAGATTCCCTGAGTTCACAACCAATATTTTCAATAGTTCACATTAGCTTTAGTTTAAGAGTGCTATCAAAAGCATCTCTACAGGAACAGGAAAATGTTTTCATGATTTCATTATTTTAATTGAGATCTAAACCCTTTGTAGCACTTAAAATGTCAGATTGTTGATGCACTCTATAGAATTTTGACCAAGAAAATTATTACAATTCATAACTGCTGATCGTTGCAATATCGCCACTTATTTAACAATGTCCACGGAAAAGGGAAACATATTAGGCCTTTGCTTCTGCAAATACTGAAATCTATTTATATGCAAATAACCTATCCATTATTAGTATGAGAAGAGATGAATAAAGGGAGGAATAAATTATCAGCACAAAACGCTAATGAAATCTGTTTTTAAAAGACAGTATTTCATGAATCTTCACTCACCCAATATTTGTTCTAGCCTGGAAAGTAACTTTGCAGGTTCTACGCTCAGATGAAATCTGATAACAGCACTCTTCCCCATGCCAATTTGTTTTCTCAAATACATTAATCTCTTCCATAAAACTATAATCCATATTTCCCCCCACATCTTCATTTGCCTTCTGAATGTCTGGGTCCTTCTGTAAGCATTTAGATTTCTGTAAATTTCCCACTTGGTGTGTTCTTTTTCTAAGTTCCAAACATATACTGGCATCAGTTAAGCTTAGAGTCAGTTGCAACACAACTCCCCTGAATAAACCAAGTGGGTTTAGCACAGTTACAATTCAACACAGTTACAATCCTGTTAATGGGTGAAGAGCACAATCCTAAACACAGTTATAGCTTTCTAAATCCACTGAAGCCAATGGGCTTTGAATGATGTAACCCTGCTTAGGATTGCATAGCAAGCCCCTAAACCATAAAGCAAAGCTATTGGGCTTGTTCTCAGAAGCTTCTCTTTCCGGCCTAATAAACTAGAGTTATGGCACTAAAAGTAACTTTAATTCAGACACTGTCACATTTTTTCTTGGGCTCTTTCAGACCCCCATCTGCACAGCTGCATCTCCACAGCAGAGGCTATGCTGGGCTACAAAAGAGAATGCTGTAATGCTACTGGGAGGACTACGAAGCTATAAAACTTACTCCCCGAAAAGTCTCCTGATTACCAGAACGCCAGAGCAGCTAAACTGGGCTGCTTCTTTTTTTCAGTACCCAAAAATATCTGTTCTAAGTCATTCCCTTTGGATGACCAACACTTTACAAAGCACATAATGCTACTGTGGAACAAACAAACATGAGTAACATATAACAAGAAAGATTTACGAAGGGTTCTTTTTCTTCAGACCGGCATTCCATCCCCAAGTACATTTCTGCTTTTGATGTCCAATTAAGCATGCATTCCACCACCAGAGGTGTGGGTTCAGCAATTCACTACTTTAGAATATGAGCACTGTGGAAACAGGCATTGTGCACTTATAAATACTGGATTTAACCAAAAGGAAGACTAGGGGTGTGATCACACGAGCAGTTTGGCCCGACAAAGCCACCCCTCCCCTCCGGATTAAATGGATGCAGTCACACAGCCACATCTGTCAGGTGTTCCCCAGGCATACTCACCCTGTTGTAGGATGACTTGGAGCTAGGTTAATAAGGCATAGCATAACAAGTGGTGTTTTTGGTTCCCCGCTCATTCACTGCACATGGCTGGATGTCTGAATGCGGGGGAGTGCACGCAAAATGGATTGGCCATCTGAACCTGCAGATCCGTTTCTGCCACTGGGGTGGTGGTTGGGTTTTTTTTAGTTTTTGTTTATACACGCACATGAGCACATATGAGTGTGCATGAGCGTATATGCGCCTACCTGCATTTTAAAGACCGACTGTGCTCTGTGGCTGAGGTGCTGCAGTAATGTGGATGGTTGACCAGGGGGCGACTGGGTGGGTAACCCGCAGCAGGATGTGGGGTCTGGATTATATGCCCCACAACATTTTAAACCGGTACAATTAGAGGCAGCGCCATATCATGCTAAGCCACCAGTGTGGTCACACCCTAGGACTGTTATTATTGTTGGCTTTAATCACGTATGCTGTCAGAAAGGGTGACGGTACTTTACATTCACATACAAATTACAAATAGATGCAGAATTTTAAATATATATATTATATATTATATATTATATTATATATTATATACAATATTATATTATATATAATATATATAGCATTTCAGGAGGATGTCATCTTACTGATTTGTCTTCCTTTCAGTTAAATACGGGAGTCCAGGAGCATATTATTAGTCTTCAAATGAAGAGTCCCACCACTTCGCAACTGGATTTTCAACCTTTCCCAAAGCATTATGCCACTCCATTACAGGAGGAAGAGATTGAATTTATACCCCGCCCTTCACTACCCAAAGGAGTCTCAGAGCGGCTTACAATGTCCTTTCCCTTCCCCTCCCAACAACAGACACCCCGTGAGGTAGGTGGGGCTGAGAGAGCTCTTTTGAGAACTGTTTATGAGAGAACAGCTCTGAAAGAACTTGTGACTGACCCAAGGTGTGGGGGATCAAACCTGGTTCTCCCAGATTAGAGTCTGCACTCTTAACCACTACACCAAACTAGCTAGGAAGTCAGTATCTGGTCGGTTTATTTGCATATCCAACATTTTATTCACTCTGGGCATCTCAAGGTTACAAACTATCAGAGGGTCAGGTCCAAGAGCTGTCCTGCACCTAAGAGGGATAGTCTGATGGGCTTCCTCAGTAACTAGCTGTCCAGAGTAAGGAGAAATAGCTGTTCTAGAAGCTTTATACCACAGAGTGGGGCAGGACTGGCTTTTTGGTGACCTCTTTTCAGAACAAGGAAGATTCTGGCTAGGGGACACCCTATCCTGACTTCAGATGCCTGCACTTCCCTCCTCTGTCCAGCAGCCAGAACCTGATCAGCTGGACTTGCAATTCAAGCACCCCAGCACCTAACACTTGAATTGAGTATTGTTTTCATTTATGTTTTTATTATGACTGAAGGGGTGTAAATGCTTTAAATAAGCAAAACATAAGTATTAGCATTTACACTGATTTGAGATCATGGTATATACGTTTTCATACAGGTGTACAGTTGCAATGAATTAAGTCACGTCACTCAACTATTACTTAATTTTTCATCATTCAAGACACACAGTCTAGGTCAGTGAGCCAGCACTGTATGAGTGCCAGGGCTTGCTAATGTGTTTCCCAGCACCCATTTCCTTCTTCCACAAACTGAAGAGCCAGTGCTGGCTTCCCTCACTTCAACATTTCCTGGAGTACTTCTGAAGAGCCCAGGAGGCATCACCTTCCTGTCAGCCAGAAACACACCCACTCATAAACAGCTACCTCCATCGTAGGATGCTTAGCTCAGAATCTCCCAATATTTTGCGATTGGCCCATGCCTCTAAGGCAGCCATTTTACAGTTGTCCATTTCCTCTACCATGGCAGCTAATACTATCTGTTTTCAACATTCTAGAAGTTTCAGAGGTTCAACAAAGCTGGGGACTCCTGGTGTAGGTCACAGTATGTTAGAAGAAGAGAACGGGTATGGAATAAACACAGAGCTGTCTGCCAAACAGACAGATTCAGAAGGGTCGCTGTAAAGCTTGGGCTACGGTTCTTGAAAAAGGGTATCTTAGTGCTGCACAGCAGGAAATCACTATGGACTGGAGATAGTGGCAGTCAGTAAGCCCCCCCCCCCACGCGCACTACTAAGTGGAAGTGCAATTTTAGGACCAATGATAGTTAACCAATCAGACTTACCAAGGCTGGACATGCCCTAGCTGACCATAAACTGAAAGAGCTGCCTATAATATCTTTTCCAAACGCAGCCTGTCCCCTTCTACCTTATTTAGGTGAGAAAGTATCTTAATACATTGTGCACTGCTCTGTACATCTTTAAGTTTTAGAGAAAGTATTCTGTTTTTATTGACATTTTACCACGTTTTAGTGGTAGAGATATTTTTGGTCCTTTTTTGTCTAATATTTGATGCCAGCCATTTGGGGCACTGTCTAACAGTATAGTGGGATATAAATGTTTCAGAAAATAGACAACTGAGCAAGCATGCAAGGAGTAGCATGAACAACAACAGCAAAACATCATGAACGCAATAAAATTATAATAGATTCATAAATTGGATAAAGAACCTCAAGGTAAGTACAGCAGTAAAACCAGGTAGCATTATTCTAAAAGAACCTCAGCAGAGAAGAAAGAAACGGACCATTGACTTTAGTTTCAAGGGCCCTCCGGAACAAATTTATGTTTTAAGTGTGCTGGAATGGCAAAAGCAAGGAGGCCACACAGCCTGCAGGGGGCAGAATGTTGCACAGCCTGGGTGCAACAACTGGAAAAGTCCTCTCAGGACCTCATGTCTGATAGTGTGCTACAGCAGCCAGCCATAGAGGCGGAGGCAGCTCTCTAAGGGTTTCGGTCCCAAGATAGTTGGGGCTTTACAGCTCAGAAACCACACTGAATTGGGATAGAAACAAACTGGAAGCCAGTGCAGATAGATCCAGTTGTTCAGCCGTGTTGGTCTAATGCAGTGCAACAAATTTAGAATTATTTAGTGTCACTTTGCATATCTTGATCACCATCATGTTGCATGTTAATTGCTGTTCATTCTCTGGCTATAAGTTTGAACCTTGACTGCCATTCTAATGTATTTGATAAAGGGGAATTTCACATTACCTTTTAAAACCGTTATTGTACCATCATGGACTAAACCGGTACAGGGATGGCCATTTCACACAGCCTTTCCCTTCTGGTAAGGAGCCATCTCTGAAGCGGTTTGTCATTTCAAACTGTGCTGCTTTCTTTTCCCCCCATTTCTCACACACACACACGCACAATCTCCCTGACAGGTTTTAAAAAAACCCAAACCAATCTATTAGGAGTGCTATGGCGCTGAATCAGGACTACAAATCAGCATAATAGCGATCCCATTGAGACGCCTGGACTCCATTTAGATACACTGACATTCACTACCACTGTCCCCTGGAAACAAGGTAGCCAGCTGTTCTGGTGCTCTTTAATTCACCAAAGCCCAAACTAGTAAAGACCCTCCCTCTTCCTCCTCCTTTTTCATGCTGTGCTGGTACGTTTGTGCTTATTGCTATTTTCAGTTATTTAATCTTTAAACAGACATGATAAATACAACGTCTGCCCCAAAACTACCTTTTAAAATCCATGCTGAGATGCAGTAGCGAACATCACTGTACTTAAATGGAGTCCAGGGATCTACAGCTCCGATTTGTAGTCCTGCTGCAGCACCATAGCTGTTGTGTCCTGGGATCAGAAGGCAGAGCTGGCGAAATACAGCCAAGCTTCGCTCTCTGAGAACAATAGGGACTAGGTTCCTGAGCTTGCCAGTAGTGAACCAATGGCAGCATTGGCGGGCGATTCAAACCCGCCAATAGGAATATAGGGCCGTCCCCCCTAACTGTATATAGTTGGCCTCCGGCCGTTACTGTGTGTTCTTTGTCTTGTGTGAAGTACGAATAAACGCGTCTTCTCTTATGTCGTCGTCCGAGTCATGAGGCCCGAAACCCAGTACTTTACTGTGGCGACGAAGGTGGGATTTCAACGCCTACCGTGACTCCATGAGTGACGAAAAGGACACCGCCGAGCGCCGCATCGCTGACCCCGAGAGCAGCACCGCACCGCTCGCCGAGCATCGCATCGCTGACCCCGAGAGCAGCACCGCACCGCTCGCCCCGGCGCACGCCTTCCCAGACAGAACCATGGCCGCTTCTCATGTAACCCTGGAGCACTTCGATCCGTCGCAGCCAGAAACCTGGGACGCATGGGTCGACCAGCTCATCAGCTATTTGGAGCTCAACGAAATCCGCCACCCCGACCAGAAACGAGCGATCCTGCTGAACGCCTGCGGCACCCAAACCGTCCGCCTCGCCAAGAGCCTCTTGGTCCCCCGCACGGCCTTGGAGAGCTCGTTTGGGGAGATCCTAGATGTCCTCAACGCTTACTTCAGCCCCCGGCCGACCTTCCTGGCCAAGAGGATGGATTTTCAGAGGCGAGTCCAGGCCCAAGGGGAATCCATTGCCACCTTCCTGGCCGCGTTAAGGGCGCTCGCGGTGGACTGCGGATTCCCGAAGGTGGAGGACAACCTGTTGACGCAGTTCGTGTGGGGCCTGGCGGACTCCAAGCTGCGGCGTAAGTTGGTTGGGCACCGGAAGCTCTCCTTGGACGAGGCCCTAGACGCCGCAACAGCCCACGAGGCCGCGGAAGGGGAACGCCCGGCCGCGGCCGCCCATGTGGTCGGAAGGAGTCCAAGCCCCGGGAATGAGGACAAGGAAGAGGTCTTCGCCCTCAGACCTCAACAACGCCGGCCGGCGCCGTTCCAGCAGGCCAACAGAGAGCCGGCCAAGCCTTCCGGCAACCGGGTCGTCTGTGCCAGCTGCGGGGAAGGCCACGCAAGGAAATCCTGCAAGTTCCGGGATGCTGTCTGTCACGGGTGCGGAAAGCAGGGACACCTCGCACGGGTCTGCCGATCCAAGAGCCCCCGGAATTCGAGATCGTCGGCCCCACCGCATCGCGCATCGTCCACCGCCTACGAGACGACGGAAGAGGTCGCCGAGTTGAACCACCTCACCGACCAACCGCTGCAGGTACTTCGCCTCCCCAACCCCAACCTCTCCTCCACCCCGAAGATCCAAGTAACCGTGCGGATCGAGGGGTCCCCTTGCTGCATGGAGGTGGACTCGGGATCGGCGGCGTCCATCATTTCCATGGACACTTTAAAAAGACTTTGCCCGTCAGGGGACCCCTCTACGTCCATCGCCACTAAGCTTGGTGGACTTTCAAAAGAACCCTGTCCCCATCCGGGGAGTCGGCACTTTCCGAGTACAATACCGAGACTTTGAGGGGAACTTGGACTTGGTGGTGGTGGAGGGAAATCTCGTGAGTCTCCTGGGGCGGGCATGGTTTGAGGCCCTAGGCATCACAATTGGGGGAGTGAATAAGTGCGGGATGCGCGACTGGGGGGCGGTGTGCAAGGAATTTCCCGAAGTCTTTGACGGGAAACTGGGGTGTTATAAAGGGCCCCCAGTGTCGCTCCACGTAGACCCCACAGTGACGCCCATCCGACGGCACTTCCGCACCGTGCCCCTGGCCCTCCGCCCTAAAATAGAGGCCGAACTGGACCGGCTAGTGGCCCAGGGAGTCCTAGAGCCTGTCCCGAACGCTCGATGGGAGACCCCGATTGTGACACCCGTTAAGCCAAACGGGGAAATCCGCATCTGCGCGGATTATAAGTGCACCATTAACCAGGCACTTCAGGCGCACGCATACCCCGTACCCGTGGTCAGCCACGTCTTAGCAACACTGGCGGGGGCGCGCATATTTGGAAAGCTGGATCTCGCGCAGGCGTACCAGCAACTCCCGGTGGATGCAGCCACGGCCGAGGCGCAAACCATTGTAACCCACCGGGGCGCCTTCAGGGTGAAGCGGCTGCAGTTCGGGGTCAGTGTGGCCCCAGGGATCTTCCAAAATCTCATGGACGACTTGTTAAAGGGATCCCTGGAGTGACGCCGTTCTTCGACGACGTCCTCATCGCCGCGACCACCCCGGAAAGCTTTGCCGCCCGCCTCCGAACTGTACTGGGACGCTTCCAAGCCGCGGGGCTGAAAGTGAAGCGGGAAAAGTGCCTCCTCGGGGTGCCGGAGGTGGAGTTCTTGGGGTACCGGGTAGACGCAACAGGCCTGCATCCGGCGAGGGACAAGGTGAAGGCCATCGTGGAGGCCCCCGCCCCGAAGTCCAAGGCGGAGCTCCAGGCGTTGTTAGGCCTCCTGAACTTTTACCATGCCTTTCTCCCCACAAAGTCGCCGTGGCCGAACCTCTGCACAGGCTGCTGGATAAGGCGACACCTTGGGCATGGGGAGCGAGGAGGCGGCGGCGTTTCGGGGGGTTAAAGTACTCTTGATTTCTAACGCGGTGCTCGCCCACTTTGATGAAAAGCTCCCGGTAATCCTTGCGTGCGACGCATCACCGTATGGGGTCGGGGCAGTCTTGGCACACAAGCTACCGGATGGAAGGGAAGTCCCGGTGGCTTATTACTCCCGCACGCTGTCCCCCGCGGAGCGGAACTATGCACAAATCGACCGGGAGGGCTTGGCACTGGTGGCGGGGGTTAAAAGTTTCACAACTTTGTGTACGGGCGGCCCTTCACGCTCGTAACCGATCATAAGCCGCTCCTGGGTCTGTTCGCGGCGGACAAACAAACGCCGCAGGTATTGTCGCCCCGGGTGTTGCGCTGGTCCTTGTTTTTAGCGGGCTACCAGTACCAGTTGGAGCATCGGCCGGGCAAGGCGCTGGGGCATGCCGACGCCTTGAGCCGCCTGCCGCTGCCGCATACAGGGGAAGATCCGGCCCCGGCTCCCGCAGTCTTGCTAATGGAGGAGCTGCCAAACCCCCCCTTCAGGCAGCTGACGTGGCCGCCCGCACGTCCCGAGATCCCATTCTCTCCCGGGTCCTAAACTGGGTGGTGAGGGGATGGCCAGCGGAACAGACAGGGCCAGAGTTCACGGCATACAAAGCCAGGCGGGAAGAGCTATCCGCCTTAAAAGGGTGCTTGTTATGGGGGGACAAGGTGGTCATCCCGGGGCCCATGAGACAAGGGGTTCTAGAAACGCTACATGAGGCCCACCCCGGCATTGTACGAATGAAAGCTCTGGCACGGAGCTACGTGTGGTGGCCCGGGATGGACGCCGAAATTGAAACCTGGGTCCGAGGGTGCACACGGTGTCAGGAAGTCCGCCCCAATCCCCCGAGAGCGCCATCCCAAAGCTGGGAGTCTACCCACAAGCCGTGGTCACGCCTACACATAGACTTTGCGGGGCCGTTTCAGGGGCTCCAGTTCATGGTAACGGTAGACTCCTACTCGAAATGGGTGGAAATAAGCCCAGTGTCTACCACCTCTGCCAAAGCGGCAATACGGGCCCTGCGGAAAATATTCGCGACGCACGGGTTACCCGACACAATCGTGTCGGACAACGGGGCAGCGTTCACATCTGCTGAGTTTCAAGCGTTCCTTGAAAGGAACCTCATCAGGCACATACGATCAGCGCCCTTCCACCCGGCAACCAATGGACAGGCGGAGAGGACGGTACGCACCGCCAAAGAGGCCCTGAGCCGCATAACGGAGGGGGACTGGGAGTTTCGGCTGGCCCGCTTCCTTCTCACATACCGCACCACCCCAAACCCCATCTCCGGCCATTGCCCCGCAGAACTATTAATGGGCCGCCGCCCTACCACCTTATTAGACAGACTCCACCCGGACCGAGCCCCAGAGAGAAAGCTGGTCGAGAACAGGGAGGCGCCCCGAAGCTTCCTACCGGGAGACCCTGTCTACTTCCGGAACTACGGGGCGGGGCCTCAGTGGGTGGCCGGGCGCATCCTAAAACCCACCGGGCCAGTGTCATACGAAGTCCTAACAGATGGGGACCGGGTCCTCCGTAAACACGTCGACCAGCTCCGGAGGCAGCAAGACCCCGACACAGAGATCCAGTTACCGGGAAATGCCGCCGCCGCCCCATCATCCGATCGACCGCAAGCACCGACAGCGGAGCCAGCGCCAGAAAGTCCACGGAATCCGGAGGGGGCCCCGGTGACAGCTGAACCGCTGCCGCCGCCGCCGCCGTTACAGCCGCCACCGTCACCGCCTCAGCTACTACCAGAGGTCCAAGCTCCTTGTGCTGGCGGACCACCCGATAGGGGCCCCGCCAGCCCGGTACCGGCCCCCCGACGTTCGCTAAGAGAACGGAGGGCACCAACATACTTAAAAGACTACGTCACCTGATAGGAGACGAACTATGGGGGAGGGGTGTTGTGTCCTGGGATCAGAAGGCAGAGCTGGCGAAATACAGCCAAGCTTCGCTCTCTGAGAACAATAGGAACTAGGTTCCTGAGCTTGCCAGTAGTGAACCAATGGCAGCATTGGCGGGCGATTCAAACCCGCCAATAGGAATATAGGGCCGTCCCCCCTAACTGTATATAGTTGGCCTCCGGCCGTTACTGTGTGTTCTTTGTCTTGTGTGAAGTACGAATAAACGCGTCTTCTCTTATGTCGTCGTCCGAGTCATGAGGCCCGAAACCCAGTACTTTACAATAGCGCTCCCAATAGAACATTCACACACACAAAAAGGGATGATCGCGCGCAGGGAGAAAAAGGGCGCGAAAGGAACTCTCATTGCAGGAAGCGCTACAGGGGCATTTTACACAGCACCCCACAGCGCTTCAGAAGCGGTAGAAAGAATTAAAGACTGTTGGAAGCAGTTTGTAGTAAAAATGCTTCAGCCACGCTTCCCAAATGGGACAGAAGTGTTTCTGTATGAAAAGGTAAATATATTCCATCAGGGAACCGTTACTAAGATGGTTCTGTCTGAAATGACAGATAGAAACCATTAGTGAACAGTTCCTGACACAGTTCCATTGTCTATGTGCACAGTTCCATTGTGTGTGTGCACATGAAAGCTCATATCTTGAATAAACCTTTGTTAGGTGTTAAACAAGGATATGTCCTTGCCCCCCTTCTTTTTAACCTATTTCTTTCTGATTTGGCAGACTCACTTGAGCTTGTGAACAGTCATCCACATAAACTAGGAGGCAAATCAGTACCCATCCTTCTATACGCAGATGATACTGCTATTTTATCTTTCACCAAAATTGGACTTCAAAGGTATCTAGAAGCCTTTAACAACTATTGCCACTCAAATCTGCTTAAAATCAACTATACCAAGACAAATGTGGTAGTATTTTCAAAAGAATGGGTTCCCTACAATTGGCACATTGGCAATGTTAGAATTCAACATGTTAAATGTTATAAATATCTTGGCGTAACTTACAATTACAATCTCAGTTGGGCAACTCACAGAAGTAGGACTATAAAAAAACAGGTTGCTTATCTGTAACTGATGATCTTCGAGTGGGTCATCTGTGCAGTCGCACCCATGGGATTATGCACCTGTGCTGATCCAAATCAGTGGTATGCAAAGCTCACAAAGGGATTTTCGCACCTCCCTCCCAGGCATGCAAGGGAACCCCACTGCGCATGCCCAAGGAGGTGGGGCACGGACATCCCATTAGTTCCTTCTGACCACTGTCATGTCGATAACAAGAGAAAAGTAGTGAAGTGACAGCAGTGGGGAAGGAAGGAAGGGCAGTGTGATTGCACAGATGACCACTTGAAGATCATCAGTTACAGCTAAGCACTGTAAATAACCTATCATGGGGGAGTGTGTTGGGGGAGCGGGAAACACAGGAATATAAACCGGCCTGCAAGCCACGTAGCCATCTCAAGTCTTAAGCATACCTAATAAAGTATGAGCTGTTATCATGCATCCACGCATCAGATTCAGTACTTTATATCATGGATCAGCTATTGAAATGTACTCAATACTGGGGCTGGCTTTCCGTTCAGGAACTGCAAATGGTTCAGAATTCAGCTGTACATCTGTTGACAGCTGTGCATCACAGCAAGCAAGCAGCTCATATTGCTGCTGTAGATATTAATGATCTTCTGCCCAGTTCAAAGTATTGCTACTGACCTTTACAAACTCTGCGCTAGCACACCTCAGTATATGGACAAGAAACCTCTGACACAGAAGCCTTTTATGGGAGGCTCTGTTAGGTCACAAGCATATACTCACACACCCAAGTCTTGCTTTAAAAATAAAAAAGACACAAGTGCCAAGTTTCCTCTCCTGGATCATTCTGAACAAGGATAAGAACGGTTTTCTGTGTTATTACAGGCTAGGTCTTACAAAGGACAAGCACATCAATAGCCAGTGTAGGTTAAAAGAGACTTTGAGAAACATGATTTCACTGTCAGGCTGCATAAATTATGAATTCATCTGGACACTCCAACAGCGGGGCATTTGCCAAAACTGCTTTCAAGCCAAAATTTGAACTATCAGTGACTCTACTTTCAGTGCCTAATTTGCAAAAACATGGTGGGGGGAAGGAACAGGAAAGTGTCTCTAATGGTTATCATAAATCAAAATCACATCAGTAAAAAGCAATTACAGCATATTTAAGCTCATACCAAAGCACCCTATACAATTATGTTTTATTTTCAGTTCAAGCAATAGATTTAAAACCCTTGAGAAGGTATTTTCCCCCGACCCTTCTATGTCCTTTAGACTGATCAAGTTAGTCCATATCCCCTCAAAACCTTTTGGCTTTATTGGCACCATTTCAGAGCATAGCTATATCTTGCAAAGCTGAATTCAGCCAACTAACCCATTTACGTTCCAGCTAGAAAGGGAAGCTTTTAACAAGGATGATTATTTTCTTTTCCCCTTAACACATCCACAAATGTGTTTGTCTAATACTCTCCCTTGAACAATGGTCAAAACAGCTTAACTCCAACAACCATCAGGGCACCGATCAACACTGAGGGCATTTTATATATAAATTACCCTTGAGGCTCATGTTATTCATAATGAACACGTGATCATTTTAAATGTGGGCTATAAAGCAAACAGGACAATAAGAACAGCGTCGCCCACTGTAGGAAATGGCCTGTGTAGGCAGGGTACACAAGACACCCAGACACATGGTTGAAAGATCCAGACAAAGGGTTCTTGGGGGCCCTGAACAGCAACTAAAGGGGAATCACAAGAGGTACAGAGGGCTGGTAACACTTGGCTCCCTCCCCCAAAATTCAAGGACTAGTTACAGATTATTTTATGTTCTGAAGGATTACTCTGGGGATATAGGCACAGGTGCACAAATCCATCTAGGATCATTAATTGGGCCTAGGGTTTGAGTCAAAGCTTTTATGCACAGCAGGTATATGTTGGCAGAGTAATTATCACAGTAACAGCGCACAACCTGATTAAGGAGTAGGTAAAGGTTTATTTAGGAGTTAACACTCTTGATAGGAAAGAGGAGAGGTAGAACTATGTTCCTGACTACATCTCTAGCTGAGAGAAAGAGGAAGACTGAGGCTGATTTCGCACTAGAGCTGCCTCAATGTTGCACCGCTGTTTGCCCCAATACTATTGGTCAATTTCACACCTGAAGCTGCGGGGCTGCATTTTGACCCACGGCTTCACCCAATTTCCCCCGCAGTTTCCTGATCCTGTTTTTTGAGTGTGGCACTTCTGAGAAGAAGGGGGGAAATGACTTAAGAGTAGCAATCTGAAGACAGACAAGGGGCGATTCTGCACTGGCTTTTCCCTCTGTTGTTATACCAAACCCACGTTGGAACAGAAATTCCCTTCTGCATTGAATGCTGCTGTCACTTTGTTTGATCATCAGATTTTATGGTAACCTCTAGACTGCACGCTGCTTTCAGTTTCTTTGATCATCGGGTTTTATGGGGAATCAAACCTGGTTCTCGAGATTAGAGTCTGCCACTCTTAACCACTACACCAAACTGGCTACACAAAACTTTACTACTACACCAAACTATGTTGAATATATGTCTGAGCTAAATGAGCAGCAACTTTGGGATCCTAGAACAAATGCAAAATAAATACTTCAGGTGACTGAAATTCAATCCAAGTTGGATTTCACAGTGGAAAGAGATTTCAGGAGAAGGCAACAGCCAGATTCAAGTAAAAGAGGAAGCTTCCCAAGGTAACATTCTGTAATAAAACTTGCGGTAGAGGGGCTGCAGCTGGCCACAGCTCTGCTGGCAAAAAGACCCTTTAAAGCATCTTTTGACCAGTGGGGTGGGGACCACGGCACACACAGGGTTCATTTCCCAGCAGGGCTCACAGTGAGCGGGGAAGCAGCGTGGGCCTGAATCCCAAATGGTGAATCGCTGATGGGAAATGAGCCCCGTGTGCACCACGGCAAAAAGATGCTTTAAAAGGTCTTTTTGTGAGCTGAGATGTGGCCGGTGACAGCCCCTCTCCCCCCCTGCTAAAAGACTAAAAGGGCCCTCCAGCCACTCGGCAGGCCACATGCTCCCCACCGATCAGCTGAAGCCCTTTAAATCTTTTAGCAGAGAGGGAAAGGGGTGGCTAGGGGTGGCTGCAGCTTGGGGGGTAGGGCTTCCCCCACTAGCCAGGAGTAGATTGTAGCCCCCGGGAGCAGGGGAACCCCTGCCTGGACCTGGGGGCTGGCAAGCCTATTTCCTGTTAAGAAGAACCTGAACAGCTAGATGGGATGTAGAACATGCATAATGTGGTTTCACCGCTGGGATATTCTTAGCTCATTAAGCTAAAAATATGCAGAATTTCAGACCTAGGCTATTATGGAAGATAAAATATACACTTTTAGAGGTAGGTGGGAGTTCCTGTGAAAACTAAGACAGCTGAATTTTACAAATTCTTTTACAAAGTTTAAAAGTGACATAAAATGGGGAGGGGGGGAATTGTCACAAGTTATCAGAAACTTGAGAACACATGACTTGTTGGAATACATAAAATATGTAGTTGTACACTTTCACAAAAGACTATTTCTCTTTTTCAGTTTGCCTTATTAAATGCAGATTTTGATAAATGCCTGCCTCTTGTCTTTCTAATACATTTGATAACTCCAGTGGCTGTTTCTTTGAAAAGAAAGACAGTTTTGTGTTTTCAGTATAGGCATCCTCTGGTGTTCTATTGTTTCACTTGCTTTGATTTTGCATTTATATTCTTAGAAATAATGCCCTCTTGGTTTTCTTTGCTACAGACAATATTGAACCCTGCCACAGTAATCATTTGATTATAAGTACAGCCGCAAGGCTCTTTATTTGATCTGACAATGCAAATGTATTCTGATGTTATTTTTAACAATGACTGTGAAATGATTTCATATTTATTGTAAGCTTGCATTAGAGCCAAGCAATAGCCAAATACTCAGACAAAATGGCCTTATCTACCTATAGTGACACATCAATCCCATGGCAAAGAACTTCACAAGAAACCATCCAATTAGCATAAAACCTAAATAAATATACTACACCTTACTCTTTCAGATGGTATTATCTAAGAAATTTTGATATGCAGGTCTACACAATAGCAAAGGGGAGAAAAATAACAAATCCATAATGAAAGAGTTGCTTGGCCAAGGAAATGAGACCCACATCCTGCAAAAAGGCTTTTTACCAAAACAATAATATGCAATATTAATCTTCATGCTATATGCTGAGTAAAGTAAGAACTGCTTAACAAACGGCACATTTCCTACATAGAAGTCACTTTTGTGTAGAAAACTGCATGCTCATCATTGCTCGTGACAAATGAACATGATACCACATGCACATACAACCGGGAAGTCTTAATTCTTTCATATATACATTTGATAAAACGGATCGCTGTGCATTTGACATGTACAATGGTGTCCAGGTGGGCAATATGGAAACTGCATATAGGAACACTCTGGTAGGAAGTCTGTTATGTATAAATTGTCTTCTGGAAACTAATAGTTTTTCAGTTAAACACTTGGGCAATACTTGAGACTAGATACCACCCCAGAAGGATTTTCTGAGACAATTTCTCACTTTCCCCACTGTACTCTGGGAATAAAATGGTTCCTTGAGTACCTTCTTTGGGTTACTTGAGAAGGCCCAGAGTACCCTTCCAAGCCCATCCAAAATGCCCCTTTTAAAGTGGAGAACTTATAGGCATGATGGCCAGGCAGAGAACAATTAAACAAATGGTTTATTAATACAGTAATGGGGCAAGGAAAACAAGACAAGGTGCTTTAAAATATATAACAGTGTTTAAAGGCAAAATGAACAAATCTAACGCGACTACCTATTTCACTTAACTAGTTACTATTTCAAGGCCCACAGCCCTCTTATACCAGCCCTCCTGCCTGTACTCACTCTGTCCCAAGTGAGGGATCTTTCTCTCAGACCAGTCCCCTCAGTTTTACTCTGTGCGAGGCCAGATCGCAGAAGAGAAAAGAACGCAGGTTCACAGTTCAAAAAGCTTAAGTTACATTCTCGGCACACAATCCCTGCACTCCCATTGGTTACAAGCATCGCTAAGCATTATGGGGACTGTAGGCTGTCTGCTTTCTACTCCCACACATGTCTCTAGAGGCCTAGGCCTCTAGGTTTGTCTCCCAGGCCTACACAGATCATGACAAAGTCAAATGCTGGACTGATAATTGAGGAATGAGGTAAACTCACAGGGATGAGATAGTTTACTTTGCAAAGAAACAAAGAACAAAGTTTATTCAGAAAAACACACACACTGAAATAAATATAAATATTAAACACAGACAAATGGGACGGTAATATTTAAGCAGTACTTGCCTGTGGGGCAACCCCTTCTTGCCTCCTTTCTAGCTACCCTGCTGTGATTTTGTAACTATCTCAGACCCAGGACTACTCCAGTCCCAGGGGTCTCCTCTTAGCCCACTCTCCTGCTACACTAACCCTTCCCCAACCTACTCTCAACCTCTCCAAAACCTAAGCTTGGATGAGGTTCACTTATTGTCACATCAGTGGAATTATTCTGAGCAAACATGCCCAAAATCTAGCAGTGAGAAGCCATCTGCTCTATTTGCAGAGCTTTTCTTCCTTTCTCAAAGTTAGAGCCAGCCAATCCTAGCCCATCTTCAATGATTATATCTATCAAGCAGAAGCAACTGGCTGTATGTATGAGACTGATCCTCGTCATCATAACAATACTGCTATCTATGACCACCTAGCAGAAAATTCTCAGGCTGGATCTTAATAGCTGAATCAGAAAATCAAAGAAGATCAAAAGTCTGTCATCTGACTTGATAAAGGGATCTGAAGGAACTTCCAAATAAGGTAGCAGAAAGGAAGCAGGTGAGGGAGGGAGGGCGAAGGGGAGGGAGGGAGAAAGAACACATGCAGGCATAACAGTCTGATCAGAGAAGCAGGGCTTTGGCAGACAACTCAAATTGCATTATTGGGGAGGCAAATCTAAGGTGAAAACATTTTTCTTTGTGAAGTGCTAATAAAGAAGATCTAAGGCTTCTCCCTCTACAGGTGGCCAATATCTTAGGGATCCCCCCGTGCGCGCACTCTCGCCAGTTCACAGCGCTTCCTAGAGGGGGCCTCCTCCACTCCGCCCATGCAGGGCCAGGTGAATCCACCACAGCGGGTGGGAAGGTGTGTGGGCAGTGGGAAGCATGGGCGAGGGAAAAGCCTCCCCTCACCACCCGCTCACAGTGCCCGCACTCACAGCCAGTTGCTGGCGTTGGCCGAGAAGGTGGCCAGAATGAGAAGCAGCAGCGAGAGTGTAGGAAGTATTGTGGGCTCATGCAGGAGGTGGCTCTCGGGGCAGGGCGGAGACATCCCCAAGGCGGAGCACCAGGCGCCCGGGAGCCACCTCACCTTGCCGCGGCCAGCCTGGAAGCCCCGGACCAGCTCCCGTGCCGCTTTCCTCGGGAGTAGGCATGGGCACACCGGCTCCCAAGCGACAGCCACCTAGCGCTGCACCTGCAAGACCTACAGACCCCAAGCTTCTTACTCGCAAGTAAAGTCTCACTCGAGGAGGGACTTCGCCCACAGGCAGGGGCCCCTCCCAGTGCCAGGCAAGCCAGGGAAGAGGCGGGGTTTTTTAACCCCCACCCCTTCCCTCCCAACGACGGCTTCCCAATGGGGGAGAGGGAGGGCAGGCAAGCTCTGCTGCCTACTGTGCCCCGTCAGGGCGCTTTTCACTGGCAGCACCGGAGAAGCGATAGCGATGGGGGGCTTTTCACGGGGGGCGCACTTTGGTGCCCCGTGGCCAGCGCGCTCTAGGTGAGTGCCTAGCTCGCCTAGCAGGCAAGCTGGCCCTGTTTGCACCTCCCCGTCCCTCCTATTGGGCTGCTGGATGGCTCCTTCCTCCAGCTGGCCTTTCTCCTGCCCTATATGTTATGCCAGGGCTTAGGTGGGATAGGCTGACAGTCCTCAACCCCCTCCCTTGCTTTTCCTTGCCCTTGTGCAGGCTTATCTGGCCCTGTCCTGACTCACTTTTGTGCAGGCCTCACTAGCTCCACCCTGGCTTCTGCTGAGGCTGTCAATCCTCTCTGGGCTACTCCAATGTTGGGCCCCAGCTGGTTCTTCCACTTGCGCCTGGAGTCATGGTGCCAGGTAACAGCCCAAGAGGTTGCCAGGCTCTCTGTCATTGGAGGGGAGGGGAGGCACTGGAATTGGCATTTCCTATGGCAGCCATGTTCTGGTACTGAGTCCAGCAGCATCTCCAGACACATGTTCTGTTTGTGGCTTAATGGCTCCTTGATCTGACAGCCACACACTGAGTGCAGGAAGGCCTCTCCCTGGGACAGCTTAAAATACTCCAAGTGGCATTGTCATCATCTGTGTAGGGCTGGGAGACAAGGCCTAGAGGCCTAGGCCCCAGGAGACCTGTGTGGGAGTAGAAAGCAGACAGCCTAAAATCCCCACAATGGTTAGCAACGGTTGTAACCAATTGGTGTCCAGGGTTTGTATGAGGAGATTGTGATTTAAGCTTTGTGGGCTGTGGAACTGCGTTCTTTTTTCTACTATGTTCTTATCTCTCACAAAGCTAAACTGAGAGGACAGTCTGGTCTGAGAGAAAGATCCCTCACTTGGGACAGAGTGAGTACAGGCACAGGCCTGGTATTAAAGGCTGTGGACCTTGAATAATAACCAGTTAAGAGAAATAGGTAGCCACATTAGATTTGTTTATTTTGCCTTTAGACACTATTATATATATTAAGCACCTTGTCTTGTTTTCCTTGCCCCATTACTGTATTAATAAACATTAACTTAATGTTCTCTGCCTGGTCATCACACCTATAGTTCTCCACTTTAAAAGGGGCATATTGGTTGGGCTTGGGAGAGTACTCTGGGCCTTCCCAAGGGACCCTAAGTCCAGAGTGGTGGTAGATGAAGGCAGTAACCCACAGGGGGTCATGACAGGCATGATGGGATTGTGCACAGTCCTACTCTGGGACTATGCACAGTCCTACTGTTTTTGTTTTTTGCAGTAATAATCATCAAAAACCTATCTACTGGCCTGATGTGACAGGCAGAGGGAAGATGGCTTTTGCATCAAGACAGGAGGGAAATATGCAAAATGGGGGCACCTGGGCAAAGTATTGAACAAAGGATAGGGTCATGCTATGTTTCCCAAGGGTGCCCTGGACATGAGCAGATTGAACACTCTTAGTATAGCAGACCAAGGTTTCAGACGTGGCTGACATAAGAAGGCAATGTTCCCACCTCCCAAGGTCATGCTCGTCTTGATTCCACAAGCCTTGACATTCTGCTTCAATTATCTTTTTTTCAGAATTAAATACCAGGATGCTTTCCCCCTAAATCTTGTGACTTTGTTGTATTATAGCCATCAGAAGGAATGAATATTACTCAACTGATGTTATACCTTTGATCTCATTAAAGAGAAAGTACGAACCCCACAGAAGATAAACACTGGACTTTTCATTTGCTCATTTCATGCAATCTGTTTCTAGCAGACTGCGAAACAAGCAAAAATAACCTTTAAGATAAGGAATCTTTTTATTCTTTTTGTACTAACCAGCGATGCTCCACAACAAAAAGGAAAATAGATCAGAAATAGCACAAACATATTGCCTGTAAGTGTAGAGAATTTTTATTCTAATTTGTCATCCTTTTTTTGTTCTTCCCCTCAGAAAGGATAAGCTCCTGTAAAATACATTTTATATAAACACGTCATGTTTTTGAAGAGTTCTGCATCTTATTGGAGCTTCCTGATCTTAGATTAAAAACATTTTGCAAAAGGAAAAATAAATGAACATGACAAAGTTACAAAGTTAACACAGTAGGCGATAAAATGTTCGTATGGAACAAAATATAATCCATTTCCCAGGGTAGGGGAGGTATAGCAACACTCTTCTAAGTGCTCGAACAGACTGTTCAAGACATTCTTGGATATCTGTTTCTCAGGTTTATAGGGAATCAAAAAAAAGAAATGATACCAAAAAAGGAAATTGGAACGGAGGGGGGGAGGGTTACAATTAAAGGTTACTCTGCTTTTCAAGAGAAGTCCAATAGTTGTCTATTGACATCTGCAAACTTATCAAAGAATAAGAAAAAAGAATTTATGAACTTTGTTGGTAAATGCTAAATGGCCTTGAGCCATGAAATCTGGAGAACTGTGGTGAATCCTCAACAATAGGAAGGTAGGCATATCTTCTTAGGTGCGGAGTCCTTATACAAGTAATAACTAGAATGTTTCTTGCATACTACTGCCTTCAGTTAAAAAAGAATATTGAAGGCTATGGTTTCCATCAACTGATCCTTGCCTGCAGTTGTGACTGTTGGTCGACAGCTTAGGTACAACTTAACACCTACCATAATAGGACAGCTCTGTTCAGCTTGAAGTGAACAAGCTTAGTTCAAGAAAGGGAAATACATCTACTGCTTCAGGTACTCAGTGCAGGAATCTAGAAAGGGAAGGCACCTGCACTACATGATCTTGAGCTCAGGAGCTTGATCAGGATGGGGTTCTTGTATTCAGAATCCTGTACAGATCATCTTGACTGGAGGAAGCCAACAGAGCCAAAGTCGGTATCACAGAACAAGTATAGTGTAATGATAAAAAGTTTCCAATTTAAATCTTGCCCCCACTCCAGCTAGGTGGTTTTAGGTATGCCACTATCAAAACATCAGTCCTTCGTTTATAATATGAGAATAGTACTATGGATCTTATTTTTAGGGTAGTTGTATGGGTTATACACAGACAAACAGGGGAGATGTGAGGAGTTGCAAAGGGCATCTCATTTCCACCTGTATCTTCCTCCACACATTATTTAGTCATTCCCCCTGGCAGACCTCGTAGCCTCTTTCAGTTTCCTGCTTCCTTATCTCCTTTCTACCCACAAACCAATCTATCTTTATCTGCCTCCTGTGGTCTTTAATTCCTCCCCCTTCCTTTCCCCCCAGCAGCCTCTACCCAAGAAAAATCCAGAGAAGTTATGAACAGTTGTAAGTTAATTTGATTATTTGTGCGGTGGCTACCTCCAGGCCACCAGTAAGATATGCATGTTTTACAACAGTGAGACAGCCAGGCAACTTTTGTGGTGGACACTGCCAAGCCTGACCAACTCACACTAATTGCACGTGGTAGCAAGTTACACTAGTGAGTTATGGACCCTTTCTGAGGCTGTTTTGGCCTCCCAGTCCATTCCCACTCCTCTTCCAGCTTTTGATTTACAAAACCCAAAATTCAGAAGGTTCTGCAATACTGTTATAATTTTCTAGAGACCCTCAAAATGGCCACTAAATTCTCAGAATACATTCTTCTGAGAGTCCCATGGGCATTAATTTATTAAACTGCAGATGTTTTTAGTATACAGGGGAGTCTTAATCCTCCATCTCTTTTTGTAAGATTTTAGATTTTTCTGCAAACCTGGACCTTTTTCTCAAGCGTGCAGAGAAATACCCCTTCTGTCTCACCCTTCATTGTGCAGATTTTTTGATCCACAACTCAGCACAGTTCAGAATTAGATATATGACAAGCAGGAACCCAAGATGGCTGGTGGAGAATCCTAGCCTTTTATCTTGCCTTCCACTGCCCACTCACACTCCCCCCCCCCATCATGGACACCTTCCCTCCCTCTTTCACCTTCATTGCTTCTCCTGCTTCCCCTGCTTAATCATATCTATTACAACTTGCTCAATTCTTCCCATTTCTGCAGCATTCACAAACTTGATATTCTAGGATAACAGCAAGGGTCATACTTATCTTTAAGTAGATTTTTTTTAAAAGAAGTTTGGATTCAATGAGATCTTCAAGCTACTGGTCATAGATCCAGAGGAGTTAGCTGTGTTAGTCTGTTGCTGCAAAATAGTAAAAAGCCCAGTAGCACCTTTAAGACTAACAAACTTTATTGTAGCATAAGCTTTCGAGAAACACAGGCACGCATCTGACGAAGAGAGCTGTATTTCTCAAAAGCGTACGCTACAATAAAGTTTGTTAGTCTTAAAGGTGCTACTGGGCTTTTTACTATCAAACTGCTGGATAACTTTTAATAGCAACTTTAACAGCATTTGATACAAAAAAAAAAATTATTCTAAGATATTCAACCCAGGACTAGCACTAGGAGTTTAAAGAAAGAACAGCCCAGAAAGTATCAGTGGTTTTTCTTTTACATGCTCTTCATGTTTACAGTTGCTTCTTGGAGGATAATTATTTGGTATGTTTTAAAGCAGATGCTCTGTGGAGACACAGGAAGCTATCTCTATACACTATTATACTCAGGGGTCTTTTGGGGGGGAGCGCACTGGAGGGCAACTCCGGCAGCTCAGGAGCCAAGCCCCGCCCCCAGCCGGCGTCCCCGGAGTCTTTCAGGCAGCCGAATGTCAATTTCAGCTCCATTATATCCTATGGGCCATTGAAGGCAATGGTGAAAACATAGGGTATATTCTGGGGGCTGGAGGGGATGGGGTTTGAAGGAGAGGCTCCAAACTCACAGGGTAGCTTATGGAGCCTCTTCCCAAGATACTCACCAAGTTTCAAGAACATTGGACCAGGAGGTCCAATTCTACGGGCCCCCAAACAGGTTGCCCCCATTCCCTCCATTGTTCTCTATGGTGGGAAAAAGTAACTCTCCCTCAAACCCCTCCCCTCCAGCCCCCAGAATATACCCTATGTTTTCACCATTGACTTCAATGGCCCATAGGATATAATAAGGCAAAACTGCCGCCAAATTTTTTTCATTCCCTCCTTTCCTTCTCTCCTTTTCCTCTTTCCCTCCTTCTTCTCTTCTCTCTTTCTTTCCCACCTTCTTCTCTTCTCTTTTTCCTCCTTTCCCTGTTTCCCTCCTTCTTCCCTCTCTTTCTTTCCTCTCTTTCCTCTTTCTCTCTACTCTCTCTTTCCTTCCCTCTTTCCTCCTTCTGTGACCCATCTCTAGTGAGAAGGAGTTTAAACTTTAAATCCCTTCTCTCTTAGCTCCCCCACCCAGGCCAGCTGGGGAAGGGAAGGGGAGGCTTTCGAAGATTCCTCCCCCCCTTTTGCTTTCCCTTTTGACATAACTTCCGGTGATGTCAGGGGGCGTGGCATATGCTACCATATGCATACCATATGCTAATGAGCTCCTACAGCTGTTTTTCTACTAAAAGACCCCTGATTATACTTCATTGAAATATTTATATACCTGGTTGGTAAGTAACTTTATGGGATACTTTATGTATACTTATTGAAATACCACCTGATATATTGTTTTATTTCAACCCACCTTAGTAGTTCTTGATAAAAGAGAGGCCTATAAACTCTTATAATAAAATAATAAATTGGACAACCAATTTATTGTCATAACCCATCACTTCTCTATCCACTTCTCTTGCCTCTGGATTGGCAACTGAGCCTCCAGAGAGTCATGCATCTGGCCACAAGGCTTCAAGGCTCATCCCTGCTATGTATTTTGATTGCTAGGACCCCTGGCTCTCCCAACAAAACAAGTCTTGGACAAGACAGACCATGATGCATTCACAGCCCTTATGCAAAACCACAGTTAGTCACACCACTCAGAGCTTCTACCCAATAATCACAAATATGGAAAACTTCTCCTAGTATACAAGACAAACTTGCATACAGCAAAGCTTGACTTCCCTGTATGATTTGCTATTTCTTTTCCAACATATATTTACTTCTATTTGTAGTCAATAAAATCTTGCTATTACGGTATGAGAACTATTATGAAAAGCAGCAATGAGGCAGAAAGCTGTCTTTTAAACTTTTTGTTACACTGCAAGCAGAAAGGGGGCCTAGTATATTTCAAATAGATAGGAAGAGGTACACTCTGTGAATTCACATACCCAGCAATGAATTTAATTTAATCCTTAAAAATAACTTGACTGGCAAAGCACAGTTCAGAAGGCTATATTGTACACTGGATTTCATTTACAATAAATAAAATAAAATGACTTGCTGTACACCCATAATCTCTCCACATGCAGTGCTGTGGGGTTATGATTTTATATGTTACCATTTCTGAAGCTCAGACTGAATACAATTTTAAAGTTGTCAAAACTGTTTCAGATTGACTTGAAATATGCATAATCTCCTTACCAAATACTTTACATCCTGTTACAGCAGTTCTGCTGGCTTCTCTCTTGCTCAGTCAGGACAAAGCAAAGGAAACCTTTTCAAAATAACAACAGCAATTCTATATATTAAACTATTTATTAAAAGAAATCATATGAGAAATAAATTGCAGCATGCTATCTTCTCTGTTCTTCTAATAAAGTGTCATTTTTCTAGGCATTGCTTGCTGCAACACTATCTATAGGTAGGTGTAAGTATGTCCCTGTTTACAACATTATTACTTCAACTACCAAAGGTACAAGGAATATGAAAGATAACTACAAGTAACAAGAAGGCTTAAAGAGCCACCAATCTTATAACTTTGGGGGATTAACAGTAGGACACCAATGAGGGATCAGAACTTAAATTATCAGCTGGCATTTAATCATACTTCAACACACCCTTGAAGAAGGCCTTAAATGAAATGTTTACTAAATGTATTGAGCATGTGTCTAGTTTACAGAATGTAATGAGACTGAGTGATATTCTCCAGATCTTTGGGATTAGGTGTCAGCAATAGGGATGGGCATGAACCTTGTCACGGACCCTAGTGCATCAGAAACTTGGCCAGCTCGTAAGGCCTTGGTTCATGAAATGGCGTCTCCCACAAATTGCCCACTAATCGCCCTGTTTTTCATGGAGGTTTGGGAGGTTCATGGCAGCAGTTCATGAGCCAGACACACTGACGCTGATTAATTAATTGTCAAGGCAATGGGAGGGATGGACTTCTGCAGCCCCAGAAACACTTATACTGGCCCTCCAAAGCTTGACAGGCAGCTCTGGCTGCCAACAAGAGAACTCCAATTCTGCTCTATGGGAACGGAATGTATATATACCCCCAGCTCACACACAGCTCTTTTTACTTGGTAGCGGGCAGTTAGGCAGAGAAGAAGTATGAGGCAGAGAGGAAAGGAAAGGAAACCAAAAGTCATTCCTCAATGTAAAAACAGTGTGTTTGGTGCCTGCTTACTCAGGGCACTGAGTGAGCCACCACCTGTCCCTCTGCTACAGCCAGACAGAGGGGCTCAGCCAAGTGGGTTCCTCAGGTGAGGACCCATACAAAAAACCCCTCCCTTTCATTGAGAGGGTTTTTTTTAAATAGTGCAACATCCACCTCATGAACCAAGATCTACCTCATAGTGCAACACCCACCTCATGGACTAACATCTACCTATACAGATCTCTACCTCATCAAACATCCACCTGTACAAGTGAGACTGTTGGCCATCCTAGAATCTATCTTCACAACAGGTGACTGCCTTCCTGGGCCTGAGGGGAAGGGTTGACCACCCCCAAAATCTATCTTCACAACCAGGTGGCCACCTCCCAGGCCCAAGGGGAAGAGGTGGCTATGCCCAGAATCCATGTCCACAACTGGGTGACCACCTCCCAGGTCCAAGGGGGAGTATGTTGGGCCACCCCCAAAAATGCTGTGACTGGGGGAGGCAGGTGGGTGACGGCCTCCTGGGCCCAAGGGGAAAGGCTGGCCACCCCCAGAATCTATGTCCACAACCAGATTACTGCCTCCCAGGCCCAATCCTCACCAAACTTGGAGGACCAGTAGAGGGGCATCCCAGGGAGGTCTGCAAGTTAGATGCCTCTAGCGGGGGGGGGGAGGCATTTGACACTACTCCTGAACCTGTGGCTGTGATTTCCCCAGAGAGCACTTTCCTGGGGGCATCAGTTTGGGAGAATTATACCCAGTGTCCCCACAGCCAATCCTCACCAAACTTGGGGGGCAAGTAGAGGGCCATCCTGGGGAAGTCTTCTGCAAGTTTGATGTTTCCTGGCGGCACCTGCTTTGGGGAGCTGTAACTCAGCCCCCCTAAATCCAGTCCTCATCAAATTAGAGATCAGGTAGAGAAGAGTCAGCTGGAGTCTCGCTGTGAGTTTGGCATCTCTAGCCCACAGAGGGGCCATTCTACTGTGGAGGTTTAAGGTTCATGGAAGTTCAAGATTCCATTTTCCTGGTTTGTGCCCATCCCTAATCAGCAATATGCAAATGACACCCAGCTCTATATTTCATTATCCAAGCCTCTAGATGTATTCATCTTGGTTCTGAACCAGTGCTTTGAGGCTGTGGTCAGGTGGCTAAGGCAGAAGAAACTGTAGCTGAATCCATATAAGACAGGGGTAACGCTGGTTGGGAAGGCTGGCATTCTAGAGGGGTGGGATACAATTATTCTAGATGGCTTTTTGAGGGCAGGTTAAGAGCTTGGGGATGCTCATGGACCCTGCCTTGCTGTTTGAAAAGCAGACTGGCATAGCAGCCAGGAGAATCTTCTATCAGCTGCATTTGATCTGCCAACTTTCTCATCACCTGTACTCAGTTTATCTGGCCACGCTGATCCATGCTTCTGTAACTTCATGCTTGGCTTACTGCAACATGCTCTACATGGTGCTGCCCTTGAAGACTATCTGGAAGCTTCCAGGAACACATGTTGCCCGCTTTCAAACAGCTTCACTGGCTGCCAGTTTGTTTCCAAATTCAATTATGACCTTAATGACCTAGGACCATATATTTGAAGAACATCTTCTCCCAAACATCTGTGTGCACCAAGGTAACCAGGTAGCCATCTGCTGGATATTCCACCACTCTGGCATTGACCACAGCTCAGGTCTTTTCCACTGTGGCTCCGGTTCTGTGGAAAGGGCTCCCTGAAGAGGTGAGAGGGGTTCCTTCCTTCAAGATCTTCAGGAGGCTCTGCAATGCCTGCTTGTTCACCAGGGCATTTGAGGGAGTTTGAACAGCAGGCATCTTTTAATGGGGGAGAGATTTGGGGCTTGCTATTATATCATAGGTTTTAGCTGGGGATGTTTTAACTATTACTGTAAGCCACCTTGAATCAAGAGGTTTGAACCTTGACTTAGTATCCTTCAGGAGGTCTACTATACAGTTCTTGTTCCTCTTAAATTCCTTGGTTTAAATTTTAAAAATGGTCACCTATAATGCTATGTTATGTATTTTTTAACCTATTTTTCTCTTTTTGATATAAATTTATTTAATTTTTGGTACATTTTCTATTTGTATATTTTAACTGGAGTTTTTAACTTGTTTATTACATCATTATTACATCAACAATATCAACAATACTAACTGAACTGGATAATACTAACTATGCAGGATGCTGACAGGGACCATTTTGGGGGGAACATCTATCATGGCCACTGGGTTGTTATTGTCACCAGCACTTTATTTTTATTTTATTCTATTTTATTGTGAGCTATGACTTGTTATGCTTGTGTTTTAATGTTTTTTAATCCTTGTAAGCCGCCCTGAGCCTGCCTGCGGCAGGGAGGGTGGAATAAAATTGAATTAATAAATAATAAATACATAAATATTTGTGTACCTGAATAATGTTTGTTTTTTGTCAACTGGATCAGATTGCGGACCATAATATAATAAAACTGAATTGAACCAAGAAGAAAGGCAGGTGTGATGGACAGTAAATGGTTAATGCTGTAACCTGGTCTGAGAATCTTGAGTAAAAGGAGATTCAAATGTAAGTCTTCAATTGAGAAAACAAATTTAGAGTCCAGTGGCATCTTTAAGACCAACAAAGTTCTATTTAAGGTATGAGCTTTCATATGCATGCACACTTTTTCAGATACACTGTAATGGTACGTGAGGTTCAAACATATAGATGGGGGCTCAACAGCAAATTAACATGTAACGTAAGAACATAAAAGAAGCCAATGTTGGATCAGGCCAGTGGCCCATCCAGTCCAATACTCTGTCACACAGTGGCCAAAAATACCAGGTATCATCAAGAGGTCCATCAGTGGGGCCAGGACACTAGAAGTTCCCCCACTGTTGCCCCCCCAAGCACCAAGAATACAGTGCATCACTTGCCCCAGAGTTCCTATCTATACCTTGTGGCTAATTTATTCTACTATCTATACCTTCTGGCTAATATTGCATGTTAATTTGCTGTCTAGCCCCTGTCTAATCGTTTGAACCTTACCTACCATTCCAATGTATCTGAAAAAGTGTGCATGCACATGAAAGCTCATAACTTGAATAAAACTTTGTTGGTCTTAAAGGTGCCACTGGACTCTAAATTTGTTCTACTGCTTCAGACCAACATAGCTGACCAGTTGAGAGAGTCAGTTAAGAACTGACAGGTAAGAATTGACAGTTGACTGGGAAGGAAGGCTAAGGGAGTGAGAAGATCAAGAAGGATCCCCTTTCAAGCTTGAGAGAAATAGCTCCTAGAAAAAGGAGGGTGATCCCTATTCGGTCTGAAGAAGAGGATCAAGAAAGATCCTGAGTTAGGGAAGTGGGAAGCTTAGCCCATCCCTATCAAGTTTGAGGGAAATAGCTTCTAAAAGACGAGGGTGATCCCTATCCAGTGGTTACGAAGGAAACTTAGTTGAATGTTCCTGCCTACACCAACTTAAGTGTCAGTGAGACAAAGAAGGTTATGCTTGAGTATTTAAGCAGAAACTGTCAAGAAAGCTCTCTCCTTAAGTTTTAAGACCTGAAACAGTTACTTGTATGTGACAAATTGTCCGGCGTTTATTTCTATACAAAGTTACATGATTTCTGTTGTCTCTTCACCTCATAAACCCTATACCAGATTTCAACCTGACCATTTCCCCTCAAAGTTAAATAAAACATTTGTTATTTTTGAACTACCATCAGCCTCTTGCGTGCCATTTTTAAAACAGGGCATAAGAAGGATTCTAGTCTCTCCCCACATTCCCCTAGCTGGGTCAGGATATTCAAGCAACTGGGTGGGACAGCCAGAGAGAAAAATAAAGAAGGAAAAAGGGGCTGCTCAGCCAAAAAGATGATAAAGGAAAATCTTGTGAGGGAGGGGGAAATTGTCATAGCGGAGTTTTAAATTTCTAGTAAATAAATAAAATAATTTTTCCTCCTATAGGAACTGGAATTTGAACAAGGGCTTCCAGCACTGAAACATAAAGGAGACTCCTATCTTGGGGGTACTGCTGACCCCAGGCCTTCTGTTGGATAAGCAGGGGGCCCTAGGAGCCAGTTGTGCCTTCCACCAGCTTCAACTGTCAGGCCAGTTGTGATAACATCAAGACTAGACTACTGCAATACATACTATATGGTACTGGACTTGAAGAGTGTCCAGAAACTACTATCAGCATAGAATGCTGAGGCCAGAGAACTGTCTGTAGTGGGGTGCAGTAGGTTGTAGTGATCATATCACCATAGTCTCGTTGCACCTATACTGGCTCCCAATTTCTTCTGGGACCAATTCAAGATGCTGGTATTGACCAGCATACCTTAAGAACTGCCTGCTCCCATATGAACCTACCTGGCCACTACAATCACTTTCAGGGTCATTTCTTTAGAGGGCCCTGTCATCTGAAGAACAGGGATGGGGTAAGCTCATTGCTAGGGGAAGACAGTCAAGCCTTAACAAGGGATGAAGACAAAGCATAATTACTCAACTCTCACTTTGCGCCAATCTTTATCCATAAGGCGAGCTGTATACAAACTGAAGAATGCAGGGCGAATGAAGGAAGGAGGAACTGCCAGTCCAGAGTAAGTAAGGAAATGGTTAGAGAGCATCTACCTGCCTTAAATACTTTCAAATCTCCAGGGCCAGATGGCTTGCATCCCAGAGTGCTAAAAGAAACTGCAGATGATATTTCAGAGCCTCTGGCTCTAATCTTTGAGATGTCCTGGAGTACTGGTGTTGTGCCGAAAGACTGGAGAAGAGTGAATGTTTTCCCGATCTTCAAGAAGGGAAAAAAGACAGACCCAGAAAATTACAAGCCTGTTGGTTTGACATCAATACCTCGAAAAATTCTAGAGCAGATTATTAAACGCTCTGTCTGAGAGCACCTTGAATGGAATGTGTTAATTGGTAGTAGCCAGCATGGGTTTATTAAGAATAAGTCATGTCAAACCAACCTTATCTCCTTTTTTGACAGAGTTACTAAAATGGTTGACTCTGGCAATGCTGTGGACATAGTGTATCTAGATTTCAGTAAAGCATTTAACAAAGTTTCTCATGATATCCTTGAGGATAAGCTGGTTAAGTATGGGCTGGATGGTGCAACCGTTGGATGGATTCATGGTTGGTTGAAAAAGCGTACCCAACGAGTGCTTGTAAATGGAGGGAAGTGGAGGGAAGTCTCAAGTGGAGTACCAAAGGGCTTGCTCCTGGGCCCAGTGTTGTTCAATGTTTTTATAAATGACCTGGAGGAAGACATAGAAGGGATGCTTATCAAATCTGCAGATGACACAAAGCTGGATGGGGTTGCTAATTCTGAAGAAGACTAGATGACCTGCAAGGTCCCTTCCAACTCTAACCAGGGGTCATTTCGTAAAAAAAGAGGTGCAGGAGCTTATTAGCGTAACTCATTAGCATAACTTATTTGCATATACCACACCCCCTGACATCACTGGAAGTGTGTCAGAAGGCAACACCCACTGCTCAGGCTCCACTGGACTGTTCTGGATTGCTAGCAATGGGGTGCGCAGATCTGCCCTCACGGAGGAGGGAGAGTTTGTACCTGAATAAACTTTGGTCTTAAAGGTGCCACTGGACTCCTTTGAATGGCCGAAAAGCGCAGGAAAGTGCGTGGCTGCTCGTGGATCGAGGAGGGTGGCGCAGAGGACACACATAGCCTCAAGCAGGCAGGGGACCAGGGCAGTGGCAGGGCAGAGTCAGGATTCAAAATGATCTAGATAGGCTGGAACAGTGGGCTGAGACAAATAGAGATAAGTATTTATCTTATCTCTACACTTAGGTACAAAAAATCAAAGGCACAGATATAGAATGAGAGGCACTTGGTTTGACAGCAGCACATGAGAAAAGGATCTGGGTGTTCTAGTTGATAACAAGCTAAACATGAGCCTGCAGTGCAATGTGGCTGTGAAGAAAGCTAATGCAATCTTAGGATGCATTAACAGAAGCATTGTGTCCAGATCACGGGAGGTGGTAGTTCCACTCTATTCTGCTATGGTCAGGCCTCACCTGGAGTACTGTGTCCAGTTTTGGGCACCACATTTTAGGAAGGATGTTGACAAGCTCGAGCGTGTCCAGAAGAGGGCAACCAGGATGGTGAGAGGGTTGGAATCCAAGTCCTTATGAGGAAAGGCTGAAAGAGTTGGGTATGTTTAGCCTGGGAAAGAGAAGGCTTAGAGGGGACATGATTGCAGGCTTCAAATATTTGAAGGGCTGTCATGTAGAAGATGGAGCAGATCCATTCTCTCTTCCTCTGGATTGCAAGACTAGATCTAATGGGTGGAAATTACAAGGGAGTCGTTGCTGGCTAAATATCAGAAGAAACTTCCTAACTGTAAAAGTGGTTGAGCAGTGGAACAGACTCCCTCGGGAGGTGGTGGATGTTCCTTCACTGGATGTTTTTAAGCAGAGGCTAGACGACCATCTTTCAGGTATGTTGTAGGGCCATCTTTTGGCTTCACTCCTGCAGAGTGCAGGGAGTTGGACTAGATGAGGCAGAGGTGCAGGAGAAGGCCGAGTAGGTGCCGGAGGCCAGGGCGGAGCTCCTCGCAGGAGTCGCCGGGGCCCGCCTTGCAGAGGCGCTGTACCAGGGCCGGCATGAGGACGGGCAGAGCCTGGGCGGGCTGGGTGCCACAGCTGGGTCAGCCAGTGGGCCGGGAAAGATGAGAGGGGGCTGCTGGGAGCAAGGGGCGGAGCTCACTGCATGTGCCCACCCCCTGGTGCTCCTTACTGCCGGAGCTTCGCTCCTGTGCACTCCTGCAGGAAATGAGCTCTGACTCTAACATTCTATGAAGCTAGATGGGTAGCAACCAGAGAACAGGCCTTCTCAGTCATGGCACCCAATTTATGGAATTACCTCCTCAGGGAGATTTGTCTGTACCTTCTAGCATTGTCTTCCACAAGTGGGTGAAAACTTTTCTGTTTTATTTGGTATTCCCTCACTGACCCTCCTTCCTGTATATACATGTTATGTTTTCTATTCACAGCTTGTTGTGTCCTAGATAGATCTTCTGTATCTCCTCTAGGTGTGCAGTTCTCACAATGCATTTTGGGTATTACAACAATGCAGAAGATCAAGGAAAACGAGGTTTTATGTTCCTGCTGCCTTTTTCATTGGCTAAAAAAACTCTTATAATGCAAAGCTACACCCTACTAAGTCCACTGAAGTCAAACAGTTTACAAGTGTGTAAGTCCACTTAGGACAACAGTGTCAGACAGAAAATGGAATGGCCATTGGAAATGACTTGTTCACATGCCTCAGAAGCATTTTAGAAAGGAGCTGCTGAAACCACGGCAGCAAGATAGGACTTCACCACTGACACTCCTGCAATCAAAAATATTGTACAACCTATTGCTTAGCAGACCCAAGAGAACTAAGTGTACATTCTACAACAGCTTCACCAGAATATTTCCCTGCTTAAAGACCACATTTGATATCATGCCAGAATTTTCAAATGTTCTCCAGGTTCAATCCATAACTGCTTTCTCCTGCAGTTGTTTCTATACATGCCAACTGGAATTACTTAGAGGCCTTCAGTTCCTGCTATTCCAACTAACAAGTGCCTGGAGATCTTCACACGTCGAAAAGCTTCTGCAGAAATGCACTTCTGATATTAAGAGTTACTTTACAAGCGGTCAGAAAGAAGCACTGGGACCCTTTGCGGAGGTCCCCACAGACCAATGTTCCATTCCCAGACAAAGCATGGTGTGAAAGGCAGGCTTGTGTACTTGTTTACAGTAACAGACATCAGAGAATTATTGTCTGAAATAAAAAATCAATGAAACTAAGATGAAAGCCTCATTCAAGGGAATAAAGAAATATGCAGATGAATTTTTGGATGAACTGAAATTAAGACTGGTCAGAATTCAGTTAAAGCAACAAATAAAAGAAGCAAGCTCTGAAGATCCCATCAAAATGGGATGGTTGGGATCAGAGTTTGACAAACCCTATGTGTCAGGTTGCAACTGTACCTTCAAAATGCTTCCTGGAGCTTCCCAGGAGCCCAAACATCCCACTAGCAGCAGGCAGAAGATAAAATATCTGCTCCAGCATAGGCAAGTGGCTGAATTAGTTGGCTCAGCCATAGGAGGAAAGACTGGAGCTGCCTAACCAAGGCATAAAGCCATAAAGATTGTTGAGCCTCAAGATCAGGCATTTCCAGCCTTGCCTGTTACAGGGGGCTTTCAGCACTCAGGCAGCTGGAGCCAGTGATCCTTCCCATGGTCAAGAGGCTGCAGTGGGGAGGGGAAAGGGGACAAAACCATCTCATCCTCCCTTTCCAGAGGTCTGAAGGCTGCGATGCATCAAAAGCCCTGTGTTGCAGCCCTGCTGAGTGTACTGGGGGACAACAACGGAGTAGAAAAAGGGGGGGGAGTAAGAAAGAATAAAGAAGGTACAATTCTTGTTTGTCTATACAGCAGAGATCTGTGTTCAAATGCTCCTATCACGAAGTTCATTGTGATTCTACAGTTCTGTTTCTGGGTTGAGAAATACCTGGAGATTTGGGTGTGGAGCCTGGGGAGGGCAGGGTTTAGGGAGAGGAGAACCTCAGTAGGATACAATGCTGTAAGAGTCCACCCTCCAAAACAGCCATTTTCCCTGGGAGAACTGATCTCCATGTAAAAGCAGGAGATCTCCAGGCCCCACCTGGAGGTTGGCCACCCAAGTCCTTATATCAGTCATGCACATGCTTTCGATCTCTCTCAGCCTGGCCTCCATTGCAGACTTAAGAGGATAATGTGGAAAAGAGGAGAAAAATGTGGAAGAAAAGAGAAAACCCTGAGATCTTTGGGAAAGAGTAGTAGAAAAATGCACTAAATCATATCTAGATCTATAAAAGGCAAACTGTGCTGCCAACAGCTCACCTTGGGAGTTGTAGTTCTCAGCTGGCCTTACTGCAACACAGCAAAGGGAATCAGAACTACAACTCCCAGTTTGGGAGTCCCAAGAGGCTGTGGGGCATTAGCAGGATAAGCAATCAGCTGGTGTTAAAGGGGAAGCAGCTTTGGAATTGAAATGGGGGGGGGGAAGGGAAGAAAAAAATTCCGAATGCCTCTCCAGCAGAGAAGATGGAGGTCAGTTCAATGTGCATGCCCACAAAAGCTTATACCTAGAACTAAACTCTGTTGGCCTTAAAGGTGCTGCTGGACTCAAACTTTGTTCTGGAAATCAGTTGAGTGCTGGCTTGCAGCAAGCCCCTGCACTCCAGCACTCTGCACCAACCTCTGGGTGCAGTTCTGCAGCATTGGGAGAAGGGAGAAGAGCTGCAGATGGTGGGACTGAGCACAAGAGGAAGCATTTATTTGCTTTCAAAATTGGGGATGGGGAGAAATCCACCCCTACCTCCTGTAAGCCTCTTTGTAGCACCTAAAAAACAGAAATAGGTGAGCTGGCCCCAACTTTAACCCTGATTTGTGTGTGTGTGTGTGTATACACAGTCTGTTTACTCAGGAGTAAGGAAGGGAGAGAGATGGATAACACACTCACTCAGTGAATAAATACATGCTCTAGAAAAAGGCTCTGTTTGGGGGGTTGGGTGAATGCCAAGGGTTTGGGGTGGGTGGGAAGCAGTGTTCCCTCTAAGTTGAGTTAGTGTGAGCTAGCTCACAGTTTTTTAGCCTCCAGCTCACACATTTTTGTCTTAGCTCAGGAAGGATGGCTCCACAGCAAACTAATTTATGCAGCAGCCAAATCGCTCGCTCACAACTTTAATGCTGGTAGCTCACAGATTAGAATTTTTGCTCACAAGACTCCATAGCTTGGAGGGAGCATTGGTGGGAAACAGCAAGGGTGGAGAGGAGTGAATACCAAGGGTTGGGGTGGGTAGGAAGGGTGGGGGAGGTGGGGGAGGTTGGGGCACTCGCCCAGAGCTTCTAGAGCCCACTGTATTTATTCCCACAATGGGCCTTATTCCTAGTCAATAATAAAGACCAAACTCAGAAAAGACAAAGTCTGTTTAAAAGTAACCTGGGTATTCCAGTAGATGTCAGGTAAAGACATTTAATCAGATATTAGCTTTTATATTTCCATGAGGATCTACCTTTAAAAAAAAAAAGTTCCCAGCCTCACAAGAAAGCAACCCGGTACCCCATCACCATTAAAGTCAAAATCAGCATGGCATACTACACAGGATTCTGACTAAGAAACCTTAAGATCAGGGCTTGAGAGACTCCTCCTCCCCAATACTTTATCTTTAATTTTTAATATCCACCCTAATGAATAATTCTAAAGAGTGTGAAAGCTTAAATAGTGTGCTATGTCGGTATTTATAAAAGGTACTGCACCACTTTGGATTTTGTTTTGGATTTTTTTAATATAGTGTTTTAAGTTCCTCTCATACACACTCTAAATCTCTAAATGATGTTTTCCATGGTCTCCTTCTGTTTCTACTCACCTCATTTTTCTGAAGACATGTCTGAACAACTGTTATTGTAATACAATATTTGGCAACAATTAAGTTGCAGTCCAGGAAGCCCAATAGATTAACAAAGCCAGAATGGTACCCAGACAAAACCTGTTACAAGACAACCCAAAAACACCACTTGTGGTCACATATAACTGTCAACTCAAAACAGTTTAACACGTCATCAATTACTTATAACCACTACTGGATGAAGACAGTTCTCTTTCACAAATACTGGGAGGTAAACCTTTTCTTGCACACAGACAACTCCCAGTCTCAAACAATTCCTCACCCATATACCCAACCACATGCAGCCTTGATCCGGGCCCCTCTTGGCTAATTAAAGCTGGCTGCGAGGGGTTTCGAGAGGCTCTTTGGGATATTGTCAACAAGACCCTTACTGAGGGACTGTTCCCGGGGGCTCTCAAGGAAGCGATGGTCTGCCCTCTCTTGAAAAAACCATCCTTGGATCCAGCTGAATTGGCCAACTATCGGCTGGTTTCTAATTTGCCCTATTTGGGCAAATTAATAGAGAGGGCAGTGGCAATACAGTTGCAGAACTTTATGGATGACACTTCCATGCTAGATCCCTTCCAGTTCGGCTTCTGCCCAGGCCATGGGACAGAGACAGCTCTGGTCACCCTCACAGATGACTGGCATCTGGATTGGGGCAGGACGACAGTGTTGTTGTTGTTGGACCTGTCGGCAGCATTCGATACAGGGCTGTGAAAATGGAGCTTTTCCAGCAGTCATTCCAATAGGAGCTGCACCTTATCAGCTATGCCCTGTGCCGATCTAGAGCTAGAAGCTACCTAGAATGGTATTTACCACTGAACATGTTCATGAATGTTTTATGTAATTTTATTGTGATATGTATATTGTTTTATTGGTTTCGTGTAAGCCGCCCTGAGCCTGCCTTGGCAGGGAGGGCGGGGTAAAAGTTGAAGTAATAAAATAAATAATACAACACCTAATTTGAATATGGACACTGGTACCAGAACTTGTAATAAACCCAGAAGCCAACTTTGCTGCCAAAACTGAGGAAGAAAACTTAACTGGTTGGTACGACATAGTAGTTGGAAGACTGAGTCTCTCCCCCCTCCCCACCACCACAATCCTATCCTAGCTTGGAGGAAAATCTGAAAAGGATCAGCTCACAAACCACAGCATTTCCAGAAACAACCCAATACAGGATGGGCTATAATAACATTAACAGGAGGAGTCTGGTGATGCCCGAGGGTGGGTGAAAAATGAGTCTGGCTCCTCAATTTTTGAGCTGGCTCCTAGATCCAAACAAGATTTGCCAAGGCCAGGTTTAGGTCCAAGATTTGAAGTCGTAACTAACAAAGAGTAGTAACTTTTCCCACCACTAATCTTGGTAATCCCTATAGGCTAATGGAAGCTGGTCCTTTAAACACAAGAAGTTGTAAAATACAACAGGAGATGATCAAACAGGGGCAGAAAAGTAGCTTTATAGGTACACACATATACACAGAGAGAATAAAACGGAATCACTGCAATAAATAGAGCACAATGTAAACATTTTGTGTGTACAATACTGATAACACAAACTTCCTTAACTTCCAGTCTCCGTGCTCCACCATTTTTACGAGTTATGTATGCTATCACAAAAGGGATGATGCTACGCACATTTGAAATTTTAAATAGTTTAACATTTATTTCAACTAGCTGAAAGGAGAGATGGGTTTTGAAATCATTTATACTGCTGTGACAAAGATTTTGGTCTCACACATAAGACTGTGGGGGGGAAAGAAAATTCATTGTGGCCATGGCTCCTTTACAACATGATGGCGGTACAAAAATGCCACAATAAAGACCAGAATGGATTTGCATATTGGGCATGAAAATATTTAGAACTGCTTCTAATATTTTCATATTGTTACTGAACATACACACTTCCATACTGAAATTCCAATGTCAAATGGTTTTAAAAGTTCCAAATAAGTCCACAGCAGCTACGGATGAGAGAAATGAGAGAAAGTTCAAGTCAACACTCAGCCAGGAAGTGACAATTAAGCAGTTAAGTTACATGCTGAAATGGTAAACACCACTAGGTCATTCTGCTCTTAGCCAGCTGAATGGGAAGGTAAGAGAATAATACACTTTGCCAGATGAACAGCTGGTTATGACAAATTAAAATGGATCATCATTTCATGTAGGTGCTAATAAGACTGTAGCCCTCTTCAGATATTTGAACAGAGAGACTGAATGCATATAGAGGGAAATTGGGAATGCAGTGGCAAGGTCTGCCCCATCCCTATTTGAAAGGACACGAACCACCTACAAGCATACATATGTACCTGTGCACACCTCTGCTATTGGAAGTCCTCAGTTCTTGGGCACTTTTTCTGGGCACTTTAATACAGAGGGAGCAAAGCACTAAATCTTGCAAAAGGTCTTATGAAAGCAGAACTGCACTCAGCTGATTATGTTTCTACTTGAGCATCACCAGATCAAAGTCAATGACAGACTGCCAAGAGCATCCTCTCCTATGGGAGGCCAGTTTGGTGTAGTGGAGAATCAGGTTTGATTTCCCCAGGGGTCTTTTCGTAGAAGAACAGCTGCAGGAGCGCATTAGCATATGGTATGCTAATGAGCTATTAGGCTATTAGCATATGCCACACCCCCTGACATCACTGGAAGTGATGTAAGAAGGGGAAGAAAAGGGGGGGGCGGCATCTTCAAAAGCCTCCCCTTCCCTTCCCCAGCTGGCCTGGGTGGGGGAGCTAAGAGAGAAGGGGTTTAAAGTTTAAACTCCTTCTCATGAGAGTTGGGCCACAGAAGGAGGAAAGAGGGAAGGAAAGAGAGAGAGTAGAGAGAAGGAAAGAGTGAAAGAAAGAGGGAAAGAAAGAGAAGGAAAGGGGAGAGAAAGAAAGAGAAGGAAGAAGGAGGGAAACAGGGAAAGGAGGAAAAAAGAGAAGAGAAGAAGGTGGGAAAGAAAGAAAGAGAGAAGAGAAGAATGAGGGAAAGAGGGAAAAGAGAGAAGGAAAGGAGGGAATGAAAGAAATTTGGCGGCAATTCAGCCCCATTATATCCTATGGGCCACTGAAGTAAATGGTGAAAACATAGGGTTGCCCCCATTCCCTCCATTGTTATTTTTTCCCACCATAGAGAACAATGGAGGGAATAGGGGCAACCTGTTTAGGGGCCCATAGAATTGGACCCCCTGATCCAATGTTCTTGAAACTTGGTGGGTATCTTGGGAAGAGGCTCCATCAGCTATCCTGTGAGTTTGGAGCCTCTCTCTCAAACCCCCTCCCCTCCAGCCCCCAGAATATACCCTATGTTTTCACCATTGACTTCAATGGCCCATAGGATATAATGAAGCTGAAATTGACATTCGGCTGCCTGAAAGACTCTCCGGGACGCCGGCTGGGGGCGGGGCTTGGTTCCTGAGCTCCCGGAGCTGTGCTCCCCCCCCAAAAGACCCCTGGATTTCCCACTTCTCCATATGCAGCCAGCTGGGTGACCTTGGGTCAGTCGCAGTTCTCTCAGAGCTGTCTCAGCCCCACTTACCTCACAGATTGTCTGTTGTAGAGAGAGGAAGGGAAAGAGATTGTAAGCTGTTCTGAGTCTCCGAATGAAGGGCAGGGTATAAATCCAATCTCTTCTTCTTAATGAATCGGTAACAGCAACCCAGTTCAGGGAACTATGGTGCATACTACACGACTGTGGTGCATACTACACGTAACATGGCTTTAGGAAAGAGAGCTCTGCAAAACCCAAAAGAATGTCAAGCAACTTTAACTTGTGGGATTTATTAACTGATTCCCCCCCGGAAAAAAATGCTTGAAGTGGTTTACAATAAAACAAGAGCATACAAATAATATGAGAACTCATAAAATCAAAAAGATATTATCAATAAAATCAATATATTAGAATAAAACAGCAGGACACACACAAAAACAATTAAAATTCAGCCACCAGTTAAATATTCAGAAAACAGCAGTCGTAATTAACATCATCTGAGCATCAAGAACACAATCCAAAGAACAAAACATAACTGGCAAAATATCTGGGCAAATAAAGTTAAGTTTTCACCTCTTGCCTGAAACTTAAAAAACCAGGTACCAGCTAAACTGCTGTGCTGTGAGGAGCTCCAAAGGGTAGCTGTGTGAATCTATGGCCACCAAAGTACTAAAGTCTTGTGGCACTTTAAAGACAAATCTATTGTGACATAAGCCTCCATGTGACACAAACGACTTGTAATATGTTGAGGGGACAGTATGGTTGGCAGAGTGTAGATGTGCCGTAATGGTAAAGTATTGGAGGGGGGAGTTTAAAGAATAAAGTCAGTTTAAGAACAGAACAACCTTTGTAAGAAAGAGGAGTCTAACTATCTAACTAGAAGAAGAAGAAGAGATTGGATTTAAACCCTACCCTTCACTTGGCGTCTCAGAGCGGCTTACAAACTCCTTTCCCTTCCTCTCCCCACAACAGACACCACAACAACTAGCTAGGAAAGAGTCAGTAACTAAGAGTTCTCAACAGGAGCAGGAAAACCCCCAACTGAGCCAACTTCTAGAAAATAGTAGGAAGTCCCTAATCTCACTATGCTAACTAGTTGTCCCCTCTGCTGCCCCCTGCAGGATGTTCTTGTCATCTTCTTTATCTATGCATAATAGACCTTGCATATTCCATCAAGTATAACCCAGATACCACCCCAAAGAAAGAGGAAAGGGGTTCGCAGAGCAGTGGTTCAGATGCTAATCTTAATTGATAGGCAGGCTCATATGAAAGAAGGCAGTTATTCTAAGAAACAAGGCAATTATTCTAAGAAAGAAGGCAGTTATTCTGCCGGGATCTTGATCAGATATCATTGTAAGCCACAAGACATTCACTCCTTCTCATTTGTATCAGCTACAGCTAAATGCAGGTAGTGATGGTATAGAGACAGGGAAAGCTATCTTCAGCTCCCTGGAACCTGTCCAGGACTCTTATGCTACTGGAATTTTTGTGGGCAGCATGAAGCTCTAACTATAAATACTAATTCCCCATAACAGCATAAGTTAAGGAGCTTCCCAGCAGACAAATCTGCACTGCATGAGTCAAGCCAACCCCCACGTAGCCACATCTGTTGCATGTCTTATTTTTTGAAAATAGTAAAACATTTATTGCAGGCACCTGGGGTGGGCAGGTAAGGGGAAATGTATTGCACATCTCTGTTTGCTATAGGCAGTTAAACAATGTGCTCCTTCTGGGATTACTTTCAGTGGAGGGTAAAAGTAAATGGTGTTACCCACAGCACTGTCCCCCTATGCAGCTTCTTTTCTCTAAGTGTGTGGCAAGCATTCACTTAATAGAAACAGTAAGCATTGTGTACTACAGGACACTTTCATGGTAGAGGCAGTCAAGGTTATACCCTTTTGCTAACGATCCATTTACTTTCCCCCACAGAACATACTAAGAGCCACTGAGTATACTCCCTGCTCCTATCTCTAAAAAGCTACTATTAAGTTTTGTATCTAGCACATGACATAACACAATAATCGGCTTTCCTATCTCTTGGTGTAAAGAGATGAGGATGGGACGGACTGAGTGAAGTCCCTCAACTAGAGATTTTGGTCCAACCTCACCACCACTACCACCTGAACAGATCGCAGATGTCAGATATGCTATAAATTATTGTGTTTGTAGTTACCTTGAGGACCAGAGCAAGCACCTGGATATACACCTCCGGGCAGTGGCTTTCAAGACTTCTGACTTGAGGGACCTATCCCACAAAGACTTTTCACTTGAGGAACACATGGACATCTACCACTGATCCTGAGTGCATGGTAGAGGATTGGGGGGGAGTGTTTCCAGGTTCACAGAGTACCAGTTTGTTCTCAACTGATAATGTGTCCTAGAACATGCATAACTCACCATCCACTATTTCACAGATGTAAACAGCATATTTCTGTACTTGTAAGAACTGATTCACGTTTGCAGGGTCATTACCAAGTCCTGATGGCAGGTTATGTACCACTTGGTGACTTAGTATACCTGTGTGCAAGCATTCACATACATATCACTCTCATGTGACACACAGTCTCAGATTTTTAACTGAGGATTTTCTCAGAGGATGACAGTAGCATATCATAATGTAAGAAGAGCCCTGCTACATCAGACCAAAGATCCATCTAGTGCAGCATCCTGTTTCTCATAGTGGCAAAAACTATGCCTTTGGGAAGCAAGCCATGAAGGCAACACCTTCTCAGCCCCCAGAATATGGCTTTTAGAATTTGAATACCAACCTAAGAGCATATCCAAAATCTCCCCAATTGACAAAAGAGGGACAAAAATAATGACAACATTTTAGCCAGGGCAAGTACCAAAAAGAGGGATTGATCTTGCTTAATCAGAACAATTGAAACACCTTATAATAATCTCCTAGATTTGCATTTCATGGGAGATATTAGTAAATTTAAAGTTGTGAGGAATCTCACTGCCAGTGTGGAGTAGTAGTTAAGAGCAGCAGACTCTAATCTGGAGAAGTGGCTTTGATTCCTCACTCCTCCATATGAGGCCTACTGGGTGACCTTGGGCTAGTTCCCTCAGAACTCTCAGCCCCACCTATACCTTTCGATTTCGATTTATTTATTTAGGTGCCTGTTGTGGGGAGAGGAGGGGAAGGCAATTGCAAACCTTTCTGAGACTCCTCAGGGTACAGAAAAGTGAGGTATAAAAACCAGCTCTTCTTCTGAGAAGATTCTGAAAATCCCCAGGATCCTACAAAACACAGTTTTAAAACCAATGGTCCAGAGAACATTATTGTTCTGGAAAATTGGTCACAAGGAAAGCAGCAGTCAACTTCCAGAGTAGGAGGAAACCCAAAAAACACATCTTATTACTTAGAGCACTTGCATTTTTCTTTTCCAAAATTCAAAATGGCTTTCTTGTTTAAAAAACAATATAAAATTTAAAAATAGTAAGAGATAAAAAGATCGAATGCTAAAATAGAAACGATAGCAGCAAGACAAAAAGAAAAAGAAAACCCTTTTCAAAACCTGATATTGCATCCCACCTGAAATGCCACAATCTATTTAGGGAGGTCATTCCACAGCTTCAGGGCAGCTGCACATCCTGTACATAGGGACAATAACTTCACCCAGAACAAACAGACCTGCAGCAGGGCCTTGCCTGCAAAACACAGATGTGCTTTTTTTAATGCTACATGCCATCCTGTATTCAATTATATACTCCTTTCTAACATCTCAGCAAAGAGTACCTTTCCACTCAAACAGCAAGTATGTGAAAGGAAAACACAACTTTTCCCTCTGGCTGATTTTAATACGCTCTCCTAAGCAAGCCTATATTTTATATTCACCCTGCAATATGTTGAGGAAAAGCTAATTTTTTAACCCACTGGAGCTGGGTAGTATCACTTAAATAGCTGCTGTGCCTCATTACATTTAATTTGAGTGAAAAAATAAATTGCATTCTTCGGTAAGAATTGTACTACAAATATAAAAAAAAAATACCACTCAAGACGCTTACATGCAGAGCTCTAATCAACATTTTGTAAAATGTAGATGAGCAAGAGCATGAAATCACAAAACACAAGGTCAAGACAGACCAAAGCTTTCCACTTCCATTCACCTTGCAAGACAGAACATTCTGACGGAATGTACACAGACATCCCACACTAACCTTGCTAGCTTGGGGCTCACTGTCACATACACACATACTGCTCTTAAGTTGCTGTACCCACACATCCACAGTAATCAATGCAATGTTCTCTTGGAGATTAGATAAGGCTTATCTCACAACTCACCTGCTACTTCATGATAGCAGTATGAACAGACTACTTTAAATCTTTATGGAGGAAAAACCACACATTAGAGTCCTTCCAGGACAGTATCATTTCAGAACAGCAGAACTATCTATACAAGCACAGTTAGGGTTGCTAACTCCAGGTTCAAAAATACCTGGAGATTTGAGGGTGGAGGCTGGAAGAGTGAGATTTAGGGAGGGTAGGGACCCCGGTAGAGTATAATGCCATGCAGTCCACTTTCCAAAGCAGCCATTTTCTTCAGGAGAAGTGGAATAAATGTTTTAAATAAATAAATAATGAATACATAAGCGATTTATATAGTCTGAAGACAGGGTTGCCAGGTCCTACTGTGCTGGCAGCAGGGGGCTCTCGGGTCCTCTCCGGGATGTTCTGCTGCTCGCGTGAAGTGCACGTGGCATGATGACATCACACAAAAGTGACATCATTGCATTGCCAATGTCAGGGGGTTACATTCTAGTTTTTGGACAACATTCTGTGGGGTTTTTGCCTTCAAAACCATAGAGTTTGCCCCCAAAAAGAGCATCACCTCCCAACGTCAGCAATGCAATGATATTACTTCCAGGTGATGTAACTGCATCGGGGACATCGCACAGCAGTGTCCCTGTTTGGGGTGGGGTTTCCCCCATCAGCCAACTTGCCAGTGGCAGATCCAGGCCCCTAAAAGCGGGGGAATCCCTGCTGGGACCTGGGGGCTGGGAACCCTATCTGGAGATCTGGGAGATCTCTAGCCCCCACCTGGATGTTGGCAATCCTAAGTAGAGTCCTTTCTCACAAAGGAGGGAAAGCTTCCCAATCACTGACAATTATCACATCTATAGAAATTATACCAAAATATCAGCAAATTGCCATGCCTTCAATATGCAAACAAATCCAAATTAGTTTTTATCATAATATATGTACATTCACTGCTTCCAAAAAACAAAGATATCACCTGCAATGTCTGAAATTTCAAGACATTTAAGCATGAAATCACTTTGGTTTTCTATAATCTCTTTTAATTTCCCCCACCAGGAAATTAATCTACAAAAGAATGAAAACAATAGTTTTTTTCTTATAAAGATTTTTGCCAACAATTTTGATTATTTATTAAACAGTTTTGTTGTTACTTTAGGACTCAACTCAAATTAAGAAACAGTGGAATGAGCCCTCTTAGACCATAAACCAAATTCCCAAGACTGCCTCATCAAGTAGAGGTTATTGGAGGAGGGCTGTAGAAGTACAGCAAATGAAACTGATGCTTTTTTTGTAGATGAAAGAAGTAAAAACTAGAAAGATGTCTCTAAAATGGAAACATTGGCTTTTGCAAGCAGAAATCTTCAGATCTGGTTCAAATGCAGAATTAAGCGATCATAGTTCCTAAATTTATCCAAAATTATGGCTAGGATCCAACCATCAATTCAAAAGAGGCAAGTTCTGCTTTGTTCCAACAACCCCACATACTACCTACTAAGCTCTTGAGAGCCAGTTTGGTGTAGTGGTTAAGAACAATGGACTCTAATCTGAAAACTGGGTTTAATTCCCCACTTTTCCACATGAAGCCAGCTGGGTGATGATGGGTCAGTCACAGTTCTCTTAGAGCTCTCTCAGCCCCACCTACCTCACGGGGTATCTTTTGTGGGGAGAGGAAGAGAAGATGACTGTAAACTGCTCTGAGACACTGAATGAAGGGCGGGGTATAAATTCAATCTCTTCTTCTTCTTCTTCTTCTTCTTCTGAACATTGTTGCCCTGCAAGGCGCTTATTGTGCTCTTATGGACTTATAGTTCATAAGTGATAAAATCTGGACTGTGCAATCAGTGTGTAAAAAGAGACTGAACTGCATGGTAACCCTGAAGTGATGCCAGCTATAGACACACGCCCAGAAGAAGAAAGCCATCCCCTGAGATGATATGCCAATGGTTCCTGAGGTTACCTGGACCAGCCCCCTAGCCATGTGAAGCACCATGAAGCCAACACCGATGCTGGCTTAAACAAACACCATGTCAAGGCAAAAGACCAGAAACCTGGAATCTAAACTCCATGAAGAATACCTTCATTGCCATGCAGGCAAACTTTTTGCTTCCTGCCCCCCCCGAGCCTCACCTAACAAGAAGCTCTGCAGCCATAAGTTAATCAAGGGACTGACACATACAATGACTTTGGCCACATTAGTCATCACCCTCCCAGGTGCCACTGCTCAGAGTAACTAGAACGCAATATTGCCCAATCCCTTAGTCCCCCACCCCCCTGAAACCAGTTTCAGCTAGCATGTTTTGGGGACGTAGCAGAAAGGGATGTGCCAGGGGAGGTGGCCAGTACAGCCCACCCCCAAGCTCCCTCATAAAAGAGCTGGCCAGGCCATGTGCTTCCCTTATCTTTAGACCCACCCTACCTTCACGACTCTTGGTTTGTGCAGCCAGAGTCTCCACGTGTTCTGCTGGTCCAGAATACGACCCCTGTTCCCCATAGTCTCCCTTATTTTTCCTGTGGATCGCTTCATCACACCGAGGACAGGTAAATATTACCCCTCAATGAAACATCCTGTCCATGCAAATGTCGCTATACTTTTCTATCTAATTTTCTTAGGACTGTGTCATTGTGAATGTGTTTGAGTAATTGTATGCTTGTGAAGTACTATCAGTAAAGAAGCCATTTCATTCTGAAGTTGGTCCCTGTGTCTATTTCTGGTGTTTCTGGAAGAAGTGGGACCCCTGTATACATAGGTGATCACTCCCATATTTGCCTGTTGCCATTTATAATATCACAATTCCCCAAAGTTATTAACAATTCACGGCAATCTGGCTAACAACATCTGCCCCCAAGACTCCATATACTGTACCAGTAGAGAAGCAAGTCAGTGGGTAGAGGGTGGCTTCAACTTTCTGCCTTATAATGGGGGGGATATACAATGAGAGAGCCACCAGAAATCTCTCTGCATTTCTCATGTAATCATACAGGTGACTTTGATTTTTCTTCTTTTCTTTGTGCTGACCTGGAGGGCCTAGGCTAGCCTGATCTCATCAGATCCTGGAAACTAAGCAAGGTTGGCCTTGGTCAGTACTTGGATGGGAGGCCACCAAGGAAGTCCAGGGTTGCTATACAGAGGCAGTCAATGGCACACCATCTTTGATTGTCTCTTGCCTTGAAAACCCTATGGGGTTGCCATAAGTCAGCTGCAACTTGACGGCACTTTCCAACACTTCCCAGGGAGGAGTCATGCTGTCAGATGGAAGTCATTTCCTAGGCTAGAGATTTCCCATGCATGCCCATGCAAGCCCACAAACAAACACACAGGTCACTCCATTGCATATTCCCCCCCCATTTTGTTTTAATGTGCTTTTCCTCTGACTCTTTCACCCATCTTAAAAAAAGAGCTTTTCCAAGAGCTTTTTTCTGCATCCCTTCACTTGCACTCCTCTCATGCCGCCCCTAAGTTTGTTTCTCACCTTCCTGTTTTTATTGTAAAGAAAAACATTTTTTAACAGGATCTCACTGGAACCTTAATCTCCTCTTTCTCTCTAACCACCTCCTTTGAAAATGACTTCTGGTTTTCATTTTTTGCCCTGCTTGGGGTTTTTTTATGCCCAAAAAGGACAGATGTGCTACAGACAATCCCCTCAGTACAGCAATCAATGTTTCATCCAGAAGGGGCAACACGTATATATTACAGCTTTGAGGCCCATGTGCCACACTTATACCATGACAAAAAAATCCAGATGTCGTGCACTTTAGAAGAAATATTGATTGCACATATTGGAAGGATCATGTGTAATTCCACCATCCAACATGCATGTTCACAGCAGCACAAACATAAAATCTGAAAAAGAACGAGGAGGAGGAGGAGGATTTATACCTTACCCTTCACTTGGGAGTCTCAGAGCAGCTTACAATCTCCTTCCCTTCCTCTCCCCACAACAGACACCCTGTGAGATAGATGGGGGCTGAGAGAATTCTGAGAGAACTGCTCTTGAGACAACAGCTCTGAGATAACTGTAACAACCCCAAGGTCACCCAGCTGGCTGCTTGTGGAGGAATGGGGAATCAAACCCAGTTCTCCAGATTAGAGTCCACCACTCATAACCACTACACCAGATTCTTTGGCAAGATGAGCTGTTAATGGAAGCAGTATTGCAACATTCTTTTAACCACTACACCAGATTCTTTGGCAAGATGAGCTGTTAATGGAAGCAGTATTGCAACATTCTTTTCTGATTGGCCAACCACATAGGAAAACTCTGAGCTGGCAATATTTCAGTGGAGTGAAAATGTCTTTACCGGAGGTACTAAGGAAGAACAGGTTTTTATAGAGTGGTAATCTTCCTCTTTAGCATTTGCCAATAGTTCCTCTTAGCATTAACAGGTTTTTATAGAAGTGGTAATCTTCCTCTTTAGCATTTGCCAATAATGTTCCTCTTTAGCATTTGGCCAATAATGTTACTGGGTGTTGATCATTTTGATTTTATGTACCACTAATTGCATTTCCCCAACATATTTTTTACCCTGACCTTCCTCATAGAGCACAGGATGGTTTAAATGGTTTGCTTCTCCTTCGTTTTGCTTTGTAACAACCCTGATAGAGAGGCTGGGCACAGAGAAAGTGACTGGACCAAGAAATGGCTGACTGGGGATTTGAACCTGGATCTTACTCTGACATTCAAGCCACTGTGCTACACTGACTCTACTCTCTTGCTTTACCTTATTGTCTTTAGACCCTCAGGAGGAGCTTCTCAGATGGCCAAAAGTGCTTTAACAGGAGGTAGAGAAACCACTTTCTGTACAAGCAAAGCTCCACTTGCAGTTCAATTTATCTTTAAAGTCCTTGTTTGGATTTTACATTTTGTACACAGTATGCTTTTTCTTATATGTTTGTATCTGAAACTTAGTTTTAAAAACAAGCAGCAACCAATGGGAATTTAAACACTGAAGTTTAAGAGCACCAGGGAAAGAAATGGATTAAAGCAACAACAAAGTTTGATAAGGAACAGAACAAACTGATCTTGCAGACGCTGGATGCCAAAGATCAGTCTTCTATGATTAAAATGGGGTTTGCATTGATTCTTTGACTTCCATATTTCATTTCCTTCTCTCCCTTGCAGTAAAGCTGGCAGTCTCCTAATTGGATTTAAATTTTAAAACATCTAGCAAGCACATTCAAATTTAAATTTTGGTATCTCAATAATGTCTTTTCCACCCCCCCAACAGATATACAGAAAACAGAAATGCCGTGGCCCAGCAAGAAATATAATCTATTCAATAAGCCTACAGTGACATCATAATAAAAATGAATTTTATGTGTATCAGACACGACTGAAAGAAAGTATTACTATGTTACCGATGTACAATTCTGTAAATGGAAAACCAGTAACTTGGACAGATGCAATTAGTTTAGTCTGCAAAAGGTCATAAGGTCTGAAAGTTTAGTATAAAAAAACTAGCTTGTATCCTACCATTTTGCTTAGCAAACTTTAAAAGCCTTCTTCAAGCCTAAAGACCATTCCTTGGATGATAGTGAGTTTTCCTCCAAGAGAAGAGCCACTTCCATCATAGGAAGGCTCCTACAGCAAAACATCCAACACTGCTAAGCAGAGTGGTAAAATACAACCTTTCTGTGATGCTCTCTGGGGGCAAGGGAACATCCTACCTGAGGTCCGTGGGACCTGTCACTGCTTCCTTACACAGGTGGTCTTTATTTTCACTTGAGAGCTCCAGGTACCAGAAGAGTTACAAAACATTACAAAGGAGAAGAACCACAATACTGCAGCCTGCCTTTTTGCCTAGTCACCTCCCTGAGACAATACTTGTCCTTTCTGGCCTCTTCTTCCTCTTCCCCACATCTAGCTTGGTTTTCCTTTCTGCTCCCGCATCCTCTCTCTCCAGCCAGCAGCCCTCTCCCATCTCCCTTTCCTCTCTTTTTATAGCCCCAGTTTCACACCTGGCTCCTGAGCTAAGCTCCATCCTCCTCTTCTCTGTTCCCTGTCCTACACAGCCTCTCCCTGCCTTAAAACACCTGGGCCCAGAGAGTTGTCATTCTCCCATCCAGGCTTGCTCACTGCCTGCCTCCATACCTTTTGAGCTTCCCTAAGCTGTCCTATTGCTGAAGCTACCATGCCTGTGACCTCTTGCCCTTGCTTCATCCAGGTGAGTCCTGCCCAGGGGTGTGTCCACCGGGCAGGTCATTGCCAGGTAGCCTGCCACACTTGCATACTAAAAGCCATTTTGATTTTTTTACTGCATAGCATAAAGATGGGCTATGATGTGAAGATTATGCCCAAAAAGTACATTGTCGTTTGAACAAGCCATCTTTTGTGAAATTCCCTTTCTTTGATGACCCCTGGCTCTTACATAAGTCTTCAAAATGTCTCTTGATATTTCCATGTCTGCTAACATCTAGACCTACACATAATCTGTTTCTTGGGGCTATGTGACCATTGATGTCCCTCACCTAGACAAAAGGCTAAAGCTACCCATCCCAGGGTCTGGTTGGCTAGCACATATTAATGCAACATCTCTGAAGCTAAGGTGGTCTGCGGAGGGCCATTGCCTAGATGAGAAGCCACCTAAGAATCCTGTAATATGATGGGGAAAAGGCAAGATAAGTGAAGTAAGTCAATAAATGGATGCGGAGGAACTTGGGGGCTCTCAAGCATCACACTTTGCAGGAGTTGCTGCACTGTCATTTTTTTTTTTTTTGCCAGATGCTCTGAATGTGCAACAGGAAACACCAGCATGCACGCCCATACACCCACAAAGAATTTCCTGTCAGCTAGGAGAGAAGACAATCTTTGCAAAGCAACATACATGCACACAAGCCACTGTGTGCACAATGTCTGCTGAATGCCCAGATGTCTAGTTTAGAAAAAAGTACTACTTTGAATTAGGAACGGAATTTGCGAACTGGCATCACAGTCTAACTGCAGTCATTTAGTTATTGAATTCATTTATACCTGCATTTCTCCCCAATGGGGACCTAAAGAGGCTTATTTTCCTACATTTACCCTCCCAATACCCTCTGCACATATCCATGAGAAAGCTGAGGCTTTATAGAAGGAGAGGCGCTGCCTCCTCAAACGATGGGAGAAAACCAAGTCAACAAATGCTCTGTTTGTTGCAACAGCTTCCAGATCCTCTAGGCAGCATTTCCCTTCACTGGATAGCATATGCACACTAAGACAAATGGGTGTCCTATAGATGGGAAGGGGAAGGAGATGGGGGAACAAGGCAGCAGTGCACAGAAAAGGAAGCAGGTTATACTGGCCATAGGAGGGAAGGCAGCACGGGTATAGCCTGATCCCATCGGATCTTGGATGCTAAGCAAGGAAGATTCTGCAGAGGAAGGCAATGGGAAACCACCTCGGCTTCCCAGATGCCTTGAAAGCCCCTTGCTGGGCTTGCTGCAAGTCAAATGCAACTTGAAAGCACTTAAATACACATATGGGCCATGTTTCCATACATATTCATTTGGTGGGCAAGTCACTCGTTCTGAGTTGACAACTCTCATGATTCAGGGGGGGAAATGACATTTAAAACTGGGTCCTTCTCAGGGTTGCCAAATTCCAGGTGGTGGCTGGAGATCTCTTGGGATTACAACTGACCTCCATCTTGAGCAGCTGCCGTAGCTTTAATTTGTAGGTGAACAAAGCCTCCCCCCACACACACTTTCGACCCTGTATTTTTGGTATAGTTAACTTCATGAGATTTGGTTGTATCCGAAAAGGACAGAGAGAAGGAGAAAGAGGGGGGAAAGTGAGAAGTTCAGGAGCTGGGCTGCTTACTTTTATGGCAATGGCCTGAGAACTCAGCCCTGATTTAAAGACTTCCAACTATTTTGGAATGTAATATTACAAGCCAACAAGCAAATAGAAGAAATAATTAGTTTTCACACAACAGTGACTTTTATATCAAAAGGTATTGGGCGAAGTCAGAGAAAGTGGACACAACTACCTTCATGTGATCTGTCCAATTAATTTTGAAGATAAATTCTATTTGTTACCTAAAGTAATTTCCTGTGGGCATGTGCTGAGAAACATAATGAGTTTGGGATGGCAATCCAAACAGTGGCTTTTGTAACTAAGGCAATGAATGAATTATGGTGAAGTGCGCTGCTCCACATTATTACTAATTATTTGTTAAACATCAGACACAAGATATACTCTGTGCTGCACAAGACTTGTATCGCCTACCAAATACAAAGAAGTGGAGATAATGATGAATGAGATCAATATGCGAACACTGGCCGCATCCAGATGACTCCGCCAGGCCCTGTTTATTCATGATGAGCACGAATCGCTGCTTGTTGTGCTTGCATGCATCCCCCACACCACCCCAAGAGCACAGCTAAAAACTTCCTAGTGTGGAAGTCAATCAAACTCCCATTTGCTGTGAAGTTTGAATGCAAACACCTGGGCAAGTTGCAGTTTGTTTCCTCAACACAAACTGGGATTCTAAATCTCTGTTAATTCCTAGTTTATAATCCTGGTACTGGGGAAGAGACCAATTCCATTTTGCCCAGATGGCTGCATTAGGACATCACAGCAAACTGAGGTTTAATTGAAGGCTTCAAAACCATGAAGTTTTCAATCATTCTCTGTTTGCTGGAGAAGGGAGAAAGAGGAGGGAAGGGTGCATGCAAACAAAGCAACACACTGCATTCTTGCCCTTAATGAATAACAGTTTGCTGTGACATGATCTGGGAGACCCGGGTTCAAATCCCACTCTGCCATGGAAGCTTACTGAGTCAGTCACACAATTTCACCCTAACCTACCTCACAGGGGTGTTGTGAAGAGAAGAGGAGAATGCTGTAAACCATTTGGGGTCCCCACTGGGGAGAAAGGTGAGGTACAAATGTTTAATGAATATATGAATATTTGTTCATGATGTGTATTTTTTTCCCATTTCCTTGTTTGTTTTAAAAATCAGTGGCAACCCAATGCATGTACAGGAAAGGGCTTTACCTCCCAATCCCATGCATGTTTAACAGGACTGACTTCCAGGTAAGCATGATCATTTTCAGGTGTAGGGGGTTCCTCCCTCAGACAGAACCCCTCCCGTGGCATAAACTTTCTTTGCAACAAAAGAGCATTTCAAAACCCAGCTGCAACAACAGGGCCATGAGGGGAGAGTTCAGCTGGTCAAAGGGGAAAATCTCAGAAACCATTCTGCTCCCTGTATGAACCCGAACATTTCTTGGATCTTCGCCAGTAACCTCCTTGCAACTGTTACAAGTACGCTTGCACTTCAGTGGGAAATGCCTCATAAAATCATTTGCAAAATTCCGGAGAAAAACTTAATTGTGAGAAAAGAGTATTATCAAGCAATATGACTCACATTATGAAGCCATTTCATGAATTTGGATGGATTTTTAAATAAGGTCACAACAACTTTGACATAATACAAACATTTGGGGACACTATTATTGTCTGTTCATTTTATTTAATACATCTATCTCACAGCACTGAAATTATTCTTTCCCTGATCAAGATATCCTAAACTACATTTACATTACTGTGCAGAAGATCTCCCGAATAGCATCAGGGTGGGGGGAATGCTACCAGCAATCATGCCTCCCACCCACACACTTCAAACAGGTTATTACCACAGATGTGTCAGATTGAAACAGCTCTTGTTTTCAGTGCAGCAAATGCCAACTGGCAAACGTTCTCTCTTAAGATGGCGGGCTCATCTTCAGTACTGAAATACATTGCCTAAGCTTCAAAGCCAACCTTCTGAAGTTATTCTACTTCTGATTCACATTTTTCATCACAGAAAAGCAGAAAAACTTGGAACACATTTACTTATCATTGATTAAAGATATGCTAAATTTTATCTTGGCTGCTTTGACACATAATGTTTCAGGACCCTTCAACCAATATGGCTCTCAAAGCACCGTTTCAAAGAGCCTTTCACTTCTGTGCAAAAGAACCATGCTTACTGCCAGCCAGTTTCTTGGACTTGGACTACTGTAGGTCCCATGGCTGACAGAGGAAGGCTGTTACTCAGATTAAAAAGCTGATACTCCATCAACTGTAAAATTTGAAGGGCTCATATTGCACATGTTTCCTTACATATTCCCTTACACATACACAAACAGCTCTTGAGACTGTGGCTTACTGCACATTATTCTCAAGCATTATTATTAAATATTCAAATTATCATATTACTTGAACTTTCAACAGAGCGGGACTGAACTCATGGATCTGCCTTATACCGAGTCAAACCACCGGATGCATCAAGATCAGTACAGTCTACTCCGACCAGCAGTGGCTTTCCAGGGTCATGGGCAGAGACCTTTCACTTTACCTAGTGTAAGCTGCCCCTTATAACTGGAGTGTGATGCCCCCACAGGCAGGGGCAGGGGCCACACCCCTCTGTGGAGTTGCCATCTTCTTCCCATAGTACACAAAGACAAATCAACACACTCAAAAGGTAACCATAACATTTTAGTTACTTTGCACTTGTGCAGTGCCAGCTCTGGGGGTTAGGCACCACCCTGTAGCCCAGCCACACTACCTCTCATCATCTCTGCATGCTCACACCAAGGTGCTGGGGCCGCTTTCTCGGCCTAAGCACTTCTCCCTACTCGTTAAGCTCCTGTCCTGGTCACTGCACCCTTTCTGCAGGGTTAAGTCAGCGTGAGCCACTCCAACTGAGTCAAGTGGAACAGTTCCTACTGGCTTCTCTTGGGGACAGGAATGTTGCTTTCCAAGAAGCAGGAGTCTTGCTAGAACCCTGTCCTGCAAAAGCCCCAAGGCTGACTAGCTAGCCACAGTTTCTTCCTAGCTTCTAGCAAGCTACTTCCTTAACCTTTTTCAGCTATGGCCTTTTATCCTTCCTGCCCTTGGCCACATCCAGTTCCTGTTCTCCTGCTTCTCCTCCCAAGCAAGCCCTTTCTCTCAAGGAGGTTTTTACACCACAGGAGTCCTTTGCTCCATAGGGTGATAGTACGGGTTGGCCTTCCCCTATCTGCTCCTCCCTCACTCTTGCGCACCTAACTGGCTGTCTCCTTGGCTCCACAACTGAGCTGCTGCCTACTTAAGAGCTGTGTCCCGGTTCCATCCCTTCTTCCCCAGGGATAAGGGTGTCCAGGACCATGACATGAAGGTTCTGGGATATGAATATGGAAACTTCTGTCTGCATAGCAGCTGTTCTACCACGGAGCAACTGTCCTTCTCCAGGATCTGCCCTAGCTGAGTCTTCATATAGAATAAGGACTCCTCAAGGGCTGAGGAGTCCCTGTTGTTGCCACTATAGTAGAGACTCCCTGTGTCCCAAAGCCTCCAAGGAAAGAACCTCTCTCTCTCCCCTACCACAGCAGGCTCCTGTTCAAGAGGCAGTGGAAAACAGCAGTGGAAACAGAGTAAAATGGAGGATAAGTCTGTCAATGACCACTAGCCATGGTGACTGAGGGGAACCTCCATGTTCAGATCTTCTTATGTTCTTATGACTACAAAAAGCTAAAAATGTAGTTAAGAACCTACCTCTGTCTCTCCCCTTTCCTATCAAGTATATTAGTTCCTAAACAAACCTTTATCTACTCTTTAATCTGGTTGTGCACCGTTGCTGTGTTAGTTACTCTGTCAATAAAATCAAGGGTGGACTTAACCATCTCCAGCATGTCCAGAGTTTCTCCCATGACCCCACAAATAAAGAAAGTGGAGAACCAGGACTGAATAGGGGCCCTGGGAAGGAGCACATGATTGGCAATTTAAGGCACTCCTCACTCCAGTCTTTCATAGAAGAACACCAACCATTAGTTGTTTTCAGGATCCAAGATCCAACCTTGACTACAGGAAAGGTGGGATCATCAGGTCCCTATAAGAAGCCTTCACTTCAGCTCTTGTGTTTGCTGGTTCAACATCTCCCCAACTTAGGTCATGCGAGTGCTGGACAGCTTCCTACTATCCAGCTCCTAAACCAAAAGAGCCCCAGCCTTTCTCCCTGGATGGCCAGGTAAAGAATGGGACAGGCCAGTTCAAACTCTGTGGACTATTACCTACGTTCAAGGTTAACTACCTGTTTTATCAGTCTCCACAATTTTTTCCTCTTTTGCTTATCACTAGATTACCTTTAAATTTTTAGAACAGATTGCTTACCATGGACTTCCAAATAACATTTTCTCATGGGATCAATTAAAAACATCTGCATTTTGTAAGGGTTTTCTTGGAATTAGCCGAAGTCAAATCTATTGACCTTACTGCAATCCTTCTATGATGTTACCCAAATAGGCAGTTCCTAATTAGTGGTGGGAATTAGCTTAAACAGAGATAGAGTGAGGAGTGGATAACTGGGATCTCCACCAATGTATACCAGGATTTTCCCTTTGAAAACTCTCAAAATAAACTAACTGGAAGTTGTTCAGTTGAAAAAATAATAACAAGGCAAAACACGAACACTCTTAAACATACAAACTACCTAAGAGGAAATCAGAGAAGAGGGGGAGATAGTGATTTCAGGGAAGTGATATTTACCAGTCTCGGAGAGTGAAGTCCACGGAAGGCAGCAAGTGAAATGACCAGTGTTTCACGAAGAGGAGAAGAGACCCACATGCAAGGTGGGGGTGAGGCTGACGTCAAAAACACATACACATTGACTGGTGCCTGGGTTTGCTAGAAATAGGGCAAAATGCTGTCTGAGGGCAGGGGGATGTGATTGCCCCAAAACAATAACTTGACTGGTTTTCTAGAGAAGGATAATGTTTTGGGAGAGGCTTGATATGTTTCTCACACTAACATGGGAGAAACTTGATGGGTTTTCCTGAGATGAGCAATAACTTGGGTGAAATCTTGATGAAATCACCTGAGCTGAACTATACGTGTTAATATTTCTTGATAATCCTTTGAGTACCATACAGGAAAACTATGACTTTTTATGAACAGTGTTAACAGTTGCTAAATTGGGGTAAACAGGCAAGGGGGAAGTAAGGCTGGCCATGTAACAGGATTAGACCAAGGTAACGTGGTCTATCTTGGGAGGGTGTGGGAAGGGACATTAGTCTGTCAGCTGCTTCTGACTCATCTTCAAAAATAAAGAAATATTTTCCCAGGCTTGTCTCTGGCTGGCATTCATTTTGTGTCAGTTAAGGCCAGACAATGTCTTATATTTATGATTTTTGAGGTGATATTTGTATGAAGGATGTTTATGCCTTTCTCTCTCTAATTGCTAAACTGCCTCTCTGAGGGAGGAGGGGCCTGACTGCTAACAATGGTACAAATAAGTAATGATCAAGCTACAGTGGGACTGAAAAGCAATCTAGGTCTTGAAACCACAGCTTCCTACAGCAACATCACAATTACACAGCTCCATTAAATCAAAGCAAACTTTAAGTAAACTGCTAGAAATGCTAAAAGACAAATGCAAACAAGGTTTAATTGTACTGCTGCAACTTTTGTTACAGGATGCTCATCCATGTACAGTTTATAGAGATCTGCTTCAAGTGATAAGCCCCACTAACAGAAAAGATGTGCTTCAGAGAAGGCAAAGAACCAGTTAGATCTACATTATTCCTGCTAAGGAAAGTTGGTCAGGAGAATGGAGACCAAAGATATGGGGCTGTCAGCTGCTTTCTTTTTTTAAAAAAATTAGAAAAACAGTGAGGGTATAGAAAAGAAAACAGAAAAAAGAAAAAGTTATACAACATAATTACATTTGTCAAACACAGTCATGTAGTACATAAAGTATAGGGCAGAGAATATTTTCCCTTTCATCCCCTTCACTATAATTTTTAAGGTATTATCTATAAAATACAATCTTTCTTATTTCTATTGGGATACAATTGTATTCGTCATTTTAAGTTTTAAGTTTCAAACTTCATAACTAACATATTTTGACTACAACACTGGTTTCATCATTACTACAGATTCAATATAACATATTTTCACCACTTTTACATGTTCATTAGAACCTTTAATAGATAAGTAGTATATCACGGCATAAAAGAAAGTCTATTATATGTCTCATATATAAAATCCATTTGTATTCGAGATATTACATTTGGAACAGATTTTAATTCTACTTCTACTTCATTGCCATATATTTGTATATGGTATTTTCTCACTTTAAGTTTGTCTCCTGCTAGGATAATACATATAATAACTACCAGAAGATCTGGAAATCAATACAAGCAGATTTATCAAGATGGAAAAAACTAAAAATCTCCAGGCTGGGAAGAATCTCTGCAATCAAAATGAATGTGCTGCCAAAACTAAACCTTCTGCTCCAAATGTTAGTCATAAGCAGAGAAGAAAGAATATTGAAAGAGTGGCAAAGATAGATAAATGAGTGTATATGGGATGACAAAAAAACAAGAATAAACTTCAAACAACAGAGCACCCTGAGGGCCCTTACCCAGGGAGGGAGGAGGAGGCAGCAGGGAACCCAGAAGCAGAGGCCAGCCCAGCAGGGCAGGCAGTGATGGTCCCAACTGAATGGTAGACCCCATTGCTGCTAGAGAGGAAGCTGGAGACCTGCACAGCCCTACAGTGGCCTGTAAAGATAAAGGCCAGTGGTCAGGAAGGGCCAGGGTAAAAAGATGGAGGAGGGAGGCTGGACCTGATACCTTATGCTCGGGGTGAAGAGCAAACGACTGCCAGCCTTGAGAGTGGGTATCCATCCTTCTTTTGCCACTTCCAGAAAGAGGCAGGGCCAAACTCTGATTGGAATCCAAGGTCCAAGGGGTGGAGCAAAGGGTGATATATAAGAGAAGCTTATAAGCCAGGCCAGGGAGGAAAAACTGGGTGGAGCACCGAGGGCTAAAGAGTGAGAGAACAAGAGTATGCTCACTTGGAGAAAAGGAAGAGGATCAGGATGTGAACCCCCTTCTCCTTACCATTCTGAGGCTGGCCCAAACCCATCCAGAATGGAAGAGGGTGGGTGAGCCAGTAAAGCAAAGGAGAAGATGCACACAGCTCTTATGATCTCCTATGAGCTGATCTGAATTAACTTACTTTTTTCTACCTCCCTAAGAGTACAATGCTAACAGGTACCACAGGGGAGGAGCATCAGGACAGGAGCACAGACTTCCCACTCTTGACAGGGCGTCACTTATGCTGGTGCAATCCTTCAGGACTTTGGGCATGGTCCTGGATGCCTCCTTAACTATGGAGGCCCAGGTCATGAATATTGCCAGGCTGGCATTCCTCCATCTGCATGGTAATTAGCCTCTTTCCTTTCATGCCCTGACCTGGTCACAATAATCCACACAATGGTCACCTCCAGGCTAGACTACTGTAACTCACTCTATGCTGGCCTACCCTTGAGACTGACCCAGAAACTCCAATTGATCCAGAATGCAGCAGCACGAGTCCTAACAGGAATGCCATGACAGCACATGCACAACCAGTGCTGCACCAGCTACACTGGCTCCCAGTGGAATACTGCATCACGTTCTGGTTCTGACCTTCAAAGCCTTGAGAGGTCTGGGACCCACGTATCTTTGGGACTGCCTCCTCTAGAATGTCCCTAGGAGAGCGTTATACTCTACTGAAAACAACCTGCTGGTAATCCCTGGCCCCAAAGATACCCAGCTGTCCTCAACCAGAGCCAGGGCCTTTTCAGTGCTGGCTCCAACCTGATGGAACTCTCTGCCAAACACCACCACGGCCCCACAGGACTTGATGCAATTCTGCAGAGCCTGTAAGGCAGAGATGTTCTGCCAGGCTTTTAGTTGAGGGCAGCAACAATTTTGCCATCACAGCACCCTCCACTGTTCTTCCATCTTTCCCTCATTGTTTCCCGCCTGCAAGGTGGTGGCATGGTCCAGCATGAGTTTTTAAGGATCAGATTAATTATGCTATCTTGAGACAATTTTAAGAATTTATTGAATCTATGAATTTTAACTTGTGGTACTTGATTTTTTAATTTTTGGTGTACATTGCCCAGAGCCCTGTGTACACAGGGATTGGGCAATTTATAAATCTAAAATATAAATAAATAAATGTTTTCACAAAACTTGTACCCAGTGAGATGATTCCTATCTCCTGCTGTTACTATGTATTTTATGTGGTGAAACTAGTAGTATGGGTTACTCCTTTAATTTTTTAATTCATTTTAGGTGCCAGACTTAGGTGATTAAAGCTGTTAGGCTGCATTGTAATTTAATGATCAGTCAGACACTGGAGAAACAAAATGTTTGGCTAAAAAGCAGTCTACAAATCTAATAAATAAAGATTTGCATTGAGATCAGCTTACTTTTAAAAAAAAATACAGAGTGCACACTATTAACTCCACACTTAGTGAAATCACCACGGCATAGCTGATATCGATTCTAGTGTGGATGAAAAATTGCTTTGAACATTATCCTGAACACTGGCTCCATTTTAATCAGCTAAAAAGCAAAGTTATCAGTGGCAATGCAGAGACCTCAGGACCCTTAAAATGGCAGTTTTTAATTTCCCCTCTCTAATTCTTTGGCAGTTATAGCTTCCTTCGAAACATATGTGGTCAACGTACCTGGTGCCTTGGCCTTATGCAAACCGTCCCTAGGTGTTCCACTGAGAAAAGAAGCATGCTTTCTTTTAGCCATCACAGTTCGGGGAGGCATGTACTCGCGTTTGCCTTGTGATTTTGCAAATGATTTTTGAACATCATACGAGCCTGGTGGCGGAGCTTCCTGCAATATTAAAGAAATGGAAGTGTCTGTTGAAATACTGTGATGCTTAGTGTAGATGTTAAAGGAAGCACAATAGTAACTTGATTGGAAATAGATGACAGGAAGCAAAAAAAAAGCATCTGTTACCAGAAAGATTTACTGCCAGTTCACAAGAGCTAATGTGCTGACAAATAAGTATTTAGGATGGGCTGCAATGTGACCACTGTGCCAAGGGAACCCGTGTTAATTGCACTGAAATTGTGACTTAAGCAATGTTGCCACCTTCAGACAGCATCATTAGTCAACACTGCTATGTTTGCAACAGTCACCATCACTAGGGGAAGGGACAGATTAAAGGACTGGCAGACATTCATCTCTGCAGAATTCAAAAGGCTATTGAGCACCACCGATACAAAGACATTGGGACAATCCTGCACATTGGGTAACTGGAGGTAAACTTTGAGAACGTAAATTACAAGTAACAAAAGGGACAGAAGATCAGACTGTTCTCATTTAGCAATGTGCAAACCTCTTCTGGATGCCGTCCATAGCAGTGATCCCCAACATGGTGCCCATGGAGGCCACACTGCCCACCAGTGTGTTCTCTGGCTTCTTAAGTCTTAGAGATAAAATGCAAAAGTTCTTGAATAGAACAGGAGTGGGGGGAAACCAGGGAACTTCAGGACTCTCTCCACCAGCTGAATTAGTATCAAAACTCTGAGTTTATTCTAAGCAGAGCTGAATCACAGCTGTGTGCCTGCAGCTTGGCCATAGTCTTTCATGTGTCTTCCAGCATAGCTTCCTTTCTCTGGAAGCTGAGACCAAACAGTATCTTTTTTCTAAGTTAACAGTTAACCCTGGCTTTCCTTTGCCTTTCGGAGGAGGAGACCTCACCTTTGGGTCTACAGGAAGAGCCCATTCTGAAGGAGATATCTCTGTTTTAAGACAGCACTAGACTCAGAACCTTCTGACATTTTATGGATCCTCCCAACATTTTGCGATTGGCTCCATTCCCATGGGAGACATTTTGTGGAGGCAGCCACTACCCTTTTTCAACATTCCAAAAGGGCCTGTGTGCTCAACAAGGTTAGAGGTTCCCAGCCTGTAAGATCCGTGTGCTTCTCACTTTTTAAAAACTTAAAAACACTTAAATACAACTCACAGTTCTTAATCACTATAAACAAAGATGGAGAAAAATAACGAACAAGCCCAGAACTCATTACTTCCCAGAACAAATGTGTGCCATAGGCAGAAGGAATACAACACTGTACAGTGGGTGTCTTACATTAATAAGTTTTAATTTATCTTTTTTTTAAAGATAGGTGATTATTTACATTTATATACTGTGTGTGAAGTGATAATGTATTTCCTTATTCAGCAATTCTTAATTTAACAGCTCTCGTTTCATCCCAATTGAAGAGTGTTAATTTATTATCTAAGATGAACATGTTTACTTCAAATTTAATAGTTTCCAATTAAGCCAAAACATTTACTCTTCCATCATTTATAAACTCTTTCTGCTAAGTTGCTAAATTAATATTTTTAATCAACATCAAGGAAACATTAGTATTAATAACAACGATAATAATTCTAGGCTATCAAATGGTGTAAGTGCCAGACTTAAAACACAACTGCCTTAAATTTTTATTTATTTATTTAACTTTCGATCTCTATACCGCTCTGACCCCAAGGGGTCTTTGAGCGGTTTACACAGGATTATGATTCCTAATCTAGGGCCACAATTCATAGGGGGATGGCATCCTACCAGTACCCAGGCAGCAGGGTCTTCTAGTTCTTTTGTCCTTATTCCGGTGGGCCTCAGACGCCAGCACTCCATTCATGATGTTCTGGGGCAGGTTCTTTCTGGCTCAGCAGCTTTCTTCCCGGAAGGCCTCATCTTCGGTGTACGGCCTCGCGTCGGCTGCAGTTTCCGGCTGTGTCCCTTTGGCTCCGCCGCACTGCGCCGACGCACCGCTCGTCATTCCGCGACTCCACCCTCCTTCTGGACTCGGCCGCCCAGCACTGCCTCCATGCCGCTTCTGCTGCTGTCGCCATCCCCGCAGGGTTGCCGATGCTTTTCTGCTGCACACCCCAAGGAGGGAGGGTGCTCCCTGCCACCTACAGGCAGGTACCCATTTATCTACTTGCTCTCTATATATTTTAACGCTTTCGAACCACTGGGTGGGCGGGAGCTGGGACTAGGGCCAGGAGCTTACCCCAGTCATGGTGGGATTCTAACAGCCATAGTGGCTGTTCCCAGATGTTATAGCAGGCATGCCTTACTGCCTGCGCCACTGCTCCCTTAAAACATCAGATATGGCTTCCATCTGAACATCCAAATTTTAAACTCTCCTATTCTATGTGAAAAACCAATCCCAGTTGTGAGGTGCCTCGAGCACCTTACTATAAATCGGGAAGGGGGAAGGAGAGGACCAAGAAAATATGTTTTGTATTGATACCCTGGACTCATTACTGGGCTATAAGACACATTCCCAGAGCCAACAAAGAAACTACAAATTTCAAAGCAGCTGTGCCTTCTAAATTGGAAGTACTTCAGGTCAATGATTCACATTTAGTGATCTGGATCCACTAAAGCAACCTTCCTGATAGGTTCCCTACTTTATTAGTATCCTCTCTGTTTTGACAAGACACGATCAAGTCGTCAACGTAAACAAGAACATACTGGTATTGTCCATTTTTAATTCTAGCGTACAGGCAAGGTTCAGTTTTCCCTTGCTCAAAGCCTTGTTTCTGCAATAGTCCAGTAATTTTGTCATACCAGGGCTTTGCTCCTTGTTTTAGCCCATGGAGCCCTTTGTTGAGTCTGTGAACATCTTCTTGTCCTTTGACTTTAAAACCTTCAGGATGTTCCATATAAATTTCTTCAGATAGTTCTCCATTGAAAAATACAGTCTTTATGTCGAGATGCTCTACAATCATGTCTCTTGATGCTGTGACACTAAGAAGTGTTCTAAACGTTGCTTGGTCAGTAACTAGAGCAAAAGTTTCAAAGTAGTCAGTCCCATATTCTTGTGAATAGCCTTTGGCTACTAGGCTTGCTGTATATAGTTCTACAGTCTCATCATCTTTATGCTTGATTTTAAATACCCATTTGTTCCCAACAGGCTTTCTGCCTGGAGGTAACTTTGTAAGAGTCCATGCTTCTTTCTCATATATGGATAGTATTTCCTGTTCCATGGCTTCAAACCATCTGTCTCTTTCACTCACAGGCTGAATATTTTTTTCCAGTTCTTGGGTTATTTTGCAGATTGTACAGTTTCACAAAATCCATATTTCCGAGGTGGATGCCCTTTAGTGCTTCTTTCTGATAATCTCACACTGGTTGTGGGTTCTGTCGTGGGTTCTGCTGCCTCTTCTAGTGCAGTTCCTGCTTCCCCTTCTGTTCTGGTAGTTTCTTCTGAAGGTAGACCTGCCGGTTCCCTGGTGGTCACCACAGATAGCCATGCAACCAACTCTTCAGGAGCAGTCCCAGAACTCTGTGGATCAGTTGTGCTGGAAGCACATGGCAAATTACTTTCATCAACATATACAACATTGAACATAACATAAGAACATAAGAGAAGCCAATGTTGAATCAGGCCAATGGCCCATCTAGTCCAACACTCTGTCACACAGCGGCCAAAATATGCCAGGTGCCATCAGGAGGTCCAGCAGTGGGGCCAGGGCACCAGAAGCCCTCCCACTGCTGCCCCCTCCAGCACCAAGAATAGAGTGCATCACCTGCCCCAGACTGAGAGTTCCCATCTATACCCTGTGGCTAATAGCCACTGGTGGACTTCTGCTCCATATGTTTATCTAATTTCCTCTTGAAACTGTCCATGCTTGCAGCTGCCACGACCTCCTGTGGCAGTGAATTCCATATGTTAATAACTCTTTGGGTGAAGAACAAACATTGTGTTCCCTACCTTTCTGATTTCAGGGGTTGTATATCCTGTATCCTTTTCCAAGATACCGTACTACAAGTCCAGTTTCAGCTCTGGGGTCAAGTTGTCCCCATTTCTCCTTTAGTATGTGAGCATACCCTTTGGAACCAAAAGCTTTGATATGCTTTAGTCCAGGCCTCTTTCCAAACCAGGTCTCATTGTGAGTAGTGAATTACCCAATATACCTTGGAGCAGTTCCTTTCGCTTTGAGACACATGTCACATTTCTCCTTTGCCTTGTCATAACTCACAGCAGGAATTCCACATTCTTGCAAGAAGCTTTCAATACTCTGAATACTCCAATGCACAAACTTCAAATGTCATGCATACAAGCAATTCTGATGATTACAAGAGCCATTGCCAGTCTGATAAACTTGTCTCTCATCAGCATCAACAACTTCAGATTCTCCACTAACATCCACAAGATAATGAAATCCATTTCTCTCCTCCAATTCAAATTCAATTCCAAATATTTCAGCAACAATCTTACTTAATTTTCTTCTCTTAAGCAGCACTGTATGATCACTGTCCATAAGCCTTTTAGTTGAAATCAAATTATCAGCTGCTTCAGGAATTCCTTAAGTCAGTTTGGTGTAGTGGTGAAGTGCACGGACTCTAATCTGGGAGAACCGGGTTTGATTCCCCACTCCTCCACTTGCACCTGGCTGGATGACCTTGGGCAAGCCATAGTTCTGATAAGAGCTGTTCTTGAAAAAGAGCAGTTTCTGTCAAGAGCTCTCTCAGCCCCACCTACCTCACAGGGTGTCTGTTATGGGGAGGGGAAGGGAAAGGAGTTTGTAAGCCACTCTGAGACACCTTTGGGTAGTGAAGGGCGGGGTATAAATCCAATCTCATCTCTCATCATCTCATCAACATTCATCACTTCTCCAGTTGTAGTGAGGAGTTTAATTGGCACTGTCCCAACACCCTTTACATTGAGAAGTTCCTTGTAAGCTTGGAATACTTCAGGTCTATTGTTAGTATCAAGTTCAGAAAACAAATCCTCATATTTGCAAATGTTTATATAGGATCCAGAATCTACTAAAAATACTTTCTTATTCCCGTTATCATCATAGATTCTAAAAGCATGACCTCTGCTGGCTCCATGAAAATTTCCCTTTGTGGTCTAAAGCCTCTGCTATGATTTCCTCTTCCACTGGGTGTCTCTCTGTTAATCTGAGCACGTGTTCCAGTGGGCTGTTGTCTGGCTTCCCTTTTAAATTCACAATTTCTGCCATTTTTAAATTCACAGTCTCTGGCCAGATGATTTGCACCACATATAAAACATTCACTTTTCTTTTCCCTTTTAAATCTGCACCCATGTTTCAAAATCAGAACAGACATCTCATTAGACAAAGCATCCTGACTAGTCCTGGAGTCATATTCCTCCTTTAAAGTCATCAACAAGCTTTCAAGTGTTAGATCCTTTTGGTGTCTTAGAGTCATAGCCAGCCCTTTGTAACTTCCAGGAAGGCCATTAAGTATTGCAGCAATCAATGTCTACCTGATCAGGAGTCTTGCCTAGTTCTTTAAGGTGATTATAAATCCCCATTAGTTTCATTATTTTCTCAGGGAAAGAGTCACTCTCCTTTACTTTAAAGTCAAAAATCTGAGCCTTCAAGTAATAAATCTTACTGGTAGTTTCCCCTCCATATTTTTTTTCCAGATATTCAATCATTAGTTTGGAGGTTTCTACGGTATACAGGCTAGGCACATCATGGCAATCTACTGAACCCATAATCAAAGCCTTTGCATAGCCATCCTACCTTTTAAATGCCTTTTAAAACTTTTCTCTGGCTTATTTGTTGGGGGTTCTTTTGTTAAAACATCTTCAGCCCCAAATATCTGTAGCTTATTTTTCAAAAACCGTGCCACCAATTGAAATTACATTGGGTTAACTTCAGTGGAGTAAATTCCCCTGGGACTTGGAACATACTCACTTCAGTTGAAGACGAACTTGGAGCTGTGGAAGATGTTGCAGGATCACTCATTCTGATCTGCAGGCTGTAGCAGGCACTCAGCAGGGACTTGCGGGGTTGATTTCCTTCCTTAGAGCAATCAACAGGGGCAGCAGGCTGCAAGCAATTGGCTTCTCCACTCCTCTGCTCCATTGGCGTTCCAAGCCAAAAAAAAACCTTCAAAAAGTTTCTCAGCTGCTCCTTAGCAAAGTACAGGCTAGCATAATATGGAATTTCTCTAATCAGACAAGAATTAAAGCCCTCACCACCTTTTCTCAGCTGCAGCTTCGCTTAGCAGGGAAAGCAGGGAAAAAATAGCCCATTTAAAAAAACCTCAAGCCTCTAAACTCAGCCTGCCCTCCCCCTCTCCAACCATCCAGCTCTGTTACCACAATATTTTGGAAAAATAGGCAAAATTAATTAAATAGAGTTTCCAATGGATCTTTGCTTCACTGGAGAGGAAACATTTCCTTTCTATGTAAAAAGCTTTATTTTTAAGGGAAGGGTTCACATGGAAAGCTACAAAACAAAAGAGATATCTAGACCTACATCTTTACATCTTACAGCACAGAACACATGGTCACACAACAACAGAGATTCCCCTTCTTTTTGACCCCTAGAAGGAAGTCACCTGAACACAGTAACCAATGATTGCTAGTAAACAGACTTAGATTTTCCCAGGCTACCTTCACATTGGCTCTGAGCCAAGTTTCCCTTCCAGGTCAGTCTAAACAATAGTACACTAGGTAAAGCAGATCAACCCTATAATGACTGGAATCTAGGCCTTGCAAGTCACACATTTCCAACATACTTCAATGATTCACATTTAGTGCTCTGGATCCACTAAAGCAACCTTCCTGATAGGTTCCCTACTTTATTACATTGGTACATTGGATGATGTGCAAGCCTCCCAAATTTCCTAGCGTTTGATTTGCCTAGAAGATCAATTTCCTCTGCTATGCGGCAGTTGTTTTATCGAGGCCTCAATATTTTATTTTTCTATGAAAAAGGAAAAAATTCTTATTGATCTCCTCAGCCTCTTGTGATGTAACAACTAAGCAAGACATGACCCTGACAGCAAGTGCCCTAAGCCAGTGGGTCTCTAACAAAGACAAAGCATATTTGGAGGGTCCCAGCAGTGAACTGTTCAGAAGCCATAACAAGCCCTCCATCCATCACTTTATATTAGTCACTTCTGGCAAAAGAAGTGAGCATCAGATTCTCTTTGGCTGGTGATATTATTGGGCAACTGACATGCCATTGTCTCATATCCCAAATATTTCAGCATTTTTCTTGCTTATAGCTGAGCTAAGCAGCATCAGAGATCAAATATCATCTCCATCTTCAAATTCATGACAAGCAGGGACAGAAAACTTTCAGTGCTGTCAGATACTGTAATGAGAATCCAGGCACAAATCAATAGTTAGCCTGGCGGGGAGACTGTCAGCACAACCAAGTCACTTGCTTCCATGGCACTGAGCTACGTATTTATTAATTTAAAGATGCATATAGAGTTTCAAGGACAGTCACATACAGAGTGCATTAATGTAATGTAATCTGGGAGGTGCCCTGACCTGGATGGCCCAGGCTAGCCTGATCTTGCCAGATCTGAGAAATTAAAGAGAGTCTGCCCTGATCAGCATTTGGATGGGAGGCCACCGGAGATGTCCAGGGTTAATAATAATTAACAATAATTATCGTATGGCAGTGTGTGTAGTATGGCTAGGAGATCCTAAGATTGTCGGGCAGCTAGAAGTTCTAGCTCTTTTGGCATTATGCACCACTAGATGGAGAGCTAGACTTGTTTTTAAGGCAAGAGACTTTTCAGAGGTGGTTTGCCATTGCCTGCCTCTGCGACATGCCCCTGGTATTCCTTGGAGGCTGCCCATCCAAATACTAGCAAGGGCTGACCCTGCTTAGCTTCCGAGATCTGACAAGAATGGTCTTGCCTGGTCAGGGCAGGTACAGGGTTACTATGCAGAGGACAGGCAATGGTAAACTATGTCTGAATGTCTCTTGCCTTGAAAACCCTATGGGGTCGCCACAAGTTGGCTGCCATTTGACAGCACTTTCTACCCCCAGTCTGGGAGTTACAGAAACATGGCTCACACTGCCTATTCAACACATCAATATTACCAGGATTCAAGCCCTGCCATCCTTATCTTAAAGTATTAAATATACAGGGAAGAAACCACTTTACAGTAATATGTAACTTTTCTACTACTGCAGTGTATGGTTGCAATTGTTTCAATTTACTGTCTCAAAACGCTCAAGGTGTGATGGAAAGGTTAAAAATACAAATGTTAATCACACTTCAAATTATACTAAGAAGCAGTGCACCCATTAAATATTTTGTATATATTGTAAAATTAAAACTTGTTTTTCATCTACTAGGTAATTTTCATGCCTGGCAAATCAGCCCTCCAGATTGACAGCATGTCTTGGAAGTAATCAGGTATGCAATTTACAGTTTAAGACTTTATAGTGCTTCTAGTATTTACTTGAGGCTGTATATATTACAAAGCAAGGTGAAAACTCTCGCCAGAATTCTCTCTATTCCAAAATGGTACAGAACATTAAACAAACCAGAAAGAGGCCATATTGGGGAAGATTCAATACAATTTTCAGATATCTATATTTTACCCAGACAACTGTATTTTACAGCCTTACATCAGTACCTTATTAAGGGCTTGAGCTACACTCATGTCCAAATACACAGGCAGCAAGAACAAGGAACTAGATGTACAATTCAAGGCTTGGACAACATGTTCAGAGATCAACTACACTTTAGGATGGATCCAGACAGTTTTTCAATTGGAAAAAAGGAGGGGTCCCCACTAACCACCCAAAAAGGCTATGCTGGTGATCACGGGACCTACATAAAGCTGGCTGGATCCAACCTCTTACATAAGAGATCCAATCCTTTTTCTATTTTTGGTAAAGTGCAGCAAGAAGGACAAGGACTGCAAATTTAAGAACAGAAGCAATAGGATGGAAGGGGGTTTAAAACCTTTTTGTGTTTGATAACTTTATTTATTCAAAATATTTATACTCCCTTTCCCCTGAGAATCCCAGGACCAAAGTCAGGTAACAATAAAAAAGTCAATAAAATGAACAACCAAACATAAAAACTAGGGATGGGCACAAACTGGTTCATGAGCCAAAATCTGGCACGAACTTCACCCTGTTCAGAGCCCCCAAACCCATGTTCGGGAAGGCACTGTCCCTGAACATCTACTGGATTTCTGTCTAGTTTGGCTGTTCAGGCCATTTAAACCTAACAGCTGAGCGGCACAGGTCCACAGCTGACCTGTTAGGTTTCAATGGCTGTGAGCCATTTCACTGGTTGGTTTCACTTCCCCCTGCTTGAAAATGGGGGGAGTGAAATGGACCGCTAAAATGGCTGGCAGCCATTTCAGCCTAGCAGTGGATGGTGCACCCAGATTTTTCTTAAACTTATATTGTAACCCGGCACTAAATCCTGCTGTGATATAGTTTCATCATCCTTGACTTTCCCTGCATTCATTCAGACAATCAGAACTAATTTTTGAGCTGTATCTACCAACATCAAGAATTTAGCTTTTTTGCATACAGCTAGACTAGAGAGTGTAATAAGTTAGGGTTCAATCATATGAGGGACATGCCAAAGTAAAAATAAATGTCATTGTTTATTGCCAAACACAGTATTCTCCTAGCTTCCCTGACTGCTCTCTAATTCCTACTGCCTGTAGCTCCTCCCTCCTAGCCAGCAGGGATACTCTGGGAACTCCACTCCATTAAGTTTACACGCCCAGGGAATGTTGATTGCTACTTTGGGGTCAGGAAGCAATTTGTCTCCAGGCCAGCTTGGCCAGGGATCCTGGAGGTTTTTTGGCATCTTCTGGGCATGGAACAGCGGTCACTACGGATGTGGAGGGGGAGGTATTTGTGAATTTCCTACATTGTGCAGCGGGTTGGACTAGATGACCCTGGAGATCCCTTCTAACTCTATGGTTCTAAGTTCCTACAAGGATGTGTCTCTAAATTACAACAATCATTACAATAGGGAAAGCCCAACTTCAATTCATTTTTGTATTTTGTACTGCATTGGATTGAATCCTACCAGCTTTTTCACTGGTACGTGAGGGGGGAGTGGCCCCTTTTGACTCCCCAAAAGAATATGCTTAATCAGTTATTATATTAGGAGCTAGCAGATTTTTCCAAGTCAAATGACTATCTCAGATGACCTACTGTTCCAATAAGTATTCCCTATTAAAATCTAAAAATTCTCCCACGCAGCTCTTCAGATCTCTAATCATATTCTTTGTAAGTTTTGAACTCTGTTTCAAATACCGAAAAGCACAAAAACTGACATGTAATTGTAATTCAGTTTTATTCTGGGTATAATGTGATCTTACTAATATCTATATTGGACATAAAAGGATGAGACACTTTATAAAGGAGTCTATCACTCATTCATACTACTGAGGAACTGTCATGATCAAAAGTTATTTTTAATTTTTTCATATATTTTATAGGATTAAACTAAATTGTGTTTTGCATTATTCACCACATAATTTTTAAATGTCTAGATCACAGTCATTTGAATCTACAGCTTAATACATCAATAAGTAAATGTAAAAAAATTGCAGTGGTAATTTTTGATCTAGCTACGGAAATATCACTATCATCAAGTTTTTACACTTCATTATCTAGGGATGTTTTCACTGAAATTCCACTGTTGTGCTTTTATTTGACTACAAAAAAATAGAGATGCCTTTGTACCTCCCCCAAAATTACTGAACACTTTGAAGTACAATTCCACATCTTGCTATTAAAGTGCAACTTCCAAGGTACAATGGAAAACAAACAGATCTGCTTCCATTTTCTGAATATAAACAGAACAATATTTATACTTTTTGGAGAAGGCAAAAAGATTTAAAGGAATCTGCTCTATTACAAAAGTTCTTAATTGTGTCTTCATATAGATTCCTCATTCTCTTGTCACATCAGAAGTTACATAACAATTAAGCAAGAGAGGACACTGAGAGACCCTGACCTGGGTAGCCATAGCTAGCCTGACCTCATCAGATCTCAGAAGCGAAGCAGGATTGAACCTGATCAGTATTTGGATGGGAGACCTCCAAGGAATACCAGGGGTATGATGTGGAGGCAGGCAATGACAAACCACCTCCAAATGTCTCTTGCCTGGAAAACCTTATGGGGTTGCCATAAGTCAACTGTGACTTGACAGCAAAAAAAAAGATTCCAAAAGGTAGGTGATAATTTGAATACCTCCAAGGGTAACCAAATGTTTTATGCTCTTTGAGGAGGGAACCACACACTAGCAACAATGAAATACACTAGTATCTAAGCCATGTCTGTTATCAAAGCAAATAATGGATACTCAAATTCAACTTGATTAATTGGAGTTTCCACTGCCTCTTTGCCACTGCCTCTCCTGGTTCAACCGTGACAACCAACCAACTGGCCTAGAGAATTTCAAGAACAAGCTTGTACTTCTCATACAAAAAGGTCTGCATTAAGGACCTCTCTCTACCACTTGGAGAACCATAAAAGCAACGCATGAGTTTTGCCAGCAACTGAATTTCTTTTATACATAAAAGAGAAACAAAATCTTCCCCCAAAAATGCCAGCAATTAATTCAGCGTTAACCCAGAAGAATTTTTTTTCTACGCTTTTCACATACTGAGGTCATTGGTTGACATTGTTTGGTTGCCAGATAATATGCTATTTTCAGTAACTTTTAGATGGACCTTGCTTCCCATCTAACTAGAGAGAGGAAGCCCAATATATAAAGGTGCAAAATATTCAGATCAGCTACAAGAGCCCTTCTGTGTCCTCCTCTGGTTTCCGAAGCGAGGCAGGTCACTAGTATGGTCCCCAGATTATGGAATTACTACCCTACCGTGGGTTCATCAGCCACCAAGCCTCCTGACTTTTAGACACCAGGCAAAGGCTGAGCTTGTCTTCTCTTGAGTTGCTGTTTCTCTCTCATGCTCAAGACCTGCTGCTTTTTTTATGAGGGTTTTTGCTGTGGGCTCTTTAGATGTAATTGCTAGCTTTATTTGGTTCACTGTGGTTTTTTAATTCATTACTATGTCATTTTAATAATTGTTGGAAGTTGTCTCATGAGCAACATGCTGAGAGATGAGACATAAATATTTATATATTATATATACACACTAAGCCCGCAGTAAAGTCACCCAAAATGTATTCATAAACTGGAGTCCCAATGGTATCTTCCCAAGCAATCAGTCGCACACTGGAAATGGGTGGCAGATGATTCCTGAACAACAAACACTACAGTCTTACGGAATTTTTAGATAGGGCTATCAACCTCCAGGTGGTGGCTGGAGATTTCCTGGGATCACAACTGATCTCCAGGCAGCAGAAATCAGTTCACCTGGAGAGATGGCTGCTTTGGAAGGTGGACTCTATGGCATTATAACCTATTGAAAAGCCTCCCTTCCCCAAACCCCGCCCCCCCTCAGGATCCACCCCCAAAATCTCTAGGTATTTCCCACCACAGAGCTGGCAAACCTAGGCTGATTTCACACTAGAGCTGCCTCGATTTCCCCTGCAGTTTCATGAGGATCACGAAACTGCGGAGGAAATTGGGAGAAGCTGCGGGTCAAATGCAGCCCCGCGGCTTCGGGTGTGAAACTGACCAATAGTATCGGGGCGAACGGCGGCGCAACATCGAGGCAGCTCTAGTGCGAAATCAGCCCCTGTTTTAAAAGCTGCCTGCAACATGGGTTGGGGTGAGAAAGAATGCTGCTGCTCAAAGACCCTTCATACTCTGTTATTCTGAGTCCCTGTGAAGCCATACTAGGAAAAAAAATTACGCATTGTTCCGATTTCCCTAAAACAGTTTTCCCTCAGTGAAAAGAAGATTTATCTGCAGGAGGTAGCCCTTAGAGTGTAATTGCAACACAAGAAATTTGAGAGAATTCCCTCCAGCTTATGGCTCCTAGAGAAGATTACTTTGTTCTGCTGGACTCCTCCCCTTACGTTTCAGCTCAGTAAGCATATTTATGTACACTCTGCTTATATAGGTTTTTAAAAGTTTGCAAAAATATTCTTATAGAATGAAATCATTATTTGTACCATGTATGTGTCCAACAGTGGAGCATTTTGAACAAAAATTATTGAAGGCACAAAAGAAATTATCCAGTTCATCTACTAGACTTGAACCATTGTGTTTTAGCACAACTAAACATGTTTGTTTCAAAATTTGTGCAAAAGTATGTTTTTATTGTATCGATTTTTTTTCTCTTTTCTGATCAGGTCCTGTTTTTATATTCCTTCACCATCTTTTCTTTCTTTCTTTTGTGATTTGAGTTGATCTGCTATTGGGTAGTTTTAGAATCACAGGGTTGGATTACACTAACACTCTCTGATAATACTTCAAGGTAATTCAGAAACATGAACAGCTTTTGGTTACACTTGGGTGATATAGTCATACTATCACAATTTTATAGCAACCATACTGGCTGTTGATTTTTTTCCTAAGTATGATTCTTAGCTTTTAAACTCAGACCACCTTTCCCTAGTCACAGCAGCTGTAGACTGTAGTTCCCTCCTATTGAGTTTTATAGATCAAATATAATGGCCTACAGCTTCTTTTGCTGGTGGCCTTCTCCCTGTAGAGTGGTGTGTCTGAGGAGAAGTATAAAGTTCCTTCACTTTTCCAGTTCCTTTAGCTGTATAAAAGCAGTTTTGTTTCTACAAATGTTTGTCATCTGATTTAAAAGAGAGGTCCATGTAAAATACAGAGCGGCTGGCTAGCTAACAATCTCCACACACACCCTAGAGAGATACATAATTTGGAACAATGAATCTCCCAAGAACCTAATGACTCACCTTGGACTAATCTTATCAACACTCAGCCTCATTTCCTTGCATCCATTTACCTTAATTAAGCAATACTTAATTCTGTTCACCAAACCTAGTAGCTTTTTCCATCCGGTACTTGCAAGGTCATCAAGCCCCGTTCACCCCTATAGTCCACCTCATAAAAAACCATCAAGCCTCTCCTATCTTTTCGTCCAACTCAGGAAAAAACCATTAAGTTATCATTTTTTTGGCAAACATGTCATACTTGCCAGAGGGCACATTTTACCATATACCAGAAGGCATTCTGCTTCCCAGTAGTGTGTGGGTGTGTGTCTTGGATCCTCCACATACATCCCCACATTGCTAGGCTCTCGTCTCTTCACTAAATGCTGGTCGTTTTGCTGCTTCCACGGACCTCTCCAAGAACAGTAATTATCACCCTCCTTGAAATCTCTCTCCCCTCTCCTCTCTGTATTTCCTCTTAGCTAGCTCTGGTATGTGTGTTCATTGTATGTGTTTTGTTCTTTCTCTTTTTTTATTAATAAAAACCTTTCCGGTTGAACATCTGCCTGGTATGTTTTGAGAGTTCTCTCAAGGGAAAAATCTCCGTAAACACTGGTGGAGAATCCCAGTTATCCCCTCTCACTCTGCCTCTTTAAGCTAATTCCCCCAATTAATTAGGAGACCACCTATGTGGGTAACATTGGGATCCCCTTACAGTTTAGTGAGCAGTTTAGAGCTCTCCCTTCAATGGGAATCTGTTTTCACCTGACCATGCCAAGGGCTCTCAGCTATTTTTCCCTACATCTTTCAACACTACCTCAGTCAACAGGACCGTGATTTTAATTCTAACTCTGTTTTTCTTCCCAGTTCTGTATACACAAGGAATCCTATCTTGGTGCTGGTTTTCAGATGACCACTACTGCCTCCCCCTATCCTGACTCACATGCATACATAGAATGTCCCTTATCCAACAGACAGGGCCACCCATCATTGAAAAAATTTAGACTCTTGCCTAGGGCACCAGCTCGACAAGGGTGCCTTCCCCTCCCCTCCCTCGCCTTGCACCCCAGGGCGCGCCTCCCTTGCCTGTTGGAGCACACACACACCCCACAATTCAGCAGCAGCACCATTTGAAGGCAGAAGAGCTGCAGAGTCTGAGCAGAAGCGAGAGCACTGCTTCGCCTGGCGGAGCCCGGAGGGGTGCAAGAGGGAGGAGACAGGCAGGGGTGGCAGCAGCAGCCCTTTAGCCCAGCTCCATGCAGTCCAGCCTCTTCCCCTGGCTACACAGACCATGTTAGTGCTGAGGAGGCAGCCGGGGAGCCTATGAGGCTGCTGAAGGAGACGAGAGCAGCGGCAGCCTCTCGGCCAGCAGGATGGCCCCACTGCCCCACTGCTGGACCTCCTGATGGCACCTGGTATATTTTGGCCGCTGTGTGACAGAGTGTTGGACTAGATGGGCCATTGGCCTGATTCAACATTGGCTTCTCTTATGTTCTTATGTTCTTATGTTCTTATGATGAAGCCCAGCCTGGTGGCAGGAGCCTGCCTGGTCCTGCCACCACCGTCACTACTCTTTCTCCTGCTGCTGGGACTTTGGGGTCAGCACGTAGAGGCCCAGGCCAGATGCCAGACAACAGGCTCTGTCATTAGGTGGCGGCAGCCAGCACCAGGGGGGCGCACCACAAGGTAGCCTCGCCTGGGGGAGGTGCAACAAGGTAGCCTCGCCTAGTGTGTAAAAAAACATCAGGCCACCCTGCCAACAGAAAGCCAGCATGGTGTAGCAGTTAAGAACAGCGGGCTCTAATCTGAAGAACCATGTGTGATTCCCCACTCCTCCACATGAAGTCTTGCTGGGTGACCTTGGGCCAGTCATAGTTCTCTGAGAACTCTCTCAGTCCCACCTACCTCACAAGGTGCCTGTTGTGGTGAGAGGAATGTGATTGTAAGCCATTATGAGACTCCTTAGGGCAGTCGCAAAGAGTCGGACTCGACTATGCAACTGAAGCACAACAACAGGGCAGAGAAAAGAGGGGTATAAAAATCAATTCTTCTTTCTGCAAACATGAAACCTGAGAGAATTAATCAGGTCACCTCTTCCATGATACTCTTTGCTCAGTTGAATGAGACCTTGTTGCTGGAATCCTTTCAGGGTCTGCCTTGGGACTTTAAATTGGTCACTCTCTTGCATCTATCCACAAACAGCTTATCAAGGCCAAGTTACATATTTTTGCTTTTAATGGCAGTTTCTGGTTGTAAACATACACGAGTGAACCGGCTGAGATACACTGCCAGGAATTATGATGGACAAAGTATTGCCATGAAGTATCTGAAAATTAGTTTTTATTAAAGGCCAATCATTTATCAAAAAGCTGATGCCACAAACAGTAAAAACTGTCAGGTGACAACTCCTTGAAAGCCATAACAGTCTCGGTAGAATCGTTTATTGTTGCCTACAGTTAAAGTTATGCGTGTTGTGGGCATTTAATGACATCCGACTGATTTGATTTATGCTGTCTCAAGCTTAGAACAAACCAGGGTTTTCCCCAGATGACAGCCAGTGTTCTCTAAATCAGTAATCAGAGACTTGGTGCAACACATCCATCAATATAAGCAACTACAGGATCAATTGCTTATTAATGGCAACTTAGCATTTATTGCGCCCAAAGGATTTCTCTATTGAGGTCTAATTCTCTAAGGGTGTATGATACAGCTCATGCTGCTAAAAGAAAAAGAACTCTTGATAAACTAGAAATGACTAAGTGACGACACAGCACTGGTTGATTCCATACAGGAAAAAGGCACATGCATTTAATAGCTGCATTAAGGGACAAAAACCTTGACAAATACAGAGTCTTCTACATACTACTGCACTACTATGGAAGCACTTTTCATACAAGTCCTATCCTATGGAATTCAAGCTATGCTAAAACTATTATAGTCAAAGTATGAAAATTTAGAACATCAGAATTTTTTTTCTCTGATTTAGTTTAAATTGTTTAATGATATAGTGTTTACCTTGTAGCAAAGCTACACAAGAGCAATCACAAGAGGGGTCACAGTTTAACTAGTGTATGATAAGAAAGCAAGAAACTGTGATAAAGCAATGCTAAATACTATTTAGATTTGCAAAACTAAGTACTCTGTATTATTTTCTCAAAGACTTTTCATAAGTGTATTTTTCATTATGCCATTACAGGCTCACACTTGTCAATATACCATCCAAGAATCATCACTATACAATTACAGAAATATGAAATTCTATACAAAACTATTTAGCATTTGAAGGGCATACTTCCATACATTTGAAACACATCAACATTTCACTGTGTAACAACTTCAAACACAGGGTTTTTTGTCTTTTTCTCAGTCCAAAAATGCTAGTCCCATGTCCAGGAATTGATCCAAGACAAAGACTCCAGATTTAAACTTCGTTTTGAGTGTCTTCTTCAGAAAAAGAACTGCTCTTAGGGTTATATAGGATGCTATACCAACTACTGAAATCTGAAGATTAAGTCTACTATAGAAGAGGAGGGGTGACACAGTGATTAACTGAGTATCAGAATATCAAGTGAGAAAGTTTGCAGAGAAGTGAATGAGACGTTTACAGAGTCAACTGTTAACCCTAAGATCCGTCCTTTTAGCAGTCTTCTAACCTTGTTGAGGATCCAAAGAATTACACACACATGCCATGTGCTTCTGCACTCACACTGGGGCTCTTTGCATTTTCTATTCAGATGGCAGCTCCTCATACCACCTCAGGAGTTGCATCTGATAGTCTCCTAAATTCCTGAAGATTTTCAAGCAGCACAAGGGGCAACAGTGGGAACCAATCTCAAACAGTGACGCTGCTTAAGCATGTATTTCTGAACCTGCAACAGCGAAAACTGTGAAACGAATATCAAAATAGTTAGACAATCCTTATATTATTTTCTTCTGTATCTAAGTAATCCAATTGCAAATTATGTTGACTGTTCACTTATATATCTAAGTAATCCAGTTACAAATAGTATAGGCAAGTGACTATCGTAACAATATAGACAGCTTTTCAGCGTGATCCAGCACAGAGGACTAGGTCCTGATACTCAGCTGACAGAATATCTGCTTTTGAAGCAATCTCTTTTTAAACCTTGAGAAAGCTTTGAAGTGAAACGTGGAGATATTAGGCTGGCTCACATGTAGGGGGGAGAGAGGGAAAAAAGCCAGGAAAAGCTACAAATATATTGGTGGACTAATCTACGGATGTATATATGGAATTGTATTTCTGAAAGGGTTTACTTCAGAGTCACTGTTTTAGTGGAGTAGCATTCACCTGCAGAAAAAACTAATCAGGGTTTGCTCACTACTCAAGAGTCACTAGCCTCTGTTTAGGTCTATATTGTTACAATAGTCACTTGCCTATACTATTTGTAACTAGATTACTTAGATATGTAAGTGAACAGTTAATATAATTTGTAATTGGATTACTTAGATGTATAAGAAAATAATATAAGGATGATATTTCAACTATTTTGATAATAGTTTCACAGTTCTTATTGTTGCTGGTCTTCTACCGTGAAGCTCATTTTTTGTGCTACTATTGTGTATTTCTGAACCTGGCATGAGAACTCTGGCCACTTGTAGAGCCCACCAATGCTCCCTCTAAGCTGCGGAGTCTTGTGAGCAAAAATTCTACTTTGTGAGCAAGCGATCTGGCTACTGCATAAACTAGTTTGCTTTGGAGCCATCCTTCCTGAGCTAAGACAAAAATGTTTCCCTCTGCCTCTTCCTACTTATTTATTTATTATTTATTTATTCCATTTTTACCCCGCCCTCCCCACGAACGGGCTCAGGGCGGCTTACAATGAGGCAACTAAGTGCCAAAGATAAACAGCTTAAAAACATATAAAACAAATAAAACATTCCAAAAAGGTATTCACCATAAAGTGCTCAACAGTTACTCACTCGACTCAACCCAATGACGTCAGACTCACAGAGGCTGCCATTCGATGTTATCTGGCCCCATCCGGCGGTATTGGCCCCATCCGGCAGTGTTGGTCACAGCGGGCCCAAATAGATCTTCCTCAGCTGTCCCCTCCCTCCACCACATAAGATGTGGTAGAATTAGCGGCAGGGGGGAGTGGCTCAGTTTCAACAGTGTCTAAGTTGCCAAGCACACCCTGGGAAAGTAGTCTTAGAATGCCCATTTCTAAGGATGTCTTGGACATTGTTGAAATAATATTTGAGACACTAGAGGGAGAGAGGTAGGAAGCAGCGTAGGAGGGTGGAAACGCAAACGCTTTTTCCTCCTCTTCTCTGACCACCCGCCACCTGGCATAGCAGGAGCACTAACTGCCACCACAGCCACCACAGCACTGAGGAATGGATAGCAGATGGGAGGAGTATGGGAATAGGGAGAGCCTTTTGGAAAGCACCAGGTGATCTCAGTGGCTTTGACAAGAACCCCATGAGATTTCCAAATCTTTCTGAGAGTCAGAATTGGGATCAGAAAAATAAACTGAACTAATTCCCAGTATTTTGGCACAACAGCTTGGTTCACATTTTGGCACAACAAGCTCAGCTCCAAAACATGGCGGGGGGAGGGGAGAGAAGAGAGCTTTACCCATTTCTGATTTTAAAAACTGGCAACAGAGTCATCTTATATGCAAAGCAATGTGATGTTTTGTCACTGCTAGATCACTATTTCACAATGAATAGTCAAGCATGGTGAACACATCCAAGCAGTTAAAGCAAACCATAAAATAAGAAACATCATCATATGCGGAAGCAAGTAGGCTTAACAAATCTCTGTGTAACACATATATCCAAGGAGACTGATAAATGATGACATGGATACATAGGGTTGCACTACTCCTGTGCTCATCAAGCGGGTTTCAGAATGGTCTCTTCAGATTAATAAAGTTTCTTAGTAGGCTGACAGCTCATTACTCCCTACTCAGATTGCCTCAGAAACAGCTTCACACTGGTTCTTGGAATGAACAGTGCCCTAAAACTCCTGTTCAGCTGCTACTAGTTCCCAGGCGCTAGAACAACGGGGAGGGGAGAAAACAAAGACACCATTTAGAAAAGGAGGAGAAAAGTCTATGAACATCTATGTCAGTTTGTAAGACAAGAAAGAAAGATGGAGAGCTGTTAATACTAGTTTATTAGGTGCTATTTTAATCACTCACACCACGGAGCATAAGAAGATGGCAGAGAAATCCAATAGAACCTGCCACAACACCATGCTGGTTTTCATTAAATTGGTTGAAAGGGGACTCAGCATGAAATTATTAAATGACTTGCAGTGGCAAATGACTAAAATGCTTCATCTATTTATAGCCATCATACTCCATCATTATAATTTTTTTCTAAAACAGTGACACCTCCTAGTTAGGGTTCTCGTCAGTGTTTCTGAGGAGGATACATTTTTAAAGGTCTCACTAATGAAAACCCAACAATGCCTAATTGAAACTGAGCAGCAGCAGATACGCACAAGAACTTTTCAAACCCACCATACTTTTTGTTAAATAATGGGTTTAACATGGCAGAGGCGAAGACATAGTGATTTCAACAAGCAGCAGTTTATTGCAACTACCCTAACAATATACACCTAAGCCACTCTCAGCCCCCATGCAATTGGTGAGTTCAAATGGCCACCAGGCTCCAGATAGGCCAGCTGCCCTCAGGGGCCAATCCGCAGGCAGGTTCCAGGATCCTGCCTACCTTTGTTCTGGGGCTTCAAGCTCCAACTAGGTGGTCTGCCCAGACAAGTCCAGACATGCCTCCTCACACTTCATTTAGGTGGCCTGCCAGACAAGTCCAGGCCTGCCTCCTTATGCTGGCTACTAGCACCAGCAGCAGTTAAGCCTGAGTGGAAGACTGCACATGTCCAGACAGAACACCTTTGATGCTTCTTGAATGTCAGAAGCATTGGTGTGTAATTGGATTTAAGGCTGTGGGTGGCCACCAGAAGCAGCAATCCCACACCTGTCCCTTTTTATTTCTGCAAGGTCTACAACTAAAACTTTCCAGTCCTTGCTCCATTTTCATTGGCTCCTCTTGGGGGGGGATGAAGTGATGAGATGTCCTCCATAACATCCATTTCCAATCAAAAATTTGCTAACCTGCATAAGGCTTCCCAAGAAACATACATTCTTCCTTGTCAGTGCTTCCATTCTAGCACAGACCTGGCCTTTGACTTTTTAAAGACTGATTTGTTCTCTGCCATTTCCTTCCCCTTCCCCAATCTTTGTAGGTTTGGGGTTTTAAAAGTTCTGCAATAATGGTTTTGCTGCTCATGTTTTAATGGCTGGTGAGATTTTGATGGCTGGTAAGATTCTTGGTTTTAAATTTTGTTCTGTTTTATAAATATGTTGCTTCCACCTTCCAGCATTTTTTAGAACTGAGAAGTGTTATGGAATATCTAAGCTGTATATGCTAAAGCCTGTTCTGCCCTGACCTGGATGGCCAAGGCTAGTCCAGTCTCATCAGATCTCAGAAGCTAAGCAAGATCAGCCCTGGTTAGTATTTGGATGAAAGACCTCCAAGGAAGTCCAAGTGGCTATGCAGAGGCAAGCAATGGAAAACCACCATATATTGGCTGTGCTTCATTGGCACTATCCACCAACAACAACCCTGTTCTACCCACTCCATAATGGGAAATTTTAGATGTATTCACAACTCCTGTAACTGTCAGGTGAAATACCTCTTTTTTGTGTGATTCAAGTTGTAAGCTGCCATCACAACATACTTGACAGGTAAAGAGAGAGTAGTAGCTCCTGGCAAAAGCAGCACATCTGAAGGGGCATCTCATTTCAAGTCAGCAGTTGACAGAATGGAGAGCCTTCCAGGTCATTCAAGACAAAGATCAAAGAATGCAGAAAATCTTAAATTTGGTCTTCAGTTTCTCACTGGCTTCACTACCTTGCTCTTCTCTCCTAAATTCTTCTTGCCTTTCCAGTGAGAAATGTCCCCCCCTTCTATTTGCTCCTCTTCCCACGAGATTAGTTGATTCATAGTTTCTACTTCAGACTCCTAGGCCAACAGTAAAAGTTCAGAAAAATAAATTAAAATGCACATTTTCTCCCCAAAAATTAGAATAGCAATTAGAAGAGTAATCAGTTTTTGAAGTCTCATACACCCAGGCTCTTCAACAAATACATCACATCACCACCTTTATCCAACTTTCATTTTCTGTGCCCAATAGACCAACCTCATTTCCAACCTCATTTCCATCTTTTTTTAACAATATTTTTATTGTTTTAAATTAAGCATATTACAAACATTAGAGTTCACTATACTTCAAAGTAATACAAATTTGTATATGCCAATAAATCACTGTACAAAACTTCTTAAAAGAATAGCAGGTCTTGATAGTATGGATTCTTTGGAATTATATTTCTTTCTGTTAAATATCCTATTACAGAAAACCAAAGCATTTGAAACATTTTTTGGTAGCTAACCAGATTAGAAACCATTGACTGAGATGAAATTTTCCCTAAAACAAAGTGGTCCCAAAAATTTTTTGTCACGTTTATAGTGTAGGACAGGATTTGCCTCTCCATTTATTTGCAATTAATATTCTTGCAATTGCTAACAAATAGGATATTAATTTTATTGTGTTTTTATTCTCTTTAGAGTTTTCTCAATATGCAAGGAGGACTGTCTCCGGCCTTTCTGGTAAGATGCATCCTGTAATTAAATATATGTGCTTAAGAATTTGTTTCCAATATTGTTTAATATATGGACAATGTCACCCTCATTTCCTTCTTTGATCAAGTGATAAGCTTATTGAATCGAGGGAATGCTGTTGATGTTTATCTGGATTTCAGTAATGCTTTTGACAGGGTTCCCCATGATATTCTGATGGGTAAACTAGAGAACTGTGGACTGGACTCTAGGATAGTTAGGTGGATAAGGAAATGGTTGAAGAACCACACTTAAAGAGTAGTTGTCAACAGCATTTCATCTGAATGGAGGGAGGTGTCCAGTGGGGTGTCACAGGGCTCGGTTCTGGGCTGGTACATTTCAGTATTTTTATAAATGATCTGGATGAGGGTGTGGAGCGACTACTCATTAAATTTGCAGATGACACCAAATTGAGAGGAGCAGTGAACACATCAGAAGACAGAGACAGAATTCAACGAGATCTGAACACGCTGGAAAGGTTGGGTGGATGTGAACGAGATGCAATTTAACAAGGATAAGTGCCGAGTTCTACACCTGAGTAACAAAAATGAGGAACACGCTTACTGGATGGGGGGATACACTTCTGGGTAGCAGTGTGTGTAAACAAAATCTTGGGGTACGGGTGGACCATAAGTTAAATATGAGCACCCAGTGTAATACAGCAACAAAAAATGCTAATGCAATCTTGGGGTGTATCAACAGAGGCATAACATCCAAATCACAAGATGTCATAGTCCCGTTGTACACTGCACTGGTCAGGCCACAACTGGACTATTGTGTGCAGTTCTGGAGGCCTCACTTCAAAAAGGATGTACACAGAATGGAGTGCGTTTAGAGAAGAACGACGAGGATGATCAGGGGCCTGGAGACCAAGCCCTATGAGGAAAGGCTGAGGGACTTGGGAATGTTTAGTCTGGAGTAAAGGAGGTTGAGGGGAGACATGATTGCTCTCTTTAAGTATCTGAAGAGATGCCACATAGGTCAAATCTGCACTTCCATTTTTAAATCAGTTTCGTGCTGCTGTGACGCTGTCTTTCTCTATGCTTGATGGCATCACAGCAGCATGAAACTGATTTAAAAATGCAAATGCAGATTCGACCTTAGAGGAGGGTAGGGAGTTGTTCCTGTTGACAGCAGAGGATAGGACTTGCAATAATGGGTATAAATTAAGGGCAGGAAGGTACCAGCTGGATATTAGGGAAAACTTTTTTACAGTAAGAGCTGTTCAGCAGTGGAATCAGCCACCTCAGGAGGTGGTGAGCTCCCCATCACTGGCAGCCTTTAAGCAGCGCCTGGACAGATACTTGTCAGGGATGCTCTAGGCTGATCCTACACTGAGCAGGGGGTTGGACTAGATGGCCTGTATGACCCCTTCCAACTCTGATTCTATTATTATATGACCACACTACTGTACAGCTTAATATGTTGGCGTAATTTTTTTAAAAGTTGGCTTAATTTTAAATAAATTGATTATTATTCTCTAATTCAGAATGAGCGCAGAATTTTTTTGCCTATTAAAAACATCTTCAGCATTTTATGAATCAAAGCAATCACTAGTCTTGCATTTAAATGTGTGTAAATGGCAATTAATAGCTGCCAACTGCTGAGTTAGAGTTGATTACTGCGTCTCATTTTGTGATAGTCTCAGATTTATTTATATGTGCATAACTTGTGCAAAAATAAATTGACTTTCTAAACAGCAAGAAGTAAAGAACTTAAGCAGCTGGTTGCTACGTGCATATGTCAAGTTCTCCTTGCTATAAATGCTGCTGTAGATTTTTGCATGAAGACCGGCACCAAAATAAATTCTGTTCACATTTAGATCAAAAGATGAAACACATTTTAAAGGGAAGAGCACATTTACAGGTTTCAGAGTCAACTTAGAAAAATAAGACTGTAAAGGCAGGCTGTTCTCCAGAAGTATAAACTGCATCACCCATGCTGGCCCCTCATATCCACCTTATCTGCTGCACCAACGTGGAGGTGACTAGCACAGATTCAATCCATGCAGTTTGTATGAACAGGGTTAAGGTTAGTTTGTATGCAGTTTGTATGAACAGGGTGGGCTGGAACAGGCTCTAATTCCAGCAGCAAATTCCTTATTACCCCTTCTCCCACATGAAAATGATTTGGAAATGAGAACAGAACACCTGTGAGAGATACCCCTATGTCACGGCATCCTACATTTCCCCAACCCACGACCATGGCAATGGCAATCAAAGACGTAAAGTGGTAATATAGAAATATAAACTGCCATGACAAGTGTAACTGCAGAACACGCAGTGGGAGAATTTGACAAGGGGCTTCAGATTTTACAAGCAGAGCCATGTCTCCATGAAATAAAACATGTGTCAAACATTACACCAGGACCAATCCACGGGCAGGGCAATAGTCCTTAATAGTCCTCTCCTGGACTTTTTTCTGAAAGTACAAGGATGACAAAAAAAAGACTATCAAAAGGTGTGTAATGTAAATCACACTTTGCACCAACTATGAACATGAATGCCTACAGTTCATGGTTGTGTGATCAGTGGCCATGTGCAATCAGCTAGCTATTCATGGTAAGGAAATGCTGAATAGTACATAAATGAACACAGATGTCAAAATAAAGTGATACTGAGAGATACAAGGCAAACAAAGCCTTAGTATACAGTACTGTTATAGCTATCTTATCTATGGAAGTGGTCACAGGAGTAATTAACATTAAAAATGGGACAAACTAGACTGTCCAAAGGATGAATAACTAGAGATATCTGCTTGGCTGTATATTTCACATAGAGCCTAAGGAAGGTCATCATCCATCTCCCAAGGAGCAAAGAAGACGTCTGAAAACCAAACACCTATGTACAGATGAACCCAGAGAAGTGAGGCAAAGACTACAGCTTTACTTATATGCACTTATCATTACCAAAATCAAAGAAAAAAATTTAGTGCCCATATAGATATCAGTCAATACAGTAAATCTTAAGAGAACATAAGAGAAGCCAATGTTGAATCAGGCCAATGGCCCATCTAGTCCAACACTCTGTCACACAGCGGCCAAAATATACCACGTGCCATCCGGAGATCCAGCAGTGGGGCCAGGACACCAGAAGCCCTCCCACTGCTGCCCCCTCCAGCACCAAGAATAGAGTGCATCACCTGCCCCAGACTGAGAATTCCTATCTATACCCTATGGTTAATAGCCACTGATGGACTTCTGCTCCATATGTTTATCTAATTCCCTCTTGAAACTGTCCATGCTTGTAGCTGCCACCACCTCCTGTGGCAATGAATTCCATATGTTAATCACTCTTTGGGTGAAGAAGTATTTCCTTTTTATCTGTTCTAACCTGACTGCTCAGCAATTTCATGGAGTGCCCACGAGTTCTTGTATTGTGAGAAAGGGAGAAAAGTACTTCTTTCTCAACCTGCTCAATCCCATTCATAATCTTATAAACCTCAATCATTTCACCCGTCAGCCGTCGTTTCTCCAAGCTGAAGAGCCCCAAGCGTTTTAACCTTTCTTCATAGGGAAGGTGTTCCAACCCTTTTATCATTCTACTTGCCCTTCTCTGCACTTTTTCCAATGCTATAATATCCTTTTTGAGATATGGCGACCAGAACTGTACACAGTATTCCAAATGAGGTCACACCAATGATTTATAAAGGGGCATTATGATACCGGCTGATTTGTTTTCAATTCCCTTCCTAATAATCCCCAGCATAGCGTTGGCCTTCTTTATTGCAGCTACACACAGTCTAGACATTTTCATTGAGTTATCCACTACGACTCCAAGATCTCTCTTGGTCCGTCTCTGCCAGTTTAGACTCCATCAATGTGTATTTATATTTAGGATTTTTGGCTCCAATGTGCATCACTTTGCACTTGGCCACATTGAACCCCATTTGCCACGTTGACGCCCACTCACCCATCCTCAACAGATCCCTTTGGAGTGCCTCACAATCCTCCCTGGTTTTCACCACCCTGAATAATTTTGTGTCATCTGCAAATTTAGCCACTTCACTGCTTGCTCCCAATTCCAAATCGTTAATAAACAAGTTAAAAAGCATCGGACCGAGTACTGATCCCTGTGGTACCCCACTGCTTACCACCTTCCATTGAGAAAGTTTCCCATTTATACTCACTCTCTGTTTCCTATTTATAAGCCAGTTTTTGATCCACAAGAGGACTTGTCCTCTTATCCCATGTCCATTGAGCTTACTTAGGAGCCTTTGATGAGGAACTGTATCAAAAGCTTTCTGGAAGTCAAGGTAAATAATATCTATTGGGTCCCCCTTGTCCACATGTTTGTTCACCCCCTCAAAAAAACACTAACAGGTTAGTGAGACAAGATCTTCCCTTACAGAACCCATGCTGAGTCTGCCTTAATAGTTTTTGTTCATCAATGTGCCTACTAATTCTTTCCTTAATAACAGTTTCCACCAACTTACCCGGTATCGACTGGCTTGTAATTTCCTGGATTAAGTTTTGAGTACTAAAAGACAAGCGAAACTAACAGCAATACATTTGAAAGGAAATACCAAAAAACAGACATACATGAGAAGTGCAGTCAGAAAACAAGCCCAATTATTATGGAAAGGCAAAAATAGATAATTTTTTTTTCTAAAATCAGCATATCAGTGAAATTTGCACAAGCATTTGGATTTTTCTTGATCCAGTCAAATAGTTATGCCAGTTGACAGAATACATATCCATGACAGTGTTATATAACTAACACATACATTACATAATCCTATAAACTGTAGAAATACAAGCCAAATTTATAGAACAGCCAATTTTGTGGATACAAAAATATCTCCATTGCCATATGCCATTCTTACTATGGACACCTCACTCTCAGAACTGCTCCCATCAATAATAATGCTTAACTATATGGTCATTATTTCCCATATAGCCAGCAATTACTTCAGTTGGCAGAAGCAGAATGACTAAATTGTGACAAAAAACATATACCTGGTACTATTAGCTTATTGCTTAAGCTATTAGCCATAATTAGACTACAATCCAATGCAATGAAAAGAACATAAGTTTCAAGTCCCAACTTGGGTATTCATTAATTAAGTATTTGGGGACAATTCAACATCCAGCATCTGGGATTTTTTACCTAAAAGATTAAAATAATAATGGAAAAGCACTACCGAGGCACTGAGGATATATACTTAAAGAAAGCTATGGGGGGAGTGTATATTTACATATATAAATCTCATATAGTTTTGTTTGGACCCAACAGCATCCAAGATATTTCTCTATATGCTGAGCGTTCAGTTTAAGAGGAAAAGAAAAAGCAAAGAAGCTCAATGAAGTATGATGACATGCAAAAATGGTATGGTTATTTGTGTGCTGGAAAACCTCCAGTTTGAACTAGATTTAAAAAGCACAATAGCAGTTCTGGCATAACAAAGGATACAATAAGGAACTATTTAGGAATGGCATAGAAACAGGAACCATTTCAGCAGCTCCATCTAGAACAGATAGGGATTAAAGATAAGCGTACGATGGGAAGACAGAAGAGAACATGAAGGATATATACACATGCTGTAACTATTTAGAATGAATTTTAAATGCTTTATCATCTTATATCTCTAAAACAGCCTCTAGCGGTTATTCCTTTTTGACATATGGGGCACAGGTGAAAAAGTCTGCCAATGAGTCTGCAGACAATGCAGAAACTGAACCCAGGAACCTTAGACCTAAACTAACACTCTATCCAATGAAATCAACATCTCTCCTTTTTATTGAGCATATAACATAACTGGACAATTACTCCTCTTTGAATTTATGAACTGCTGTTGATACGTATAAAGAACTTTGGTTCCCTTAAATTTTTCTTCAGATTCAAAGTTTGGTTCAGGCTTCAATCACGGCCTGCTTGTGAGTTAAATAGAGTTCAAAAGTGCCTTGGTAGGAAAGAGCACGGTGACCTTATGCAGCCTAGATAACGCCAGCAGCAGAAGGGAGTGTGAAGCCTGGTACCGGCTTTCCAATTAGACATATTCAGTTAAGCCCGTGATTTACACCTGTGGGAAAGGGGCCAAGCCTAACTGCAGATTGGCTCTGTTCCTTCCTCTCAGGTTGGACCACCACTTAGGTCACCTGTTCAGCCATTGGTTCAACACTTTGGCTGTCATCACTAAGGTTTCTTATTGGTTGCTTGGAACCACAAGGGTCCCTTACCCATAAAGACATAAGATTCTAGTCTATTCTCAACTTGATGGTAGCTAGCCATGTAGACATCATCTTTTTCACGTTGGCCATCTTGGATACTTGCTTGCATGGGCCATTCAGCTCTGGCCTTTGGTGACTCGGGAGTAGAACCACTTTGGATCACTGGAGCTTCAATCTGAGAATGGGTAATATCTTGCAACTTGGAACTTGGAAATTATATTACAGTTTTAGTTAGCCTTTAAATCTCTAGTTTTGTTATTTTATCCTCACAGTCTTTTGTTCCTGTTTAAAGTATTCTTGCACCTTAACAAAAATATATTTTAATTTACTTTTGTGGTTATTTGCTTTCATAGTCCTCAATCTAAATCCAGAGCCTAGACTGGCAGACCACCTACAGAGTAATTGTCTTTTGTGGGAAACTCCTTCTGTGAGCCTACCTCGCAGCGTAGACTTTCTGATTTAGGCACAGGAAGGTTAGAAGCTTTGCCCTTTGGCTCCTATTGGGTTAGTTAAAGGGGCTGGTGGCAGACTATCAAGCTGGTGTGTGAACGATCACACCCCAGAGTTTTGCAATTTTGTGTTGCAGCCCTATACCAAAAAGTGCTTGGGCTGGGCTGGGCTGGGCTAGGTGACCTTTAGACAACATGTCATACCCAAGTCAGGATACTCAGTATAAAGTGGGACATGTTACACACCTCTTTTTGAAGAAGTGTCATCCATTTGTGACAAATGACCACCCAGTCTGGAACTGTTCAACCAAATGACACCAAGGTGATATCATTTGACAGCCCATGACATGTAGCCAGTTTGATTTGGCATAGTGTTAGTGTTTCCCCACTCCCTGTTAGCATACATCTGCTTAGACAAAGGTTCCTTCTGTGACACATGAGCAACTAAGCCAATGGCAGACAGAAAGACCATAACACCTTGGAAACACAGGACCACTTTGACATCAGCCGGTGATGTACAGGGAGCTCAATACCTGAAGAGAAAAGGTATGGCAGTACTCACATCATTGGAGTTTTTTAACATGCAAGGCCTAAAATAGCAGTTGGGTGGGGGCAAAAAGAAAGCCTTACAATTCTGAAATTCCAGTCTCGGTGACAAGAGATCTCTTCTCTTCATAAATCAAATTGACACTGGCAGTTTAATATTCCTGGATCCTTAATATTAGGATGGTAAGAGTAACTTTTAGCTTGACTTCATGGCACTTCATTTGCAGGGCTGTTTTGTGCTTCTGCCATTATACAAAGACAGCAAGAGGCTTCTGAGACACTAATTGATAACACTTGCATTAACTACTGAGGAAAGGTTGAGGGAGCTGTTGATTACTGGAAATATTCTAAGTGCCACAATCCCAGAACTGGAGACATTTTGATATAATTGTTCTCATTTCACTCAGTACTAATGTTTTATGCTTTGCACGTAGCTCCTCTTTAGCAAAACTTTTTTTTTAAAAGTCTGGCTTTGGTGTACGTGACTAGAAAGGTTATTCCTGCCTGACAGACATAATGCACATGCTTTTCCAGCCATTTTCCACCATGCCCAACTGGCCCACTGACAACTTGGAAGAAGTTCAAAGCCCTGATCAGCCACTAGTTTTACCTGGCCACTCCCCCTCCCCTCATAGTGGACTGGCAGCAAATCCTGTTGGAATAACTTATCTCATTTGACAGGTAACATCTTTGAGATTAATGCACAGCACAGAGGCACTTTTCAAATTCCTGGAAGGATAATTTACTATCCGAAAACAAAACAAAAGAAACACATAAATGTTTAGAGAGCTTCGGCTCTCCACTGCCATATGGCATCACAGCGCAAGATGAACATAAAATACTATTACGCTATTGTAAGTTAATAGGGTAATTCATTTCATAAAATGAATATTAAATTGTCGCATATGAAATCATGCAAAAGTTTTCAATAGATAAATACCTCAGTCAGCAATAACTACCCAAGTCCTTCTGCTCAGTAATTGCCCTTTTGTGTCTGACTGCTATGTCTTTTCAAGCTAGTAGAAACAGGATTACAACTGCCCTACAATGGAATTTCATTGGTTTCTAACCAAATTCTGGGGCTCAAATGATCTGGTTAAATGAAGTTTTAATGCAATTGCTTTCTTTGATCGGCAGAAATGTATTTTAATTCAAAGCAACAGAGACGAAGGATGGGTAATGAAGTGAAATAGTAGAAACTTGCAAGTTTGGAGGGGATAAGGGATAGTCACACAGCAGGGTCTGGCACGATGCTTTTTAAGTGAAAATTGATAAAACAGCATGACTGACATAATGTTTTGGAAATGAGAAGAACCAGAATAAGCCTATAAAAGGTTTATTTTTAATCTGACATGTATATAAATCTTATTCCTTCATTAGCCCAGCAAATGAGGAAGAAACATATAGGAACGCATCAGGGATTGTTCCATTTTAGTACAATCTGTTACAATTAGAATTTTCTCAAACCATGCAGGGCTTGATTAGCATTCTAATGATTTGCTGAACTCTAACTTCTTATGCATAGGCCAACACTGCACAAGTACATACAAAGGATCTGAAAAAAGGTAAGATCATATCTCAGTGGCACAGCACCTATGTTGCAACAAGAAGGCTCCTAGTTCAGTCCCCAGGATCTCCAGTCAAAGGATACAGAAAAGCAGAGATGGGCAACATAAGCTTCAAACCCCAGCAAACTACAGACGTTGTGTGGTAGACCATCTCTGTTGCCTATTTTTCCACACCACAGAACTCAAAACTTCATTTGCTGTTTTCTTGTACATAAAGGATACAGTCTCACTGTTATGTACGCAGACCGCCTCCAGGGGTCCACAGCTAAAGTAAGGAGCTTTGTCCCTGAACACAAAGGGACCTAGAATCCTAGACCACCTAGTGTCCACCAATAGCACCTCTGGTGAGAAATTCAAACCCTCCAATGGGACTGTGGGTGTGCCGGGTGGAATGAATATAGTTGGCCCTTGCGGGGCCGTTTTACAGTTCATGTGTGAAGTACAATAAAGACGTCTGAATGCATGTTGAGGTACAAGTCCTCCATGCGGCGAACACAGTACGTTACAATGGCGACGAAGGTGGGATCCCGATGAGCGGGCCTGACTCTCCAACCAGCGCAGCACCAAGCAACAATCCAGAGGAAGCCACCGCGCCCCACACCGCTCCTGAGCAGCACCGCACTGCGCCCAGCAATCCCGAACACCGCTCCTTGCTCCACGCTAGAGTCATGGCTTCTGCTCCGAGACACCTTGAAGCTTTTGACCCTACTCATCCCGAGCTCTGGGATTCATGGATGGACCAACTGACCTGCTACCTCACCTTCCATGAGGTGACCGACGCGGGCAAGAGGAAGGCCCTCCTCCTCAGCTCTTGTGGCGTGAACACCATCCAGCTCGCCAAGAGCCTCCTGGCACCCAAGGCAATCTCGAATGCATGTATGAGGAGATTATCAGCGCCCTGACCAGGTACCTCACGCCCAAGCCCACGACACTGGCAAAGCAGATGGAATTCCAGGGGCGCATCCAGAAGCCCAGTGAGATGACCACGCTGCGCCAACATGCAACAGAGTGCATATTCACCAAGGTGGAGGAGAACATCTTGAACCAGTTCGTCTGGGGAATCAGCGATGTGACGCTCCACCAAAAGATGATTGGCACCACCAACCGCAAACTCAACGAGGCCCTTCAGCTCACCATCGCCCCACGAGGCCTCTCTCCCCGACCGACCACCAGCAGCGTCCCATCTAGTGTTCCCTGACTCAGCACCCGAGAACTCCGATGAGGACGATGTCCGTCTCGTCCACCCACCCAACCGCCAAAAGCCGCCGGGAATCACTGCAGCCTCTGGACACTCCGGGAAGCTCATCAGACGGACCTCGTGCACCAGTTGTGGAGAGGTGCACAAGCGAAAGTTGTGACGTTTCCGCGTCACCGCCTGCCACACATGTGGTAAACAGGGTCACCTCGCCCGGGTCTGCAGATCCAAGGGCAACTGGAACCACCCACCCCAGCTGCAGCAACACTGCCAAACCTCCGCGCACTACAAGGACACTGCTGATGACCTCTACCTCCTGACTAGCCGACCCTCCCTACAGGTACTATGCCTCCCCGACCTGCCTGCGGCCCTGAAGATCCAGGTCCAGATCGAAGGGTCCCCCTGCTCAATGGAAGTAGACTCCGGGTCAGCGACGTCCATCATATCAGTGGAAACGCTGGACAGACTTTGCCCAAATGGCAGGCCTCACCTGCACCCCTCATCTTTGAGCCTGGTGGACTTCCAGAAAAACCCAGTTCCAATACGGGGCGTGGAGACCTTCCAGGTGAAGTACTGGGGGTCTGAGGGTTTCCTGAACTTGATAGTCGTGGAAGGAAATTTAGTTAGTCTGTTGGGCCGGGCATGGTTTGCGCCATCGGGCATCACCATGGGGGGGCTGAATAAATCTGCACTGCAGGACTATGCAGATGCCTGCAGGGAATTCCCAGAGGTCCTTGATGGGGCTTTGGGATGCTACAAAGGGCCCCCGGTTTCATTACAGCTCGACCCCCAAGTTGCCCCCATCCGCATCCGTTTCCGCAGTGCCCCGATTGTGTTACGGCCAAAAATAGACGCGGAACTAGACCGCTTGGTAGCACAAGGGGTCCTAGAACCTGTCTCGCACGTGCTGTGGAAAACTCCTATAGTGACCCCAGTGAAGCCAACCGGAGACGTCCGCATCTATGTGGACAATAAGTGCACTTTAAACAAGGCCCTCCACGACCACTCTTACCCGGTCCCAGTCGTTAGCCATGTGTTGGCCACACTGGCAGGGGCTAAAATTTTTGGCAAGCTGGACCTCGCACAAGCATACCAGCAGCTGCCGGTGGATGATGCCACCACCAATATGCAGACCACTGTCACCCACAGGGGTACGATTAAGGTGAAGTGCTTGCAGTTTGGTGTTAGTGTGGCCCCGGGGTTGTTCCAGCAATTGATGGATTCCCTCTTAAAAGGGATCCCGGGAGTGACGCTTTTGATGGCATCCTTATCACCACAGCCACAGATGACTTTGCCTCCTGCTTCCACGCTGTCCTCCGCTGGTTCGACAACGCAGGCCTTAAGGTCAAGAGGGAAAAATGCCTCCTTGGCGTCCTGGAGGTGGACTTCTTGGGTGGTACCTATTTATCTACCGAAGTGGTACCTATTTATCTACTTGCAATTTCTTGCTTTTGAACTGCTAGGTTGGCAGGAGCTGGAACCAGAGACAGGAGCTCACTCTGTCATGCGGCATTTCAGTCTCGAACTGCTGAACTACCGACCTTCCAGCCTGCAGTTCAGCATCTTAATCACTTGAGCCACCGAAACTCCACATAAAGTGGTAAGCATTTCTGCGTGGCATCTCTTTGTAAAACATTCCAGTCATGCTCCATTAATTTTATGTTGAGCACCATTCTAATTTTAGATGTTAAGTTCCCTGTTTTATGTATGCCTAGTTGTTTAAATTTTCTGTCCACAGCGTTTTTCCGTTCTTGCCAATGTCAATCTTCTACTGATAAAGAAGTCAAAGTCAGAAGATTTTCAGCAGTCAACAATCTATAGTTATAGCTGTCTATAGCTTTCCAAATCAAAGTCAAGTCCTTTGGTAACTCTAACCCTAAATGTATCACTGAAGATAGATGGCGCAGAGATAAAATTTTACAGAAAAAGTCTGAGTTCTTTACAAAAGGTCTACCGGACCTGTGAACCATACTGGGGAGCCATACAAACTACAAGATAAAATTAAGGCTCGATATGCTTTCAGAAGAGCCAGAAAGTATTGGGCTCCATGGGTATAACAAAAAATTTTTAGTGCCAATAATGCTAATTCAACTTTCCCTTTAAGATAGTGGATGTGTTTGGTCCACTTCAGATTTGGTTGAAAAGTAATCCCTAAGTATTTAAATTCATCAACCTGCTGGAACTTATAAACTCCTATTTTCCATTCCTTACTTTGTCTTTTATATGATTTAGTAAATATAATTTTTTTACATTTATCTTCATTAATTTCCAATACTTCACTGTTCCAATAAACAACAAAGCCTCTTATTGCACATTTCAGCCCAATGCACGTCCTTGATATCAGCACTCAGTCATCAGCATATAGCAGAGCTGAAACCAGATAAGATCCTATATAAGGTGCATGGGTTTGCAGTCTAGGGAAGAAGGAGGAGGAGATTGAGATTGGATTTATACCCTGCCCTTCACTTGGAGTCTCAGAGTGGTTTACAAATTCCTTTCCCTTTCCCGCCCCACAACAGACACCCTGTGAGGTAGGCAGGGCTGAGAGGGCTCTGAGAGAACTGTCCTTGAGAGAACAGCTCTGACAGAACTATGGCTTGCCCAAGGTCATCAGCCAGGTGCAAGTGGAGGAGTGGAGAATCAAACCTGGTTCTCCCAGATTAGAGTCCGCACACTTAACCACTATACCAAACTGTAGCCCTGAGGACCATGGGTGAAAGGAAGGGAACAAATATTTCATTTAAACAATTCAGTTCTCTCTCTCAGGTATGCAATTTCTGTGTGTTCACTGAACATTACAAAATTCTACCAGAATTTTTTTTAAAGGAAAATAGAAACAAATCCATGTTGGATTAATATGCACTAGGGTTATTACAGCAGAAGCAAAAATCCCAAGATGGGCAAAGTACAAACCTATATGAGAGCAACCTCTCTCCATAACAAATTGCTACTATTTAGAGGCGATAAACACTCGATATTTAATGATACCCATATCGCTGTGTGGTACAGTGCACTATTAACAGTCTAATGGCAACCTACCACCAGTTCTCATTAGAGTAGCATAATAATAGTAGATTACATCCGATAGCTTCTAGTCAAATTTAATAGGAACCATTTTCACTACAGAAGTTTATAATTTGTTTTTAATCACATAAAAGCATTATGGAATAACAGGGTCCTTTATACACTGTTCTAATTTAAGAATAAAAACTAAAAAATACAATAAAACAAAAACACAGCATTTATGCATACAAACCCACTAAAATTCCAAACCTGTTACGGTTGCAGGCTTCCTCAAGCTTATGCATTCTGCCCCAAGCAAAAAACTCCATACAGTAAAAAGACTGCACTGAATTTTTGCCCAGAAACATTTTTGAAGTGAAAGGGTAGCTTGCAGGGAAGCAAAACTATTTTCAACTTAGCTAAGGCTTTGTTGCTACTGTATGCAGAGATTTACAGCCTCATTTCCTCCTCTACTAGTGCTTAAGTACTTTTCACCTGTCCCCACAGACTTACCTAGCTGCCATTAGGTTTATTCTACTGATTTTCCATATAGCTTCTTTATTTATTTTAAACACTTATATCCTGCTTTTCCCCAAGTCAGCTTACAATACATAGTAACAGTAAAACCACAAATCACCCCCCCAACACACAGAGAGACCTAATAAAACCTAGTAACACCTAACAACACACAACATCATGCAATACAATGCCTACAACTTACACTCCAGAAAAAAAAGATCTGGTGAAAACAGCAACCTTACAGAGCCTCCTAGAAACTGACTTCTCCTCCCTGGGGAGCCCATTCCATAAACTGGGAGCAACTACAGAACAACCAAATGGGCCCTCATCGCTACTAGGTGTGGCACCTTTCCTTTCAACCCTAGAAGCTCACAGATATATAAACCTGAGCAGCAGAAAATTTCTAGATATGGGGCACCTTTAATGATGGAACAATCAGAAGTTAGCTAACTGAAGACTGTAGCTGGTGCATACTGACATATTGGGAGAGATGATTCTTTTGATGCAGGTGTCCTAAGTTATGAAAGGCTTTAAAGGTCGCAACTAACATCTTGAACCAAACTCAGACTGGCAGCCAATGAAGAGACTTTAAAACTGGTAAAATGTGTTCCTGACAGCCAGCCCTGTAACTACAGACTGACACATCCTGAGACTGCTGCAGTTTCTGGGTCATCTTCCAGGACAGCCCAACACAGAGAGCATTACAGTTGTCCAAATGCAAGTTTACAACAATTTTGATCAGTGTGGCTACATTAGCCAAGTCTATGAAAGGAGACAGCTAGCTAACTAGATACAGCTGAGTAGATCAAGATGTCTCCAAGCCTCTGCCTTCCTGATTAGCTTTCAGCTTAAGCTTGTTCTGCTTGAGCCACTTAACTACAGCCTAAAAACAAAGGTCGAGGAAAGACAAATCCAGGGGCTTAGAAAATGAAATGAAGAGACGAAGGTTATCTGTGTATTGATGACACCCACCCCAATGCTATTGACTATCTCATTCAGCAGGCTCCTGCAAATGTTGAAAATCATGCTGACAAAGCAATTTCCAACAACAACAATCATCTAAAATCAGGGGCCCAGACTTACTTTGGGCCCCATTTGTAGGCCTGCAGAGATGAAGGGGGAGGCAACATGTGCTGTCGGGCCCCAATGGCACAGCTGGGAGCAGGCAGAGATGCCTTTGGGGCTGCGCAGCTCTCCCACACACACAGGTGGGACAATCAGACGTGGCCTGACACAACCCATGGGGCAAACCAGTCCAGATTTAAAGGGCCTTGGCCATGCTGCTAGGGCTCTGTTCTGCCTCACGTCTCTGCCTGCCCAACCTCCGTATATTTTGATGCATGAATTGCATGTGTTTATCGTTGGGTTATTTCTATTTGTGTCTGTTACACTTGTTTGTTCCTTTTGTCACAACTGTGTTGGTGGTATCAGCATGGGGCCAGATCCATTTCAGGGAAAGGTGGCCTGCATGCCCAGTTTTCCCCAAAATTGGGGGGAAACCCTTAAGGGATTTTGGGGTGAGGTTCAAGGAGCATGCCCAGCTCAGCGGCTGTCAAGGCACCCTCTCTCTCAGGTGACAGGGGGTTCCATACAGTGGCCACCATCCACGTGGATCCCAGCATCCTGCCATCCCCAGGTTTATCCCCTCCCCGCAGCAGGTGGACTGGGAGTGGAGCGGGTGGTTTGCATTGGCTGGCTGGCAGGTCGGCAGATGCCTGGATGTGATTTGCCCATGCTATGCTGGGATCTTCTAGCTGCTGTAACCAATAAAGTTGTGGCCATTTTCATTCCAGAAGGGTGTGCATTGTCTTCTTACAATATGATCAGTTTGTGTGGCTTTGGGCCTGCAAACATAATCCACAACTAACACACCATTGCAAGAATGCATTCCAAGCTAAAACAGCATCTCCACCCAAAAAAAAAAAAAAAAGCAGAGCATCATAACAGAATAAAACATCACCGCAATTCAGAGATCACTAGTTTTTCTTTTTCTAAAAAGTGGCCGTTCCCTTCAAAGGGCAGCCCCCTTCACAGGGCAGCCCATTCCATAAGGAGCTACCACAGAAAAATCCCTCATCCCAGCTGCCACAGATCTAACATTACTGATTAAAGGAATATTAAGTAAACCCTGTTATGTGGAATAGAGTGCTCCTAAGGGTTTATACCAGGATAGGCAGTCAAGAACATATAGGAGTCCTAGGCTGTAAAGAGCTTTAAAACATCAAAACCAGTACCTTTAATTAAGCCCAGAAACAATGCCAGCCAAGAGGCATGGGCAGGAGGGTGGAAATGGGTAGAAGTGGAAATGTGATTCCCTCTATATTTCTTTACATGACAAAACTCCGCCTTAGCTCTTCTTCCGGCCTGATGGGGAAAGCCATCTTCCTTAGAGAACCACAATTACAGGTGAGAAGGAATCATCTGTTTCTGGCCATTCACCAGGTCTTCCTCTTACTTCTGAATGCTCTCCACCTTGCTACACACACATTAACCAACAGAACCACTGGATGATGTCACTTGCAAAAGCTGTTAGCCACAGGCAAGTAGCCATTTCATTGGACTCAGAAACAGGTAGTTCCAGAACAAAATGTTAGATCTGTGGCAGCTTGAATGAGAGATTTTTCTATGGTAGTTCCATATGGAATGGGCTGCCCTGTGAAGGGAGCTGCCCTTTGAAGGGAACTGCCACTTTTTAGAAAAAGAGTTCCAGAACAAAATAGGCAAGAAAAGGGAAATGTGGGGACCAAAGTACAACCAAACCAATCAACTATCGCTAGTTGCATCACACCCCTTTTATATGTACCTACAATAGCATTTTTGCCACCATTTCTTTGATTGCTGCAATGACATTCCATGAAAGCATCAACACAACACATTTGCAAAACACACACTCTTCAGAGATGTACTGCTTCTATTATATAAACCAAATCCACGCTTCACCAGTGCCGGTCCATAGAGCTGGCACCAGCTTTTGCCTGCCCCCCCCCTTCTTGGAAGAAGTACAAGGGGTGGGAGAACCAATCATGGCTCAGTGGGGGAGCACTGGCCAATTGAGGGTGAGTTTGCCAGCCCAGTCTGGTGACAGCCACCCTCCAAACGCAGATTTATTTATTTATTTATTTATTTATATCTTCAATTTATACCCCGCTCGAACCCCCGAAGGGGTCTCTGAGCGGCTTACAGTTACTCATTGAATCCCTAACTAAGGCCACATAGCTAATCGGGAAGGGACTGCCCTACCAGCACCCTGTGGAGAGCGGTGTTCGTCAGTTTTTTCCATCCTGGGTCGGCTCAGATCGGCGTTCGCAGATCCCTCGGTGCGTAGTTTCTGCGTTGGCATGGCTCCGGCTCTGTCTTCCTGACTCCGCCGCGCCTGCGCCTTCACGTCCTCCTTGCGCCGCCGTCTCTGCTCCGCCTACTGCCTCTCGCCGTCCCCTGGAGCTCTCGCCATCTTTTGCCCAGCATGAGCTCCCCACCTGTCCACCCTCTCTTTGGACCATGTGGGATTAGCTGGTTGCCATTGGGGGGGCTGAGCAGGAATTTTTTGGGCCTCCCTCAGATTGGCCAAGAGGGGGCCTTTTTTTCACCTGCTTCATATGGTCAGAGGGAGTATGGTTTAAGTAGGCCTGGTAAAGCTGGTTAGGCCCTAACTGGGAAGGCGGGAAAAGCACAGGTTGAGGGGGTGTTCAATTGGCAAGCAACCTGGGAGATCAGCGATGGGGGAGGTGCCTATGGGCTTTGCAGTCAGGATGACTCAGTTGGGGGCCTCTTCAGGGTGGGGGAGCATATGATGAGCCTTAAGGTTTTGCAGCCGTGGGCTTTGAATGACATGACAGCAGCCATGGATAAAGTGGCAATCAAGCCACTCCGGGCACAACTAAAGATGATCTCAGATCACGATGACTGGCTGGGGGGGTGGGGATTTTAGGTGGGAGAAAAATATTAATCTTGGGTACAAAAGATAAAGCCAAAGTAGCTTGTTATCATTTCAAGATCATTTCAAGATCAATTACACTTTTATTCAGATAGGTCTAAAATAAATGAGGTGCCTTGCTTCCGTGAATATCACCTATAGTTTTCATTCACAGTTAAAGATTTTCATTTGTACAGTTGCACTACAAAACAAAAACTGAAACATATGAACATGGAAATAGTAATGTTAATGATGTGTCAATAATTATGCTGTTTTCTACTACAGTACATAATTTACATACATATATTTTCTCCTAAATATTACTATTGTGTACAATCTTGGATTCATTTATAATAGTGCTTTTGTTACTGGCATAGTTAACAGTCATTCATTTCACAGAACCAGAAGCCTAAATTTCTGAGCATCTGGTCATCATTATATACTAAGTAAAGACTAATGGGCCGTCTGTTACGAATATTAGTTGCAAAAATGCTACAGTCAGCAATCACATCTTCTTCCATAGGAAGCTGTAAAACATGGAAGTCTCTTGTCTTAATATTCTAGTCAAGATACAGGAATCGCAAACAGTAGTGTAGTGTGGAAACTGCTGCTCCACAGATAACTGGCTGTACATCTATTTCCAAGTACAAGTCAAGGTGCTGGTTCCAACCTTCAAAGTCCTAAACAGGTTAGAGCTGATGAACGTGGAAGAACCATCTCCCTGTACTGTCCAGCCTGCCAGTTACTCCCCTTACAAACTCTGTTCTCTATGCCTTCACCTGCAGAGAGCAGGCTGGTAGCAACCAGAGAGAGGACTTTGTCAGTAATGGCACCCCTTTCTCAATGCTGTCCCCACTGAGGATCGCATGGTACCTAACCTGCTCTCCTTTAGGCCCCAGGGCAAAACATTTCTTTTAAACTTTTAACTAAGGGTTTCCATCTTGTTTTAGCTGTTTGCACAGCTTGGTTCTAGACTGAGAACTCTTTCTGAACACAGTAATAGGCCTCTGTTTTATGTTGTTTTATGGCTTATTCTTAATAAATTTTAAACTGTTTTATGGTTTTACTAGGAATAAGGCCCGTTGTGGAAATAAATACAACGGGCTCTAGAAAGAGGCTCTGGGAGAGTGCCCCGGCTTTGGGCACTCAGTGACAATTTGCTGTGGCAATCTCAGCAGGGTATAATGACAGAGTCCACCATTTTCTCCAGAGGAACTGATCTTTGCTACCTGAAGAGCAGTTGTAATTTTGAGTGATCTCCAGCCCCCACCTGGAGATTGGCAACAATGGTTCCACATCAGGGAATGGCTGGATTGGAGGGTGGAGTCTATGGCATCGTACCTGTCTGCGGTGCCACCCCTCTTCAAACCTCACCCTCTCCAGGCTCCATCCTTCAAATCTCCAGGAATTGCCCACCTGAAGTTGGCAACCTGATCAGGACTGGGCCCAATGCGTTTTCTCACAAAGGCCAACATAGGTGTGGAAAAGGCCTTTTACTGACAGAGGAGAAAGTACAGGTGCCAACTCTGATTAGGGAAATACCTGGAGATTTGGGGGGTGGATCCTGTGGAGGGCAGCATTTGGGGTGTGTGTGGAAGGACTCAGCAGGGAATAATGTCATAGAGTCTACCCTCCAAAGCAACCATTTTCTCCCGGGGAACTGTCATTTGGAGGTCAATTGTAACAGTGGGAGATCTCCAGGTCCTACCTGGAGATTGGCAACCCTAGGGGAAAGTCAGCCACACAGCGGGGAGTTGAAGAAAATGGTTTGATGGTCACTGGCCCACCTCGTTAGCCAGCCAGCCATGCTGAAGCTAAGCAGGAGAAAGAGCTTTTTTCCATTTATTCTGACAGGAAAGTGGCCGTTGAGGAGAGGGTTATGGGCGGGGGAGGGGGTTATGCTGAAAGTCCTTTGTTTTTTTGCTTGGCTGCCTACCAACAGCCACTGAGGGGACAGTCCCTCATAGGAGTCAAGAGAACTGTCTTCCTCAGAAGAGAGAGCTGGTCTGCCAGTAAATCTGACGTGCAAAAGGGGGAGTGGGTGGGGAAGAGGAGCAGACCCAGCACCCGGCCAATGGCACGTGAATACTCTTGAGTGGCAGCTGATGGGCCAATGGCTGAGGGAGGGCATTTTACAGCCAATGGAAGCGCATGGAATCTTATGAAACCAAAAGATAAATATTATAAGGAGAGATAGTCCCATTTGGCTATGTGTGGCCCCTTTAGCTTCTTCTGCTGGATCTTCCAACTGACCCTCTGACAGAAATTGATGAGAAGGCAAGAGCTGATTTCTAACCTCACAACGCCCAAGTTCTCAACCAATATTTCCATGAGCCTTCTGCTGCTCGCCCAAGGTTGCTACATGCTGCACATCTCTTATTCCCTTGTGTCTCTACCTAACATTGACTTGGTTGGCAGAGGCGATTACTTCCATGGACAATCATCCAACCCCCAACTAGAATGTAAGCACGCAGAGAAGGAGCTTTTGAGTAATCATCTTTTATCACAGTTCTACACTACAGATGCCATATTGTTTTAGAGGATAGCTGCTTCATCCTGTGAACTTGGGCATGAGTGGAGGGGGGCAGGGAGGGTTGCATCAGTGCTTAGTTCTCGTTGCCCTTTTTCCATACCCAGAGTCAGGAAGCAATTTTCTCCACGCCAGTTTGGCCAAGGATCCTGGAAGGTTTTTTGCCATCTTATGGGCATGGAGCAGGGGTCACTGGAGATGGAGGGGAGGTAGTTGTGAATTCCCTACATTGTGCAGGGGTTTGGACTAGATGACCCTGGAGGTCCCTTACAATTCTATGATTCTATGATTCATTCACTTTTTCTGGACTGTGTTTGGGTGAGGATTCTTGCATATTCCACATTTTAGATGGAGTATCAATTTGGTGGCTCTAGTAGCAGTGATAACTCCACCTCTCCCATCCCAAAAATTAACAAGATACAGCTAAGACATGACATAGCTAAAAGTCGATGACTTCTTGTGCTTTAAAGGTTTATTTTATTAACAAAACATAGACACTAGTACAACTGATTGGTTCAACAAATTCAAAGTCATCAGCTCCATATATCTACTTCTCAAAGACCAACAGAGTCATGAATAAAGCTCAGGTTAGTGAACTGCCTTTTGATCTTCAGTCATTTGACATTTGCCCCCACAGATTCAGTGTGCAATATCAAGAGCTTAGCCCTCTAAATTGGATTCCTTGCACAAGAGAGAAACTATTGTCTTCCTACCCAAGTTTGCACCAGGACTAAGATGCAAAGTGTAATTAACGCCTCTCTTAAATAGCCTCAATTAAACACCTGTCTCTCAGCAATACACCATAGGGAAGGCAGATGCTTATCTAATTAACAACACAGTTCTCTGCTGAAGATATATTGGTGAGGGTGGGTGAGGATAATTTAAGTACTGGTAATGTCACTGGAGTTCACAACTGCTTATTCCACATAGAAAGGATTTGTAACTTTCACTATGGATAGAACATTATTCTCTGTTAAATGGTACATTTAAAATATTCTACGGAAAGGGCATGTGGGATCCTCCACTAGCCTGATTTTTTTTCAATGAGAGTTGACAGAATATGGATATGTAATTTTAGTTGTTACTCCACGTTTTGAACAGAACAGAGACTTGATGCTACATAAAGGAAGAACTGCCAAATCTGAAGTTGGCTTACCGTACTGATTACTGGAATTCTCTCTGTTGCTGACACAAAAACAGACAACTGCTTTGCTTTTTTGTGCGACGCTTTGGAGCTCTCTTTGAACTGAAAATTCAACAAAGCAGGAGTTACTTTTCTTCAAATATCTAAACCCTCGTGCATATTATTTGTTTAACATTAGGTCTGTTTACACAACAGTCAAGAATTCAACTTTACTGCACACTCGCTGTACAGTTAATGTCTCTCAACTAGCACCTGCAAAAGTGAGGCCCCACTGTACACCTGCCTCTACTAGGACTTTAATGTGAAACCACCTGCACATGCACTGGTGCCACTAGAATTATTAAGCTTGGGACTCTAAAAAAAAAAAAAAAGACCAAAATACTGACAGCCCCCCTTCCTCCACAGGGCTAAATGGACTGCCTCCCCTTCCTTGGCACCCCTCTCCACTATTCCTTCTATTTCCGTTCCATTATTTTTAAACAAATAAATATCAGGAAATGCCAGACACCCACAGTAATGCATTGTGATGAAAAATTAAGTACTTTTTGTATGGTATTAGTGACTTTTAAGAGTTCTTTATTTTAAAAAAAACTGGATAAATTCTTGCATACTTCACCCTTTCAAGGAATCTTAATAGCATGCCCCACCTCCTTCCATCATGAGACCCATCTCTAAATTTATCTATAATAACTTCTAATGATAATATATGTTAGCTACTCAGCTTGATTAAGACCTAAGGGAAAAAAATTATTTGCATTTGAGAAATGCTAAAGAAAATTGTTCCTACAACCAACATATTTGGTAATATGTATTCTGTTCCTCCCCACATGACTATAATTCTGTTAAATTAACCTGTCAGGGAATGTTAATGGGGGTCTTAGGTAGTCATAGGTAATATGTTTGATAATATGAGACTTGAGAAAGAAAGAGATTCTCTGTTAATTAATTGATGCCGCATGAAGGAGAGGCTGTTTTTCCAGCTTGATTGTAAAGTGATGAGTGCTGAAAAGTTAGTTATTTCCTAATAATTAAAGATACTTATTTTCTCTGCATTTAAAAATTAATTAATCCTGGCAGCCATATATGCCTACCTTTCTGATTTAAGGAGTACTTTCTCATTCAATTATGACATCTTCGTATGCCGTTGCACTAGTTTCTGTTTTGGGGGTTAACTAGAGCACTGGCTTATATATAGATATGAATCCTTCACCTCCTTCCTCCTCCTCCATTAGTTGATCAAGCTTGGCTCCTGCATGTTCCTCCCCACAGGGCTGATCAAAGAATGCAAGCCCTTTGTCAATACTGGCAGTCTTATAAAGGTTTACTCAGAACTAAGTTCAATGAATGTTTATTTGGAATTCAAGATTCCGCCTGAAAATAGTGTAGCAGAGAAGAGGGAGCTGGAAGAAAAAGGATTAAAAACGGCTGGGTTGGACAGTAGCTGTCTTCTCCCCCTACCATACCAGTGACAACAGCTCGAGGGAGGCGCAGCTTTTAATCAGAGATATAGCTCAGTCAGAGAGGGCTAATTCCTCCCGCCCTTGCCACATCACTCAGGACCCAGATCACAATCTATTCTTTTTAACAAATCTTGTTTGTCAAGATGCTATTTTCTAGCAATCACAGACCTCCCACAAATTGTGTAGTGTGACACAGTTACAATCCTTAAATTCCAAATAGATTAGCAGAAGTCAGGGAAAAAAGCTCTCTCATTTGCTTGTGCTGGAAGCTGTAAGGCTTCTTTGCAGGGGATACAACCATCAATCTACCTAGGCTGCTATTCCAATAGAGACAAGACACAGTCTTCAAGGAAACACACAAACAGAGAATGAACATAATAGCCCTCCTGCATTGTTCAGCTCATGTATTCTGATGCATATTGCCTTTGAACTTAGAGGTTTCGTTTAGTATCATATATAATAATCACTAATAACCCTATATTCCAAAGACAGTATTATTCGGAAACAGTTGGAGTGGAAACCTGTGGATGCAGCCTTCAAGCACTTGCTAGGCAGAGAATTTGGTTCTTCAACCCATTTGAGTTTAAAGTCACTCTGGCAGAAAGTGTCATCAAGCTGTAGCCGACTTATGGCAACTCCACAGGAGTTTCAACGCAAGAGACAAACAGCAGTCCCTCTCATGGAGTCACTGAGGGAGAAAGGCTCGTCTGAGAGGAGAAGGTCCCTCACTAGTCAGAGTGAGTGTACAGGTAGCGAGGCCTGGTAAGAAGGCTACAGGCCTTAAGTAGTAACAGTTAAGGAGTAATAATTAGCTGCATTAGATTCTGTTTATTTTGCCTTTTAAACACTGTTATACCTTTATGAAGCTCCTTGTCTTGTTTTCAGTGCCCCATTACTATATAAATAAACCATCTGTTTAATTGTTCTCTGCCTGGTCATCACGCCTAAGGTTCTCAGCTTGGATGGGCTTGAGAGGGTACCCTGGGCCTTCTCAAGGGACCGTAAGTCCAGGGTGATGGCGGCGGAAGGCGGCAACCCGCTGGGGTCATGACAGAGTACCACAGACAAAGCCTTAGAAAAGAATTACAGACAGGACGGCAAAGTGCACATCTCTTGGCCCAATGCCAACTGCTTCTGAAAACAAAAATGAGTAGTTGCGGTATTGCTTCTGAGCATCTAGCTGCAAGCCTGACCCTTAGTTGTGGGACTATAAAACCAGCCAAGAGAGGCTGTTAGATGTGGGTGCAATGTGTATGATAGATGCTAAGCCACTGACTCTGCAATGCCTAATCTTGGAACCTCACCTTGGACTGAAAAACTCTGCCTTACCTGACTTCTGGAACCCTAACCTTGGACAGATTGACCACGCCTTACCTGGCCCCTGATACTTGGAGCCTGCAAGTCAGTACAGATATGATTATTTGGGCTCTATTTTTTAAAGACAGAAATCTGCTTTACCTGATAATCAGCAGGCCCAGGGGTAGTAAAAGCTTCCCTCTTCACTAAATATAGAAGCCTAGGAACTGAAGAACCAAATGCATCTTTCTTCTTTTTCCTCAAAACAGCTTTTTTAGGACTTTCTGTTGACATGCTGTAATTGAGGATATTATAGAATGCAGGACCTACACAGAATACAATGAAATTTTGTAAACCTAGAAGACGCTCTTTTTTATTTATTTTTTGTAAACCACAAACAGTTAACTCAAAATCAAAACTGTAGGACAAAATGCTGTATTATACCGAAGCGTGACTGTAGATATACATATTAATTATGACTGGAATCCTGCTCCAAATTAAAATGATTGAAGCCAACAGAATTTGAGCAGCAGCAGGACTGCAGTCTTGGTTACAGACATAATTCCACTAGCATTTATCATGTATCTTGCCTTTAACTGAGTAAGACTCAATTTGGTCTCTACATACTTGGGTATTTCAATTCTCCAAATTAATTCCTACATTTGTTACTTTGAAAACACCTGCCCAATATAGGCCCCAGTCACACAGAGGATTTGCCCCGCAAGAGGGATGGTTTGCCGGCGGATTAAATGGGCACGATCATACTGCAACATCTGGGAAGCATGGAGTGCCCACCTCCAACCCATAGCTTCAGCCCAAAGACACGGAGTTAAAAGATACTAGAAACTAGGCAGTATCTTCCAGAAAGTGCGCGGCGCGTGCGGGCGTCTGATCAGGAAGTGCTGGTAGCCCATCGCAGCCAGCGCCCGTCAGCATCCCACCAATGCGCACGAACGCAGTACAGCAGTGTTGCCTTGCTTTGTGTGATTGGCTGCCAAAGGCCTGAACACAGAGCCTCGGGGGAACGTCAGATCGCGCTACCACACTTCATTTTGCTCCGGCTCTAAAAGCCCCACTTCCCCTATGGATTATCCTGCTCATATGACTGGGGCCATAGTTATTTAACACTATGTTCTCTTACATGATAAATGAACAACGAATAAATATCGAGTAGGTTAACCTAAATAATAAGTGTTCATGATGAAGAACAAAATTATTATTATGAGCTTGGTATGTTAAGAACAACAACATTATATATCAAGATCGTTTAAGAATCATCAGGCCTTTTCACTATCTACTGTTTTTAAATTCAAATAATGTTAAACTTCATATAAATTGTCTTGAAATCATTACAAAAACCCTATAAGATAGATAGGTATTATCACAAAAAGGCAGGTAGCAGCAGGTTTGCTGAGACTCAGAGGGAGTGGGTTGCCTACCTAGAGAGATCATTGCAAGGCTCAAAACTGGGACTACTTGATTAGTAGTTCAATAGCATAGCCGTTGCTCTACAGAGGATGAGGTACCAAGTGCTCCCCATCACTTAAGTACATACTCATGAATGAAGCTGCCTTAAACTGGTAGCAGCTCTCCATGATTTCAGGTCAAGGTCTTTCATATCACCTACTATCTCATCATTTTCACTGGAGATGTTCGAGACTGTACCAGCGATTGGGCTGCCATGCTCTCAGGGTCAGTGGGCAACCAGCAGGAGATTTTGCAGGGTGGAGAGGAACAGTCAAAAGTCCTCAACCCAGACCAGGCTAGGGACTTCTGAGTAGAAGGGCAAAGAGTACCCAGTAGGTTTTAAGAGAATTATATTATTGGTTAATATTAAACATTTTATATTAAATATTTATACATATAGAACTTGGTAGACTCCTATTCTAAGTTGTATTTTATATTTTTAGTAGACAGACATACACTGTCACTTGGCTAGATTCTGGTTTCTGTCTCTCATGCTTTCTCTGTACTACATATTTTTGGCTTTCTACCACAAAATTTTCTTAATATATAAAATGACTTCCAAAATATCACTGCCTGGCAGTATTAAAACTTGAAGAAAGAAATAGTATTTGGTTTTACTTCAAGCACAGAAACATTGTATCCACTTTGGCTGGTTACACAGATGCATGTCCTCCAAGAAACAAGCTCTTTCAACATTAGAGGACATGATAAAGTGGGGTGCTCAGCAAAAAGGGATTCTGCTGAAGATGAATGGTACCCCACACACCTTGTAAATTAGGGGACAAATGCAAAGACTTGCAGTCAAGGACAGAACAAGGAATGGAGACAATGGTAGGAAAAAGCACTGAAAGCAACTTTTCAAGGTATGTATCTCAAAAAAATGCAAGAAGTCATTGAACATTATGTTCTTTAGTGATACATTTCAAGTTATTTGTATATCCTTGCGCATACAGAACCTTTCTACAATGAAAGCAACTTTAAAAGGCAGTAAAATAGGAAGTCAAATCTCTTAAAATCCTAGAATATTAGAAAAAACTTTGTCGAATTTTTTTCTCAAGCATCTGCACTATCCTATTTGGTAGTCTTTTTAGTTCTACAAGCCTCACTCAAAGACAGCACTCTTTTAAACCCCTGCTTTCTGCTCCCTGCTGCTTTTGTGGGAAGCAGAAAGCAGGGGTTCCCCTGTGAAAAACAGCAGAGCAGCCCAAAACGATTTAGACCCCTGCTTTCTGCTCTTCATGAACTGCCACAAAGTGCCTTAAAATTTGTGAAAATTCATCGGCAGCTCTTCAGTTCATGAACTTCAGTTCACAAACCACAAACCAACCAAAATTCATCATGAACTTGTGTTCGTGAGCCAGTTCATGCCCATTCCTAACAGTCCACCCAAAACATTAAAAATACTTAACTCAGTTATATTATTTAACTCCACTTCAACATGGATATTAATCATCATGTAGAACATATTGTTTAATCACACAGCTAACATCAACTGCTAACTTAGCAGACTATTTATCTTGCTTTCCATTGGGTCATGAACTTAACACTGGACATATGTAGATTAATTGCAAACCTGGTGTTCTTTGCAGCCTGCAGTCCTCAGTAAATCGAACTGAGGTATGACCAAATGGGATATTTTTAGATGCTTTCCTCAAGGACTCAAGTGCAGAGCGTGTCTCATTATATGTGCCAGGAGCTGGGGTGGATGATTTCACAGGTGTAAATCTCTGAGGAAACAAGGCAATTGAGTGAAATCCATAGGTAGAAAGAATCCCATTTAGATAGAACAATTTTCTCATTACTGCATCAATAACACATGAAGCTATGCTACACTAGGACACTAGTCTATCCAGCCCTTTCCACTTTGGCTGTGACTCATGTACGGAGCTTTTTCAGCCCCGCTACCTGAGAGTATCTTAACTGGAGATAATCAGTGACTGAATGAGGGATGGTCAATGATTGAATGAGGGATCTTTTACATATGAAATATATGCTGTGTTACTGATTTCTGAAAATCAGGAGACCTGGGTTCAAATCACTACTCAACCATTAAGCTCACTAGGTGACCTTGAATCAGTTACTGTCTCTCAATCTAAGCTACCTTACAGAGCAGGTTTGAGAAAAAACAGGGAGAAGAGACAACCACATGCACCATGCTGTGTGCCTTGGTAGGATGGAGAGATAAAATTGTGTGTGTGGATTGATGACATCATCCCATATCCTGTTCAACAAATATGAAGCCTTTCACTAGCCTAAAAAGCCTTCCCCAACTTGAGGGGCTCTTCCACCAAAGAATGGCTTCAAACTTTACCAAGCATGGTGGTAGGATACAGGGCATTAGTTCCAAAGCAGCAGTTTTGCTTTGTGCACTGACATCACTTCCTCTTTAACAGAAATGCAGCAATAAAACACTTTGCTCGCCAGCTTTTGGGACAATTTTTGTAAAACAAGCAACAAGATACGTCTTATATTTGCATAAAGAGAACAGACTTTAGCATTTTAGATGCTCCAGAAATTCTACAGAGGGCTGTAGCTCAGTCGGAAGGTCCCAGGTTCAATCCCTGGCATCTCCAGTTTAAAAGATCTGACAGTAGGTGATGTAAAGGACCTCTATCTGAGCCCCTGGAAACCCAGTGCCAGTCTGAGCTGACAGCACTGGCCTTGATGGTCCAATGGTCTGATTAAGTATAAGGCACCGTCATGTGTACAATGGGCACTCACCTTTCATAATTTTGATTTACTAATTAAATTATTAATGGCAAATGTATTAAATATATATTTATGATTTAGTATAGAAAATCTGATACACATTTTGCTTGCATTTCTTTGCAGCATAAATAACTGTAACAACACAGAGAATTACACTATGAAGAAATGTTTTATTATAGTAACATTTCCATAATATCTAGCAAGTTTATAAAGGTAAAGGTAAAGGTTCCCTTGCTCGAAAGTCAGTCGAATCTGACTCTAGGGTTGCGGTGCTCATCTCCGTTTCAAAGCTGAAGAGCCAGCGCTGTCCGAAGACGTTTCCATGGTCATGTGGCTGGCATGACTAAACACCAAGGTGCACGGAATGCTGTTACCTTCCCACCGAAGTGGTACCTATTTATCTACTTGCAATTTCTTGCTTTCGAACTGCTAGGTTGGCAGGAGAGCAAGTTTATACTGCCTCACTTATCCTGCTCTTACACTGCCCCCCATTGTAATCAATGGGCTTAGACTGGAAGAACTCTGCATAGGATTCCACTGTTATTTTCTTAAGATGATTTTAGTATTTCATGGCTGAATATTTAATTGCTCTTAATTTGAGAATCAGAGCTGCTGTGGCTCAGAGGTTAAGGTGCTGCGCTGCAGACTGGAAGATCAGCAGCTCAGCAGTTTGAGACCTTAGTGCCATGTGATGGAGTGAGCTCCTGTCTCTGGCCCCAGATCCTGCCAACCTAGCAGTTTGAAAGCAAGAAATTGCAAGTAGATAAATAGGTACAGCTTCGGTGGGATGGTAACAGCGTTCCATGCGCCTTGGCATTTAGTCATGCCAGCCACATGACCATGGAGAAGTCTTCGGACAGTGCTGGCTCTTCCGCTTGGAAATGGAGAGTCGGATTTGACTAGCTTTCGAGCAAGGGAAATCTTTACCTTTTTTACTTTTAATTTGAGAATCACTTTTTGCTGTATTTTAATGTTGCCATTCCATCTAATTATTTTGTTAACATTTAATTACAGTTTTTATTAATTAATGATTTTAGTGTTTTAGTTAGAGATAGATCACTTCAACTACCCCAGGACCACAGGGTATAAAAAACTTAAAACATCCTTGGGGAAGAGTTGCAACCTGGGAATCCAATGCATAATCTGTCTGGATTAGTATTTATGCTACCTGCTGTTGGAGTCTGCTTGGTTCCACTATGCTCTGCATGTTTATTAGTAAACAAATAGGCATTAAAGACGCAAAGTCTCCAGTGCGTTTTCAGCCAAAGGAAACTCTACATACCCTGTCATTTGCCCTTATTCTTCTCATTATTCAGGAAAGTGGGGAGTGTATAACAACATTACCAAAAGTTATACAGGTAAATAAGAGGATAATTAGTAGGGGGAATTGTGGATAGAGATGGCTGTCAACTTGTAGACTGGGTGTTTTTCTCTCTTATTGCAGGTATTTAAAGCTTAGGTGTGGCCAGGGGCATTTTTTTTTGTTTTGGGGGGGGGGAGATTGTGGAAAGATGGTGGCCAGTTTGCGAGACCCAGAATTTGTCACCTACTGTAGGTATTTAAACCCTGGGAGTGGCCAGGAGCCAAAGGTAAAGAGCCTAAGGGATTTTGGTCCTTAGCTCATGGTTCACAGCCCACAGCCTTGGCCTTGATGGACTAGCCCTCTGGGCACCACCTCAGCATGTTTTGTGTCCTTTGTCTGTTTTACTATGGTGTTTTATTGAAATCATATTATATTTCTGAAAGCTGTTTGGGTCTCCACTGCGTAGAAAAAAAAGCAGGATAAAAATAAATAATGCCATACCTCAGCAAGTGAAAGAAAAGGAGCAGCTTCACTTCCACCTTGTGATGTGCCCTCTGCCTTTTGAAACTGACTTTTTATATTGTATTGTCCAGGACCTGGAACACCCTATTTAAATAGAAGATGCAAACATGAATTTAAAAATAATATGAACACCAGACATTTGGAACTGTGAACTTTTTAATTTGGTGGCAAGGTCTTTTGATTTAAAACACAGTTCTGCTATGAACTCAAACAACAATGATAAATCTGGAAAAAAAGTAAATAGAAGAGATTCCTAAATTACCTTCAACCATAAATATTTCTCTATTTTTAGTATCTATAAATTAAAATTCTTCATGTATTGCTGCAAGGCTTGTAACACCAGAAGACCGGAAATAAAGCCAAATGTAAAGGAATGGCTTAAATATGGAATGAGACTCATATGAGTAAAATCATTACTTCAGGATATTATCTTCAATAGAGGTTCAGTCATTTTTTTAGAAGATCTGAACAGATACCCTTAAAGAATGGGGTTTTACAATTTCCCCAAAGGGACCTTTCCACTGATACTTTCAGCTTTGCATCTTAGATTACTGAACACAGTAAAGAGGGTCTTTTCTGTGATGCACACTAGTTATGGAATTCCCTCCCCAGGAAAATTTACTTGGTGTCCTCTTTACTATCTTTTATGACAAATTAAGTTTGTCCTATTTGCTCAGGCATTTAGTACACCTGATACAAATTTGTCCAAAACTGTTCTATGGGCCTCCATAACAGTCATCTTAGAGGTACTCTTTGCCTTTTAAGAACGGTTTATTTTTACAGTATTTGTTTTGTAATATTCAGTTTGCTGAAGAATGGTTCAGTGCAAAGGCAGGATTTAAAAAAAAACCTGATCCAGTTGTTCAAGTGAACAAGGGAGACCCCGGTCATACAGAACTCATGCTAACACATTAGCGAGCCAGGCTTGGTGCTCAGGATGCAAGCAGGCAGGAATGGAGATGTCAGGACCGGATCCAGAAGCAATAGGGTGGCAAAGAAAGTCACACGCAGCTCTGGATTTCAACCATGGCCTTCCACGTGAGAAAGTAATCATCATGTCTTTTTCAATAGGTTCCAAAAATCTGAAGGCTCAAGCACTCATGAAAATGTATCTCATTAAGCATACATGCTCTTGTTCAATGAAGTACCATAAAACAAATTTAAATACACTTTAAAATAAATGCTTATTAACCTAAAGTATATTCAATATGGCTCTTATCTCAACTGAGCTTTTTGCTAAAAGGCTAGCACACCATAGTTCTAATAAGGGAAAATGGAGCTTTCACAGCAGAAGGTGAGCCTGGAATTAATGACGGAGCCACAGATGTAGGAAATCCGTTTAGCCAACCAATTTCTAATGCTTGATTGGCTAGTGCTTAACACACGGCTTCCATCTAACAATATAGCAACAATTTTGTATTGGCAGCACTAATTTACATAATTGCAGCATAAATTTTAGTTAACTCAAGGCTCAGATACATCCTGTATTTTAAATAAAGGAAATAAGGCCCCTCTACATGGATAATTAAATTATAAAAGATTTAAATCAGCTAAGCATGGTACAGAGTATGTTACCTAACTAGACACTGGAAAATAACTTGAGGGGGGGGGGGATCAATCAATAGTAAGTCAGAGATGGCATGCCTCAGATGCCGTATTTGAATTATGAATGATTTATAAGAAAAAAAATTGAGGGTCAAGCTATATGTTACTAGGAAAATACAGCATCAGTTGTGTTGGCTTCTGCTGACAAATCAGACACCAGCGTACAATTCAGGCTTCTCCCCTAGTATTCCTTTAAGTATTTCAAAATTTAATATGAATAACACCTTTCCAAAACATATGGAGAAGAAATACATTAAGGTTCTTCCACCAGATGTTTGCTAGCATTGCTACATGCAGAGGTGGGGCAATTTATGCGTCTGCCTACTGTCTCAATGGCTGTTCTGGCTATGGGATTTTGGACAGAAGGGATGTAGCTACTGGCATATTTATAGTCCTAAAGTAACTGCAGACTGTACAGAAGAGGTTATAAATATTCATAAAGAAATTAGCATCAAAGTAAGATTAATTCTAAGAGATCTCACCTACTGAAAATTCCATCAGCAGATAAATATTTTATACATCTTAAAAAGTCTATCTCAGTTTTCACTAATGTAAGGTGATTACTATTAACCTTTTACAGTTGTGCTATCCTTTTTCCTCACATTTAAATCCATCTCAAAACTTACTGATAACGTATCATTAACACTGTACTAGTGCTGCTACTGGTATCTTCTGAGGGGCCCTAAGCTGCTTGTCAAACACTGGCCAGTTCTGGAAAAGTGAGCAGTGACTCACGAAAGTTCATACCCTGCCACAAATTTTGTTAGTCTTCAAGGTACTACTGGGCTCTTTCTCTTTTTAGTGGCCAGTATGTGATCAAATGTAGCATATACTTGAATTCTGGCAATTGCCTAGAAAATTCAGTACAGTCTGAGTTGATTTGAAAAACAGAAATTTCACAAAATTACTCACATTTCAGGAAATAAGGCCCTTTAGGAAGCTTAAAACCATGGGCTGGATCCAAACCTACCTTTCTGCTCACAAGTGAATCTTTGCTCCAAGAAGAGTTCGGTTACCGGAAGTTGTTGTTTCAAAAATGGAAGATTCTCTATGAGAAGAATGGCACCTTTGGATCTACCCATGGTATATAAAACCACCACAATAGTGACTGAAATAAAATGAATACCACACATTTGGGGTGTTACCCAAATTGGCAATATATTAATTAATTGAGGAAATTAGCTTAGCAAGAGGTGAGTAACTGGGATCTCCATCAATGTACACCAGGATTTTCCCTCAGAGAACTCTCAAAATAAACCAGGCTGAAGTTTAACTGGGAAGGTGTTTTATTATTAAAAAATAATAATAAAAGAGCAAAACTTACACAGAAAGGACTTGGGGAACACATAACCTATCTAAGAGGAAAATAAAAGGGAGGAAGGGGGAAAAGAGATTTGGGGAAGGCAATAGTTACCGGTCTTGGAGAACAAGGTCCGCAGCAGAAATGACTAGCATTTCACAGAGAGAAGGAGGAAGCCCACACACAATTTGGGGTACATGTTTTCTTGGGAAACCCATTGTTTAAATTATGCATTTCTTGTGGGTGTGGAGGAGGGCTGTCAGCTTTTCTGTCTCACCTGCCAAGATATGTGTCTAGACTTGTTCCTGGCTGACATCCATTTTGTTCCATGTCATTTCCATTTTGTTCCCATTTCTACACCAAGCAGTGCAGTGCACACATAATTTTGGGGGTGTTATTAAAGAGAGGTGTTTTGTCCCTCCCTAGTCATCAAACTGCCCATTTGCAGGAGAGGTCTGACTGCTAACAGGGGGAGGGGTGGGAATTATACTCCAAAAGCACAGAAGTGCAGTATTACAGAAGTGAAATGATGGTCATTTTCTTTCAGGGAAGAAAGTGAAGGAGGTGTGCTCTGAGAAACAACTGTGATAGAGGATAAATCTGCCCTTGAGACTCTGGCTTCTTGCAGAAGCAGTCTTTCTGTTCTTGTCTTTTTATCTATCCCATAGAACTTAATGGGAACCACTGATAATCAAGCCTGACTGTTCAACAGCATACTGTGCAACCAATGCCTACTAAATTCAGGCCAGAAAAAAGTACTTTTTTCCCATCCAAAGCATTAATGAAAAATGAATTAATCCACACTTGACATGAGGGTGACCATTAGCTTAGGCAGTTAAGATTAGACAAAGTCACGCAAGCAAAACTATGACTTTTGCTCATGACAACTTAATGAAATGTCCATAATCAGAATTGCTAAGCAAGAGCCAAACAACGGGTAATGGCTAGCACCACTATGTCCTGCCTGGGAGCTTGCTAGAGGAATTGGGTTGTTCAGTGGTCATGAAAGAAACAGGGGTTATAGGAACAACTTGCTTACAGCCTGTATTTGTGGATTAGAGAGGAAGCAAGAATCCCTCAGTGACCAGAAATTATCTTTGTATCAAACCAACCAGGAATATCAAACCTAAATTTCCAGAGAATGCATACATTATTAGTCATAGCTTCTGAATGTCTGGCATGATATTACAATCATTTTAGTTACCGCATATTTGAACCAACACTGAAGCAAAAGTTTGTCTGTATAATTGACTTGGCTTGGTAGTAAAGGAGAACTAATTTCAAAATCATCCGTGAATGGAAGCTGCAAGGAAGATGGCTCTCTGAGGACACAGGGAGGGAAAAGGCAAGCCAAAGAGGGAAGTCAGCTTTAGAATAAAGAACAGAACTTATACACTGCATTATTACTAACTTCTTATGTAACAATGCTTATGCCAAGATGTATGTAGCCAATTATGCAAGCAGCAATTGGAAGAGGCCTGAAACATGGAGACACGAAGGTATGTTTGCATGGAAAAATGTCTTTAATTAGCCAAGAGAAAACTGTCATGCAACAGCGATGATGAGCCTCTGGGAACAGCTACCACTGTACCAGAACAACAGTCATTTTAATTAGCTAGAAATGGAAGCATTCACCTCAATGGTGGCCTCAAATGTTTTATTTTTAAGAAGTAAGCTTTTTGTCCTCTATGCAGTTGACAACAAATGTTCCCAATATGTTTTTAGCTTCAGGGAAAGTCATTCCATGTTCACCACTATTTTACAGTGATTCAAGAAAACATGGTACTATTTTCTGAAATATCCTCTTATTGCAGCAAAATCATGGCAGCATAAGGAACATTTCTGCGGCTCATCATCATACTTTTGCTCAGTCACTTCATATTATTTTTTCCCCCACTTCAAGATGACAGGTAAAAGAGCAATGGTTATACTGGGAAATGGGCACTTTTATTAAGGCCCCAGATGGAAAGCCAATCCTTAGAGAAAATAACACTAAGATACTACTGCTATCAGGCCATAAATGGAAGGGTGAGAACATATTAAACTCATGTAAGAACATAAAAACCTGCTTGATCAGACCAGTGGTCCATCTAATCCAGCACCCTGTCTTACACTGTGGCCAACCAGTTCATCTGGAGGGACAACAACAGGACATAGAAGGCTGAGACCTCCCGATGTTGCCTCCTGGCACCGGGATTAAGTTTTACTGCCTCTGAATTTGGAAGTTCCCTTTAGGCACCACAATTAGTATTCAGTGACACACCTATCCTCCATGAATTCACTTATGTCCTTTTAAAGCTGTCTATTCCTGTGGCCATCACTACTTCCTCTGAAAGAGAATTTCACATTTTAATCACTCACTGTATAAAGAAGTATTTCCTTTTGTCCATCCTGAACTGACATCAGTTTCACTGAATGCCTTTGAGTCCTAGTATTTGGGGGAAAGGCAGAAGTTTTCTTTGTCATCTTCATCCCAAGCATAATTTTATAAACCTTTATAAATCATGTCTCACTTAGTCCTCTCTTTTCTAAACTGAAAAGTCCCAGACTCTTCAGCCTTTCCTCATAGGAAGGTGCACAGAAACTGGTTAAGAAAAGGAATTTATTGTATTTATTTTATTAGATTTATATCCCGCTCTTCCCACATAGCAAGCTCAGGACAGGTTCTGTCAGATATAGTAAACAATATACAGTATACAAAAATTAAAACAGTTAAAACGCCAGTAAAATACAACAACATTCATCCGGTGAAAGTTATAGTTAAAGCCTCACAGATGTCATCTCTTTCAAGATTTGGTGCTTGGATGGTAATACAATTCTGACCCACTGAGCGGAGGCTGAGTACAGAGGGAGGGACATCCACCGCCCTAGTTAAAAGCCTGGCAGAAGAGCTCTGTCAGCTCTGCGGAACTGTAAAAGGTCCTGTTGGGAGGCATTTCACCCCCTGCTTTCTGCAGCTTTTCGCTCCCAGCCATTCTACCCCCTGCTTTTTGTTCGCCACCAAAAGCTTGGAGCCATTTAAACCCCTACTTTCTGCTCCCATGGCTTTTCAGAGGGAGCAGAAAGCAGTGATTTAAGTGCCCCAGTGCCATTTAAACCCCTGCTTTCTGCTCTACACTGCTTTTGGTGAACCAACCTACTGGTTCGTGGTTTAGTCATGAACCATGAACCAAACTGCAAAAATGTGGCTCATGCCCATCCCTAAAAAGGATATCAAGCATCTGAGCAGGGTAAAACTCTGTTATTCAGAGTAGACAACAATGATTTAGTGGGAACAAATCCATGATGCAGTATAAGGAAAGTTCAGATACTCATATATTCAAGAACCCACAACCTTTCACAAAACAAATTATCTGATTCCACCACAGAAGAGACAGTAAAGATTCATATTTTCCTTTAAATGAAAGCAAAGCGCTTTTGTTGGTTTCTTTTATCATTTATAGCACTGGAATATATTTTAATCAACTGAAATAACAGCCTAAGACAATAATAAAAGCCAAGTGCTCCACCTTCCATAAGACAAACAATTAATGCTAGCTTTTACGTGCCAAGTGGTAGTGATTGTTAAATAAATCACCTCTGCTATGAAATACTGAACACGTATTTTTATTGTCCTGTTAATTTGCTATATCTGCAACTTCACAAGTGAGTGCTTTATTCATTCTGGAGTGTATTATTTCTGACAATCACGGTAATTGTATTCTTTATTAAATGGATTCAACCTATTCAGATACCAAGAGATATTTACCCTCTTGTCAGGTGTCTAAAGTGTAGGAGCTCCAGGACATGATCATTTATTAGCAAGATGTGGAAGAGGGTGTCCAGCTTTCATTGCTTCTGTATAGTGCTTGCTTTAGAAACACCTTAGCTTGGGCCGTATTTTGAAATCAAAATATGAAACAGTCACTATCCCTTGCAGATGCTAAATGGTTCACTAGATACTCTGCATGTACGTAACGGACCAGGATATCAAACATAAAAACCAAACACAACCTCATGTCAATTGAGCCTATTAGATTCTAGAACATTCTGGAGCTATGCATGCTGCTTTTCAAGGCTGGAATAAAGTGTGATGCTAAAAAAAAAAACGAGTGGCCACCTTCTTGCTATCATCCTGTCTCCTGGATTTTGTCAGCACAACTTTCTCTACCTTAGGCGGGCTCAAAGGAAGATTAATATATTTATTTTTATTTCTTCAAGGTTTTGCAGACCACATTTCTGCCAAGAGGCAGCACCCACATAGTACACAATCAACCCCCCTCCCCAAATGACAGACATCCAGAGGAAAGACTGCAAGGTTGCAACAGTTACAGGCGCAGTTACATGCATTCAAATGTCATTGAAATCAAATAGAACTTCAGCATGCCTTACTTACACCACTGTGGATTAAGACCACAGGGTACAGGAGGTGCTGTGCTCAAATCAAAACAAATCCATCACATTACTGAGGCTTAAAAAGGGGGGGGGATATGTTGGCAGCAGAGGCAAAGAAATACCTATTTGATTTGTTTCATATAACTGAGCTATTCTTTCTAATCAGTGCTCCAGGCTCTGCCCACTTACAGGCCAAGTTGGCTCTGGCATGCTATGATATGCCGCCTCATTTTGTAGGCAAAAAGTCACTCATACTCAAACCATTTATTCTTAGTAGTGCTACATGCACTAATACAGTGGATTTCAGGAGCCTTGTCATTTTTGCTCATTACTTCAACATATAGGGAACACTTGGAATTTCATTACTTGAGGCTGGCCTCAGCTATCTGGTAAATATCTCATCTTAAAAGCTGGGAGCTTCCTATGGATTCTAGGCTGCTTCAGGCCGACTGCTGCTTAACCTTACCTCATAAAAACCACTGGTGAAATTGACTCTACTACAACTTTACCTCATAAAACCCACTGGTGAAATTGACTCTACTACAAACTAACAGCCCTTAAATCCTCCACGCTTGAGGAATCATGGCTAAATAACACAGCCGGTTTTTCACAGTTAGGCTCATGTGGATACCATATGGTCCCTGGGCTCTGATCAGTATTGAATTTTCTGGTATGGTGTTTTAGCAGATGATTTAGCTTTGATGGTTCACCTAGTGATCAATACGGGTAGTCACAGGTAGTTGCTTCTATTTGATCTTTTGCTGTTTCTGGTAACTGTAGGATCAAAGTATTGAAGACCTGAGTGGAGATCACAGCATTATTTTTAAAAGTTAGCCTGGAATCAGAGCAAAAAGGAGCCAAAAACGTTTATTCATTACCTCTCCAAGGCCATCCATGAGAGATCTGAATATGTTTCCCATCATTTTTAACATGGGTAAGGTTACTTATAAGTATGAGGCAAAATGTACTTACCCAAAGGGAAGACAACCCAGAATGTAAGACTAGCTCCCTTAATAGGTAAAAAAAACAAAAGGGTGGGTTTTTTTATTACTGTGCATAACTGCAGCTTATGTGCAAATTTCAGGTGGCCCTTTTTCTTGACATCACATATGGGGGAAATAAACCTAGCCTTTAGGTAAATAAATTTCATATGTAATAGTTTATTTGCCAAGATGCTGAAGCTCTCCCCCGCCACACATACCCAGCCTGAAATGTCAATCCTGTAGCCTCTGTCTCTATGTGATTTCTAGCCAATGCTGAGAAGATGCAGGCAAATCTATTTCAAGTACAGAATTTAAGCTCACAGGGAGCTTGTTTTTAAACAGACTACATTTCTTAAGCCAATATCAAATGCTTTCAGATATAAAAACAAGAAATCAAGCTTCAAATACCGTACGCCCTAAACTGTAAACGACCCAACAGTAGCAGTGTTTGTCACATGAATACTTTACCCTTTCCTCCAAAGAGCACAGAATGAAATATATAGCATTATTTTATCTTAGCAATCTAAAAAGCCAGGCTAAAATATACTGACACCACCAAGGCCACCCAGATATCTTCATCAAATACTGCTGTATGTCAAACATCAAATATTAAAACAAAAGACAGTCAGGTGTCTAATCCTAGCATCACGTATCAAATATTCAGCAACTGTTCTAAAATCCATAGAAGATGGCTTTATGTATTTATTTATTTACGTGGCTATTTATACCTCAGAGAAAAAGCACAGGGGAGGCAGAAGTACCCTCTTCCTCCTCCCATGTCGCTATCCTTAGGCAAAACGGCTCCTTTATTTAATTAATTCATTCATTTATACCCTGCCTTCCTCCCCAATAGGGATCCAAAGCAGTTTACATCATTCTGTCCTCCTCCATTTTATCTTCACAACAACCCTTTGAGGTAGGTTAGGCTGAGAGTGTGTGACTGGCCCAAGGTCACCCAGCAAGCTTCCATCACAGAGTGGGGATGTGAACCTGAGTTTCCCAACTTGGTGCCCATGGGCACCATGGTGCTGCTGGCACCTTTTTTGGCACTTGCTAAATGTTTTTAGAAAAGTAGGACCAAGCAGATCTTTTGCCCAGCAAGGCTTCTCACTGGCTGTGCAGATTTTTTAAAATGTTGCTTGGGCAGCATCTGCCACCACAGCACAAAAATCTACACTGTGTTCCTGAAGATAAGCTGTGGCAATAATTTTGTGGCTGGCTCTGCCTCCTGCGGCAGCCTTTTTGAAGCAGCCATTTTGTTGCTGTGCCCACCATGCTGTGTCAGAATTTCAAATGTGCCTCCAGGATCAAAAAGGCTGAGGACCCCTGCACTATATACTGGTTCCAATGGAGAATATAAGGGACAGATCGATCCCAGCTCTAATAGCAAAGATCCTTTACCCAGTTCCTGTCACTTTTTGTTCACATAATAGGTTTTCTTTAGAAAGGGGGGGGTGCTAAAATTAATGAGACCATCAGTCCACTGCCACATCCCTATTTACCTGGATGGATCCTACCTTTTGTCCTTTTAGCCTTCCCCCATCCTAAATGGATCTTCCATTGGAAGAACCACTTAAACTTAATCTTAGGATGAAGGAAACCCCCTTGGAGAATAGTTGGGTGCACCCTATTTAAGTATATTTTTATTCCATCCTTGGTCCAAAGAGCTCAGGGCAGCTTGCATCATTCTCTCCTCCTCTATTGTATCCCCCACCACAACCCTGTGAGGAAGGTTAGGATGAGAAAGCAAGAAATTGGTCCAAAGTCAACTAGCAATTTTGCTGGTGGAGAACAGATCTGAACTTAAGTCTTCCAGATCCTAGTCTCATACCACACTTCTCAGCAACTGAAATTCATGAGAGCTGGATAGAAACCTAGGAAAGTGCCTAAGGGATCCATCCAGTAAGAACTACAGCTTCCATGTAAGACATCCACATACGCTATGGAGTCTAAACTGAAATTTCATGGTCAAAGGAGGTGTTAATCCAAACTAAGCCATGCAGCAAAGGTCTTAACTTCTCTACCAACACACATGAGCTGCTATGTACAACATACATGTATACAAATTGTCTATGTTTTCTTCAGCCAGTCAAATAGGAGCGGTTTGGATGAAGGCTTGAAATCAGGGAACGTAGATCAATGGGGGGGAGGGGAATTCTGCACACAGCATGAATTGAATTCATCGGCCCAGTCCCTCTACAGCTGCCATTTAACAGACAAGAACACATCAGAGATCTGTGCATAAACCTTACCACATCTTACCTGCTTTGACCATGTGGGATGTGGGACAGAGCCCTCTTTAGAATAAAGGTGTGCAAAAAAGGGATGGGCACAAACTGGGAAAACTGAGGTTCATCCTGGTTCATGAGGTCATCCTGATTCATGTCCCCAGGAAAGTGCTCTTTGGGGAAATCACAGCAGCCACAGGTTCAGGAGTGTGTCGACTCAAATGGACCCCCTACAAGCAAGAGGCATCAGACTTGCAGTGGACTTCCTCGGGATGCCCCTCTACAAGAAGGGGGGAGGTCTAGCATGAGAGACGATGACAAGATGGAAAACCAAGTCGATGGGCAGGTACAGCAAGGGCAGCTGATAATGCCAAGCCCAGAGGGCAGGTGCCTAGAGGTGCAGAGATCAAAGAACTTAGGGTCCAAAGAGCAAAAGGGGGGAGGTCTAGTATGGGAGGGGATGGCAAGTTGGAAAACCAAGTTGATGGGCAGGTACAACAAGGGCAACTGATGATGCCAACTCCATCCCCCCATTGCTTTGACAATTAATTGACCGGCGCCAGCATGTCTGGATCAGGAACCTCCGCCACAAACCTAACAAACCTCCGTGAAAAACATGGAGGTTTGTAGGCGATGCGATCTCACAAACCAAGGCCTCATGAACCATGAACCAGCCATGTTCATAAAGAAATTAGGTCAGTGCCCAGCCCTAGTGAAAAACTAGTCTGTAACTGGTAGCCATTGTGAAACTTCTGGATTGGGCAGGCCTAATACTAAGAACTTTTTGCCTTCTGTCTTGTCAGCTATGCTTCAGCCTCCAGGCCAAGACCCCAATTCCAGCAACGAACAGCAGGGTTAGAAAAGCCCTATCCTCAGTCCTGATTTGAATGTATTCCCTACACACACACACACACACACACACAGTCTGACATTTTTATAGTGTGCCTACAGGATCAGAGGCAAAATATTCCACTGGAAATTGGCCCTAAATTTAATGTGGATATATCCATTTTATTCTGAGCATGATTCATAATATATTTTTTTTACCTAGCACCCTACTTTACACATGTGAACAAACCTTGGTCCATCACTGTTTAGGTAGGGTTGGAGGGGATACGGGGACAGACACCCTCCCCTCCTTCCCTATAAGGGCCTGGCATTCTGCCTGGGGGAGGGGAGAGAAACAGGGTTCCCACACTGAAAAGAGCTGATCCCCCTGAAATACTCTGATAATGTTAGCAACAGAAATTAAATTTCTGGAGGGTGAAAAGCCTAAAAAAGCACTAGTGCATAATCAGCAACCAACAAAATATATACAGCTGAAAGAGCTAGGGGGGAAAATAAACTGCTTGCATTTATAGAAATAATGATTCTGCAATTTTATTTCAGCAGAAAGCGGCCCATTTACTTCTCACAAAATACCTGATTTTTTTTTTCCTTCAAATTACTATCTATGAATTATTGCCTTGGTCAATCTTATCCCCGGAAATATACTTCATTTTTAGTTAGTAAGTCATAAAACTCATACAAATGGAAAGTATTAAAAAATATTTAGCTAAGCAAAAGCTTTTTCTTTGTTGAACTCCCCAAAAAGACAGAGGAGTAATGACGGAGATAAATGCAGGCTGGTCATGTGTGATTTTGACATTATAACCGGTTATGGCTGTTCCAAGCTTATATGTTTCCTCATATATTGCCATTTCAAACTGTTAAATCCTCATGTTCTCAGCTGACAATATAACACAAGATGACATTTGGTATAAAAGTTGCAAATGCCAACAATAGCTCTAAATGTCACCATAACTTTAACAGGTACATTCAGAAAAGCCATTCCTACATTCAGCTGTACAACTTCATTGAGCAGTGAAACATGCTTTTAAGCTTCTTTTTTTCCCCCTCTTAGGGCTAACTCCACTTAGTGATAATGTGCATGAAAAACCAGTTATTTCTATACCTTTAAGGACAAGGAACAGAGAAATCAAATCCTGAAACTCACTATCATTAGTTAATTAACTTTCATTGTAACAAGCGGGTACATCACCATGACTCATGAACAGTTTCCCCCCAATGTGAATTCTAATACACCAATTTAAAAATTAATACTTCAAAAACACCCTCATTACATAAAAGACAGGAGTAATAATTAACAGAAGTATCAAAGGAACTCAGCCAGTTAAGAACATGTAGCATGCTTGCTCAGTGTTCCAGTGGGATTCTGACTTTTGTTTCTTTGAAGCTGCTTTTAATATTCCACCCAGTTTCAAAAACAGGACAGGTGGCAGTCACTAGAGGAACATAACCCCAGGCTCCATTCAAAGTGCGGACGCAGTAGTGTAGTTCTTTGTTTAGTCCATGGTTTTACTGATTATTTGATAGGATGATCAAAAGGAACTTTTTAATTGCTAGTTTAAAATCTCCTGTCGCCCAGTTATTCAATGGCAGTACATATGACAGTAGATGACCATCAATGAAACAGACGATTTGCTTTCCAACTAGAGATGCCATGAACCTTGCAGCAAACATGTTCAATGGTGTTCAGTTGTTGCAATTACCCATGAGCCAAACACATGAGCTGTTTGCCTGCAAGCAATCTGCCTTGAGCAGCTGTCAAACAACACTACAGGTGTGCAGTAGCTATGTCCTCGCAGAGTTTCATTTGGTTTTCTTGTGGTGGTACAGTTTCATTTCCTTGTATTGTGCAGGAGACAAGATGATTCTAAATCTTTTTTTTAAAATAGTGCTTATTTATAATCACTGGATGATTGAATCATTTGCTCACAGTTGATTTTTATTTATTTTATTTAAAACATTTATTGGCTGCCCTTCTTTATGGAGCTCAAGGCAGCTTACAGTTTACAGCATGGTGTAGTGCTTAAGAACAGAGGACTCTAATCTGGAGAAGTCTCTCAGAACTCTCTCAGGCCCACCTACCTCATAGTATGTCTATTGAAGGGAAGGCAATTGTAAGCTGCCTTGAGACTCCTTCGGGTAGAAAAAAGCAGGGTATAAAAACCGGCTCTTCTTCTTCTATATGATTGGCCACTGAGCGGACTCTCTGGGAAAGGGTGGGGGTATTAGGACTTGAACACAAGATGCCTTGTACTGAATCAGCCCATTTGTCCTTCAAGATCAGTACTGTCTACTCAGACTGGCAACAGATCTCCAGGGTCTGAAGCAGAGGTCTTTCACATCACTTGTTGCCTTGTCCTTTAACTGGAGATGTCAGGGATTGAACCTGAGACCTTCTACATGCCAAGCAGATGCGCCATCACTGAGCCATGACTTCCACTGGGCTGTGAGAGAATGAAACATTGCTAACTGCACTGGTCTGCACCATTTGAATAAATAATCACTAACAAATAGGCTCGAACTACTCATGAAAAGCTGAAATGATCAGCAAAAAGTCAGTTCCCTGTTCATCACTGGTGAACAGACTATGGGCAAAACCCTAACTACTTGTAACAAAAAGAGCTAACACAATAGGCCTGACCTGGATAGCCTAGGCAAGCCCAGTCTCGGCAGATCTCGGCAGTTAAGCAGGGCTGACCCCAGCAAGTATTTGGATGGGGGGCCTCCAAGGAGGGCCAGGAGGCAAAGGCAGGCTTCTCTGAACGCCCTCCATGCCCCTGCAGGAGTCTCTAGAGATCGCCATGAATTCCAGGCATGGGCACACATGTACACACACAAAAAAAACCCCAAAAAGAGCTAACACAACTGAAGCTGAAAGTGCTCCACTCAAATGAAAGCCAATGTCTCTTTAAAAATCTGTAAATTCCCAAAACATAGAAAAGTTTTTAATTTCTTTCATTTTGGAATCTTTTTTTATTCAGACCTTCTAGAACAGAGTGTACTCCATATTCCAAAGCTTGTATTTATGAACACCAGCTTGTTCATTACATTGCAAACTCTCACATGAAGGGAACCTGCACCCTTTAAAAGTGCATACAAAATACCCTTACTGAGATTTTGCAATATGTCAGCTTACTGAAATACAGTCAACTAGGTAAAACTTGACAAGTGGCTAACATGAGATTTTTGCCAAACTGAACATCAATTGAATCAGGCCATGACAAAAGGTTCCTTTGTCTTGTAAAAAAATAATTTCAAGCATTTTTAGAAGTTGTACTTTCATCTTCATCAACTGAAAACCTGAAAAACAAGCTGGCAGGTTAACAACAAATGATCAGGCTCATTTCCTGTAATAATGTTAGCAAAAATATGCTGCTTGCTCTCTGTGAGGTAACACTGCGCGTCCTGCTCAGGACGACTTTGCCTGTCCTCCAGGCACACCCAAAGGGCAAGGTACACAATAATGACCCATCTGTTCACTGCTGGCAACTAGCAAACTTCTAATGAAGACAGATGTGGGTCACCTGGTGCAAACACACTGCAGGGTGCTAATGAATCCTCCTAATGGTCACTACCTGCCATTTTTGACTGATTGATGATCAAAAGGGTTAAGCTTGAAAAGCAAAGATGAGTACTATAGCCAATCATCAGTCTTATCACAACATCTCTTTTACTCTGACACGCTTGCTCTTCCCTGCCATATAAGGGGTATTTTTATTGTATCTATTACTGTGTGAGAAGTATACAAAATTCTCCATCTATTTTTTAAAAGTTCCCTGAATGGACTAAATGTATCATTCTCTAGAAATGAATTTTTAGGTGAAGAATAAACTATTGCTATATCTCAGTTTTTCCTAAATGTCCAGTACCCAAAGCAAACCAATCCCACAATTTAGCTAACATGGCCGCCTCTGCTGTTTGCCAGCGTCTCGACAGCACTCATACAATTATTTTAACATGGTTAATCAAGAAAGGCATAGTCCCCAAATCCATAACAAACAGATACCCTGCTTCCCTTGCCTATTATGCCTTCGCCTTCAAAAAAAACCTCATGTAGGCACAGCTCAATTCAAGTCCCATAGCACCTTAGAGACCAAAATGTTTTTCTATAAGTTTATGAGAGTCAAAGTGCCCTTCATCAAGGTACCTGCAGCATATCACACCTACACAATAGATAAAGATGGGGAGCTGTGTTAGTCTGTCTGTAGCAGCAGAGAAGAGCAAGAGTGCAGTAGCACCTTAAAGACTAACAAAATTTGTGGCAGGGTATGAGCTTTCGTGAGTCACTGCTCACTTCTTCAGAACTTCTATACCTACACTTCAGCACAGTCTCTGTAATTCACACAAATTTCTGCTAATTTCATCAGAAAGAAGCTAAGAACATTGTTTCAGAGGTAGCCATGTTGGTCCTCAGTAGAAGAGCTAGATTAGAGTCCACTGAATGTAGCTCTAAGAACATCAGGATTCTTGCCCTTTAACAGTAGATAAAGGCTTCACACAGAGATATTGGCTGATTTCCCACTACAGCTGCCTCGGTGTAGCGTCGCCGTTTGCCCCGACACTATTGGTCAATTTCACACCTGAAGCCGCAGGGCTGCATTTTGACCCGCGGCTTCGCCCGATTTCCCCCGCAGTTTCGTGATCCTCAAAAAACAGGATCAAATGCAGCCCCGCGACTTCGGGTGTGAAATTGACTAATAGTATCGGGGCAAACGGCAGCGTGACACCGAGGCAGCTGTAGTGGGAAATCAGCCCCTATCACCTTCCTTCATGACACATCTCAGGTCAGATGAAAATATAGTGAAGTGTCTTACAAACTATACTGTAAAATAATTTGATAATATCTTCTTATTTCTGTTGATCACAGGTTATCCTGTTCTGAATAAATTTTGATTTCTTCATTTCGTATTTGCTCAATATTTTGCTTCAAACATCTGAGTCTTATATTAAATTATTATTCACTTGATATGTAAATTCAGCACACACAAGAAGATATAGCTATTGGTGATTTCATCCTTCCTCATAGGATTTCCCTTTATCTTCTTTTTGGATGAGTAGCCCCTTTTTTCTTTTCTTCTTTGTTTTTCTCTCTGGCTGTCCCATCCAGTCTTTTGAATGTATATTGCTAGATGCTGCCCCTGCTTAGGAACTGAGGAGAGAGAGTAAAATCCTTCTTTTTGTCCTGGTTTGATAATGGCATATGAAAAGGGGATGGTAGTTCAAAAATAACAAACTGTTTTATTTAACTTTGAGGGGAAATGGTCAGGTTGGAATCAGGTGTAGGATTTATGAGGTGAACAGACAACAGGAATGAGGTAACTTTGTATACAAATAAATGCCAGATTTCTCACAAACAGATAACTCTTTCTGTTATTCAGCTGGGTCTTTAAAACTTAGGGAGAGAGATTTCTTGGAAGTCTCTGCTTAAATACATAAGCATAAGCTTCTTTGTCTCACAGATACTTAAGGTGGTGAAGGCAGGAATATTCACTCAAGTTCCAATTTCCTTCCTTATCCACAAGCTAGGGATCACGCTCTTCTCTTAGGAGCTATTTCCCTCAGGCTTGAATGGAGATCCTTCTTGATCCTCTCACTCTCTTAGCCTTCCTTCCCAGTCAACTGCCAACTCTCAACTGCCATTCCTAACTGACTCTCTTAACTGACGAATTCCATTTGAATCCCCTGTCACTCAAGGTTCTCAGACCAGCTTACAGCATTAAGTGTCCATCACAATAGCCAAGCAATGTAGAGGTGAGAGTATCTGAGAAATCTGAGTTCAAGATACCACTGTGCCATGAAACTTATTGTGTAACCTTGGGCCAGTCATTTTTACTCAGGCTAATCTAATTAACAGTGTTGTTCTCATTGTGAGGATAAAATGGGCAACAGAGAACATTTGTTTCCCCTCCCCCATTGCTTCCTTTTTTCTTTCCTTGAAAGCCCTCATAGCATCTCATCTTTTCCTGCTTTCTTATATCCTTCCTATACACCAGGGAACCTATCTTTATCTGCCCCCATCTTCACCTTTCCTTCCTTCTATACTCCAGCAGCCTCTTCCCAGGAAAACTGAGAAGGAAGAGGAGGAGAAGAGTTGGTTTTTATACCCCGCTCTTCACTATCCAAAGGAGTCACAGAGTGGCTTACAATCACCATCCCTTCTTCTCCCCACAACACCCTGTGTGGTAAGTGACGTTGGGAGAGTTCTGAGGGAACTGTGACTGAGCCAAGGTCACCCAGCCAGCTTCATGTGGAGGAGTGGGGAATAGAATACAGTTCTCCAGATTACAGCCTACTGCTCTGAACCACTACACCAAGCTGGCTCGCAATACCAGTGTGGCCTGGGTCCAGATGTGCAGTGAAGAACCTGCAAGGACATCTCATTTTCCCCTTTAGGCTTCTTCCCACACTATTCCTAGTCAAGGGAGACTGATTAGTGTGGAAGCAACAAGGCACCACCCAGTGGACTCTGCAATCACAGCTCCTCATTCTGCTCTTTACTTTGCTCTACCCCAATGACCTTTGGACCAGCTTTGGACTTGGACACTGAAGATGTGAAAAGATTGGATTTATACCCCACCATTCACTACCCAAAGGAATCTCAGAGTGGCTTAATATCCCTTTCCCTTCTCCCCCCCACAACAGACACCCTGTGAGGTAGGTGGAGCTGAGAGAGCTCTCTTGAGAACTATCCTTGAGAGAACAGCTCTGAAAGAGCTTATAACTGACCCAAGGTCACACCAGCAGCTCCATGTGGAAGAGTGGGGAATCAAACCCGGTTCTCCCAGATTAGAGTCCATGCTCTTAACCACTACACTAAACTGGACCTTCTTGATCTTGTATATGACCTTGGATTGCTAGACCTTGTTTTCTAGGTCACACTCTGGACTCTGCTCTCTGGTAACTGACCTTCTGGACTCAATCTTAACCCTGACTTTGGACTCTGACTTGGCTTGCATGTAGACTCTGACAGAATGCCACTTATTCAGGGGATTTCTAACCATCTAATGTTTTTTGTTGTTTTAGATTTCAGATTTTTCAGGTTTGTATTAATATCTATCTTGTCTGTTCATGGTTCCAGTCTCCAGATTTAAGTACCCAAAGATTTGGCCATGTTGAAATTAGATGTATTGATGCCACATAAAATAAAAGAGTGGCTTACAACAAACGATATGAAAGTTAGTAAGAACCCAAAACAAAAAAAGTCAACAAAATCAATCTTGACATAAGCAAAACAAGAGTTTTCCTTTAAATAAATCAGAGAAGACAAACAATTCCCAGTCAGAGAAACAATCTTGACTCTCTATACATGAAGGAGTCACTTTAAGAATGTTAATTTCATCATCAATCAAAAACAATAGAGAAAACCATGAGAACCTCTTTGGGAAGGCTCACCATATTCATGGTACTGCTACCAAGGATCTGTCTTGTGGCTTCCTTTACAGCCATTACTGGAAGACCCTCAAAGAAGGACCTCCAATGATGACCTTAGTATGCAGGTAGGTCCACATGCAAAACTGAGATCCTTAATGTAATCTGGTGCCAAACCATTTACACCTTTAAAGGGCAATACCAATATTTTGAACTGAGCCTGGAAACTAGCTGGCAGCCACTGAAGTTGAAACAAGAACAGAGAAATATGCTGCTAGTCATGCAGCCTTCAAATGCACAGAGGCGCTACTTAAACAAAACAGATGTCTGTCCTATTCTTCCATACTATTAACAGAACTCAATGGAACAAAGTTTGAGTCCAGGGGCACCTTTAAGACTTCGTTGGTCTTAAAGTTAAATAAAACTTTGTTGGTCTTAAAGGTGCCACTTGATTCAAACTTTGTTCTGCTGCTTCAGACCAACATGACTATCCACCAGAATTACTGGTACCCGTGTAGTTGAGGGATGGAGGAGCCAATTGGGGCCAGGTGCATGAAAGCCAGCCAATCAGAGGCAGGCTCGGTCTGGTGGCAGCTGCCTCTGCCCTTCAGTCTTGCTGGTGCAAGTCTAACTAACTGGGTATCCTGCCCTAACAGGGTAAGCGGAATGAGCATGGGTTGAGAGAGTTTAAAGTTGGCAATCACCCTGAGGTATCAGTGATAAGGGGGGAGGTCCTCAAGCTGGGTGCCTGTAGCCTTGGCAGTCTGGATGGCTCAGTGGGGGGGACCACTGAGGGGTTGGGGGACATACACTGAGCCTTAAGGCTTAGCAGTCATTGGCCAGACTGTGCCCCTCCATCCCCTCTATGCACTTGTATGCAGGCCATGAGGAGAAAGGTCTAGAAGGTTTCCAGACCTGGCTCTGAGCCTGGGTGGTTTTGCGCGGTCAGGGAGCTTGCCCTGCAAGCATGATACAACCCGTGCTTTAGTATGTTAACATTGTGGTGCAGATCAGTTATATGTAAATAAAGTCCCATACCATTTGTCGTGTCTCATTCCAGGGGTGGGTGGACAACTATCTTCATCAGAACTCAGTGTTGGTAATATTCCATTTAAACAAGTGACTGTTTCAGGTGTGTCTCTCTTGGCATGACAGTTAGCATATCCAAAACCTCACCCAACTTATTAATCTCAAAAGTTGAAATATACACATGGAGCACAGAGAAGGGCTTAGCTATGTCATGTGCCATTAGAGCTGAGCATCTCCTTGAAGTGGAGGTTGGCAGAAGGGTAGATAACAAGTTATCCTCAGGCAGTAACAAGCAGACACTAGTAGATTTTAATTAATTTGGGGTGGAGGAGATACCAGAACAAAAGAGGTGGGACAAAGCGTAAGGCCAAAGTGTAATCCAAATCAATAACTCAATTATTTCCATAATACTGGAAGCCATAATGTGTTCTTAGTAATTTATACTTAACTTTCCTCATCAGATCCAAACAGCGAGAAACATTAATGATGCAAAACAAAGTCCAATTTTCAAACAACCTAATGTAAGAAGTAACCTGAACACAATTCAGTAGTCAATATGCTCTACAGTAATCTTAGACTATATGAAGTTTCAGGCAGAGTACGCTCAGCTTTTCTGAATGACTACTACTCTTCTAATCTACTATTTGAGCAGTGCACCTCCTATGTGTCAGAACAGAAAGAAAACTAAGGCTGCAGAAATCTCAGCTATGAGCTGGAAGACACAAAGCACATTAAGGAGCTCTGCTGTTATGAAACATATATAATGCTAATGAAACACTCAAACAACTTCATGACAAAATCAACAGAAGTGACTACCCATGAGTAGTATTCAACTGGATACATGGGGGCGGGGGAGGAAGCTGGTATTCAAGATCAAAGAACTCACCATTTCAAGAACTCCCATTTCAAGTTAGGATGATGGAAAGTATTGGGCATTTCTGTCCCATCTATTTTGAAGAAACACGACACATGACTTCTCAGATTTCAATTTTTCAGAAGATAAATTGGTACATTAAAATCATAGAGTGTGTATAATTCACAAAGAGTTCTTTAATCTTTTATCTCATTTGTCCTCACAATATTCCAACAGAGTGCTAACAAACATAAAACAGAATATATATATATTTTTTGGCATTTAGATAAATTTCTTGTCCCGCGCCGATATATTTTCTCTCCATGTAATCCTTTCTATCTCAGGGTTTCAGTCCTGCCATGAATTATTTTTAAGTACTACAAAAAGCAACAGTTGAATTGGCATTACCTTCTTTTCCGACTGTAATACTATTATTTCATGGTACCGAGGAATGCAGAGGTCGTATTTTTTCGGGCCTTCCTTCTTGATGTTGACGTTCTCATAATACACAGCGCTCTCCCTTTAGAGAAAGTTTGGAGAGATTTATGAGCCGCCGCTTTTAAATGCCTGAGCATCTACTTATGCACAGTGAAAGCTTTCCTGCCCAATCCGTTCTAGGATTCCAGCAGAAGCAGCTGCTCTTCGCAATAATGAACGAGAGGCTGGGCTGCCCACTAAAACGAGGGCTTAAACTCCTGTAGTACTGTCGCCTGAACTCTGAAGAATCCACACCAGCGGCGGCTTGTTTCTTTCGCATATCAACATTTTCTTGCCGGGTGTTTTTCTTGCTGTCCTTTGTTTTTGCCTTCAAGTCACAGCTGACTTCTGGCGACCCTACAGGGTTGTCAAGGCAAGAGATGTTTGGAGGTGGTTTGCCATTGCCTGCCTCGACGCAGCAGCCCTGGACTTCCTCAGAGGTCCTTAGCTCCTCCTAGATCTGATGAGATAGCCTGGGCTATCCAGGTCAAGGCCGCCAGAGGAAGGGTAACAAAAACATAGCCAACAAAAAATATCGGGATGCTGTATGCCCACTATAAGGAGCTGCGGTGGCTCAAGTGGTTAAGACGCTGAACTGCAGGCTGTGGAAGGTCAGCAGTTCAGCAGTTCAAGACCCGGGTGCCGCAAGATGGAGTGAGCTCCCCTCTCTAGTTCCAGCTCCTGCCAAACTAGCAGTTCGAAAGCAAGAAATTGCAAGTAGATAAATAGGTACCACTTTGGTGGGAAGGTCACAGCGTTCCGTGCGCCTTGGTGTTTAGTCATGCCGGCCACATGACCACGGAAACGTCTTCGGACAGCGCTGGCTCTTCAGCTTTGAAACGGAGATGAGCACCGTAACCCTAGAGTCGGATTCGACTGGCTTTCGAGCAAGGGAGCCTTTACCTTTACTATGCCCACTATACACAGGAAATGATGCTTCACATTGACCCAATAACTGCCTTGTACCAAGATGGAACCAAAGATTCCTTCTACTAAATTTTGTTCAACTGATGAAGTCTTTCCCTATCACAAGATAATTTAAGGGAGTCACTGGATCCACCCGCACCTTTCAGCCACACAATCTAATACCACAACTTTGTAAGATAGTGAGGTTTCTCAAAATTCCAGCACTTAATACTTTCAGAACTGCCTTGCCCAGAGATCTTATTTTAAATAACAACAGGTTTTAGAGGGAAAAATCTTCTAAAAAATTATAATCACCCATTCAGTTCAGGATTCCACTCCCCTGGGTTTCTTTTCTACAGTATCTTAGAAAAGGATTAAATTAGCACAGAGGTTCAGATAGCTGAATATGGAAAATCCATATAGAACCAAAGAAAGTTAATTAAATTATAAGCACCCGGCTTCACTATTTTCTGATCTATTCATGATTCCTTCTAGTTATGAGACCTAAAAAAAAATCTCTAGTACTATGGATTTGTATCATTAACTAAGGCTACAATCCTAAGTACACTTGCCAGGGAGAGAGTCCCGCTGAATAAAACAGGACATGCTTCCAAGTAGACCTGCCAAGGATTGCTCCCTAAATCCTTATTCAGTAGCTTTAAGCATGACTTTTAACTCTGTTACAGTACAATCCTACACAGTGTTACTCAAATGGCATAACTCTATATGGGCCTGCACTTTGAGTCGTGCAACCTGATCCTCAAACTGGTGTAACTTAAAGTTCAAAAGGATTGTGCCACAGCGTACTGAACTATCCCCACCCACCCACCACTACCCCTCCAAATCTCTCAGGTTATTTTTCACGTCTGTCCCAGATACTACAAATGAGCCAAGTTCAAAGAAAAGCAGCTGGAGGAAAGACTGGGAGATAAACAAGCAGCACAGAGGACAGCATTCACCACTCCTGCCACAACATTTTTGGCAAACTATAAAAAACAAAATTGTTCAGGAGGGTATTTTTATAAAGGCAACAAGGTTCAAGAAGGTGCTTCAATACAGGGAATGGGATGGTGGTCTACACTATACATTATCTCTTTGCTGTAGACATTATCTTGTTCTCACTACATTGGTATCTATCTGTGCAATTCCACTTTCTTGGCATTAACATATGCTTCTACTATTTCTGCCTAGTTTTCAGATTTCTGCAATCATATTCCTATTCCTTCGTTTATCAGATGTCTTACTTTATTCAAGCTCTAAACAGCTGAGCTGTGGGAGCAGGCTGCCCCCATGGTTCAGCTGTTTCCAATCTAAACAACTGAGCCACAGGAGCAGGCTGCCCCCACAGTTCAGCTGTTTAAAGGGGCTTTCTGGGCAGGTAGCCCCAGGGGCTTTCTTGGGCAGCACTGGCTGTCCAAGAAACTCCTTTCAAACAGCTGAGCTGCAGGAGCAGCCGCACCCGTGTCTCAGCTGTTTCCCATCTAAACAACTGAGCCCCGCAGAGTGAACCGCTCCCATGACTTAGCTGTTTAAAGGGACTTTCTTAGGCAGCTAGGCCCAAACAGCTGAGCTGCAGGAGCAGCCTGCTTGGCGTGACTCAGCTCTTTAAAGGGTCTTTCTTGGGCAGCACTGGCTCAGCTGTTTCCCATCTAACTGTTTAAAGAGGCTTTCTTGGGCAGCCAGCCCCAGGTTCAGAGCCATTTAAACCCCTGCTTTCTGCTCCCCCAGCTTTTTCATGAAGAGCTGAAAGCAGGGATTTATACTCCTACTTTCTGCTCTTCATGAACCGCCACGAACTGCATCAAAATTCATGAAAGTTCATGGCGGTTCTTCAAGTTTGTGAACATTTCTTCATGAACTATGAACCAGCCAAAATTTGTGACAAACATTCATTTGTCAGCCACTTTGTGCCCATCCCTACTGCTAAAATGCCTTTTTTTAGCATTTGACCTCTGCTAAAACCATTTCAACATTTCTACTATCATGCAACAAAACATGCTACCATACTGACCTGGTATGGCCAAAGCCAATAAATCTCAGAAGCTAAGCATGGTCGACCCTAATCAGTATTGGGATGGAAGACCACCAAGGAATATCAGGGTTGCCAGGCAGAGCCAGGCAGTAGCTAATCATCTCTGAATGTCTCTTGCATTAAAACCCTACAGGATTGCCATCAGTTGGCTGTGACATGATGGCAAGAAAAAATATATTAACTGAGAGGAAGAGGTATGTAGAAGATTTAATCTAAACAAGCCTGACCCCCCCAAAATTTAGAGGGTTATGTACCACCACAGTTCCTGTTGCAGTTATCCTCAAATGTCCCTCTTGCACACCTTTGCTCATGTTTCAAAGAATAACACATCCAGTAATGAACGGTGATGATACAGAACCCAGAATGTGAGTCAGATGAGAATTTTAATTTTAGAGCAAGGAAATTACATACTGGGTTACATCATAGTCTGCAGGTCCAGGGCCCTCACGTGGCTTAAATTCATGTCTCTTTTCCGTCAGATTGCCAAAATGAGCGCCTTTATATTTGACGGTAACATCGGGATAATTCTGAAAGAAGGGGAGAGAGAGATAAGGTATTTAGCGTGCAAACTATACTTTCACTAATGCAACTAAAGCAAGGATTTGAATACTGGGCTAAATTCAGTACTATCTACCCCACAGCGCACTGGAATGGATCAAAGTATTGCATAGGTCAGATATGCAGGAAGAGCTTTCTTACATCTGTTAACTTCATACCACTTTGCACACAAATACATCTACAAGGTGATCTGTATGAACTCAGACCTTACAAAGCTATGTGGGTTAGGTTTTTTTAACGTGGTAAGCAGATCTGTACAAGGAAGCCATTCCTAATAAACACAAATACATCAATAACAGTGTTTTTCAAGTCCTCTGAAACACCTTCATCATTAAGACCAATGATCCCACAAAAGCCACCATGTACATTTATGAATTATGGTGGGGTTCCAGGTCATCCCTTCTCCATCATGCCCTTTCCTGTTTTGCTTAGGCTTGCAGAGCCTCAGAACTAGAGAGGGGAGGGGGTCTGCAGCACTATGGGCTGGATCCAGCAGAACACTCTAACAAGGGGCTGGCAGGGCAGAGCTTTCTCCTCCTTCTCTAAGTAGCTTGCTATGTGCCCCAAAAATATACAGCCAGCTGCTAGGGGACTATGGAGAAACATGAACTCATCTGCTGGATACAACCCCATTTGACCATGTCTAATACGCCATGTTGATATGACAAAACTGTATCTTATTAACTGTCTAGATAAAAAGCAAGACTGTCTATAAAAAGGAACAAGTACATCCTATGAGCATTTCATTCTCTTCGATCTCTTAATTTTACATTCAAACTCAAATACTCAAGTCAATGTTCAATGGATATTCCTATCAACATGTGCAAAGTGGTACTATTCAAGGAGTTAGAATGCAGCTGGTACAGAGATGGGTCCTTGCCCTGGAAAATACCTTGCACCACTATTCCAAAAGAACTCTCACAAAGCTTGAGATGAAATGTGGGATGGTAGGCCAAGAGAATTTGCTCCCACAATACATGCACTAAAATGGTCAGCGGCTAAACACTCAATAGTGATGTTTATATATTTGAGCCATAGTCTTTGGGATTCAAACTATACTGAATTACTTGACAGCACAACTTCACAATCAAACCCTCATAAACTTCACTTACTGCCAGATTGTTTCTTCAGTTACCTGAACTACTGCTAGACATTCAGAACCACAGTAGTACGGACACCGGGCTAGAGATCCCCTTCTCTTGCCCAAGTGAATGTAAATTAATAAGCATATATTTTAAAACCATCTGCAAAGGTACTGACCAAGAGCAAGATGGCATTTCTGGTCTCAGTGTATTCGTGGAAGGGAAGAGAAGGAATGTGAAATACATGTAACGTTTTAACAGATGCTGCAGGTTGCACGTGAAATGTTATATCTTGATTCGGTTTTTAAAAATACAGGAAGATCCTACATACAGTGTAGCATAAGAGCTAATTTTGTTGTGAATATGTGGATCAGCAGCAGACTACCTCTGTCTACCACAGGGAAAGGGTCACATTATGAAGCAGATAGTAAAACTCCTAAAGGCCAGAGATGCAAATATTTCACAAATGGAGCTTTGACTCTTGAAAACTCATACCCCCCAAAAAATCTTCTTGGTCTCTAAGTTGCTCCTGGACTCAGATCTAGCGGTTCTACTGCCGACCAACATAGCTACCCTCTGAAAAAAATATTTCACAGTAATGGGACTAGTGCACCATCTAGTGGTTACTGCAGGGAATTATTTACCCAACAATTTTTAAAGATAACCAGAGCAGCAAACAAGATTGATTCTTCTTAACGATCACCTTTTTAAATATGCTGGGGATCCTGGTGGTATGGCCTGGATCCATCTAACCCTCATGTCCACCTTGGACCATAACCATTCCCTAATAGCTCCCATTTTGCATTTCAGGCTCAGTCTTCTTAACACACCTTCTGGTGATGGCTACGGTCAGTATTCAGCTGGTGGGGGGGAGACCATTAGTGAATAACCTCCCCCAATAAAAAGGTTTTCCAGTCTGGGAAAAGGTCACAGTCCAGCCTTCCCAAAGCTATGTGAGGAGCGTAGATGGGCATCAAATATTAAGATCCCCCTAAGCCATGCTTGGTACAGCAATTGGGAGAGGGGGGTAAGATTAGAACCTCACTCCTAACTCAGCTGAGAACTAGCTTCTGATTTATCCTCACCACCACCCTCAAAAAATCATGTTCGAGGAAGGCTGGCACACTGAGAACTGAAAAAGGAGGAGACTTCAGATCTCTACCTTTGCTGTGTCCAAGTCTTACCCAGGAATAGCAACAGGCAGGGGGAATCAGAAATCTACTTCTACCTGATCAGCTGGCAGTCAGCTTCTAAACGAATCATCCCTCCCCCCCAAAAAAACCCTGCAACTGCATATTTTCCAAGTCTGGGAGATCAGCAGCAGACTCTCACCTGATACAGGAATCACCTTCTGATTCCCTCCACCCTAGTGCAGGAAACACTGCTGTCTCCCAACATGGCTGGGACTCAGCAAAATTTCCCATGAGGGAGATCAGAAACTGACTCCCATGATAGCTGTGTGTTGGATTCTGAACAATCCTGTTTGACATCTGTTTGCATTGTGATGTCCAGATGTAGTTACAGTTGCATTACTTATATGCACCGAAAAAGTCTCCTGCAATAATTCATCTGACCACAGATTTCAAAATTAGAAGTGACAGAAATTTAACTAACCTTATTGAACCAATCTAAGCTGATAGCCAATTAAGTTTCATTCTACTTATATTTAATATGCCAGTCATCATGCAATTTAAACATCATTTGACATAGCTGAACAGCAACAACATGTCATGCATTTTGCAAAAGCCAGATCTGTACTAATAAATAAAATGAGTAGTACATATATTGTTTCAAAGTAAACACACACGTATTATTACCATTTTTTAAAAAGCAAACAGAAAGGGGAAGAAATAGGCAGATATTTTACAGTAGAGGAAAGAAAGCTGGCCTGTGCATGCTTTGAGAAGTCCCTAAACCAATGTATCCAGTACACCCAGAATAATATCTTTTCCTACAGTGGAAAATAGGTGTGTCCCAACAAGGAAGTCAGATAATCTTTCAAAGCATTGGTAATTTCTGTTACCTGCCTCTCTTGAGAATACTAGGAGAGAAAACACAGAAAAGGGGCAGGAGAGTACAGCAACGGAGAAAATTTAAAGAGCAAAGGAAGAGAGAAATGGAGGGGCAGAATGGGGAGGGGCAGTAGTTCTTCCCTTGATTGGCAGCAGTGTTCCCTCTAAGCTGAGTTAGTGTGAGCTAGCTCACAATCTTTGAGCCGCCAGCTCACAGATTCTTGTCTTAGCTCAGGAAGGATGGCCCCAGAGCAAATTAATTTATTCAGCAGCCAAATTGCTCACTCACAACTTTAATGCCAGTAGCTCACAGATTAGAATTTTTGCTCACAGGACTCCAAAGCTTAGAGGAAGCATTGATCGGCAGTTGCTTCAGAATTAGGCTTTATTAATGACTATAGAGGGGAAAGAAGCTTTGGTATTAGGACACTAAGATCACCTGGCCCATAGTTACAGTGCAACTATTGGGGCTCCACTCCCTTACTTAAAGGGCCACTCCCCTTCCTTAAAGGGCCCCCCACTTCTTCCCAAAAGCATTTAAAGGGATCCTTTAAATGCTTTTGAGAAGAAGCAGGGGGTTGCCTGCCCTCTCTCTCTTCCCTCCTGCAAGATTTAAAAGGACCTCCAGTTGTTCAGTGGGCCATGTGCTCCCTGCAGATCAGCTGAAAGGCCCTTTAAATCTTAAAGGAGGGGAAGGAGAGGGGCATGCGCCACCCACCTTCATTATGGCAAATTATGAAAGCCCCACCAGAAAAAAAACTGCCTGAGAAGCCACAAAATCCTGGCTACAGGCATGAGGATCACCATCCCAACACTATTTAGAAACATGCATTATTAGACCAAGGCCCATTACACACACACATCTTACTGCAGATTTTCAGAGCAGTAAGCCTTTAATCTTGACTTCGGATTCTATGCCTGCCTTATGCACTATTCTTTTTTCTCCGGTGTATTTATTCTGCTGCTGCAATTTAAAAAACACACTTTCTAAATTGGGGTGGAATGTCACTTGTGAAGTGTGGGGCGGTGGAGTCCAAAGTTCTTTTCTTAATTTACGCAATTGCCCTTAATTTACACAATCACAGCTGTGCAGCAGTGTCCAGCAAACGCCTTCCGTTTAAATCCTCATGGTTTAGGTTTTGCACATGCATTTTAGGATTTGTTCACTGAATGAAAGGGAACAGAAAGGAATGCAGGCAAAGAGGGAAAACCCACTGTGCAACTGTGAAGCCCCATTTTCCATATAGCGGAGCAATGGGGGATTCTCTGCTGTGTTATGGCCACTGTGAAAAATGAGAGTCACACAACCTCACAATATGGGGGAGCATACTGAGGGTACAGAATGAATGGTAGAACCCACTGACACTGGCACTGCAAGCTGTCGTCGCTGGCAATTGTGTGTGTGCACATGTGTTGCCTGTGCAAAGTTGGCTGCAATTCCACCATACTTTGCACAGGGCTGTGATTTGTATCTGGGAGGAGCTCCTCTGGCAGAAGCTCTGGAGAGCTTTTTTAGTCTTGTGCTACTAAACTGAAAAAAATGGGGCAGGACCGAAGCCCTAGCACAGCTGCATAGTAATGCTAATTTTCTGCCCTTCCTTGCAAACTTGCGTGGTTTTCTCTTTATGATTCTCTAATTTGATCCTGCACACTGGTTGTGATCTTGGCAGTTTTTTTAAAGCCTGCCCTGTGAAGACTGCACACTTCCTCCAAATGGATCAATCCCAAGCCATTCTTAAGTTCAGCAGTTCAGCAGTTCACAGAAGGTCTGTGTGGCTCAGTCGCCATTTTAATGTTAGACTTCCAGAGACTGCCAAAATGGTTCCCCCTCCGCAAAAAAAACACCTTTGTTCAATAAAGCATTAAAGAGAAAAATATTTTCAAAGCTTCAGGCTTCCCATCCCAGTGTCTCTTTACATCTCATGTCAATTTCATTCCACACTGACAATACCCCTCCTTTATTTTGCTTGCATGCAGCACTGAAACCCTTTTTCTTTTTTCACTGGGGACACCTCTCTGATCCCCCTTTCAAGTCCACATCCAGCTTGTGCTGAAGGCATTGCATTGGCTGCCAACAGCTTACCGGATTCGTTTCAAGGTGCTGGTTTTGACCTTTAAAGCCCTATATGGTCAAGGGCCTGTCTACTTGAGAGCCCACCTTTCCCCATATGTGTACCAGAGAGCACTGAGATCAGGGACACAGAATTGCCTGACTCTCCCTGGCCCAAGAGACGCCAGGTTGGCCATTACTAGAGTCAGGGCCTTTTCAGTGGTGGCTCCACACTGGTGGAATGAGCTCCCAGATGACATCAGGGCCCTGCGAGACCTCTTACAGTTCTGCAGGGCCTGTAAAACAGAGCTCTTCCATCAAGCTTTCAATTAGGAGCTGCCACTGTTGAATGAGCCACCAGAACATCTCACAGCCCTGGGTCACCATTGGATACTGCTTTCCACCGTGGGATCATATACTGAATGCCACCATCATCTGTACTGTCCTTTTTTGTAGGTTGTTTCTATGTATTTTATCATTTTTATTGTTTTATTACATTTTAATGTCTGTACGCCACCTTGAGCCAGTCCACCTGGCAAGGTGGGATACAAATTGAAATAATAAATAAATAAATACCAGTGGGGAACTAAACCTCATGCAGCTCCTTTTAAACTACCCCCATTTATTTATTTTTTTATTCAGCAATCTGAGACTAGCAATAGTCTCATATCACTAGACTCATGCTGCTTGTCAAAAAAAATAAAAAATTTTAAAATGAAGGGGAAATGGAGTTTGTACACTGATGACGGCAGAGAATGGAAGAAGGTATAGAGTGAGCAGAACAACCTCTATGTGGGTGGGGAGTGACCTTCAAGGGGCGACAAAAAAGGGCAGGGGAAATCCAAGGGAATCTGTACACTTCTGAGGGTGTGTTCAGACGGATCTTTTGATCTGCCATAGGAACGACTCCTTGCGGATCAAAAATGCACGACCAGACAGAAACATCTGGGAAATATTCCGGTCCCATAGGCATCCCGTTCTGCTGCGCCTCCAACCCTGATTTAAAAAGTAGCAGTTTCAATGTAGGGTTTCAGCTCACCCGCGCAACAACTGCACGGAGGCGTTTCTTCCGTCTCGGTCAGCTCCATTAGCGCGCGATAGCTCCCGATCGGCTCGGTCTGACGTCAGGGGTGCGATGTTTAAAGCTCTGACAACCCCACCGCGCTGCTGCAGAGCGAGCAAAACAGCATTACAGCAGACAAGCGCTACGAGCAATGTAATATTCATGCTTATTTCTGTTAGGGACAAGATGTTGCCGCGATGGGAGATGTGAGGGGGCAAGGACTGTTCTAACGTTGCAAAATAGTCGCCTCCCATTGATCATTATGGCAATGGCAAGCGGGAAGCCCGGGACTTTGCTGAAAACCCTCCGCGATCGCCTCAGTTCTCCAAGGAGGCGCAGCCTTGCCTATGCGAATGTACAAAACTTTTGAAAAAAATCCTCGGTGGATGCCGTGTAGACAAATCACGGTGGGAACAACGTACGGTGAGACTATTTCATGGGGGCGTCTGGTCGTGCTAGGCTGGATTAGAAAAATCGCGGATAAAATTTTAGGAGGGCTCATGGCGCGCATTGACTGGCCGTCTGAACGCAGCCTGAATTACCTTGGGCTTGGAACGTGAAACAAGAGAAAGATCAGCGCAAAACACTCTCATAAAACCCTAGGGAAACAGCAACCAGAAAAGGAACTGAGTGCTGAAGGGAGGAAAATCAACGCAGTATGACAAAGGAAACCCAGCATGCACAGTGAAACTGAGAGAAAACATCTATGCATAATAGGCCTAAGCCTGTCGCCCAGGAAGCAAATGGGAAATATGTGGGGCACGTTCACAAGCATGATTTCCAACCCTGGATTAAGGATCACACATCTATAGATACACAAGTATTATTGGAGTCATAACGAAGAAAGGAAGAGAAAAGGCTAAAAGAGACAAGTCACTTTACTGGCTATCAAAGGCATAGAAACAAGAAAAAATGACAAAATGCATTTCAACAAGACAATTTCTATCTAAAATGAAATTCCAGTGAGGCAATTCCTATTGTGTACATTAATCTTATCTATAAGTGTGCTACCCACTGATATCTGCTAAAGCCCACCCACGTGTGTGTGCACATGTAAATGTACGGTGTGCACAGAGAAAGAGGAAAGGAAGAGAGATATTTAAGGAGAAACAGTGCAGCTAAAAGGGAGCAGAGAAGATGGCGGTGGAGTTGGATTCAGGGTTAAAGCAAGGAAGCAGCTTCAGAAAAAGGGAGGACTGAACTGGAATGGGATATTGGCCAGGCAAAGCTAGAGGGGGGAGGGCAGTACTGCGCGGGCAAGGACACATAACTGAGGCTTTGGGAAAAGAGAGAAAAGATAAACAAAGGGAAGGGTGTCAAACCATATGCTGCCTGATCCTGAAGCAAGAACTAAATTTACATACAGCTCCAAGGAACAGGAAGGCACCTGAAGGGTAAAGCAGAACAGGCTAGCCTAAAAACTCCTTCTTTAACTTCTAGATATGGGTAGGTTCTGGTCATGTGATATGAGAGAAAGGAGCAGGAATTTTATCCCCAGGAAGAGCAAAATTTGAGTCCAGGAGAATCTTAAAGACCAACAAGATTTCCAGGGTATAAACTTTGACCCTCAAAAGTTTATACCCTGGAACTCTTGTTGGTCTTTAAGGTTCTACTGGACTTGAATCTTGTTCTTCTATTACAGACCAACAAGGCTGCCCTCTTGAAACTATCACCAGGGGCTGCTTTGATCTATGACAGAATGATTCCATCTTTGCTAACTGGAAAATCTATGTGTACCTCCATACATAATGGCCTTTTGGTTGTGTGCCTTTTGCTGCTGAACGATAGCACTGTAGCTTTGATAAAACTAATTACAGTGCATAAATTATGTCTGTGAATTTAGGAAGCCTTTTTTAAACTGGGGAGGAAGGTCTTTCCTTGACATTTTCCAATAGAAAAAAGGGAAAATGACTGTCTTTGGGTATAGAATTCAAATGTAATAGCTAAATATTTGGAAGTATTCACAAAAGCACATTAAGGTCAATATATATTTGACATTTACAAAGAACATTTTAAATATTCAGCTCTGCGAGCCATTTTAAAGGTGCTCCGACTACAGGCCATTTGTTTTTCAACTCCATGGGCCAGAATAAAATTATTCCTTTTTCCATACGAGGCTTAAGCTCTGGGTTTAAAAATAGTACCGACTGAGTGCTACTTAACTAACCTGTGCATTACTCAGGTAAAATATCCCACCTATAATAGAATTAAAAAGCCTTTTAAAAACACTGACAGACTGAAGAATAAATTGATGCACTCTTAACTCTAAATCACCAAGCTCCTTTTTGCCAAGAAGTGTTGACAATACCAGCTTCAAGGTCGCTGTCAGCTTGCTATGTCATTAGCAAATAAAATATGGTTTAATTGAAGCAAACTCAGCAAGGAGGTGCATTATTTTAAGTGAGCATTGCAATATAACTTGAAGAATTACTAATTGCCACTCCCGTTGACAATAAAAATGGATGATGGTGCTTTGTAACGTTTTTTTTCCCTATGACTTTCTCGTAATTAAATATGGAAATAGATTCCATGAAGAATTAAAAGTCCCAGAGTGCATTAATTCCAGCACTAATGGACTGTCTTTCAGGGCTGCAGTGCACAGGTAGTACCCAGCATGTTCCCAACATTACCTAATCTATCAGTGTCAACACTCTTAGCATGAATGCCTAACATGGAAAAAAGCAGACTGGGGATTACAGCTCATGCAACCTCAAGTTGAAGTAAGTATTTATTGCATCCCCCAAATGCTTGTACAGAAACTATGTGCTGATATTAAATGTCTTACGAAGGCATCCAGCTGTAAGACAATTATCATCCAAACCACACATTCACACTATGCCTTAATTTTAAAAAAACCCACTCTCTGAATACAAGTGCACATTTCACAGGCCTCTGTTTTAATCAACATAATGCAGCCATTTGTAATGGAAGCAGGTCTCTCACAATCTGTCTTTAAATATCCACTCACTATTTTGCCAGCCTGTTTAGGTATCCTCTCCGTATCAGCCTCAAACCAGCACCAGGCTTTGCGAGGTCACGTGCCACAGATAGGGAGGCCAGCTCCAGGCTGGGAAATATCTGGAGATTTTGAAGGTGGAGCCTGAGGAGGGCAAGAGTCTGGGACATGCTGCCATACAGTCCACCTTCCAAAGTGGCCACTTTCTCTGGGTGAATTGATCTCTGTCACCTGGAGTTCAGTTGTAACAGCAGGAGATCTCTACCTGCTACCTGGAGGTTGGCAACCCTAGCCACAGAGAAGTTTATGGTGTATACTCTTATGTTCTCAGCACTCCAGCATCTTCTCCCTGACATAAACAAACACTTTTTTCCTACCCTGTGCTATGAGCTCTGAAGGAGAGTGGTCACAATACTTCCTGTCTACTAAATCCTAGTTTGAGTCTATCCTTGGAGTCATAGTGCCCTAGAGATGGAAACAGGCTTAAAGACCATCTAATCCAACCCTTATCTTTTTTTTTTCTGCCACTTCTCATGCAGAAGTAGTTACTGTGCCTCTGAATGTGGAGGTTCCCCTCAGTCACCATGGCTAGTAGCCACTGATAGACTGATCCTCCATGAATCTCTCTAATCTATCTACTTAATCCCCTTTTAAAGCTGTTTTTTCCTGTGGCCATCATTACACTCTCTGGCAGCGAATTCCACATTTGAATCACCCTCTGTGTAAAGTAGTAGAATCATAGAATCATAGAATGTTAGTGTTGGAAGGGACCTTGCAGGTCATCTAGTCCAACCCCCTGCACTCTGCAGGAGCACAGCCGAAAGATAGCCCTACATACCTACAACATACCCGAAAGATGGTCGTCCAGCCTCCGCTTAAAAACGTCCAGCGAAGGAGCATCCAGCACCTCCCGGGGCAGTCTGTCCTACTGCTCAACCACTCTTACAGTTAGGAAGTTTCTCCTGATATCTAGCCAGTAATGACTCCCTTGTAATTTCTACCCATTAGATCCAGTCTTGCAATCCAGAGCAAGAGAGAATAGATCTGCTCCATCTTCTACATGACAGCCCTTCAAATAAATAAATATTAATAACTTGATGGTCATCTACAAAAGGGGCTACATTACTGCTCCTCACTGATTCCATGTCATTTATGCACAAACACCAGCCCCAATGGACTACTTCTTATCTTCTTCCACTGCAGAGATTGTCCATTGATCTCTATCCGCTGTTTCTTGATTTTTAGCCAGTTATCTACCATCATATTCCATGCTTGCCACCTTTACCGAAGAGCCTTTATTTATTTATTTATTTGACTTTTATCCCGCCCTCCTGCTGAGGCGGCTCAGGGTGGCTTACAAGTGGTTAAAACCAGTATACAATTTAAAACAGTATACAATTTAGCAATGGACTGTCATATATTTGGACTCTGAGAAATGTTCTGACATCTACTGGACTGCTTCTGACTACAATTGTTGACAGTCGAAAAATTCTAGAAGTCTGACATGGCAAGACTTATCATAGTCATGTTAATTCTTCAAGAAGAAGTCCTGCCATAACAACCTTCCAGATTTGTTTTTAGAATTCCCCAGAAAAGCAACCAAGTGGCAAAATGCATTTGCCTGGGCATCAGTAGCATGTTTTCCAAGTGTGTGGTCTCTTGATCCCACACACAGGATCTTTGCATGTGCTGTGCAAAGAGCTTCTACAGTGAACTCCCATACCCACTGCAACACTATAGAGGCTGTACACATGGCTTTCACATGCTCTGTTGATCTTCTAGTTTGAATTGGCAATAGCACTTTGGGGCAAAAGCATTCTGTAAACCACCAATGGAATGGATGGAAAATGCAATCAACTCATAGCCGACTCATGGCAACCCCATAGGATTTTCAAGGCAACAGACGTTCAGAGGTGGTTCACCATTGCCTACCTCTGCATAGCAACTCAGGGCCTTCCTTGGTGGTCTCCCATCCAAATATTAACTAGAGCTGACGCTGCTTCGCTTCCAAGACCTGATGAGATCAGGTTAGCCTGAGCCATCTAGGTCAGGTAAACCACTACCCAGCTATTATAGCACAGAAAGGGAGAACAAAGGGGAAATACAGCAAATCCAAGCAGAGTAGGAATTGAACCACTCATCTCTGATTTGCAAGACTCATTGACAGGCTGCTCCAGTGAGCCAAAGCAGCAGTGTCAACGTGGCTGGGTTACATACAACCAATTATACAAGCACCAAAAGTCCTGAGCACTTCACTGGTTACACAGGCCCTCTGTGGTATTACCAGTCATCAGACAAAGGCATTAACAGGTAAAACAAGCAGAGAAGGGATCACAGAAAACTAACAGAGAAGTGGAGTGTACAAGACCATCAAGAATATGGCTTGATGACACTTGTATCTGAAACTCCCACCAGCACCCATCTTAACAAACATTGCAACTGTGGCTTTTTGTGGTGGTCAGGATGGTGGTGAGACTTTGTGTGAAATCGCCCTTGCCACAGGGATTCCAGGTTGCAGAGGATAACCGATTTTCTCTATATAGTTAGCTGAGGTTTTCCTGTCACATCTGATGTGCATTAAAGGCCCCACACACACACACACAAACACACAGTGTGCTCTCAAGTGACCATCAGGATTTTCTGCCCAGTTCTATTTTGATTTTCTTCATTTTGAGGAGCATGGGTCGTGCTGCACAAGAATAGCCTAATATCACAACATTTTTTTTAACCTCCACATATTTGCGTAGGCACCACTGAGACGTGAGTAATTTTTCTTCTGTTATCCTAATTCATGCAATTGCTTCAGGGGACTGGCCTCTTGCAGTCATCAACAAGGGAGAGAGTAACTGAATAGAAAGTACTTCACTGAAGTCATGCAGTTGTGCTTTTCCTGATTAGCTTTTATTTTAAAAAAGATCTGAGGTATTTGGCATTAGCAAAAGGAAGCCACTCCCTCTCTGGCAGTGATGAAATACAGTTAGACATTTTATTGTGTAATTGCACTGGACAGATCACGTTGTATGGGGGAAAGACATGTGCACAGATTCCACAGAGGGTTGCAATACTGGCAGTGCTACAATATTGCTCTGATATCTCTCTGTGTGTGTAAAGTGCCATCAAGTTGAAAGCACCTTATGGAGACCCCATGAAGTTTTCAAAACAAGAGACAGCCAGAGATGGTCTGTCATGGCCTGCCTCTGTTCAGCAACCCTGGACTTCCTTGGCAGTCTTCCATCCAAGTACTAACCAAAGTTGACCCTGTTTAGCTTCCTAGATCTAATGAGATTAGTGTAGATGGGCCAGCCAGGTCAGGGCTGCTCTGATCTCCCCAAATTTGGTGTAGTGGTTAAGTGTGCAGACTCTAATCTGGGAGAACCGGGTTTGATTCCCCACTCCTCCACTTGCACCTGCTGGCATAGAAGGACACCCCTAGAAAAGAAGGCAAGCCATAGTTCTGGCACAGCTGTTCTTGACAGTTTCTGTCAAAGCTCTCTCAACCCCACCTACCTCACAGGGTGTCTGTTGTGGGAAGGGGAAGGGAAGGAGTTTGTAAGCCACTCTGAGACTCTTTTGGGTAGTGAAGGGCAGGGTATAAATCCAATCTCCTCCTCCTTCTCCTCCTCCTCTTCCTCTTCTTCTTCTTCTTCGTAAAACAGTTTTATTGGTGCCAACAACACCAAGTGGGAAGACAACTACAAGGCAGTTCACCAACAAAATGCAGAGGAAGGGAGAAAAGGGGGCATTCCCTTTCATTCAAAACACAAGGAAGTAGTTGACCTTTCAGACGCAAGAAGCTGAGACAACAGTGTTGTGGAAGCAAAACAGAGGTAGGGAGAACAATGTACACAGTCCCAAGTTCCGGGGGAAAGGGTGGGAGGAACACATGATAGAAAAAGATGGCATCTACATGAACATTGACCAGAGGTTACACTAGCCAAGCCCTGAACTGGATAGCCCAGACTAGCCCAATCTCGTCAGATCTTGGAAGCTAAGTGGGGTCGGCCCTGGCTAGTATTTGGATCAAGAAAGACCAGGGTCACTACGTAGAGGCAGGTAATGACAAGCCACCTCTGAAAACCCTACAGGATGACCATAAGTCAGCTGTGACTTGACAGGACTGTCCACCACCACGGACTAGCCAAGCCCCCCCCTTTAATCAAGCTTGAGATCAGGTTCTGAAACTTGCTAGCAAACACACACGCACCAAGAACTTGATTCCCTTGGTGTTGATGCAACTCTTAAGAATAAGGCCAAAAAGGAGCATGAGAAATGACTGGTGCCATTCCACACCTCATCCCAATGTGTTACCTATAGTCAAGAGATCATCTGCAGTGATAATCTTGTTCTTTCAGTCCTACAAATCAAGATATGCTGAACTGGTTCAGTTATAAATTGTCTACTTTTGCTTTCGGTTACAAATTGCTCCTTTTTGCGATACACGTATTAACAGTATTTTATAATCCTTCATTCTTTTATCAGATTCTTACTTTGTTAGCTCAAGACACTCTAAGACCACTGAAAACTATTTGTAAAAATTGTTCAGCGCCAAGAATACTTTATATAATTCATAGAGAGTGGATGATGCATCTTTTTGAGTCATCTAGGTTTTTTCCCCAATAGGGAAAAAGTTATTCTTTCAAAGTTTAAACGTTTGATTTTTCTATCCCTGTATCTAGTAAGTCAGTACGAATAAAGTAAAATTGTGGCATGCCCTATACAACAAAAGTCCAGCAATGCAATCTAATGGTTCTGCTGCCCCCTAATGCACTGACCGAAAAAGCTTACAGGGAATAACTACGGAGTTCCAGGGGATGCTGCGCTTCGTTCCCATTTGTTTTGGTTTACTGCAAACTATAACTTGTTTCCCATCATGAGAGGAGAACCTGAAAATTATCAACACTATTTGTACTTGGCAAAGTACTTGCTAGTAAGAAACACAGCAAATGTACTTTTAACTAAGAGCAGTAGTCTTGGCATAGAAGGACGCCCCTAGAAAAGAAGTCAGAACAAAAGCTGTTCTAGACTATCCAAGTGAGACAGAAAACTGCTGAAGATGTGCTTATGATAAGATGAAGCATCAACTGCATCACTGTGTGTTTTCCCTTATTGGAACTTTTGGTCTTTATGAAAATAAGTTACATTTGAATAAGGAGGCAATCAAGGCTGGGGGGGTTGTCACTTTATGGGTAAACCCCATGCCTGACAACCATAGGCTTATGAAGCTGGCAACCAGAAAGCCACAAAAACACACATGCAGAAATCTGAAAGTTAGTAAAACACACACAGGCTTATTAGCCAGTCATTATTCCAGGAGTTTGGAGCTGCGGTGGCTCAAGTGGTTAAGACGCTGAACTGCAGGCTGTGGAAGGTCAGCAGTTCAACAGTTCGAGACCCGGGTGCCGCATGATGGGGTGAGCTCCTGTCTCTAGTTCCAGCTCCTGCCAACCTAGCAGTTCGAAAGCAAGAAATTGCAAGTAGATAAATAGGTACGGCTTCGGTGGGAAGGTAACAGCGTTCCGTGCACCTTGGTGTTTAGTCATGCCAGCCACATGACCACGGAAATGTCTTTGGACAGCGCTGGCTCTTCGGCTTTGAAACGGAGATGAGCACCGCAACCCTAGAGTCGGATTCGACTGGCTTTCGAGCAAGGGAACCTTTACCTTTACTTATTCCAGGAGTAGGGGCTGCAGTGGCTTAGAGGTTAAGACGCTGAAATGCAGACTGGAAGGTTGGAAACTCAGCAGTTCAAGACCCGAGTGCTGCAAGACGGAGTGAGCTCCCGTCTCTGGCCCCAGCTCCTGCCAACCTAGCAACTCAAAAGCAAGAAACTGCAAGTAGATAAATAGATACCACTTCGGTGGGAAGGTAACAGCACTCCATGTGCCTCGGCGTTTAGTCATGCCAGCCACATAACCACAAAGAAGTCTTTGGACAGCGCTGGCTCTTCGGCTTGGAAACGGACATGAGCACCGCCCCCCGAAGTCGGATTCAACTGGCTTTTGAGCAAGGGAAACCTTTACCTTTGCCTTTTACTATTCTAGGGATGTTTATAGAGCCCAACTATGTCAAATTTCCCCTTCCCACAATTTTGGGAATCCATATTAAGAGAAATATGTACTGGCACAGACCTCATGATGTCAGAAGCCCTGATTCTCCTGTGGTTGTATTTCTGAAAAGAAAATGTTCTTTGCACAAAAAGGATTAGTTTTAAATAGAATTCTATTATTTGTTTTGTCATTGTTGCAGGTGAGTACAACTGTGCTCTTTTTCCAAAATAAAAATAAGAACCTCTTCAAAACAAGCCTTTTATGTGCTGAATATAATTTTTAAATGTATGTTTTTCAGCATACAAGCCATTAGGTTTGTTTTTGTCTTGGGGATTTTAAATGCAATTCCCTTTCCTTTCTGTGGAAAAGCCGCAAAAACCATTTTTCAGTAAAGCAATTTACTATCTAAAATCCAAAAGGAAAAAAATGAACTTTTTTCTTGCATGAATTTTGTTATATGCTTCCCCAAATGCTCCTTTGTTACCAGAAAGCAAGCAAAACAGAATCCGTAACAGAAACAGCTTCCTAATTTGCTGTTGGGCCCAATTCAAGGTCCTACATGGCTTGGGACCCACCCAAAGGACCACCTACTCCTGTATGAACCAACCCTAACACCCCAGTCATTGTCAGAGGCTCTCCTTTGGCGCCCTGGCACCTGAGGCTGGACAAGCAGCGACCCAAGAAAAGGCCTTTCTCGACTGCAGTGCCAAAACTTCCTAGGAAGATTCATCTGTCTCCCGCTATTATTGTCTTCTCTCAGCAAGTGAAGACTTTTATTTAGCTTGCTGTTCCTTCACTGTCTCTCATTATACTACCCTGCTAGTTTCTCTGGCCAGGCTACCACAGCATAGGTTGTCAAACGGTCATGGGGGTTGGATTTTGTTTTAAGAAGAAACCTTTTACAAAAAATAATTGGTAGTCATTCCTCCAATTGTTGTTGTTTTTTTTTAATTTCTACTGTTGTGGCTATGTTACTGAGGTCAAGTATACAGAGCTACAGACAGTGCAGTACAGAGCCATGTAGACCAAGCAGTATTAGGAATGCAAATAGCTGGGCTGTACAACTTATGCTGATTCAAACCTCTTTCCCCTTGACCTCCATGGTAAAAAACCAAGGAAGGTACACAGGAGAACCTTGAGCGGCTGCTTTCAGAAAGTATTTCTTACATGGAAGACTAATGACTGAATTTCCCAGCACTGTTTTGATTGTACCTCCAAACAGAGAGATAACTGTTTACCATATTTTAAGAGTTAGTTTTCCAGCACAGGGTAAACAATGGTCTCACCACATGGGACCAAAGACGCCATTCCAACCGTTATAATCATGCCACCTAGCTGGGCAGACCCACTTACCAGACATTGATTGTCAGCTCCAAACCCCCTCCTAACTACTTACTGCAAGCTACAATGGCCCCAAAGAGGTGGCCATCA